>LR738556.1:18741162-19947234 GCA_902685375.1 Neostethus bicornis
TGAACGCTGCCAAAAGTGGAGCTCCAACTACTGGCAGCGTCATGCTGTAAATTAGTCTCATGATTAAAGTCAGGAATCACTCATACTTTTGTACAGAAGTTTCTGAACTTATCTTATTAGATTAAATGTTCTCAAATAAACAGGTCCAATCTACTTCACTCCATGATTCACATCTTTCAGACTTGGAACAGAACTAAAACAAAGTTTAATCCTGTTTGTGTGAAAACATAAAGATTTCTAGAAAATCTAAATATAAATTTATTTAATACCATAGGATAGGGATGGTTATTGATACCATCTTATCGACGGAGAGGGAGACAGTGGCTCAGTGGTTAGAGCATTCACCCGCGGACCGGAAGTTCGCATCCCACTGAGTTCACGTCTAGGGTGCTTGCAGAAGACACCTAACCCCCCATTTCTCCAACCATTGGCTCCGTCATAGGTGGCAGCCTGCTGCGGTGAAATGCAGCACACAAATCTTCCGGTCAGGGATTAATAAAGTATACATATATAAAATTTTACTTATTGATACTAGTACTATTATCAATACCGCTTAGCAATCCGGTATCCTATCAATACACTTATTGTTACTTTTTTAGTGTAAAAACAAGTAAAGGTAAACAAACAATGTAAAACAAATAATAAATATCTTTATAAAGGAAGTTAAGTTGATGTCTTGTTTTAAAATAAAAGGTTTGGTTGCATCCGCATAGTTTTTTTTTTTCCTCTACTTGTTTTTACACAAAAAAAGTATCGACAACATACCAGATTGATAAGCGGTATTGATAAGAATACTAGTATCAATAAGATGGTATTGATAACCATCCATATTGTACAACCGGATTCCAAAAAAGTTGGGACACTTTAGAAATTGTGAATAAAAACTGAATGCAATGATGTGGAGGTGCCAACTTCTAATATTTTATTCAGAATACAACATAAATCACAGGTCAATAGTTTAAACTGAGAAATTGTATGATATTAAGGAAAAATATGCTCATTCAAAATTTCATGGTGTCAACAAATCCCAAAAAAGTTGGGACAAGAACCTATTAGAGGCTGGAAAAAGTCATTTGAGCATACAACAAACACCTGGAAGACCAATCAGCACTAATCAGGTCAATTGGCAATATGATGGGTATAAAAAGTGCTTCTCAGATTGGCAGTGTCTCTCAGAAGCCAAGATGGGTAGAGGATCACCAACTCCCACAATGTTGCGTAAAAAGATAGTGGAACAGTATCAGAGAGGTGTTACCCAGTGAAAAATTGCAAAGAGTTTGCAGTTGTCATCATCAACTGTGAATAATATCATCAGAAGATTCAGAGAATCTGGAAAAATCTCTGTGCGTAAAGGTCAAGGCCGGAGAACCATACTGAATGCCCGTGATCTCCGGGCCCTTAAACGACACTGCATCAAAAACAGGAGTGCTACTGTGAAGGAAATCACAGCATGGGCTCAGGAGTACTTCCAGAAACCATTGTCAGTGAACACAATCCACCGTGCCATCCGCCGTTGCCAGCTGAAACTCTATTCTGCAAAGAAGAAGCCATTTCTAACAAAGATCCACAAGCGAAGACGTTTTCACTGGGCCAGGAGTCATTTAAAATGGAGTGTGGCAAAATGGAAGACTGTTCTGTGGTCAGACGAATCACGTTTTGAGGTTCTTTTTGGAAATCTGGGGCGCCATGTCATCAGGACCAAAGAGGACAGTGACAACCCAAGTTGCTATCAACGCTCTGTTCAGAAGCCTGCATCTCTGATGGTATGGGGTTGCATGAATGCGTGTGGCATGGGCAGCTTGCACATCTGGAAAGGCACCATCAATGCAGAAAAATATATTCAGGTTCTAGAGCAACATATGCTCCCATCCAAACGTCGTCTCTTTCATGGAAGACCCTGCATTTTTCAACAAGATAATGCCAGACCACATTCTGCATCAATCACAACATCATGGCTGCGTGGGAGAAGGATTCGGGTACTGACCTGGCCAGCCAACAGTCCAGATCTTTCACCTATAGAAAACATTTGGCGCATCATTAAGAGGAAGGTCAGACAAAGAAGACCCAAGACGATTGAACACTTAGAGGCCTGTATTAGACAAGAATGGGAGAACATTCCTATGTCTACACTTGAGAAGCTGGTCTCCTCAATGCCCAGACGTCTGTTGAGTGTTCTAAGAAGAAGGGGGGGTGTCACACAGTGGTGAAAATGGCCTTGTCCCAACTTTTTTGGGATTTGTTGACACCATGAAATTTTGAATGAGTATATTTTTCCTTAATATCATACAATTTCTCAGTTTAAACTATTGACCTGTGATTTATGTTGTATTCTGAATAAAATATTAGAAGTTGGCACCTCCACATCATTGCATTCAGTTTTTATTCACAATTTCTAAAGTGTCCCAACTTTTTCGGAATCCGGTTTGTAGCATTTTAAAGCAGTAAGTACAAAATATTCTAACGTCTTCTTCTTCTTCTCCTTTCGGCATTTCCCTTCAGGGGTCGCCACAGCAAGTCAGTTTCTTCCATCTAACCCTATCTGCTGCATCCTCTTCGGTCACGCCAACTATCTTCATGTCTTCCTTCACTGTATCCATGAACCTCCTCTTTGGTCTTCCTCTAGCCCTCTTTCCTGGTGGTTCCAAATCCAGCATCCTTCTGCCGATGTACTCAGTCTCTCTCCTCTGTACATGTCCAAACCATCTCAGTCTGGCCTCCCGGACTTTATCTCCAAAACCTCTAACATGTGCTGTTCCTCTGATATACTCATTTCTGATCCTGTCCATCCTGGTCACTCCCAGAGAGATCCTCAGCATCTTCATTTCTGCTACCTCCATCTCTGCTTCCTGTCTTTTCCTCAGTGGCACTGTCTCTAGACCAAACAGCATGGCGGGTCTCACCACGGTTTTGTACACTTTTCCTTTCATTTTAGCTGAAACTCTTCTGTCACACATCACACCTGATACTTTTCTCCACCCGTTCCAGCCTGCTTGAACACGCTTCTTCACCTCTTTTCCACACTCTCCGTTGCTCTGGACTGTTGATCCCAAGTACTTAAAATCTTCCACCTTGTTTATCTCTTCTCCCTGTAACCTCACTTTTCCATTTGGATCCCTCTCATTCACACACATGTACTCTGTCTTACTCTGACTAATCTTCATTCCTCTTCTTTCTAGTGCAAACCTCCACCTCTCCAGCTTTTCCTCCACCTCTTCCCTCCTCTCACTACAGATCACAATGTCATCTGCAAACATCATTGTCCATGGAGATTCCTGTCTGACCTCGTCTGTCAGCCTATCCATCACCGTAGCAAACAGCAAAGGACTCAGAGCAGATCCTTGGTGCAGTCCCACCCCCACACTGAACTCCTCTGTCTCACCTACAGCACACCTCACCACTGTCTTACAGCCCTCATACATGTCCTGAACCGCTCTAACATACTTCTCTGTCACACCAGACTTCCTCATACAGTACCATAGTTCTTCTCTAGGTACCCTGTCATACGCTTTCTCAAGATCTACAAAGACACAGTGCAGCTCTCTCTGACCTTCCCTGTACTTCTCTATCAGCATCCTCAAGGCAAATACTGCATCTGTAGTGCTCTTTTTAGGCATAAAACCATACTGCTGCTCACAAATTCTTACTTCAGACCTTAGCCTAGCTTCGACAACTTTTTCCCATAACTTCATCGTATGACTGATCAGTTTAATTCCTCTGTAGTTACCACAACTCTGCACATCTCCCTTGTTCTTAAAAACAGGAACTAGCACACTTCTTCTCCATTCATCAGGCATCTTCTCACTTTCTAATATTCTGTTAAACAGCCCAGTCAGAAACTCTACTGCCACCTCGCCTAAACACTTCCATACTTCTATAGGGATTCCGTCAGGGCCGAGAGCCTTTCCACTCTTCATCCTCTTCAGTGCCCTCTTTATTTCTACCTTACTGATCCTAGCCACTTTCCGGTCCACTTTGGTAACGTTTTCTACTCTTTGTTCTCTTTCATTTTCTTCATTCATCAACTCTTCAAAGTACTCTTTCCATCTTCCCATCACATTACTGGCATCTGTCAAGAGACATCCATTCCTGTCTTTAATCACCCTAACTTGCTGCACATCCTTCCCATCTTTGTCTCTCTGTCTTGCCAACCTGTATAGGTCCATCTCTCCCTCCTTGCTGTTCAGCTTAGCATACAAGTCGTCGAAGGCTGCTTGTTTTGCCTTTGCCACCTCTACTTTAACCTTATGCTGTATCTCCCTGTACTCTTGCCTACTCTCCTCAGTCCTCTCAGTGTCCCACTTCTTCTTAGCCAGCCTCTTTCTTTTGATAATATCCTGCACCTCCTCATTCCACCACCAAGTCTCTTTATCTATCTTCCTTCCAGATGACACACCAAGTACTCTCTTGCCTGTCTCCCTGATCACATTAGCTGTAGTTGTCCAGTCATCTGGAAGCTTCTCCTGCCCACCAAGAGCCTGTCTCAACTCCGTTATAAAGTTCAAGCAGCAGTCTTCCTTTTTCAGTTTCCACCATTTAGTCCTCTGCACTCCCTTCATCTTCTTAGACTTCCTCACTGCTATGGTCATCTTACACACGACCATCTTGTGCTGTTTGGCTACACTGTCTCCTGCTACAACTTTGCAGTCACTGATCTCTTTCAGATTACACCGCCTACACAAAATGTAATCTACCTGAGTACTCCTTCCTCCACTCTTATAAGTCACCCTGTGTTCCAGCCTTTTCTTGAAGAAAGTATTCACTACAGCCAATTCCATTCTTTTCGCAAAGTCGATCACCATCTGACCTTCTGCATTCCTGTTCTGGATACCAAACCTGCCCATCACCTCCTCATCATCTCTGTTTCCTGCACCAACGTGGCCATTGAAGTCTGCTCCAATAACAACTCTCTCACTTCTAGGGATGCTCTGGATTGCCTCATCAAGGTCTGACCAAAATTTCTCTTTCTCCTCGACCTCACATCCTACCTGTGGCGCATACCCACAAACAACGTTGAACATTACCCCTTCAATTTCTAGCTTGAGGCTCATCACCCTGTCTGACCTTCTTTTTACCTCCAGAACATTCCCAACTAATTCTTCCTTCACTATAACTCCTACACCATTCCTCTTCCTATCTACACCGTGATAGAACAACTTAAACCCCGCTCCCAGACTTCTAGCCTTGCTGCCTTTCCATCTAGTCTCCTGGACACACAGGATATCTACTTTTCTTCTCTCCATCATGTCAACTAACTCTCTACCTTTACCCGTCATAGTACCAACATTCAAAGTTCCTACCCTAAGTCCTAGACTCTTGAGGTTTCTCTTCTCTCTCTGCCGATGTACGCGTCTTCCGCCTCTTCTTCTTTGACCTCTTCTTCTTTGACCACCAGTAGTCCAATTTCCACCGGCACCCTGTTGGTCAACAGCACCGATGGCGGTCGTTGTTAACCCGGGCCACGACCGATCCGGTATGGTATTTCTTGAACTGTCTTGCATATTTTAATTTGGCAAAGTTTTACGTCGGATGCCCTTCCTGACACAACCTCTGTGATTTTCTGGGCCACTCTGCCCATTGCACAATCATTTGGATGGTTAGCGTTAAGATGTTTCACTGAGGAGTACAACATCTAAACAGCTATGAAAATAAATACATAATAAATAAAGGATCAAAAGAAAAAAAAAGTAAATAAATTTAACCTAAAGTAAGTATGTAACAGCAATGGCTGGAACATGCTACAAAAACTTTCAAAATTCAAAAAATGCCAGTCTGAGCTGGTCGTCTGGTTAGGCAAAACGACCATAGCTATTGCAAAAATACTACTAAAAAAGTAAAAACGATGACAAAACGGATAACAAATTTATATAACTCTTCTAAGTTTTTAAAGAATAATAAAAAAAAAAATAACTAGAGTTTCAGTTGCCTGATTAACCAAATTCATATCCTTAGCTAATAAAACGAAAACAAAACAATAAAATACTTCACAAAACTATACATAGCGATTAAAAAACTCTTCAACTGTACAGGATATGTTCTGAACAGCTAAAAACTAGTAAATAACAGCTAAATATTCTAACGTAATGCTCATAATCATCATCATTCACATCCCCTGTCGAATAAATAAGAGTTGAAAATTAAAAAAGTGAACAAAGCCAAAAGGGATAAAATGATACGTTTAAAAAAAAAATCAACAACTTTTATTAATAAAAAAAAGTATGCATTTTTTTTATTATGTTTAAAGATAAATCTATGTGTAATAAAACTGCCTCATAAAAAAAAAAAAGTCACTCAGGAATTCTTCACACTTTTTAATCTCTGCAAGATTCATTGAAGGATGTGCCTTTTGTTTCTTTTCCTCCAGCTCGTAAAAGATTGATTTTCTGTGTGTTCACTGATGTAAATTCTTTTTTAAAGTTTTCGTAATAAAATATTTTCTACAAACATGTTTTATAAGTCTAATGTATTTTATTCTAACTAGTGAAATGAGTCTCATATTTACTGGTCAAAAATATCATAGCGTCCTATCAGTGCTGTGTCATTTTAAAAGTCATAAAAATATGCACTTGTGGTCTAGACAGTAGCGGTCAATGAGATTGTCATCGAAGGTTTAGAGAAGTACAGACTTAGCAGTCCTTTTCTTCTCTGTTTGTGTGACATTTTCTGTCAAAAAGTTGAGAAAATGTTCATGTCGTGTCCAACTTGGAGAAAATAGACGTCAAACTCCGGTACTCGAGGGCCGGTGTCCTGAGGGTTTTCTATGTGTTCCTGGTTCAATACAGCTGATGCACATAAAGTGAAATCAACAGCCAATAAAATTAGCCTCATTGACCTAGTAACCTGGATCAGGAGTGTAGATGCAAGAACACATGGAAAACTTTCAGGACACCAGTCCTCCAGGACCCGGGTGTGACACCTGTAGACTGATGTTTGAAGCTCAGATATTTTGATAGATGTCTTCAGAGGAATACGTGCCGTTTGCCGCCTGTAACAATGGGAAAGTGTTTTTAAGCACACTTAAAATTAGAAAAGGATTAGTTCCCAGTTCATGCAATTTCTTGTTGAGTAAATTTTACAGTTGCTGCAACAAATTTTACCTCAGCGTAAGAAGAATTTCCTCTTCTTGTTTGTTTGCTTTTCACATTTTCCTTGTTCGTTAGCTCTTGCAGAACATTACGAAACTTTCCGTTTTTGTTCGAAGTGTTCTGTTTTAAGATAAAAAAAAATAGAAAAATCCTTTTAATGACAACTTTATGAACGTATCAAAAGTAAAAGAAACTTCTTATTTGTCTTCTGAGAATGTTGTTTTCTTAAACTGGGCATTTACATTCGACATTGTTTCTATTCCTCTTTTTGGTTTTTGGGGATTTTTGACACACAAACTACAATTAATTTGAACAAAAAGCATTTTGTTACCTTGTTGCCAGATTTTGTGATGATCGTCATCTTGGATCCACACTGAAACAGTAGATTAAAATGACCATTAAAAATGCTGTTCAGGAATACGTGGTCATATTAAGATACACATTTAGTTTTAATCACCTTTTTCAGGATGATAAGTGTCACAATGACCAGGCTATAAACAGACAGGAGGGCCAACGCAGAGAAAAGAAGACTGTTTCTCACTTTATGTTTTATTTCTTCTAAATTATGAAAGAAAAACAGTTAATCAACTGAAGCAAAATCCTTCTAAATATTTTTTCTCCCATCCAATCCTTACTTTTTACCACCAGAGTTGTGCCTGTTCCCACCTCAGGCCTGCTTTGTGATGATTTTGATTCCACTGCACAGTGGTATATTCCACTGTCACTGATATTAAGTGACTTAATATGCAAAGATGATTCATTAAAGCTGTACTTGCTTGATCCCAGCTGCTGCGTCGCACCAGAGGGGAGACGAACGTGGTGATTGGTTTTGAAAACAAACCACACAAACTTTGTGGTTTTATCTAAACAGCGTGGATTAATGGTACAAGGAAGACTGACGTTTAGTCCAGTTCTTTGCCAAATGATCATTTTTGGTTGTGATAAGCAGATTTCTTCATTGTTTATGCTCTCTGGAAGACAAAAAGAAAACATCTAAGTAGTACAGATTTATGTTGACAAGCAAAATTGTTCAGATTATCTACAGAATGGTCTGTTCCAGGTTGTAAAGCAATATGTTTCTGTGTGGATATTTCTTTGTGAATGCCTACCTGTCCCAGGCATGTGGGTGAATAGAAGAGCAATCCAGAGAAGCAGCTTCATGTCTGTTGTGCTGATTTGAAGAGATCTCATGATTCTCTGGATGAAGTAAGTGAACTGAGGATAGAGGAATGAGTAAACGACACTCCCTTAACACACACACTTCCTTTTTTCACTTGACTTTAAGTGTCTCAATATCGGCGTCTGATTGGCATTAAATATCGTTCCTAAAACACTACGTGTATTTAATAAAACCAACCCTAAAGTCAATCAGATTGAAACATAATCACATAAGATTTCATAGCTTGATGACAAAATGTTATATTTTGATGACCTTTGTCAGTGATGATGAAAAGCCCACAAGATGTGACAACACAAGTTTTTTACGTAATGTTCAAAACAAGGGACAAGAACAAACAGAAAGTCAGACTGCATCTCCAATTATGGTACAACTTAGATAAGACTGTAGTTTGATATCCAAAAACACAAAACATAATAACCAAATAGTTCCTTTTAATCGTACACCAAATGCGAGAACTAGACAAGAATTTAAACTTAAATGAGACGCGGAGGGTGCAGAATCCTGACCTGGCTGATTTCAGGTGAGAAGCAGGATACACCCCAAACAGGTTGGAGGTTTGCACTAGAAAGAAGAGGAATGAAGATTAGTCAGAGTAAGACAGAGTACATGGGTGTGAATGAGAGGGATCCAAATGGAAAAGTGAGGTTACAGAGAGAAGAGATAAAGAAGGTGGAAGATTTTAAGTACTTAGGATCAACAGTCCAGAGCAATGGAGAGTGTGGAAGAGAGGTGAAGAGGCGTGTGCAGGCAGGCTGGAACAGGTGAAGAAAAGTATTAGATGTGATGTGCGATAGAAGGATTTCAGCTAAAATGAAAGGATAGTGTAGGAAGGAAAACATAAAGATAGTTGGCGTGACCGAAGAAGATGCAGCAGATAGGGTTAGATGGAAGAAACTGACTTGCTGTGGTGACCCCTGAAGGGAAATACTGAAAGAAGAAGAAGAAGAAAAAGGTCACCAGTCTGTTGCAGGGTCACACAGACACTCATTCTAAGGGGCAATCTTTTAGTAGCCAATTGACCTAACATGCATATTTTGGAGATTCATATACGTGGAGAACATGCTAACTCCTACAAACTGGAGGGTGATTGTAAATTTTGACCTTCCCAGATTTCAATTTCAACCTGGAGACTTAGATCCTTCCTTTACCACATGGAGAGACAAAGGAGCAAGTGCTGTGTGTACACTGTTAGAGGCTCTCATTTTCATGCCAATTGAACCATTTAAAATAGATTTTTGTTTAGAAAATGGGCTCTTTTTAAATTCTTTACAAGTTAGACATTTTTTGCACCAGGACGCTGCATCGGTCTGTCGTGGTAAAGAGAGACCTGAACCAAAAAGCAAAGCTCTCGATTTACAAGTCGATCTACGTTCCTACCCTCACCCATGGTCACCAGCTGTGGGTGGTGACCAAAAGAATGAGATTGTGGATACAAGCGGCTGAAATGAGCTTCCTCCGCAGGGTGGCTGGGCTCTCACTTAGAGATCGGGTGAGGAGCTCTGCTATCCGGGAGGAGCTCGGTGTCGAGCCGCTCCTCCTCCGAGTCAAGAGGAGCCAGAGGAGATGGTTCGGGCATCTGGTCAGGATGCCCCCCGAGCGCCTCGCTGGTGAGGTGTTTTGAGTACGTCCCACCGGGAGGAGACCAAGAGGCAGAGCCCAGACCTGCTGGAGAGACTATGTCTCACAGCTGGCTGGGAAACGACTCAGGATCCTTCCGGGTGAGCTGGAGGATGCAGCCGGGGTGAGAGAAGCCTGGGCTTCCTGTCTGAGGCTGTTGCCCCTGCGACCTGGCCTTGGATAAGCGGAAAATGATGGAACGGAACATTTTTTCACAAGGCAGCAGGCACGGTGAGCCCACAACCTTCACAGCAAGAAGGTTGTGGGTTCAAGTCCCAGGTGGGGATGAGGCTTGGCATGCAAGTTAGGTTGATTGGCCGGTACCAAATTGCCCCTATGACTGAGTCTGTATGGTTGTATGTGTGTGGCCCCGCGACAAGCTGGCGACCTGTTTGGGGTGTACCCTGTTCCTTGCCTTGAATCAGCCGGGATGGGATCCGACACCCCCGAAGGGATAGACGATTAAGAAGGTGACATTTTTTTGTTACTACTGATGAAAACAAAACTTTCACTGAGAGGTAATTATTTAATAAGTGTTTATAAGAAACCCTAAGATATTTTTCTCCAAGTTGTATAAATTCTTACATCAGCAAAATGATGTAAACTCTGAATGTGAGATGTAAATAGAAACAGGAAATGAACACAAACATGTGTGAGAGTGACTGATATTCCTTGTGCAGATCACAGCATTCCTCTACCAGTTCTAGAACCTGGAAAGAATTTGGTCAGAAGAACCTGTTTTGTTATTTTATGACATCGCTGTTCAAGAGTAAGCCACTACACATCCTGCAGGCATGCTGGAAAGAGGGTTGGACCATTTTGGGTCATGTCCAATTCTCCAGCTATTCTCAGGACCGAATAGAATGGACGTTTAAGGACATCGACAGCTAGAAATATTGGGGGTTCAAGAATACTGTTGTTGGGATTCTTACCTGAAAACTATCACATAAGCAGAAGACATTTATTTTTTAAAAATATTTATTCTTGCATGCAAAAAAAAAGTTTTAGAAAAAACTTCCAACTTTAGACCAGAGGAAAAATATTGCATGGGAAAGCAGACATGTTTAAAAAAATTATGGACCAAATGATATGAATAAAGAGTGCCTGGTGGAGCAGTGGTTCACACAGTGGCCTTACAAAAAGAAGGTCAGTGTTTGAGTCCTGGAGTGGATGCGAGGCTTGAAACCCTGGCCTTTCTTTGGGAAGTTTGCACGTTCTTCCATTAATGTGGGTTTCCTCTTGGTACTCCAGCTTCCTCCCTCATGCATAATAAGTCGATTGGCTACTACAAAATTGTCCCGAGGAATGAGTGTGTGAGTGACTCTGCAACAGACTGGTGACCTTTTCCAGGTGTATCCTGCCTCTTGCATGAAATCGGCTGGGATATAGGCACTGGTGACTAGTTCAGAATATGGGGGGAAGAAATGGTAAGTAAATATACAAAAATGTAATGGAACGTTAATGGAATAATATGAAAGTAAGAACTAAAACAAGTGATCTAATTAAAAAAATATATATTAAAATGCATTACAGATCATAAATCAAACACATAACAATCCAAATGTGAATGCTTATTCTTCACATAAAATGTTTCTATCAGATTTTAAAAAGTGTAATAAGTGTGCAGAATTAAAAAAAAATTATTTTGCATGTACATAAAAAATACATTTTTTTTCTCCTAAAACTATTTTAAATAGATGTGGGAAGATCTTTAGTTTTCTGTCAATCACATTTTAAACCAATCACCGTTCAATATGCCGCTTTGTCCCGCCTCCTTCCACGTCGACCTGCATCTTCGCCATATTTTCAACCCTGTAGATTTCTGAGATCTATGAACCTCAAAGTTAGCAGGAAAAGCTTTGTGGGACAGCAGAAAGTTTGCACTGTTTCTTCAAAAGTTTAAACAAGCGTTTTCTCTTCTGTGTCGTGGTTTTTTTCACTTGATTCCAGCTGCAGCGATGAATATCTTCAGGCTGACAGGAGACCTGTCTCATCTTGCTGCTATCATCATCCTGCTGCTGAAAATCTGGAAAAGCAGATCATGTGCAGGTAAATCTTTGATTCATGAGGATTAATTAAGATACTAAATTTCTTTGCTGATTTAACTAGTTTTATTCCCTTTGTTGTGATTTGTTTAAATGCATTTATTGATTCACCTCTACCGGTTAGCATTAATGCTAATCTCTACTCATTCATTTAAATTGAAATTAATCGCTATTTTGTCGGGATTTCAGCAAATCGGACATATTTCTATCAGTTTTATGGATTTTTTTTATTGTTATCAGCCTATATAAATTGATAGTGCAATTAAAAGTAAGATAGTGCTGTTAAACAGGTACAATCAATGCTGATCACTAGTGATTTGTGTTTGGTTTTAAGCGTTAGCCAACTAGCTAAATGCTAGTAATCACCTAAATTTGTCCGTTTATTTGTTGATCAAGGATTAAATGATGATAAAATCAGTTTATTCTCCATTATTATGCAGTTTCACATTGCTCTACACATCACGTTGATTTATCCTGTTCGGTTAGTTTAGACTTGGTGCGGGGCTCGATGTTTCAGGTCTGGATTCTGACGTGGCGTTTCAAAAATGCTGCGGAAGTAGCAAACTTGCTAAAAAAATGCTTTATTTTACTTTTAATTGTGTCCCTTTTTAAGATTTAACTATTTAAGTTGTTTTAGACGTTTGAAGGACCTTTAAAGTTTTCTGCAACAAGCATATTAAATGAAACTATTATGGTTTTATTGTAATAATTACATGTATAACGAGAAGAAACTGTTAGGAAAACTATGGTTGCTATGGGCAACACCATGGAAAAATTCAATCTTTTAAAATAATATCATTTGGTTTAAACCTAGATCTATGTGGCAGTTATCTAACTAAATATTCTAAAATAAAATATTAATAATTTAATAGACATGTTTAGCATGTTTTAGATTACATTACAAATTGTGATTTTTTTTTTTTTTTTTGTTTTAGAAAATAATACCTATTCACTCATTTCCTTATTCATGGATTTATTAGACCAAAAATAACTTGGATTTCAAAGTCACATGCTTTATTTTTGTATTTGGTCGAGATAAAAGACTCTTTCCGCTTCCTCGGCACTACCATCACACAGGACCTAAAGTGGGAGCCATCCATCAGCTCCCTGATCAAAAAGGCCCAGCAGAGGATGTACTTTCTGCGGCAGTTGAAGAAAGCCAAGCTGCCTGCCCAGATGTTGGTGCAGTTTTACAGAGCCATCATCGAGTCTGTCCTCACCTCCTCCATCACCGTGTGGTACGCTGGAGCCACAGCCAGGAACAAACACAGACTGCAGCGCATTGTGCGCTCTGCAGAGAAGGTGATCGGCTGCAGCCTTCCATCTCTCGAGGACCTGTACGTCTCCAGGACTCGGGGGCGTGCAGGTCGGATAGCGGCTGACCCTTCCCACCCTGGACATGGACTTTTTGAGCGACTTCCCTCGGGCAGGAGGCTCCGGTCCATTCGGACCAGAACGTCCCGCCACAAAAACAGCTTCTTCCCTTCTGCCGTTGGACTTATGAACTCTTTATAACCTGGATCCCCACATCTCTTAGTCACTATATAACCTGGATCCCCACATCTCTTCGTCACTTCCCTCTTGTCACTTTACGATCTTTATTATTTTCTATGACATTGCACTACTTTTCTTTTTCTTCTGAGCACTCTTAGTTTTGTAAAAATTATTATTATTTTTATTTATTTTTATTATTTTTATTTCATATGTTTGCACACCTGTATCAAAACAAGTTCCTAGTCTCTGATATTTTTCACTGACATGGCAATAAAAGCATTCTGATCTGATCTGATTTTGATCTGATAAGCCAGATGGGGTGGTTTGGGCATCTGGTTAGGAGGCTTCCAGAACGCCTTGCTGGTGAGGTGGTACGGGTACGTCCCACTGGGAGGATATCCAGGGGCAGACCCCGGACCTGCTGGAGAGAGCTCTTGATTTACAAGTCGATCTACGTAACTACTCTCACCTATGGTCACCAGCTCTGGGTGGTGACCGAAGGAACGATATCATGTATTCAAGCGGCTGAAATGAGCTTCCGATTTAGGGTGGCTGGGCTCTCACTCAGAGTGAAAAACTCCGACATCTAGGAGGAGCTCAGAGTGGAGCTGTTGCTTCTCTGGGTCGAGAGAAGCCAGATGGGGTGGTTCGAGCATCTAACATGCCTCCTGAACGCCGTGATAGAGAAGTGTTTTGGGTTTGTCCCATTGGGACGAGACCCAGAGGCAGACCCTCGTCTTGCAGGAGAGACTATATCTCACAGCTGCCCAGGGAAAGCCTCAGGATCCTCCCAGGTGAGCTAGAGGATGCAGCTGGGGTGAGAGAATTCTGGGTTTCCTGTCTAATGCTGTTGCCCCCATGACCCGGTTCCAGATAAGTGGAAGACGATGGAACAAACTGAACTTTATTTTTGCTGTAGAATGCTTAAAAAATAGTTTGAATTTTACAATTCTTTACCAGGTAATTTTTTACCAAGTAAAATTGTAAAGCCATGCAAAAAAAAAATTAGAGGCTACAGGATATTTACTGTCATTCTCCTCTTTTCTACTGAACTTTAAATGGATTAAAAATGAATATTGGTGTAAAAAGTGTAAATATTTTGGTTATTATTGATTCTCAGTAACATTCCTTTAATGTCCACTAGATGTCACTGTTGTACGTTGTAAACTTTCTTATTGATTTTACAGCTTTGAATTTATTAAAAATATGTGTTCATCAAGGTGAAACTTTGTTTTTTCTTATAGGTATCTCTGGAAAGAGCCAAATTCTTTTTGCTATTGTGTTCACCACTCGCTACTTGGATCTGCTCACCTCCTTTATTTCGCTCTACAACACCTCAATGAAGGTAAGAAAATCTCTGAGGCAGAAAATTGGTTGTATCTTCAACCGTCACTGATAAGCTTTTATTTGTTGTTTACTCTCTCAGGTGATCTACATCGGCTGTTCCTATGCAACAGTTTACCTGATTTACATGAAGTTCAGAGCCACGTATGACGGAAACCATGATAGCTTCAGAGTGGAGTTCCTGGTTGTTCCCGTCGGGGGTCTTGCTGTTCTCATCAATCATGACTTTGCCATCCTGGAGGTGAGCTCACCTTATTTTGAGTAAGAAGTGTATTATTAAATTATAATGAATTAATCATTCAGCAAACCTCTGTCTTTAGATCCTGTGGACGTTCTCCATCTATTTGGAGTCAGTGGCGATCCTGCCGCAGCTCTTTATGATCAGCAAGACTGGCGAGGCCGAGACCATCACCACCCACTATTTGTTCTGCCTGGGCCTGTACCGGGCCCTCTATCTTTTCAACTGGATCTGGCGTTACTACTTTGAGGGCTTTTTCGACCTGATCGCCATCGTAGCCGGAGTGGTCCAAACGGTCCTTTACTGCGACTTCTTCTATCTTTATGTCACCAAAGGTGAGATTTATTCTAGCAGGTTCAATTCTGACATTGACTTTTTGTTTTATATATATATAAAGTTTGTCAAATAATACTAGTAAAAACTAAGAGGACATTTAAGACACATGACCTTCTATCTTGAATGTTAATTTCTTCCACTTTTAACACATCAAAGGAGCTTTAAATGCTGTGAAGGGTTTTAACATGTCCATATGGTTCAAATATTAAACCCCCTATATGTAATTTCTCGACCCAGTTATTCATTTTGAACTTTTGCAGTCTTGAATCATCTCTCAGCCATGTGTCATTCTATTAGTTCCCTGGAAAACCTCCCATTAAAGTTCAACTGTAAATGATCAGAGATTTCAGCCTTTTAGATTTCCTGAATAAAGGGATTCTTTCAAGACAAACCCACTTGGTTAGTTCTCAGTGGGTTTGCTTTTCCTGGAAGGTATAAAAGGACGATTGTAATTAGATTTGGGACAGTTTGGATTTTTTTTTTTTTTTTTATGAGCCCAAAGTTCAGGAACCACTGTTTTTGGACTACAAGATAAATGTGGAATTATTCAGTTTGCAGCAAAATCTAGGAAACACAAAAAATTTATGTTTATATCTGAAAGTTTTATTTGCTAAAAATGTCTTTTGACTTAATTAATAATCTATCACAGATAAAATTCTAAAACTTGGTTTCATAAAAATTTAACTGTTGCTTTTCACCGATTGGGTGCACAGTTTAAAAAAAAAAAAAGTTACTCCTAGGAATGAATAAAAATGTTCATCTGTAAATCGCACGAATAGCACAAGAATAAATTGATCCAAACCAACTGTAGCAGTGGTAAAGAAGCGCTGCCTTTTAATTTTGGACCAACTTTTTTCCCACCGTCTATGTTGCTCATTGTACAGACATGAATTCAATTCAATTTTATTTGTATAGCCCAAAATCACAGAATTTCCGTCTCAATGGGCTTCACAAGAAAAAAGGGAACATATTAACACAAATACACAGCAAGAAAAATAACTAACAAATGCTAACTAAACAAGACTAGCACATTTATGCCCTTAAACTCTCCTTCTCTGTGTAACATGAGCAGTTACACAGTCAACATAACTGAGATCCATTACAATCATTATTTGTGAAGTAAAACTGATTAAATATTTAATAGAATATTTCAAAAGTTTTACTTTTGTTTAATGCAAATTAAAACCAAAAAAGATCCAAAGAAAATTAAAAAAGGAAGAAAACCTTCACTAAAAAGTGCAGAATAGTTTCAAATTTAAATGAAATGTTCAGATGATTGATTATTTTTCCGTCTGATTTCTGATCTGCAGTGTTGAAAGGCAAGAAGCTGAGCCTGCCGGCATAACAGCACCCAGGCGGAGACTCCCAGCAGACTCAGGGGGGCGGGAGGGGGCACACAGATGGATTTGTGGAACCTTGTGACTTAAAGCAATGGATGCCTGAGACAGAGAACCAACTATGAAATGGTAGGGGGCGGCAGCGGGGGGTGTACTAGTCTTAATGATTGCTGATAGAACTTGTAAATGGCAACCAAAACCAGCGCTGAACAAAAGATCTATTTGGATTTTTTGTGTTCAGCGTTTTGCCTTAACATTATTTTCATTCACAGTTGGGAGAATTTTTTCTTTTTAAATGAGAGGTGTATATGCTTATTTTGTAAGTTTTTTTCTTCTTCATGTAAAAAATAGGATCGTCTCAGAGAAGCTTGGTGGAGATGCAAGAAATCTTATTTTAAAAAAAAAAAAAAAAGAAAAAAAAATCTGTAAAGCATCTGATGAGCGTCGTGTCCACTTTCTCACTTTCTTTTTCTGTTTTCTTGATTATTGCATCGCTACAAGATCCATACATTTATAGAGGCCAATGTCAGAATAAATCATTTTTTTTTATTAGTTTACGAATTGAAACTTTTTTTAGGAATGTTTAACAACTTTTTTTTATGTTTTTCAGCAGCAGTCACGTTGTTGCATCAGTATTTTCAAATGGTGCTTTTTTTTTTTATTTTTTGCTTGCTGTATTTTAGAAAATGATCTCAATACTCAGATTGTAACTTCTTCATATTTAGACAGAAACATTGTTTCTAGTTTTAATAAGCATCCTTAAGTAGTGACTCGGCTTTGCAGATTTAAAAAAAGCTAATTATCTTCCAGTAAGTTTATCAAACGTATGCATCGGAACACGTCTGATTGTTTTGTTGATGATGTCATCCTATGATATTTGTTTAGTTTAAAGGCCCCAAAAATGGTAATTCCTAAATCATTTCACTTTTTTTGCCTTTTCTTTTCTTGTTTATTTGCATGTTATCACCTCCATTAAAGATTTTATGAGAACCAACTACCGATTTTGTATATTTAATCACTATGTAACTAAAATACATTTTAAAATCTCATTTGAACTGTGATTTTTTTTTTTTTTTTTCTTCTTCCTTTTGAATGATTACATTTGTCTGGAAGATTTACGATTCACAAAATTTCTAAAAAACAAAATGAATGAGGAGTAAAGAAAGAAAAGTGTCCCATGCTTTTAAAGTGAACTTGATCACTTCCAAATTTCTGAATAAACTGTAAGTTCTGGATGATTTCGGTAATTGATATTTCCGGTTAGATTTCCTCTAATCATGGGAAAGTTGGCTGCAAACACAAATCATTAGTTATGACATTTTCTGCAAACCAAAGAGCCTCGGGCAAAGAGATGGAATAATGTCACCTGATCTGAACACAAGTTTGACTTTCTCACAAACTTCAACTTAAAACTTAAATCAGAAACCTGTTGAAACTACAGGCAATGACTGAGTTTAGTTTGAATTGAATATACTTTATTTATCCTCGAGGGAAAATTTGAGTGCTGCAGTGTTACATTCAAACAATCTCGTACAACATTGTGAATGGCGGTAATTACAGGTTTGAAAGTGAAAGGTTGAATATTTTGATGGTAAGAACGATTTTCTGTGAGGATGGAACAGTGAGGTTACAGGGAGAAGGGATAAAGAAGGTGGAAGATTTTAAGTATCTAGGATCAACAGTCCAGAGCAATGGAGAGTGTGGAAAAGAGGTGAAGAAGCGTGTGCAGGCAGGCTGGAACGGGTGGAGGAAAGTATCAGGTGTGATGTGCGAGTTTCAGCTAGAATGAAAGGGAAAGTGTACAAAACCGTGGTGAGACCGGCCATGCTGTTTGGTCTAGAAACAGTAGCACTGAAGAAAAAAACAGGAAGCAGAGATGAAGATGCTGAGGATCTCTCTGGGAGTGACCAGGATGGACAGGATTAGACATGAGTACATCAGGGGAACAGCACATGTTAGAGGTTTTGGGGATAAAGTCAGAGAGGCCAGACTGAGATGGTTTGAACATGTGCAGACGAGAGAGAGAGTACAAAGCAAGAAGGATGCTGGGCTTGGAACCACCAAGAAAGAGTCCCAGAGGAAGACCAAAGAGGAGGTTCATGAATACAGTGACTGAAGACATGAATATAGTTGGCGTGACCAAAGAGGATTCAACAGATAGGGTTAGATGGAAGAAACTGACTTGCTGTGGCGACCCCTGAAGGGAAATGCCAAAGAGGAAGATGGTAAGAACGATTTTCTGTACCATTCCTTTGAGCAGTGGGGTTGCAGGAGTCTTTTGCTGAAGCTGCTCTTCAGATGGTCCACAAATACAAAGAGGGTGTGGGAGGGATTTAGCATGATTGATGACAGTTTTGCTTTCATTCTGTCCCTCACCACCCCCTCCACGTAGGCGAGAGGAGAGCCAACCACACGTCCAGCCTTTTTTACCAGCTTGTTCAGTCTGTTGGCATTCTTTGTTTTTACACCAGCTCCCCAGGGGGCCACACCAAAGAACAGGACACCCTCCATGATGGCATGGTAAAACATGGAGAGCATCTTGTTGCAGACGTTGAAGGACCTGAGCTTTCTGAGGTAGTACAGTCTACTCAGGCCCTTTTTGTAAATCATGTCTGTGTTGGTGGACCAGTCCAGTTTACTGTTGATGCAAACACCCAAGAATCTGTACGAAAGGACCATCTCCACAAAAGATCCATCAATACAGACCGTAACGGTTAGGACCCCCTCCTGCTGAAGTCCACTACCATCTCCTTTGTTTTGACTTTGTTATTTTAAACGTTGGTGTGGTAAAACAGCTGTTGCGTGTTTTTTTTCAATTCGTCTTTCGAACCGCTGATTCCTGATGGGTAGCGGGAGGTGCAGGAGCCTATCCTGGCTGATTTCAGACGAAAGGCAGGATACACCCTGAACAGGTTGCAAATCTGTTGCAGGGCCACCACACACACACATTCCTAGGGGCAGCCAATCAACCTAACATCCATGTTTTTGGAGGGTGGCAGGAAACCCCAGTTCCCGGAGAAAACCCAAACATACACAGGGAGAACATGCAAACTCCACACAGAATGATTGGTGATTCAAGACTCGAATCCCCATCGTCCTTAATGTGAGGCCACTGTCCTAACCACGGCACCGCCGTATATCCTCGCTTGTCTGTTTAAAAACTACATGAATACAATTATAAGTTTTTTAACATCTTTATTTCCTCAAAAGAACAGAAAAGTCCATTTTTACACAAGTTTTCTGCACAAACATAAGTTTGTCACACTAAAGATCACAGTTACTGTATCATTACAAGAATTAAGCAAGTTATTATAAGTATTTACATTGTTCCCAGTAAAACTACAAACCAGCTTGTGTTCAGTTTGATACAACAGCAGATAGTGTTTTAAAAACAAAGAAATAAGACGTTTATAGCCTCAATCGTTCCGATGCACAAATAACATTTAGTTGAAGGTAATTATCAGTCATGCATGATGAGTTAAGGCATTTTATTTAGAAATAAATACACAAAAACACCTTTTGTAAATTCAGAAATGCAATATTTGTCAAAATATTTATTCAGTCGTTGTTTTTATTCAGAGTTGTTTTTGACACTAAATTCCCCCAATACTTTTGGGACGCTTAACTCCGCCCCATAAGCGCACGCATCACAAATCATAAATCTTGCTTGAGGTGCATCAAGCTTGCAAAGCTAGTACATTTACTTTTAAATTCTTACTTTGAAGCATGTACTTAAACATGTCACTCCAAGTAGAGGGGAGGGACTAAGCATGAGCAGAGTGCGTGCACTAAAATACTTCTGGTTCAGATTCCAACATGGGCGTGGTGGAAAAGTATCTGAGTACTGGACGACGAAGCTCAAATTGGTCAAGCACTCATGAATGAAAATGTTTTTTTTCCTGTTCCGTTTGCTTCCGTTTATCCGGGGCCGGGTCACATGGGCAAAAGCCTCAGACGGGAGGCCAGGTTTCTCTCACCCCAGCTGCGTCCTCCAGCTCACCCGGAAGGATCCCGAGGTATTCCCTGGCCAACTGTGAGACATAGTCTCTCAAGCGGGTTTGGGATCTGCCTATTGGTCTCCTCCCGGTGGGACGTGCCCGAACCACCTCACCACTGAGGTGTTTGGAAAACATACTAACTAGATGCCCAAACCACCCCATCTGGCTTCTATCGACCTGACGGTGGAGTTGCTCGGCACCGAGCTCCTCCCGGATGGCAGAGCTCCTCACCCGATCTCTGAGTGAGAGTCCAGCCACCCTGTGGAGGAAGCTAATTTCGGTCACTTGTATGTTTTTGAGGGGGATCATTTTCAAACATGGCAACCTACCCTTTGAAGTGTATTTTTGTATCCAATACTGGAATAAATTTTCCAAACAAGGTTAGAAAAACTTCAGAAAAGTGTTAATATAACAAAGTCAACATAAAAACATCAAATATTCTACAAAAAGAACTCGGCTTGAGAATAAGACATTAAAATAAATCAGTGCTTTGGCAGATCGTAAAAGACCTGTTGTTAGGTTAAAACTTTACGACACAAACATCAGTAACACAAAGTAACATTAGGGTTTAGCTAATCTGTTAGTGCAGCAGATCATCTGACTCAGGCCACCATGCAGCAGCACCACTCTGGCTCCAGACCACCTGATTTCCACAATGTTAGATTAAGGTGAAGAAATCTCTCAGATCTATCCTGAAGTTTCACCTTCACCTGCTTTTTCATGGTTTCCATCTCCCTGGAAGAGAAGAAAACAGACGTCATTAAAACAGAAATGAATAGTGCTATAGGTGTGATGGAGGAGTTCAGAGAGGAGTTGGGATTGCATAAAGGATCTGCACTGAGTCCCTGTTTACTCTGATAGATGGGGTTGGACATAAATTTCTATGGAATATGATGTTTGCAGACGACATTTTAAATATTGAGAGAAGTAAACAAGAGGAGAGGTGGAGACCAAGAAGACAAAAAGGAGGTTTGAATATGTAGTGAAAGAAGACATGAAAGTAGAGAAGACAGCGCAAGATGCAGGGTCAGATGGAGGAAACTGGTTCCTTTAAGACAAAAAAAACCCACAAAAAAGGTTATTTTTGCATTTAATGTTAATAAATTCTTAATAAAACTGCTCACAACCTTTTCCAGAAGTTGTTGATTCTGTTTGAGCAGGCCTGGGAGGGTGATGAAGACTCCATTGATGATGACTGAAACCAGAAAGGAGAAAAAGGCGATGCCACCGAGCACAGAGAGCAAAGCCATACCTCCAACAAACAGCAGCATCACTGTGAGAAGCAGGAAATAAAAGATAATTGATAAAAATGCCCAAAAAAATTAGGTGCCGTTTGACTTTGGTTACGTACCCACAAAGAACAAGAAACCCAAAGCCGATGTGAAGATGATCACAGCAGAAAAAGTTAGAAAAACTCCAACAGGTAAAGCAGCCATGGTGCTGAAGAGCAGCGTGGTGAGGGCTATGAAGGGGTGGCTGAGGAGGTATTGACCAACCCTGGTGCTCATTAGCTGGGCTAACTGTTAGAGAGACGAGGATAGACGAGTTTAACACTCACATGACACAGCTGGAATTACAACAAGTAACCAGAAGAAGGTACCTTAGGCTCATCCTGAAGGCGATTGAGCAGGACTCCCCACCTTTCCCAGAGCTGCTCGCTCAATCTGCTGCTGATACGCTGCATCTTCACAAACCTGAACCAACCAGAACCAATCATTGGGATCCTCCAAATTTGACCCTACAATTATTGTACGCTTATTGTTTCCACCTTCACCTATAGTCACCAGTTGTGGGTGGTGACCGAAAGAATGAGATCGCAGATACAAGCGGCCGAAATGAGCTTCCTCCGCAGGGTGGCTGGGCTCTCACTCAGAGATTGGGTGAGAAGCTCTGCCATCCGGGAGGAGCTCGGTGTCGAGCCGCTCCCCGTCCAGGTCGAGAGAAGCCAGATGGGGTGGTTCGGGCATCTGATCAGGATGTCTCCTGAACGCTAGTGAGGTGTTTTGGGCACGTCCCACCGGGAGGAGACCGGGAGGAGACCAGGAGGAGACCTGCTGTAGAACAACTCGGGATCCTTCCGGGTGAGCTGGAGGATGCAGGCGGGGTGAGAGACCCGCAACCCGGCTCGGATGAGCGGAAGACGACTAAACGGAACGGAATTATTGTACTTAATACGCTTCATTACACTTTATTAAAAAAAAAAAAAAATGATTGCGTAGATAAAATTGGATTTTTACAAAAGTTGTGTTTGGAATAATTTGTTCATAAGAGTCAACAAAAAACGTCATTCACACTAGCTTTAGTTCACATAAACAAAGACAAAACGTAAAGATAAGGTGACTGGCTTATGGTTCTTTTTGGGATCAAATAGGTAGACACCCTATTTCTCTAAACTGTACAAACATAATGGTCTTGTTTTGTTCCGTTGTCTTCTACTTAGCCCAGGCCGGGTTGTGAGAGCAACAACCTCAGATGGGAAAACCAGGCTTCTTCATCCCCCAACTCACCCAAGGCGTTCCCCGGCCAGCTGTGAGCAATAGCCTCTCCAACCGGACCGGGATCTGCCTCTAGGTCTTGTGCCTGAATCGCCCCGCCAGCAAGGCATTCGGGACGCATCTCAACCAGATGCCCGAACCACCCCATCTGGCTTCTCTGGACCCAAAGAAGCAGCGGCTCTACTCAGAGTTCCTCACTCTATCTCTGAGTGTAAACCCAGCCACCATGCAGAGGAAGTTTATTTCGGCCTTGGTCTTCTTATGTTTTAAATCAGTAATAATCTGATACACACACGATTATACCCTATCTCATATTTAGGCTGACACCTGATTGGACATGACTTGACTCAAATTCAGATCTCATGTACTTAACATATTACTATTCACCTATAGATGCTTTTTCTTGTAGTTCAATTAAGATACATTATTTCTATGTTTATATATATATATTAAAACTAATCAGACCCAAAACTAAAGAAACTTCAGCAAAGTAAAGAAAAATCTATCAAGTGTGAGTCTGATGAACATTTTTATGAACTGTTAAATTAGTTAGTTTGGTCATTAAAGTTAAAAGTGCTTCATAAATCTTAATAAATCTTAATGTAAAGTCTACCTACCTGATCTGTAGATAAAGACAGTCTACTTTATGTCTCTTCAGAGATCACACTTAAAAAAGCTGCTGGTGAGTAGTGACTTACCAGGAAAGTGAAATCCGTGTGTTTCTCAGCACGTAGAGAACTTCTGATGTGTCCTCAGACTCTTACACACCATTTTCACAAACACACCCAGATCCACGAAAACACACCTCCTCCTTCTCATGTTCCCTCCGAAAAAAAACGCCCCCTAAACTTCCAAGTCATAATTTGCACCCTCTGCTGGCACTACACGGAACCGAAGAAAAAAATATTTTAGTCAAAGTAACTTTTATGAATGCTGAAGTCATGAAGTTACTTCTTCTTTTGGCATTTCCCTTCAGGGGTCGCCACAGCAAGTCAGTTTCTTCCATTTAACCCTATCTCCTGTATCCTCTCTGGTCACGCCAACTATCTTCATGTCTTCCTTCACTGTATCCATGAACCTCCTCTTTGGTCTTCCTCTAGGCCTCTTTCTTGGTGGTTCCAAATCCAGCATCCTTCTTCCACTGTACTCTCTCTTGTCTGCACATGTCCAAACCATCTCAGTCTGGCCTCTCTGACTTTAGTTCCAAAAGCTCTACCATGTACTGTTCCTCTGATCCTGTTCATCCTGGTCACTCCCTGAGAGATCCTCAGCATCTTCATCTCTGCTACCTCCATCTCTGTTTCCTGTCTGTTCATCAGTGCCACTTTTCTAGACCAAACAGCATGGCCGGTCTCACCACGGTTTTGTATTCTTTGTGAGACCGGCCATGCTATGAATATCACTTTTAATCTGCTACTGCTCCCTTCATTACTCACACTGCCTATCAAATTTGCAGCAAGTGTGGTAGGAGCTGCAGCTCCCGCATCGGCTCAATTAGCCATAACCGACGGCTCACAGATAAGTCTCCAGTTGCAGACTCCATTGTCTGTAGAGACAGAAGGATGTCAACCAAAAAAAATTCTACCTTTCTTAATGTTTTGTAGATATATTTTTATGCTGGATGACCCTAGATTGGGGGTCCAAAAAAAAAAACCCATTAAAATGACTAGAGTCTCGTTTGTATTGTCGTTATTATTATTATGTTATTATTCAGTAAATTAATAACAATAACCTTTTGATTTAAAGAAAAAAACACTGTCAGATTGTATGAGGTTGTATGCGGTTACAAGCACAGTTTTTAAACAACAGATTTATTCTTGAAACAAACTCAAATATATCCAAGAGAATAATAACTTGAGCAGGTCACAAAACATTTCAAATATTCTAAACTGGAAGTGACCTGAAGTCTGAGTGAGGACATCAACCTGGCAACGAATGAAGACGCATGCAGACAGAAGGAGAAACAGTGAGACACATTAGGAAAGAACAGCTAATGACCAGAACGAAGAGAGAACAAAAAAAGCAAGTCAAGACACCTGGAACAAGAGGGAGGTGAGTTTTTCAAAATAAGACAGGAAGTGAACCTAAATAAAAAACTACACCACCAGCAAAGACCTGAAACCTTGACAAACACATTCCCAAAGACAAACTAGTGATCTAGTCAATAAAAGTATGATTAATATTGATTTATGAAAACAACATCTATTTTTTATGCTTTCTTGTCCACAAAATAAAACAAATCTTTTTTTTAACAAACTTTTTAAATAAATTTTTTAAATAAATTTTTAAATAAATTTTTAAATAAATTTTTAAAAGAAAAAAAATGTATTTTCAACTTTTCTACTTGAGTGAATTACGATGGCATTATGTCTCCCTCTTGTGGCCAAATAGGGGATTTGCATTATACACTGATCGCCTCAGCAATATACTATCGACTATAAATGTTGTGAATTTGTTTTGTTTCGTCTTAAATGATCAATGATCAAACGACGGATCTTTCAAATGTTGTGTTTTTTTAAAATGCCTTTGCGGTCACTCGGAGTTGAAATTAAGCAGACATGTTTCTCTCTTGTGGCCAAATGTGGCTCTGCATGCAGCATCAAACCTCATCAGTGTATTTTATTATTACATCTGAAGTAGTTTTATTCAAATGAAAGAGATTTTTAATCAGCAAGGCTATAAATTAATTAGTTTGCATCTAAACAAAAACATGAGGCTTAAAAACCAAAAAAGAATACTTTCATAAATTATTTGAAGAACAAAGAGAAAATATTAAGGGAACATGGAATGTCATTAATAAAATAATTAAAATAAAAGATAAAAAATATAAAATACCAAAACAATTCATGAACAAAAGCTCAAAGCTGGAAAATATAAAAGAAATTATAGAAGGATTTAATCATTATTTTGTTAATGTAGGAAATACCTTGGCTGAAAGTATTGAGAAGCATAACATAAGTCCAAGTGATGCTGTAAACAGAAATCCTTTTACATTTTATTTAAACCCAACAAATGAAAATGAAATAATTAAAATAGTAAAGCAATTTAAATCAAAAACATCTAAAGATACACTTAACATTGATATGAATTTAATAAAGAATACAATAGAACATATTGCACAGCCTCTAACATATATTTGCAATAAGTCTTTTCAAATCGGTAAATTTCCTGAAAAAATGAAAATAACTAGAGTTATTCCAGTCTATAAAAATGGCAATAAACAATTATTTTCAAATTATCGGCCTATATCCATACTTCCACGGTTTTCAAAAATAATAGAAAAAGTATTTGTAATAAGATTAGATAAATTTATAGAGAAACACCAGCTCCTTAGTGACAAACAATATGGGTTTAGACAAAACCGATCCACTAATATGGCTGTTACAGAACTAATAGAAAATATTACTACATCAATAGACTCAAATAATTATGGCATCGGTATTTTCATAGACCTTAAGAAAGCTTTCGACACCATAGATCATAATATATTACTGAGCAAACTAGACAGATTTGGTTTTCGAGGAGCTGCATATACATGGCTTTAGAGCTACTTAGAAAATAGATATCAATATGTACAAATAAAGGAGGAAAAATCTGATTTATTAAAAGTCATATGTGGAATTCCACAAGGCTCAACGCTGGGGCCTAAACTCTTTATCCTGTACATCAATGATTTGTGTCACACATCCAAACTAATAAATTATGTACTGTTTGCAGACGACACTACTCTTTACTTTTGGTTTGACATAAATAAATTATCATTAAATATTGAAAAAACGAAATTTATAGTATTTACAAAATTAAAAGTACCTAAACAAATTCAAATTATGCTTAATAACACCCCATTGGAACGAGCTTATGACAGTAAGTTCCTTGGAATGATTATAGATCACAAATTAAGCTGGAAATCACACATAAATTATACAAAAAATAAACTGTCTAAAGTAATAGCAATCATTTATAAATTCAGATTTGTCCTAAATAAAAAAAGTTTGTTTATGTTATATAATACCTTAGTACTTCCATATATAACTTATTGTATCGAGATTTGGGGAAATACGTACAAAACTAACACAAAACCAATTTATATTTTACAAAAAAAAAGCAATACGAGCATTAAAATTCTCATCTTATAATCAACCTACCAATAATCTACTTATAAATTTAAAAACATTAAAGTTCTATGATCTAGTGGAATTACACACTTTAAAATTTATGTTTAAGATAAAAAAAACATGATGTCAAACTCTCTACAAAATATGTTTATTATTAGGAAAAGTCCATACGAACTAAGAGGAAATGATGTGTTCATTAAAAATAAATTTAAAACAAATGTTAAAAAATTCTGTATTTCTATTTAAGGTGTGGATCTTTGGAATAATTGTGATGATGAACTTAAATTGTGTTTAAATCTTTTATGTTTAAAAAAGAAATTTAAGTTATTAATACTTAAAAAATATGCAAGTCTTGATGGTTAAATTCAAGCTTCTATAAAAAGTAAACAATTATGATGTGTTATGATTATGTTATGTGTTATGATTATGTGTTATGATTATGTTATATGTTATGATGTGTTATGATTATGTTATGATGTATTATGATATTATTATGTTATGTGTTATAACAATTATGATGACTTAGTATTTACTTATGTCTTTTTGCTTTTATTATGACAAAAAAAAAAAAAAAGGTCGGCGTAATAAGCGTTTGCTTCAGCCGTTACCTTTTCGGTCCTTTGCTGGAATATGGTTGTTTTCTTTATTTCATTGATATGAGGTCGCACTGTGACCGAAATAAATAAATAAATAATAAAAAAAAAATGATTGAGTTGGTTGTCCAAAAGTCTAAAGAGTTTTTAAAAATGATTTTATAGTTTTTTCAGAAGCAGGCCTTTGCAGCATCTGGTGTTGATAGATCCAAAAATTTTGCTGAAATGTGAAGAACATAAAGAAAATTAGTAAGAAAAAAAAAAAAGGTCAATCAGTATTTTTTGAAGTCTTTCTTGTTGTTAATGTGAAGCCAACGCTTTAGGCCAGTCATTTTATTCTTGACATGAAAAGTGTCTAAATAATTGACATGTGATAGGATTTATTTGTCAAGCAAATTACTGCATGCATTTAACACACGAGACGATTACAATCACAGTGTTTGATTTATGATCTTATATGTTATGATGTTTGCAGATGACATTGTGATCTGTAGTGAGAGGAGGGAACAGGTAGAGGAAAAGCTGGAGAGGTGGAGATTTGCACTAGAAAGAAGAGGAATGAAGATTAGTCAGAGTAAGACGGAGTCCATGTGTGTGAATGAGAGGGATCCAAATGGAAAAGTGAGGGTACAGGGAGAAGAGAAAAAGAAGGTGGAACAGTCCAGAGCAATGGAGAGTGTGGAAAAGAGGTGAAGAGGCGGGGGCAGGCAGACTGGAACGGGTGGAGAAAAGTATCAGGTGTGATGTGTGATAGAAGAGTTTCAGCTAAAATGAAAGGAAAAGTGCACAAAACCGTGGTGAGACCAGCCATGCTGTTTGGTCTAGAACAGTGGCACTGAGGAAAAGACAGGAAACAGAGATGGAGGTAGCAGAGATGAAGATGCTGAGGATCTCTCTGGAAGTGACCAGATTGGACAGGATCAGAGGAACATCACATGTTAGAGGTTTTGGAGATAAAGTCAGAGAGGCCAGACTGAGATGGTTTGGACTTGTGCAGAGGAGAGAGAGAGTAAATTGGAAGAAGGATGCTGGGTTTGGAACCACCAGGAATGAAGCCTAGAGGAAGACCAAAGAGGAGGTTCATGGATACAGTGAAGGAAGACATGAAGATAGTTGGTGTGACTGAAGAAGATGCAGCAGATAAGGTTAGATGGAAGAAACTGACTTTGCTGAGGCGACTCTTGAAGGGAAATGTATTAAGGAGAAGAAGATGTTAAACATTGATTGGATCAAATTAACAAACTGTTGCTGTGGCTGGTTTTTCATGTTGAATATTTCCAGTTTTTCACATGTCCAGCACAAAAGGATATCTGCTGCTTTTCACACCTGAGAGCTAAAACTGCTTTCAGAAATTATGAGAACAATATCCAGCACCTCGCTCTCTGGCTGCTGTCAGACATGAACGCTAAGACCAGACTACTGATAGAATTCTCGTTATTACCACCGCAAAAGAGTCGTACTGATGGTCTTGTATTAAGACCTCTATCAAGACCAGATTAGGCGTCTGTTGGGTAAATTCTTATATACTCAACATGTTTGTGTATTTTTCAGACTTCTGTTTTAATCAGATGATGTTTTCTAGACTTCCGTTTTTATTAAGAGGATGTGTGACCTTTGATTCAACTACAGGATGTGTTTTAGACTGGTTTAAACCTGTTTTTTAGCTGTGCTCGACAAAATACTCAACCGTGTCCGAAGACTTATCATTTCCTGTTTATCTCAGTAGTCTACCAATATGTTTCAATATGATAACGATGTAAATGGGCATGTTCTTAATGTTACGATAAATACGCCCTGAAGTGTGAGATAAACCAGAAGAAGGCAGAGAGCCGAGCATGTGTAACTTTCACATCCTTAAACCTTTCTTCCCCACTGCAGTGGATAAAACTTATTAATAAGCCTCTATCTGTTCTTGCTTTGGTCAGCCAAGGGGACTTTAACGTCTGTATCTAGTATCTCTAGACCTAACATTTCATTGGTGCCGAAATCCCGGGAGATCAACTTTGGACGGACGACCGCCACTGGACAAAGGACGCCGAAAAACTGTCGACAGCACTTCCCCATTGAAGGAAGTGGGCCTCCTACTCCGGTACCGGCCGCTCGCCCGAATTGCATCTCCCATCGATCCAGGCTGACCTAGGCACCCAGGTATTGTGCTGTTTCGTGTTTATAGAATTGAAATACATAAAAGTTGTGAATAATGTTTTAAGGAAAAGTCATTTAAGACAGGAAAAAGGAAAAAGAGGAAGTGAGAGAGACCAAGTGCACTGAAAAGGGCGTTGGCCCAGAGAAATAAAAATCCTATAGGTACAAATAATTATCCGTTCACCCAAGAGAGCAAGAGAGAAAGAAATTAGGGTTGCTCTATGACTTTATAAGGTAAAGTAGGGATCGGGTGTTCTGGGTCGAGGAAATTAAACGTTTTATCCGTTCACCCAAGAGAGCAAGAGAGAAAGAAATTAGGGTTGCTCTATGACTTTATAAGGTAAAGTAGGGATCGGGTGTTCTGGGTCGAGGAAATTAAACGTTTTATCCGTTCACCCAAGAGAGCAAGAGAGAAAGAAATTAGGGTTGCTCTATGACTTTACAAGGTAAAGTAGGGATCGGGTGTTCTGGGTCGAGGAAATTAAACGTTGTATAAGTACGTAATAACTTATAAAAAGGGTGGTCTCCTCATCAAGCCTCAACTTAAAGAGGAAATAAAATAAAACATGACATAATCACAACTTAAAAAAGGAAAATAGAGAATTAAAGATTAAATTAAAATTATAACAGAATTATTACTAAAATCAAAAGGAAAAAGAAAATTAGAATAAAATATAATAGAAATTAATATTTAAAAAAAAGAGAGAAAAAAGGTCGGCGGAGTCCTCTGTACAGTTAAAATCTGTAAAATAAAAAGGTACCTAATAAAAGAGTGAATGTGAAGAGTGACTGGAAGTAAAATTTTCACTAGAAAATTTTGCTTCATACTAAAACAACAGGGAAGTAAACAGTGAATTTTTGTGGATGCAGAGGCAAGAAACCTTCACCTAAAATACGGTCTAAAGAAAGGTTTACCACAAAAAGAATTACCACTGTCCTGTTGATAACCTCTCCGGTACTAGAATACCCTATGTGTTGAAAAAATATCGGAGCTAAAACAGTTCAAATGGGAAAAGGACAAAGCAAAAATAACCCCTTTGATACTTTGGAGTGTAAAATTGGAAATTTATTCAAAACAACTAAACTAAAGTAAAGTATTTACTAAACTAAAGTACTGTATCTGTCAAAATGGATAAAAAAAAAAATACAAATCTGATGGAAAACTTAGTTCTACTGACAAGGGTGTGACTGTCTGCGCAGAGTGGTTGTGTGTGCGTGTGACTCAGAATTAAAAGAGAAAAGAGATATACATATCTGATCAAAGAAAATAGTTTGATCCTGTTAAAAGGAACATCAAAATGGGTCAGAAATTAGCTAAAGAGACCCAAAACCATCCAGATGTTAAATTTATGGTTAAAACATGTCCTGGTAGTTGTGACTACTTGGAGAAGTGGGTTACTAAATACAAATTCAAACCACCATGATGAAAACTCTTTTCAAAAGGAGAGATGAAACGATGCAAAAATACCACTGGAATCAACAATGTGCTTCTAGCCCTTAAAGATTGGGCAGACCAGAGTAAAAAGATACTTTACCAGGTTAAAGACAAAAGAGAAAAGTAGGGTTAGAGATCTTAGAATTAAATAAAAGAGACAAAATAATTAGTTGGGAAAATTTGTGTGCTGCATCACACGCAGCAGGCTGCCAGCACGGCGCCAGTAATAATAATAAAATAATGAAAAGACGCGCGCAGATCTGTAAAGATTGGCACGATATCTTGCTGAATGACTGTCCACAGTGTTTATAAAATTGACCCTGGCCAGGTTAATTTTTGGGACTCAGAAAGCCGGTTTATGATGCCAGTTTTTGAGATCAAAACAAGTTTATAAAATCATTAGCTCATCAAAATCAAACTAGTGAAAATGACAAAACAGATGTACATGAATGAATAAACTGTAAAAGTTTGAAGTAAAAGAGCCTTAAAATTGGTCAAACTGTTTTGTGTTTTGTTACAAATTCATTCTGAAATGGCTCAAAAATGCTAGTTTTTCACCAAAGTTTGTGATTGTGAGAAAGATGGATCTTTGTGTGTCTCTGGTTTTTCTGCAGCTGGGTGTGTGTGTGTCTCTGTTCCGCTGCAGCTGGGTGTGCTTGTAAGCGTGCGTGTGAGCATGTGTGTGTAAATTTGTGTGTGTAATCCTGTGTGTGTAAGCCTGTGCATGAGCGTGGAAGGTCTGTGTTTCTTTCTTTCTACGTCAAATGAAGAGTATTACAATTCCTACTTTAAATTCTTTACACACATAAGCTTGAATTTAAACATCAAGACTTGCATATTTTTAAAGAAATAATAACTTAAATTTCTTCTTTAAACAGAAAAGTTCAGAACATAATTTAAGTTCCTCATCACATTTATTCCAAAGATCCACACCTTTAATAGAAACACAGAATTTTTTAACATTTTTTCTTAGTTTATTTTTACTGAACACATCATTTCGTCTGGGTTCGTATGGACTACCCCTAATGTTAAACATATTTTGTAGAGAGCGTGACTTGTGTGTGACTTGACTTCTTTGTCAAGCTTGTTTGTCTAAACATTGTTTGGTTGTATGTATGATTTTGTAGGACTGGTTACATATGATTGTTCTTAACAGTTGGATATATAGTTTGTTTGTTTGTCTTGAAATAGGAAAAAAAAAAAAATAGGAAAATGTAAATGAGAGAAACAGATTAACATTAATTGTTTTTATATTTAGTGAAGATCATTTCTTTATATTTCTTTTTGAACATCATCAGGCTAGAGCATTTTGTTAGGATTTAGAAATACGGAAACCTAGTAAAGGGAAGTTAGTATTGCTGTCTCTGAGATCACTGTGGTGGTAGATAAAATGTTTTTAGATACTGAGGCAGATGCTTTTTGATGAACTCGAAACATGATTTGAACTATTTTAAATTCTATATTTTAAGATCAGAGCATTAGTTTGATCCAAAACTTCAGCCTTAGCAACAATTATGTTTTTTCTCTAATCAAATAATTTGCAGAGTTGATTTTTGAAACTGACATCCCATATTTCAGCACAGTAATTTAGATGTGGTCAAATGTGAGAATTGTACAGGATGAAATAATGATTTTTGTTGAGAAAATATTTTGTTTTGTGCAGGACTTTGTGCAGTTAATAAATAAATAAATTAATTAATAGCAGTAATGATTAATAAAGTAAGTTTAGATCTGCAGATAAGTGTTTATTGTTACTTGATTTCTAAAAAAAAAAAAAATGTGCAAGGAGGTGCTCAGATAGAAGATGTTTGGAATCAAAGCCCTGCCCCCTGTAGACTATCAAACTGATATTAAACAGATGTTTTAATCCTAAAAGAGACATAAATTAATTAGAAATAATAATAATTAACTTTTGTGATCCTCACTCATCAGACAGGCAGAGAAGGAAGTTTTGATGAGCTAAATAATACATGATTGGAGGTGTGGTGAGGCAGATCTCCAGTGGAGAAAAGGAAGATTGCAATTCAGGAAGCTTCGAGGTCACAAAACGAATGTGTGCATAAGTACAGTAGCTTTTTCAAGAAGTAATATTTGGTGGGGACTTACAGTTAAGAGATGAGATAACGTTGGATCCACAGGTAGAATAGGCCTTTGTGTTATTAAATCAGCTATAAAAGATAATTGGGGAGCATAAATTTTGATGTGCTATGACGACAGAAACAGAAATCATTGAATTTAAAACTGTTTAGCACAATTTGCAGAACCTCATGCAGTATTGAGAGTTTGGGAATTTTTATGGGACATGAGATCACCACACGTACAGTTAGGCCAAGTGTGATTTCAAATTGTAACTATAGTGAGCCATGGGGTTCCCCATGTCTCAACAGGGGGGATGGTATATTTAATTAGAGTATATTTCATTAGAGTATTTTATTATGGAAAAAAAAAAAAAAAAAAAAATTGTCAATAATCTGCTTTAAATATAACAGTCAAGGTCATTTAAGACCAAGAGAGGCAATTTCCCCAAAGAAATCACCCCATCCTATGCAGGGGTGACCCCATTTGAGGCCGGTTATGGCAGACCTATCAGGAGAAAGAAGGCCAGTTAGATCCTACGACTAACTGGCTCTCCAGATTATTTAGAGAGAAAGATGTCCGGAGAACAAATAATCTGCCCCCTTCTCTGTCGCCCACACAGGAACTGCTGAAACCTGGAGACCTGATCTTGTTGAAGGTGATCAAAAGGAAGTCCTGGTCCTGCCCACGCTGGGAAGGCCCATACTGTGTCCAGATCACCACACCCACTGCTGTAAAAATTGCTGAGAGACCCTCCTGCAAAGTTCAACTTTTGCTTGAGCCACGACGACCGACGGGGGTAGCAGTGGAAGTCCGTGTTCAAAGGGGTTGGTAACCACTAGGGGCCAGCGTCTCAAAGCGGTGAAGAAATCAGCTGAACTGCGCCCTATTTATAGATGGCTTAATTTGGTCTTTTGCCAGAGACGTGTCCTCCAGGTTCTCTCACAACCCACAGAAATTTTGGGAGTCCTGAAACCGGGCGACCAAATTAATTAATTAATTGGTTGATTGATTAATTTGTTCTCGAGTCCTTCTCAAGGCCATCCTCCCCTTCGTCGCTGTCATCATCATGTTCGTTCTCATTTGCCTCTGTTGTTCCTGTTACATTGTCCCTATAACGAAGAAAGCTGTTCCAAGACTGTTTGTTGCCCAGATCTACCAGTACAACCTACTCCCCACTCACGACATCGCTCTGCAGGACTTTCTCGCCACCCCTAGGGACTAAGGCCCCAGTCCCTCGAGGAGTAAGTGCTGGTAACCTCTGCTCCTCTGTCCCCTGTTCGGACTGTTTGCACAATAGGTGCATTCTCAGGGCGCTCAGCCCCCGACTGAGGCCCTGCTCCGTGGTAACCCCACCATCAAGCACCCGCAGGATTGTACTTGTTGTGGCGCCCACGGCTAGGTTCTTGCTCATCACTGTTGCTTGTATTATCATTTAACTAAGCCATTCTTGCATTCTATTATCTTTCCACCACTTATTCCTGATGTTTTTGCCCATGAGGACGTCGCTCCGATGCGGAGGGCGGATTGGGAATTTTTCCGCGCCTTTTGCGGGTTTTTTGCCCAATCCTTAAACATCAACCTGTTGTTTTATGTTTTCTATGGTGATGTATCTTAAAGCTAATATAGTGATACTACATCTGATGTTCGAAACTCACAACAGGGGGGGAAATGTAAGATAAGCTCAAATTTACTCTTATTTACTCAGATACTCCTGTTGTTTTTTTTTTAATGATGTGGTTACTTAAAGCTGTAAGGTTGTGTACCCATTGATGTCTTCAAAATCCACAACAGGGGGGAAATGTTGGGTAAATTCTTATATACTCAACATGTTTGTGTATTTTTCAGACTTCTGTTTTAATCAGATGATGTTTTCTAGACTTCCGTTTTTATTAAGAGGATGTGTGACCTTTGATTCAACTACAGGATGTGTTTTAGACTGGTTTAAACCTGTTTTTTAGCTGTGCTCGACAAAATACTCAACCGTGTCCGAAGACTTATCATTTCCTGTTTATCTCAGTAGTCTACCAATATGTTTCAATATGATAACGATGTAAATGGGCATGTTCTTAATGTTACGATAAATACGCCCTGAAGTGTGAGATAAACCAGAAGAAGGCAGAGAGCCGAGCATGTGTAACTTTCACATCCTTAAACCTTTCTTCCCCACTGCAGTGGATAAAACTTATTAATAAGCCTCTATCTGTTCTTGCTTTGGTCAGCCAAGGGGACTTTAACGTCTGTATCTAGTATCTCTAGACCTAACAGCGTCATTTCTAATTTTCATTATGGCATAAATGTAATGTCTAAAAAAGTGATGAAGAAGTAGAATTGAATGTTTCTTACAAAAACAAATCTCATTGCAAGCAAGCGATGACAACTTATTTAGAGAGTTCATGGCTGCTGGGCCTACTAATTAATCACATAATTTCGTATTGAGCTCTGAAGAAGGATATGGTGATAGAAGAAGGAGCGAGACTGCATCCACGCCTTCAGGCTGCTAAACAGTATGAACTCAGTGAACTGTACTGCAGAGGTACAGAGAAGTTAAAGCAAAGACTCATTTGAATGTGTTGTAAAGAAGTGGTTATATTTCCTGGACTTTCGCTTGTTTCTTTTTGGCCCCATTCTTTGTAGAGTTGTGACCTTCAGAGCTGGGGTCTGTGTGCCGAATTATACTGGACTGACTTGTTGTCATGAAACGGTGTGCAGGTGGATGGAGGAGGACCCAATTGCACGACAGAAAAAGTGGTTTACTTGAGTATGGCAGTCTAGTGATGCTGTGAAAGGAAAACACAAAGCTTTAGTGGCGTGGCAAGAGGTTATTGTTTCAGAATGTGTTTCTTGGTCAGGCAATCAGGGAAACCTGACTGGAAGGGATGGTAATGACCAGACGAGAATGTCTCGGCTGATTACCCTTAAATAGACAGCAGGGTCCACAGGTGGGCAGAATAATCAGAATAATCACCCTCAGATGTCTCAATCAGGGTGATGAGGGAAGGTCCAGCTCCACTGGTGGCAAGTGAAGGTATCATGACACTTGTCAAGCCAAATGAAACACTTTGTCCAGGTGCCTGTCCTAGACTCTTGGGAACTTTAATTATTGTGGTTACTTCCTGTAGCTGCATACAATTGAAATGGCCCTCACAAAGCAACGGAAGAAAGAGTACAGAAAAAGAGAGGAAGCAATTCTTGAATCAATGTCAAGAAAGAAATGGGAGGTAAAAAAAGGGTGCAAAATGGGTGAGGGCAGGAGGGTGACACCACGTATAGGTGAAAAATTAAGAAACATTTATCTTCTTTCACAAAACAGATTGATTCAGTGTCCTAGAACGTGAACACTACATCAGTCTTCCTCAAAAATGTCTATTTTCCACATGAGGCAAGACTTCCCCCCTAACCTGAGCCAGATTCCACCATGTTCTTGGGTTCCATGGTCTCACTGACCCTGCTGATTCTGGACAGAATAAAGTTGATTTAAAACAAACATTCCCACATCGAGAGGATTAAGACTTTTTGACAAAATTCTCCTCCAGATTGATGATGACATATTTGACAAGGTGCAAACCAAATGACTCCAGGTTTGATAAAAAGTAAACATTGTTCATCTGTGCCGAATTTGTGCAATTCACACTCAAAAAGGAAATGCACTGCTTGGTGTATCTAAAAACACGCGGCAGGCTGCTCAACAGATTGCAGTGAAAATGTGATGGATTGGCTGTCAGTAGATCCCAATTTGCATCCAGTGATTGTAAAAACTAATCACTGCAAAAGAAGAGTGATGAAGAGTTGAAATCCATGTTTACTGGTGCATGTGTGGTTTTAACCAAAGCACCATGCATCTGTCCTTCACTGTCACACTACTGCCAAAAACACTCTGCGCTTTATGAGAAAATGGGAGCAACCAGCTCTTTTTCTCCTGGTTTTTTGCTTGTCACACATGATGCCTGCATCCCTCCATCACTCAGTCTGTTTCTACTCACCCCTCCTTCCTGTCAGTCCTCACTTTGTTCACCTTTCTTTGAAGTAGCAGAGGGGAGCTCAGCCAACAGCTGGCCGCAAGGGAACAAAATGTCTTTTGGAGTCTGCCCTGTGTCAAATAGGAGAATCCTTATTATCATTGGTTGTCATTTAACCAGATGATGGGGGCAGTTTGTGGTTCCTGTCTGCTAACTGAGGTAGGCGAGGCACAAAGGAAACTCCCTGGAGTGTGCTAAAGGTCGTGCCACCACTCACCACATGCATGGTCACCTACTGAGTGCATACAAACCCCAATGTGGTGCAAAAAGATGAAATGAAATGGCTAAATAAATGACTGGAATCGGTGTTTATGAAAAGAAGAACTAACTTTGTTTAACAAAATCCATTTACAAAGCTACAGAGTATCTAATCTCTGAATCTAATTTGTTTAATCTATGCAAAAACCCTTCACTTTGTATGTGTAATGCATGAGCAATTATCATCAACACGAGCTCTGGGGGTGTATTTCAGGGTCTCCTCTGCAGACTTTTCATTTCATACTGAAAGAGAAGTGCTGGTTTAGCTCCATGAAGAGTCTGCTGTTAATCCTCACTGTAAGAAAATCAACTTGGAACAATGACAGCAAGATTATCTGAAAATGGGATTTCTGTCCCAGTGGAAATTACAACCTGACATGCGAGAGGTATCAATCTTTTCACGAAGCACCATCCAATTAAATACTCTGGTTATGTATTTGGAGTCGTAGTTGCCGTCTCGAGTTCATCAACATGCCGTGTCTCTTTTGCATCAGCACAGCTTGTAATAGAGTCGCTATACTCAATCAGAGCATTCCCTTACAATTCAATTACAGCAAGTTAACACCCTCGATGGAGTCTGGATACTCATTAAACATGCAGAACCGGAGAGGACAAGTTAAAAAAGAAACAAACAGGTTGGAGATGTGAAAAGCAGATGTGATTGGCTAAACGTTCCTGGTTGTTGCTTCATCAGATATGCAGGTTTCCTCTGAGCTCTGGCACTTTGATAAATTGCTGTCGCATCCCTGTATTCTTGAATTTGGATTCACTGGTTGAATTCTAATTAAAGAAGGGCTCGCCTGAAAGCTGCTGCAGGATTACCAGCCGCTCTTTTAAAAAGAAAAGAAAGAAAGGCAAGGGAGGAGTTTGGAGAGGTTATTGTTGAAGAAAGGTGAGGTTACAGTAATTTAACCATTATTAGCTGAACCTTTGTATCAGTCCAACGTGACTCGTTGTATATAGAAACAGGAGGGCAGGGAGTGGATCAGTGAAGGTGGGGAATGAATAGACAGCCTACATGGGGCCACAAGAGGAGCTTCTTTCTCATTAAAACCTGTAGTTTTCCTTTTGTATCTCCTATCACTTCACAATGTGTCCCTCAGGATGCTGGGATGCTGCTCTGGCTACGAATTATAGCTCTAATGTCAGCCGCTTGGCTCACTAATTATACCTCACTTAATTGTTTCAAAACAAAGAAGCACTTGGTTAGAAATAAATTCTACTTAGTCATGTTTCACATGATTTCGAGAGGTCAGTGTCTCCTCTTGATGACTAAAAACCCTCTGATCAGACTCCAGAGGTTTGTTAGCATTTGATGTCTAAATTATGGTAACAGGCCACTTGTAGTACAAAATGACACCCCTGTGAAGCCCACCTGTGCCCCATGTTGCTTTCACAGGTGATGTTTTGTTTATGTTGCTGTGGTTGATGCTGAAAGCACGTTGAATTAAACACCACTTCAACATCAAAGCAGTTTGGTTGGTTAATGACGGGAAAGAGGACATCGCGGCAGCTGGGAAGAAGAAGGTGAGGTAAAACAGGGATTATCATGGATTCATCATTTTCTACCATGAATGATTTAAATCCTCTGTCGTAGAGGAAGGATTTGACTGCATTGTCGTTTGGTGGAATTGGATTTCACGGCTGTTACAACACAGTTAAAAAGTTTCAAGTCCCTGCTGCTTGACTTTCAACACAAAACACAAAAACACAAGAAGAAGCAGTCATTATTGATGCAAAGACAGAATAAGTTTGACCCACATGTGTCAAAAAATGGGGCAAAAATGGTTGTAGACAGAATACGTGAAGGCCTTCATGAAGATTTAAGAACGGCTCTTCATGGCTCTGAAATATAGATTTATTAGCTGAAATTTGATTTATTTTAAAACTATTTGTAGCACAACTTTTATAAAAGATCAAAGAGATCAGACACTTTAAGACAAGAGGGTATGGGGGAGGCAGTGGCTCAGTGGTAGAGTGTTTGCCCTCGAACTGAAAGTTAACCAGAAGTTCGCCAGTTCGCATCCCACTGAGTTCACGTCTAGGGTCCTTGGAGAAGACATCAAACCTGTGTTTCCCCCACCATAGGTGCCCGACGTGGCAGCCTGCTGCGGTGTAATGCAGCACACAAATTTCCCCGGCGATGGATAAATAAAGTATACATTATTTATTTTATTTTAACGAGAGAATAATATTTTATATAAAGAGGTAGTTAGCTTAGCGACGACCACAGTAGAAGCTCAACATAGTCAGAAGCTCAACATAGTCAGTCAGCTAGTCACTTTCTTGACGGTCCATCCCTTATGGGGCTACAGGGGGTGCCTGAGCCCATCCCGGCAGATTCAAGGCAAGGGGACCAAACAGGTCGCCAGTCTGTTATGGGGCCACACATACAACTTCCTTGGGGCAATCATGTAGCAGCCAATCAACCTAACACACATGTTTTTGGAGGGTGGGAGGAAACTGGAGTACCCAGAGAAATCCCAAACATAAATAGGGAGAACATGCAAACTCCACACTAAAAGGCTAGTGTTCCAAGCCTCGTCACCACCCTGGACTCAAACCCACCACCTTCTTGCTTTGAGGCCACTGTGCTATCCTCTGCGTCCCATGTCACACTTCCAAAATAGTATCAGGAAAAATTCAGTGTGGATGGAGACAAACCATGACAAGATTAATTCTTTTCTACCCCAGCAAATGTCTTTGTGGGACATTAAGTGTCAACAACGCCATTTAAAGTGAAATAAAGACTGAGTTATGGCAAATAATGGGAAGCAGGTTAGTTAAAAATAAGTTTTCATAGTGCACAAACTTCTCATCATCAATTTGAGCAGATGCGGCCACCATTTCATAAGAATTTTGAAAAGTTCTTGAACAACCCATGAGATCATTTTTTGACCAACTAAATTACAATTTTGGAAATTTAAACACAGTTTAAAAAGACATTTTTGAATTATTATATTTAATGAGTACACCATCAGCAGCCGCAGTGATTAGCACAGTGGCCTCACAACTAGAAGAGAGAGGCCAGGTTTGAGTCCCGGAGTGAGACGAGGTTTAAAACACTGGTCTTTCTGTGTGGAGTTTGCATGTTCTCCATGTGTATGTATGAGTTTTCCCCCATTTCCTCCGACTTTCCAAAAAAATACATGTTAGGTCGATTGACTGTGTGTGTGTGGATGGTTGTGTGTGTGTGTGTGGCCCCCGCAACAGACTGGCAACCTGTTCAGAGTGTACCTTGCCTCTCGCTTGAAATCACCCTGGGATCGACTGCCTCCGGCATTCCCGATTGGGGAAAAGCGGTTCAGAAGACGAAACAAATACACCAAGAAAATTATTTGATGGGGACATAAATGATTTAAAGCCACCCTTGTGAGCTGGTTTTAAGTCCAAGGAAACCAGACACTTGTGCATCATATTTTAGTTTGTATAAAACTGATCTAGTTTTTATTTTGTTTATTTTCCCAATTTAAATTTTTTTTTAAGCCTGTCTATTTTTAAACTAATGTCTGTTTGTTAATAAAAAAACACATTTATGAATTAAAATTTTGTCAGACAAATTATTTGCAATTGTTAGACCAAATGAATACATCCAGCATATGCCTAAAAAAGTCAGTGATTGGTTGAGTTGGAAGAGATAACATTATTCTGAAAGCAGAGGTTTTTTCATTACTACCAAAAAATAACAGAAAAAAATTATTGTCGGCTTTAAAGCTGCAAAAACAAATATAATGGTTTTTATTTTTCTATTTATGGGACTAAAACATAATAGAAAAGAACAAATTACTGCTGTTAAATAAAAACAACCCAGAATAATTCAAAACGAGATCAACCAATAATAACCAATTACAGGAACAAATAGAGCGGCCTATTTTAAACAGGTAGAAAAAAAATAACAGTGTGAATTATATTTTGAACACAGTGGGTAGCACAGTGGCCTCACACCAAGGAGGTCGTGGGTTCAAGACGCAGGTTGAGACAAGGCTTGGAACATTGGCCTTTCTGTGTGGAGTTTGCATGTTCTCCTTGTGTATGTGTGGGTTTTCTCCCGGTACTCCGGTTTCCTCCCACCCTCCAAAAACATGAATGTTACGTTTATTGGCCAGTGCCAAACTGCCCCTAGGACTGAGTGTGTATGAATAGATGTGTGTGTATGGCCCCGCGACAGACTGGTGACCTGTTTAGGGTGCACCCTGCCCCTCGCCTTGAATCAGCCGAGATGGGTACCAGGCAACCCCGGGATAGAAGGTGACATGTTCAAACTGAACAGACAGATTAAACTATAACGGTTTTCTACAATGAGCGTTTTTTTTATTTTTAATTCAATTTAGTAAAAAGTTTTGCACCCAGAAACAGTTCATTTTTTTAATCCTCTTTAATCCAAACCAGGAAACATTCACACAAAGAATTATAATAGCTTCAAATATTAACTGCTCAATACTTACTGATGGTTCTTTGGTCCAGAGGGTAGGAGATTTATTTCTATTGCTGCTTAAACTGCATCATTTCCACATTTTTAGTGGATATTTGTATTAAAAGTGACTTTTTATGATACTTCCTGTCTACCAACAGGTCTCTTTGTCCCAAAACACACGATGAACCTCTGATGAAGAAGCTTTGTCACCATAGAGTGTCATTTTATCACTTTCAAGGTGTAATTTCTCACCTACTGCAGCGACAACCTCAAGTGTTATACCACCGTGACTGCAATTTTTACAGATTACCAATAATAATCCAGACAGAAAAGTATGAAAATCTGTTTTCATATTTTCTATTTCTCCATATGAAAACACTAAATCTGATTTGTTGAGTCAGAGGGCAGAGGAATGCTGTGCTCTCTTTCTTTAATTCACTTTATTTTGCATGTGAAACACTGGAAAACTCTGCGGTTATTGCTCAGGAAAGAAGATGAGCTGAATATTTCAAAGCAGGAACCTCGAGCGACACACTCTGAGACATGTGCCATACATCACAGACAAAGAAAAAAATGTCTCTCAGGGTGAAATATTAAAATATAAATTCCTCTAGTCTGATAAGAACAAGGTACAAACTGCACCACATCTATTCGTCTAATTCCAGGTTTTTCTATCTCTTTATCTTATCTAATCAGCTGTTGTCTTTCTGAAGACATTATTCTTTCTTTTTTTGTGTGTTCTGTTGGATAAAGTGAGAATAATGACTCATACAGAAGCAAAAATAGGTTTTTCGTCTTCATAAAATGTGTGACCTTCAACCTGGATGGACCAAATGATAGGTTGTCTAACACAAGCCACCTGCTTTCTGACATACAGATAAAATACTCCGTAAAAATCTTTTATTGTCTCTGACGCCAAAAATCAGGCTGGTATTACAAGCTTTCAGAGAACACTTATTCTTTCTTCCATTTCCTGAAAAATTTAATAAAAATTTATGTCTCGAACGGTCAGACTTCCAACACCAGAAATACAGCACTCTTACAAAAAGTATTAGAAGCCTGCTGAGAAAAAGATTGAGGAGGATCTTTTTCCCTCATTTAATGAAGAAAGTCGACAGGTTGAGAATAAAGTGGAAATATATTTTCAAGTATAAAGTCAAAATGTGGAAGAAAAATCGAATCTTTTTCTTGTTATTTCTAACCAGGCTTGCTCACAACAGAACACTAGACCTTAGCTAGTGAGCTGGTACTTAAGAGTGACTTCAGCAATCACCATACTTGTCTCTTGTATAAACGTGAAAGAGGTAATCACCAATTTTAATTTTTACAATTGATAAAAATTGTATTAAATGCTAAAAACTGTCAGGATTCCTCACCTGCCCCCAGAGAAAGCCCTGGATATATTGATGGAGTGGTTAGAGCGTTCGCGCACGGACCGAAAGTTTGCGGGTTTGCGTCCCACAGAGAGCACGTCTAGGGTCCTTGGAGAAGACACCTTACCCCCGCTTCTCCCACCATTGGTTCTGTTGAAGGGCAGCCTGCTGCGGTGTAAGGAGTGCAGCACACAAATTTCCCCGGTGAGGGATGAATAGAGTAATTTATTTATTTATATACCGAATCAACCTGATTAGGATCACCTGAGGATGATTCCTGATTCCACTCATCTGTGCACCCTGCCATCTATTTAAGGGGAATCACCCCGGACTCACAGCTCAGCCAGATTCCTGGCAGCTCTAAATTGAGGATGATCAGTTAATAAAGAATGAATTTTAAAAAATGAGCAAAACGTTCAGTAGCGTTGTCCTCTTATTTTGAGTCGGGTCCAGATTGGTGCTTTTCTCTCCCCAGCTGCTTTATATCCAGGGTCTTTCCTGAGGATTTAGAGATTTTCCAGACATGGTGAGACATGCCTGCAATATCTCATACTAACAAGATACTTCCTGATCTAAGCTGGTGGTCAGCAGTCATACTCTGATCTCGTCCTGGATGAGCTAGGGAGAACCAGGCCACCTGGCAGTGGAAATTCAGTTCGGCCTTTCAGGGTCCTCATCTTTAAAGACTTAAGATCTGTAAAGATCTTAAGCTGGGTGAGCATTTTTGCTCAGCTTGTGCACCTCACTTAGATTGTAGTCGCTCACTTTGCTTAGAAGTTGGCGTTTGTACAGATTTTGGGGTGAGCATGCTTCATAAATGAAGCGCCAGATGTGGTTCAGTCAGTCACCACCAACAGTTGGTGGCGATAGATGAGGGTGCACACTGTACATAGATCAGCGGAAACTACAGTTGAAGGATAAGGTTTTAAAAATAAATGAACAAATGGATTTCTTTTCTTTTGTCGCATTGACAGAGGGCGGCATGGTGGCGCAGTGGGTAGCACAGTGGCCTCACAGCGAGAAGGTCATGGGTTCGAGTGGGTTCGTGGGTTCGACGAGGCTTGAAACACTGTCCTTTCTGTGTGGAGTTTGCATGTTATCCCCGTGTTAGCGTGGGTTTCCTCCCACCCTCCAAAGACATGCATGTGAGGTTCATTGGCCGGTGCCGAAATTGCCCCAAGGAATGAGTGTGTGTGTGTGGTTGTATGTGTGTGGCCCTGCAACAGACTGGTGACCTGTTTGGGGTGTACCCTGCTCTTTGCCTTAGGGATGGACGAATAAGAAGACATTAGCCGAAACATTGACAGAGGATCAAGAAAAAATTTTGTGTAAATATGATTTTTTTAGACCTTGTGTTCATATTTAGACGCCATAAAACGCTTCTTTAACTTTATCCTCAAAACTGTATTTGACTTTATTTTTAAGATTAAATTTTATTCTTTAACACTTCCAGCACTGTCCTTCTCTCCAGGACTCTTTCTGCTCTGCAGCTTCAGTGACAGACTCATTAACCCTCGCTGTGTGAAGGAAAGTTTTTCTCAGGTCTTTCCTTCCCGCTGACAGTCTGCCCAATGACCAAAATGTAATATTGGTCCATTTACTGTGATCTCTGTCATGTATTGGGAACATCTCAGAACAGCCACTTCAGCGTGTGGCGTATTAGTCAGTCTGTGTTTCGAACATCACAACACCTATTAGTGTCAACAAGCCACTCTGTGCATTTTTATGGTCTTTAACAGTCTTTTTCTGAATACTAAAGTCACTTTGACTCATTTTCATTGCTCATAAACTGCACGTTTACAACCTTCACAGTCACTTATTGTACAAACTGCGTTTATTTTGATTTCTAAATCAGCTTTGTTCTACTTTAAACTAATGTTAAAACACTCAAATTTATCCATAGATGGACAAATAAAAGCGGCTTATCTTCTCTAATATTGTTTTATTTAACTTTTTTGTCCTACGACTTTCTATTATTTTGGCGACAACTGTCATGATGGTGGTGGTGAAGGTGGAGAAGTTGAACCCAGATGCATGGCCAGTTTTAACCAGTAGCAGGATGAGGTACCAGCCATGGAGCTCAGCAGGATGACAGACCAGAAGGTAGGAGCTCAGCTGGATGACGAACCAGAAGGTAGGAAGTTTGGAACTCAGCAGGATGAGGGGCCAGAGGTGGAGTACAGCAGGATGAGGCACCAAAGGTAGAGTTCAACAGAATGACGGACCGGAGATAAAGATCAGCAGGATGAGGGGGTAGAGGTTGGAGCTCGGCAGGATGAGGGACCAGAAGGTACGAACTTTCTGGTGTTGAAGAAGTGGAGGTTGGACCCAGATGCATGGCCATTTTTAACCAGTAGCAGGATGAGGTACCAGACGTAGAGCTCAGCAGGATGAGGGTAGGACCAGAAAGTAGGAGCTCAGCAGGATGAGGAACCAGAAGGTAGGAAGTTAGGAACTCAGCAGGATGAAGCAACAAAGGTAAGAGCTCAATAGAATTAGGGCCCAGAGGTAGAGCTCGGCAGGATGAGGGACCAGAGGTTGGAGCTCGTCAGGATAAGAAACCAGAGGGTAGGAACTCAGCAGTATGACGGACCAGAAGGTAGGAGCTTTCTGGTGTTGAAGAAGGGGACGTTGGACCCAGATGCATGGCCATTTTTAACCAGTAGCAGGATGAGGTACGAGACGTAGAGCTCAGCAGGATGAGGGCCTAGAGGTAGAGCTCAGCAGAATGAGGAACCAGAAGGTAGGAACTCAGCAGGATGATGGACCAGAAGGTAGGAACTCAGCAGGATGTGGGACCAAAGGCACCCACATCCTGAGGCACAGCTTAGCAGGATGACGAACCAGATGGTGGAGCTCGGCAGGATGAGGAACCGGAAGTTAGGAACTCAGCAGGATGAGGGACCAGAGGGTAGGAACTCAGCAGGAAGAGAAACCAGAGGTACAACTCAGCAGGATGAGGGATCAGAGGTGGAGGAACCAAATGCAGCAAGTTGATTTGACCCACAAGTGAAGGACACCAGGGCTTAAATAATCCGTGGCAAGACCAGACACAGCTGGAGACATCAGGGAGAATTTGGACCAGATGTGCAGAATCAGGGCATAAGATAGGATTAGGAGGGAGGAAATGTTCCAGAAGAGGAGGATCATGACAAACAACAGTCAGAATCTTTTCTAAATGCTCACATTGAAAATAAAGATGTTATTGGTGTAACCTGTTTTTTTGTCATTGTCTTACAACGATTTGAGGAGTGAAAAACATGAATAAACCTGTGTGTGTTTTCAGACTAAGAACAAGCGGCCAACACAGCACCAGCCAGGCAGGCCCATCCATCTTTATCACCACGGCAACACACAGTCAGGAATTATTAGTAAATGCAAACATGTGATAAAACTTTTTATTTCTTTTTGTCCTTCCATTATTCCCGTGCGATGCTTGTATTTCTTCCTCCTTTCTTCCACCTTTTCTCTGTGTGTGTGTGGCTCTCAGAGAGCCATGGCTCAGAGCCAACAGGACATTTATCAGGTGAACTCGTTTTATATTCCCGCCACATGAAAAGGACTGTGACCTTAGCTCGTATAATCTTGAGCGATTTGGATTTACTGAAAAAGACCAGAAGCAGGTTGTCGTAAAGAAGCAGACACCATTCGTTTTTGTTTTTTTTTTTTTGGAAAGTATTACTAATTTACAAGACTGCAAATGTTTCATCTTAAATACATGATCTTTCAGCGTTGCACTTGTGCATTTATCCTGTGACTGTTTCACTTCTATAAAGCAGTGTTAAAACATTTTTTTTTACAATGATTTGAAAGGCTCGTCATCCAACCTTTGACCAAGAGACAGCGGAAGATGCTTATGTTGGCCATTTGTAATTCCAATCTTGTTTTTTTGGCCACCTAAAGTTAGTGACCACTGGTGAGTGTTAGAACATTCTCTAGATTGGCTGGTAACTTACAAGCTTTACTTTTTGGTTCAGTTCTCTCTTCACTACGATGGATCGATGTATTGTCTTCATCAGCACCTTCAAATTCAGAAGTATGGTCCTCAACCGGAACAAGCTGGTGTGCCCTGCATAAGTGGAGTTTTAGTATCTCAAAATCTTGTTAATGAACAAAAAAAGGATGTAACAGGTGGTTTGGTGTGGCGTCCACAACAATTACGACGCTGCATTGATATCGTTTATTAAAAAATTAGCTCCACATGAACAAATCCGTGTAGTCCCTCATTCATCCAGGAGTGATCCATAGTAGAAAAAGTTTTTAAAAAAGTCTTCTGGACAGTTTAATTCTTGAACGAGACGTTTCGACTTCCATCCGGAAATCATTTTCAATCTGAATGAAATGGACAGAAAACTGGATCTATTTATACTAACCTGAGTAAAAGGTAAAAAAAATTGTAAGGACGGGCTCGACCAATGAGCCTGTGTTACCTAAGATGGCCGTGAATGGCTCCTATTGTAGCCACAGACCAGTAAACGACCCTATTATAAAAATGCTAAAAGCCTAGTGAATAGAAAATACCTGCTAACGAGAGGTGTGAAACTGGGTCACGAGGTGTCATCTTTAGTCTATGGCTTCAAAAGGCTGCTGTAAATACCGGGCAAAAAGTATCTAACGCCTCCACTCCGATTCAGAGAGGGACTCTCTTTCATCACAAAGATGGCTTAATTTTCTCCACATGAAAATGAACTTTTTGATCTGATGTCTGAACCATAATCTAATAAGGGTTCCTTGAACTAAGAAGCCTAAATTGACTATGGACTTCCTGAATCGCCACCTCACCCATACTCCCGTCCGGATAAAATCCATCTGTAACATTATGTTTCTTTCCTCCAACTGGGGCTCCAGGTGTTTTTCCCATCTTGAGAAGGATTTTCAGAAAACAGGGATGTTTTGGCACCACTAAGTGTCTGCTTGTTTTCAATGGCTTAAGTCTGATTAACTGTGTGTGAAGCCCTCTGAGATGACTTTTGTTGTGATACTGGCTCTGGAAATTAAATTGGATGAAAATTAAGCATTTACAGGATTTAAAACACTATTTTACCCCAATCAGAGGTGATAATGGAAAACTTCAGTGTGTCTACTTGCATAAAAATAATTTTGTCATCTAGTCACTCTTCTTGACTGAATTAGATTGAGTAAGTGTGGTTGTCAAAGGACTTAAATCCACCACACACACAGAGAAAAGGAGAAAGTTGTGTTTTCAAACCAACTCAGTGCCAACTCACTGTGCCTGAATGATACTTACATGTAACGGAGAATTCTCCTGGTTAATATCTACGTACACCAATTACATTGTGTAATTCAAATGTATAAAATTATTTCTGTGATGGTTTAATTATCTTTAAAATTTGACCTCTTGGAAAACTTTTGACTTTGAGTGAGTGCTTTGTGACATTTAACCTCATTTAAATTTAATTATTCTGAAAAGGTCACAAGGTTCAGTAAACGGGTGCTCTCACATTTAAAGAAATGCAAAGTTAATGGAATGTCTGTCAGGACAAATGTATTGCAAGAAAAAGCTTTTTTTTTCTTTGTTTGCTTTTTAATGTAATTATGAAACAACTGAAAACCAAAGCAGGACAAAAAATTGCCTGATAAGGTGCAGAATCACAAGAAAAGTTTTATTACGTCTATTGGGAATAGCAGTTACTTCTTCATCTTTTTCTTTCGGCATTTCCCTTCAGTGGTCGCCACAGCAAGTCAGTTTCTTCCATCTAACCCTATCTGCTACATCTTCTTCGGTCACGCCAACTATCGTCATGTCTTCCTTCACCGTATCGATGAACCTCCTCTTTGGTCTTCCTCTAGGTCTCTTTCCTGGTGGTTCCAAACCCAGCATCCTTCTTCCAATGTTCTCTCTCTCTCTCCTCTGCACATGTCCAAACCATCTTAGTCTGGCCTCTCTGACTTTATCTCCAAAACCTCTAACATGTGCTGTTCCTCTGATCCTGTCCATCCTGGTCACTCCCAGACAGATCCTCAGCATCTTCATCTCTGCTACCTCCATCTCTGTTTCCTGTCTTTTCCTCAGTGCCGCTGTCTCCCGACCAAACAGCATGGCTGGTCTCACCACAGTTTTGTACACTATCTTTGTCATTTTAGCTGAAATTCTTCTATCACACATTATACCTGATACCTTTCTCCACCTGTTCAAGCCTGCCTGCACATGCTTCTTCACCTCTTTTCCACACTCTCCATTGCTCTGGACTGTTGATCCTAGATACTTAAAATCTTCCACCTTCTTTATCTCTTCTCCCTGTAACCTCACTTTTCCATTTGAATCCCTCTCATTCACACACGTACACTGACATGGTGAAATTGGTGATTTGTTGGTGATATAATGGCCCCAACTGCTATTATTTTTAAGCGTCTTTGAGTGTCCAGAAAAGTGCTATGTAAGTTCATTGTATTATTTATTTATTTATTTTTTAAAAAGTGGTATTTCTTGGACACTTTAAATCAGGATCGGTATTTGCGGGCTTCCAAAAAGATGATTTTGTCTTGAAAGCCTTTTTAATTTGAATGACTGTGGATATGTTTGCAAATTAAACACAATAAATCCAGCTGCATTTCTTTATCTCAACTTTTAGACAAACAGTTTTTTTTATTTCTTTATTCAAAAAATATTAGCTGATACTGCTTTTTAAACTTTCCAACAGCACAGTAACACAAACCTTTTAAACAGTCGATACATTCATCGGGAGGAAAACACTTAGTTATGCAAGCTTTGTAATCACCCATGTACAATCAAAAAACACAGTTTTGAAACACTGCCATGATGAGAGATAAAAGACTGCTCCAAAAAGTTCTTTAGTAGAAAACAGACAGATAAGAGAAATGCTAGAAGCTGCATTAATACATTCATTAATATATTAGAGTAACGATACTGTGCTGATGTAGTAATACTCATCATGATTGGCTATAAATTCATATTTGTTTTTATACATTGCATGTCCTATGGCACAAACACTGTTCAAAGCTTCTAAGACATTTTTTTTTTTTGCACACACAGTCGTGCACGGACATAAATGTCCACACACCCGCTCAGGGCTAGAAGAAAAAGAGAGAGAGAGAATTCATGACCAAGAAATGGAATCTCCTCTTCTGATTGATTAATGTTTGGTTATCTTTTTAATATCAGGCTTTGAAAAAATATGGATTTCAACTTTTTTCCCCCTCATAACGTGCAATATTTCTTGGCAGAGAAACCCCTCACACTCTTCCTTTTGCTCTCTCCCGAGGGACCTCACGTGGGAGATAAAGGAGCACCTGCATGTGTCGCTTTGCTTTCTGTCTCCATCCCTGCTGGCCGTGGCAATGAGGTGCTGGTTCCCACACAAATGTCACATTAACATGGGCCAAACACTGGATCGGGCTGACACGTGAGGTGGATGTCATGGCAACATTGATCTGGCACATCTCCCCAGGCTGAAGCAGATTTTTCATTTTGCAATTGTGCACTCCTAACAATCAAAACTTGGTTGTTGAGCTGTATTGATTGGACCAAGGTGCTTATTTTAATTGTGTATCATTCAGTAAAATTCAACATCCTGCTGAACAAGACTCTGATTGAATAATCAAGCAAGATAGTGACCTAATGATTACAGGTTACGGACCATTTGGTCATTCGTCCCTGTTCAATAATAAAAGATAACCAGGTTCTCTGATAGTTGTGTCTACATACAATAGATGGAATAATGTTCCATTATATAGATAACATGAATCAGTTGAGAAGTAGAGAGGACACTAGGGACATTAACTCTGAGCAAGTGCTTTCGGCATAAGGAGGGAGGGGTGATGGAGCTCGGGGACAGATGGGATTCACTTGTTCACTTTCTGATTCTGGAGAAAATTGATTTGTATGGAACAAAGAAGCAGGAATTAAGGGAAGACTAAATTATGTCTTTGAGCTGCAGAAGGTTGGCTGTTAGAAGAATTAAGTTCACGTATAGTAGGCACATATACTTTATACACATACATGCATTTGTGTATGTATATATTTATATGTTTGTTAAATAAATGAGACAGATATATAAAAAATATTTATCATACGCACAAATACGATTATTTTTTTTAATCTGTGTTGTAATGCATGTTTGTGTATATTTTGTCTTTTTCTGAGTGTCCTAACGCTACTCCGACAAATAATTTCCCCTCAGGGATCAATAAAGTACTTCTCATAATGATTTTTTTAAACGTCTCATATTTGCATTTAGCTCATATTTTTCCACCGTCTAGAAAGTTTTTGTACTATTGATTACTCAGTAATAACTATGTGCATTCATGCTTCCAATTTCTAGGAAAATTGTTGCCCTGCTTTTCCTTGTGTCGATAACTGAGATGGTAATTTGCAAGATTTCGTCTCTTTAAAAGCTAAAATCTATTGAGACTGCAAATTGGAAACCAATGGCAACATAAAACCAGTTGAATCCATTCAGTTCAGGTAGAACTCAGAAAAAACTTTCAACTTTGAAAAGTCAGATGAGTGTTGTGTCTGACATCTTTTTAATTACTATTATTTTATTTCTAGTGTTGCCCAATTTATATGATTTTTTTCAGATTATTTTTATCATTGTTACTTCAGAGAACTGAAAAGATTTGATTAGCTTTGAGAATCTGAATATTGTGGTTAGACTTTTGAAAATGCAGGATTTGGTCGGCTGAGTACTTATCACATTGGTAACCAAAGCAATGGAGAAAGGTTGGATTTTGATTATTTTTCCATTCCGTTCCATTGTCTTCCGCTTATCTGGGGCCGGGACGCGGGGGAAACAGCCTCAGACGGGAAGCCCAAGCTTCTCTCACTCCAGCTGCATCCTCCAGCTCACCCGGAAGGACCCCAAGGTGTTTCCTGTCCTGGGTCTGCCTCTAGCTCTCCTGCCAGTGAGATGTGCCTGAAAGATCTCACCAGTGAGGCGTTCTGGAGACATCCTAACCAGATGCCAGAATCACACTATCTGGTAACTCTTGACCCAGAAGAGCAACAGCTCTACTCCGAGCTCCTCCTGGATGGCAGAGCTCCTCACTCTATCTCTGAGCGAGAGCCTAACCATCCTGCAGAGGATGGGTCAATGTCAAATGTGAAGTGTCACTTCAAATGTCAAGGGGGTTAACGTGAATAGAACATAAATTTTATCATATTTAATATATTTGTTACATAGTACTCATATGTGTTTTTATTTAGACACTCATATTCATATATTTTTTAGTCTTTGTTTATGAAAATGACATAAGGTTTTTTACTCTACGCTGTTTGAACAAGTAAACGCCTCGATTTATTTGATACCAGCCCATTTAAACTGAATGAAAGCCGTGAAGTGTAGCAGTGTCCTCAAAAATGATTCAAGTTATTCAAATTCATGTTAGGCTTTTTGGTTTCTCTAAATGTTTTTTTGGAGTGAATGGATGTGGTTGTGTGCTGTTTTTGTGTTGCTCTGTGACGGACTGGTGTATTAAACTAATCTTTTATCTCTTCGTTGGATGGGTTGGCGCCAATGTTCCCTCTAATTTTTTATGTGTCTGAGCAAACACAAGCTTCGTGAGCAGAAGGGGGCGGAGCAAAAACTTTTGCTATTTTGTGACGTCAGCAGCAGCAACGAGCCAAACTCCGAAGCAGCGGTTTGAAGCCATTTGTTTCAGAAAGAAAGAAAAAAGAGATATGCTCTAATCCCCATGTCTTATTTACCCACCTTCAGCTTAAATTGAGCTTTATTTTGTGCGCTGCACAGGTTTTCTTGTGTGCTATTATCTGCGCGCAGCGCGCAATTATGCAGGCGCGCCGCTCAGAGGGAACATTGGTTGGCGCAGTGCTTAGCACAGTGGCCTTACAGCAAGGAGGTTGGGGTTTGAGTCCCAAGTGGGACGAGGCTTGAAACACTGGCCTTTCTCTGTGGAGTTTGCATGTTCTCCTCTCTGCATGTTTGCATGTGTGTTTTTGTTCTGGTTTCCCCCAACCCTCCAAAAAATATGCATGCGAGGTTGATTGGCTGCTACAAAATCGCCTCTAGGAATGAGTGTGTTTGTGAATGGTCGTTTGTGAGCGGCCTTGTAACACATTGGTGCTCTTTTTGGGTGTACCTTCTGCCTCGCCTTCAATCAGGCTCCTGCACCCCAGCAATCCCATTAGGGGTAAGCGCTTCAGAAGACGAAACAATGTTTTTTCTTCCAAAAATACAAGTCAAAAAGTTATCTTGATAATAGAATCAAAGTCCTATCAGACTTTGTGGTGAGCAACTTTTAAAAACAAACAAAATATATGATTCCAATGTTTAAACAGAAAAATATTTCTTCTCATACCTGTCAGAAATCTGTCCTTTGGCACAGCTCCATCTTCCCAGGATAAATGGGTGCTACTGATACCCCATAGTGCAGAATGATGTGCATTTATCTCAATGCGCTCTGTCTGTGGGCCATGCAGCACACTATCAGTGTGTATGTGTGTGTCTGAGTCCTCATTTATAGGTTGTTAGTGTGCATTGCTGTCACAGAATTGATGTATGAGACTGTGTTTTGGTGTGAAATGTTACTGAAGCGTCACCGGCCAGCAGCAGAAAAACACATTCACAAGTGTATCAAGGGTGCAAGGACTTCAGATTAAAAAGACAAAGCAAATGGAAAGACAGCGGATTATTCCATCCTCTCTATCTCTCTTTTTCTCCTTGAAATCTAAAGGGTTAAAGACATGTTTCATTACATTCATTATATTACTGCAGATAATGATAACAGTAAGTCATCAGGAACCATAAATAGTTAATAGAGGACTATCTACTAGAAGCAGAAATTTCCTCTTTCTAATCATAGAAGTCTGTTAATGACATCCTGGGAGTTGAAGCAACTCCTTTGTCATGTCTTTCATCTTATTTTTGCAAAGCTACAATAACAGTCAAATTTACTATGAATAGATATTATAATAAGCAGAGCCCACTCACCCAGTAACAATTTATGCACTCCAGAGTGGGACAACTTGATCTTTTAGAGTCTGCGCTGACTTGTAGGTGGCCTACGCTGCTAAAAACGGACCCGGCACACACAAGAAAAGTCACAAAGACTCTTTCATTTCATGAAAGCAAAATTGAACATGCCCGTTGGACTCTGCATATTAAAATGGAAATGTCAGAAGTGTTTGCAGAGGGCAGACTCTGTGCCACACAGCCGCTGTTTCCTCCTCCATCTTGTTAGCCAGCCACTTCATTAGCGCCCAGTTAAACTGTCACTTGTGCACTCTGGGCACGTTGACCTTTTTTTCCTAAAGCCTCAGAGTCCCATGCTGGCAAAGCTATTCGCCATGGAGACAAAGTCAGAACCTGCTCCTCCACCATTAGTGATCAGAGACATTTGCATTCAGTCATGGACTCATGAGGAGATACAGATGGGCTTACCATTTTTGTCGTACTGGTACACTAACATTTTGATGCAATGGGAGTTGGCCGGGGAGATCCATGGACTGCTTGTGATAGAAAAATTATGGCTGGCGTAAAACGGTGGGGATTGCTTCCTGCAGTGAACCAGAGCGCGCAGCACATTGGCCGCCATGCCTCTGAAACGCTTGCTGATGAAGCAGTAGAGGAAGAAGTTGACTCCGGTGTTGAGCAAGGCCAGCATGTTGGCCATGTCGGTGAGGATGTGTAGCAGACGTCCAGAACTTTCTGAGGCTGGTGGAGGCGAGTAGAAGTGGTAGAGGATTATAAGAGTACGTGGCGCCCATAATACGGCAAAAATGGAGGTGATGGCAAGGAGAATGGCAGTGGTTTTTCCGGTGGAGTATCCACGCAGTCGGAAGCAGCTGCGACGTCTTCGCAGCTTCCGCACAATGACCGCATTGAGCGAGAAGAATACTGTACAGGGAAGGAGGTAGACAGTGGCACAGTGCGCCCACACCAGCACATGTTCTGCCACTGTTCTCCCTCTGGTGTCACCACCTCCCCCCTCGTCTCCACCGCTGACCCCAGGCAGACTGTGCCACAGCTCGGGCCACCAGTAATACGGAGCTGCGAATAGCAAGCAGCCAACGTACACAGCAAATATGACTTTACGGGTTCGGGCAGGATAGGACACGGTATGGTAGCGGAGTGGGTGGCAAACAGCAATATATCGGTCAATGGTGAGAGGCACGGTGATCCAGATGGAGGTGTGGATGGAGGAGAACTCCAGTACCTGCACAGCATGGTTTAAAGATGGTGGCAGCGGGGAAGCCATAATGAAATCCTCCAGAATGAAATCAACAAAAACGATGAGGAAGAGAACCATGATGTCAGCCGCTGCCAGGGCAAGTAGGTAGTTGTAGGAGGACTTCTGACGACGCAGCACCAGCTGGGACAGGATAACCACAGTCAGGATGTTAGCTAGGAGGAGGACAAGTGACAGAGTAGAGAAACAAGACAGACAGAAGAAATGAGAAAAGAGAAGAAGAAGAGAAAGAGGGGGTTGTGTTAGTGGATGAGTAATTGAAACAGCAAACAGTAGAGATCAATAGAAAGTCAGAGACAAACAACGCAGAAATAAACATAATAAAAGGGGAGAGAAGACACCGATTATCCTTAAGTCTGTCAGACTAAAAGTCCTCTTTATTACTCCTAGTTCAGCATTTCTAGATTACACCCATCTTTTGCTGTGCACAAACATAAACTACGTTGTTGTAGAGTTTGATATGGTCATTTTTAATTAACACTTTTAGGTATTTTTTCTCACAGAGAAGAAGGGATAAGCACAGGGACGTCCTGTCTCTGTTAAGAAATTGTAGATTAGAAATTGTAATTTAATAAATAGAGATGCCAAAACAAAAAAAAGGAGAACTTTATGTTCATTTCCTGTTGGTAATTTAGCCATAAACCCTCACTCCCCTCACTCCCTTCCCCCGCCAACAAAAAAACTCATCTCTCTCTGTCTCACATGTCTAATTGTTATCTTTTCTTTGCCAAAAGCCATCTCTTGTTTGTTCATTCCAAGTATCTTTCAGAAAAAGTAAATCCTCAATTAACAAGATAATTTGTCTAAAGTAAAACGATTTTCAAGAGAGATGATGTTTAATCGTGTGGTGGTAAACCGGAGCCTCAACATCTTTTTTGAATGATACGCAACTTCTTAGCCAATGTAAACATAAAAATTGTTATAAAGTCTGTGCGTTTTTCACGCCCTTTTTTTTTCAGATTTTTTGCAGTAGGTGCAAAAATTTTTATATTAAAGTCCTTGTTGGCTTAAAAAAATCCACAAGAACTCTAAAATAATGTTCTTTTTGTATGTGTGTTTTTGTGGAATTTGTTTCCACTTGATTCCTTTCAGTTGTAGCTATCGGTCATTATGGTTTATTTCTCATGTGCTGATGAGTGTTTTATTCAAATATACTGTATTAACTTAGAATTAAAGTTGTGTCTTCCAGTAACTTTTTTTTATCTCATTGGAAGGTTCACATACTGTAACTACATATTTGCACTAAATGAGGCTTTTTGGATTCAATTTGCTGGAAAAGTATTAAACTGTTTATGGGTGAGTGTAAATGGTAATTTTTCTGACTTTGCATTCTCCCTCTCCTGCTATAGAAGCTGTTTGGAGGCATGGTCGTCTATTCAGCATGTGTGATCAAGTTCTTTTTTGCAGTAATAGATCTGGAATTGAATTAAATATGGCAGCTCGGAGACCAGGACATCGCACTACAGTGCCTCAATTGCTATCAAGTGAATACAAATGACATAACTGGCTCCAGATTGTGACTGATGATATGCACACAAGACATGGTGGAAGCACAACAGACAGCACAAAACACATTCATTTCTCTTTGACTAAACGTATACACATATTATCAGAGATGCACCAATTCATCAGTGTCCAATCAATTAATAAACATAAATGGTTTCTCATCTTTTTAGAAAACAAATAAGCAAATGCGTGCTCATGGGAGATTGATGGATTGAATAATTACAGACACCAGATTCTAGATACACATATAAATTAGTTTTGGTTTTTAGAGTTTTCAGCAGTGCTTTTGACGTTTTAAGTATATTTTATGAGGATTTGTTGTTGTCTTACTGTCTTTTCCCTAAATGGAAAATTTAATTGCTTTCAGTCTCTCGAGAATTTTGGGTGTTTGACTGCTGCAAATTTTTTTCGACTGAAAGTTGTAACTTGTTTTTTAGTCCATAAAATGCTATTTGTTCACCATTAAACCAACTTTTTCTTCTGAAAATTAAACAGACATTAGAGAATTAAAAAAGAAGCAATATCATTAATAAATGGTCAAGATCCATAAAGCAGCCTAACCTGGTATGTTTCGGACTTAAGTATGAACCTAATCATACACTAAAATAAGTTCTTTGTTCTTTTTTGTGCATGACTGGTAATCTATTAACACTTGTATTACCAGTGAAGATTCTAGAGAGTCATTTCTGTACCGTTCCTTTGCGCAACGGGGTTGCAGGAGTCTGTTGCTGAAGCTGCACTTCAGGTGATTCACAGATTCATGGAGCAAGTGGGAGGTTTTCAACACGATTAACAACAGTTTTACCTTCAATCTGTTCCTCTGCACCTCTTCTAAGGGGTGGGCCTTTAAATATACTTTATCGATCCCCAAAAAGATATTTGAGGACTGCAGAGCAAACAGAAAACCCAGGAGCAGAAGAACCTGTAACTGCCACCGGACTGGTAGTAACAGACTAGACAATGAAAGGTTAAAGAGTTTGATCGAGGACGGCAGAAAATATTTTCTGTATCGTTCCTTTGAGCAACAGGGTTGCAGGAGTCTGTTGTTGAAGCTGCTCATCAGCTGTTCCTCTTCTAACGGGTGGGCCTTAGAAGACACAAATTGAGCTTTTTGATCAGTTAGTTTAATCTGTTGACATGTTTTGGTTTTATACTGACTCCCCAGCAGACCATAGCAAAGAACAGGACACTCTCCTTGATAGACTGGTAGAACGTAGAGAACGTCTTGTTGCAAAATCATTCAGAATTTGAGTTTGCACCCTAAGGGCTTTTAGCTTCGCTGGGCTACAAGAAAGCTAAATAAGCTAATAAGAGCTGCTGATTGTGTAAAGCAAAGAGCATAGCGGCTAAACTAGCAGCTAGTTTAGCTTTGTAAATACTTTTGTTGCTGTTACACTTTTTTTGTTACCAGCAAGAAAAAGTTGAAAGGGTAGAACAAATAGCTTTGGTTGCTGATTTACTTTCAAGGTCATTTTCAAGAGGGACTTTGAAAAAAGATAAAAAAAGATTTGGGGGAAGGATGGCTCGGTGGGTAGGGCGACCGCTCCGTAACCGGAAGGTTGCAGGTTCGATCCCCCGCCCAGAGTCCATGCCGAGGTGTCCTTGAGCAAGACACTGAACCCCCAGTTGCTTCTGATGATAGTGGTCTGCGCCTTGCATGGTAGCTCCCATCATCAGGAATGAATGTTGTGTGTGTGAATGATTGTATGGAGTGAATGAATAATGCATATATATATATATATATGTAAAGCATCTTTGAGTGTCTAGAAAAGCGCTATATAAGTTCAATGCATTATTATTATTATAAAAAGTTAAGAAATATGAACAGCACGGTAAAGGACATGAGTTCACATCTGTAAAAAAATACACAAAAATATGACTGGCTGGCATTGGTGGTGAGTAAAATATTACGGTATATTCTTATGTATTATTGAACTTTATAAGGTCTCTATAAATGGTTTTGTTTGTGTGGCTATCCACACAACAGTAGACTTTTTTAGCACTGGACTATGTAAATGTAAGGAAAGGCGTTTATTGTGAAAATTTTTATCTATGATGTCCAAGCAAATTTTTTCTGGAATTATTTCAGTACGGTGGTATAGTATCACAACACTATCATTATAGTACTATAAAAATACTGATTGATTTGATGCAGATGAAGCATTAATCGTAGGTGTAACTGCCCTCGCTGGCTCTAATATATATATATACATCCATACACTTAATTATTCCTATACGCCAGCTTTTTGTTCCGTCATATTTGACGACTCCTAGGACGCCCTCTTTCCACACACAGCTGTCAGTGTATAACCTGGTTGTTTCAACAAAAGGAGGTCTTATCAGTCAACGGAGGAAAGTTTGCAGCTAATTTCAATACAAATCCAACACAAAAGACATCACCTGTAACCCACTTCCTCCATCACTCTCCTGCTGGTGCTATACAGAACACAAGCAAGGGGATTCTGACCATCACCGGCTGGGTATTATTCTGCTGGGGTCTTGCACAAATGAACAAAGGTGATCTGTTGTGAGCTTGACGTTTCCATTTAGCTGTGGCCACCCTGCCCGTCTGTTTCGATTGCTTCCAGCTTTTTACATTGTGTGTGGAGAGGGGAAGATCTGTTTGGCATTCAGCAGGTATGAAGAGGCAAATTCAAGACTCAGGAGGGAAAGCCGAACTATTCACAGAGCAAATACACACTGATATAAATGCAAAACTTCCTTGTATGTTTTTGCATTTACAACTAAAAGGTGAATAAGAGTAACACAGAAAGACTCCAGCTTGTTTTGTTAGAAATTATATGCATGTTTGCTTGTGTGGCTTTTCAAAAGTGCAGGAGTGCTTTTCTATCTCCTCTCCCCCTGCTGCTGTCCTAATATAAGAACGAACGGGGCCATTGACGTTGTTTAGCGGGAAAAGAGAGGGCACAGCATGCTCCCTGAGGTGTGTAACGAGGCTGACTCATCCCATCATTAAAGAGACGTGTTCAGACGGCCTTTCAACAAACCACAGCTCACCGTTTAACCCCTAAAAAAAACGGTGGTAAAACAAAAACGACTGACACTTGTTTGTGCTGGAGTCATTAGGTGAATTCAAACAGGCAAATCAAAGTGAGCATCACGATTATTTAGCAGAAGCTTTGACAGCTTCCCTAGAGGACAGGAAAGAGGGAAAGTGTGCAGAAGGTCTCAGTGAGTTAAAAAAAGTGGCCGTGATACAGAGAGAATGAAAAGAGGGATTAGAGAAAGGAAGATAGAAGCGAGGTGATTGGAAGAAAAGAAAAGAGAGAGAGGGTGAATATCAAAGCTTGCTTCAAAGGTCACAGGCACTTTGTTCCTGATGACAACCATTTCCTTTTTTGTCTCCTCTTAAAGAGAGGATGTTGTGCTTTCGTGGGGTAAGAAATCTTCTCCTGTGGCGCATATAGATACTCATTGTACCTTTGGTTTGATCAGAAGTGTAAAATTTGCAACAAAAAAAAGATTATAAATATATTAATTTGGTTTTCCTTTAGTTTTTGACACTGTGAATTCTCCCTGGAATTAGTCCCACCTCCCAGGTGCATGCATGATACAGCGTAAATCTTGTTTGCGGCTGTAAATACAGAGCAAATCCCATAATGTAAGCAAAGCTTGCACAATTTTTTTTAGATTCTAAGGATTAAGAGAGCATGGGCAGAAAACATGCACTAAAATAATTCCTGCTTATAGTAGAATGTGGGCAAAGCAGAGAAAAAATAATCCATGGCCAAGAACTACTTTTTGATTGAATAGTCTGAAGATTGCAAATTGCTCAAAAGTTTATGAATTAAATAGAAAATCCCGTCAGGTGAGTTTTGACAGGGGGTTAATGTTCAAACATGATAGAAACCTCTCAATTTACCTGTTGATCTACGTTCCTACCCTCACATATGGCCACCAACTGTGGGTGGTGACCGAAAGAATGAGATCATGGATTTAAGTGGTATAAATGAGCTTCCTCTGCAGGATGGCTGGGCTCTCACTAAGATAAAGAGTAAGAAGCTCTGCCATCTGGGAGGAGCTCAGAGTAGAGCCATTACTCTTCCGAGTCAAGAGAAGCCAGCTGGGGTGGTTTGGGCATCTGGTTGGGATACCTCTCAAACACCTCGTGTTTTGGGCATGTCCCACAGAGAGGAGACCCTCGACCTGCTGGAGAGACAGCGGCTCCCGAGGTGTTCCCTGGCATCTGCAGGATGCAGCCAGAAGAGAAAAGACTGGGTTTCCCTGTCTGAGGCTTTGAGCAATGCCCCCCACCTCCCGGCACCGGATAAGCGAAAGACAACGGAACGGAACAGTAAAAATCCGAAAATTGTTGCATTATATTCTTTAAGTGTCACAAAACGGTGTGACTCATCCCTTTTTCTAAAACAAGAAATAATAACTGAAGAACGCAAGTATCTGATATTAAAAACTCTGATTTATGAGCGTTTATCTGCATATAAAATGCATGTACATCCAATATCTTCTGCACGGGTTAGTCTGTATATATTATATGTGAGTTAAATATTTATAGGAATTCATCTTTGAGGCTAAAAAAAAAAGTAAGAAGCCAAGAGCAAGAGAAGAAACAAGTATGGAAACAGGATATTTAAGTTTAATAGGCATTGTCAGAGAGGGAGAAAGCAGCTGTGTGCAGATAATGATATTGATGCGACTGCAGTGCTCTGCTGCCAGCTCACCTCCACAGCAATTCATTTTAAAGACGAGTGAAGGTTTGGATATGGCCGTCCCCGTGCCCTGCATCAACTAACCAGCTCACTTTGTTTGGCTGGTTTTCTGACAATGCAGATTCCTGATGCATACTCTCTTTTTTTTTTAAAGATTAACTGCAATAAAAAAGGAGAAGATATGGAGAGGTAAAATATCAGGGAAGGAAATTAAATTTGGAGTTGGGAGAAAGGGAAATGAGTGTTAATGTTTGACAACTGAGAGAAATGAGTAATTTTAATAAGCTGTGTAGAGTAATTATCCTCAAATTGGTTGCAGAGATTCAATCAGCAGGAGAAATTTGATGTTTGTTAGAAAAAAATCTGATCATTTCTAATTTATTACTTTCTCTTCTTTTTGGATTAGCGCTGCTGATTCCTGTCATTTTCCACCTAAGTCAATAAAAAAAAGGATTGCAATCTAGTCTCTTCCCTCCCTTTTTTTTGACCTGATCGCCACACCTAATCTCAAAGTCAACTTTTACCGTGATGGTATCTACGAACAGGCCCGATGGGCTCTGTCGCTGGTGTGGATTGATAGATCAATAGCTCAAACTGAAAATCGATAGAAACCATCTCTTCATTAAGAAGCAGCTGACACTTGGCCTACATGGCATTGTTGAAGAGGACCTCGTCAGCGCTGAGCATTCCTGACCTTCTCCTGAATGGGTTTCTAAGAGGGCGTGGGAGGAGATGCTCTCTTCATCATGCCTCAGAGAAATGAAGATGTATCAGAACAGAGCTTCGATTTTTGTGTTTGGTAGTTTTTATTGTGTGATAGTCGAGCTGAAGAGAGAAAACACACAAAAACACACTATGATACACTAATTTAACTACAGAGCAATTAAAAAAAAAGGTCTTCAATGATTACGATGTTTCACTTAGAGGAAGAGAGAAAACAAACCTTGGAATTTTTTTGATTTTGTCGATTATTCTAATGATTCTTTCACCTTTTTGTTTATTTCTTGTAAAGTATTTTATTGTGAAAGTTCAAAATATAGTTTCTAAAAAAGAGTTTGACCACCCCTACATCCCTACATCTCATTGCATGCAATAAGTCTTTTTTTTTAATCGCCTGTCGGTATTTCCGAAATTTTCTTCTTTCTGCATTTCCCTTCAGTGGTCGCCACAGCAAGTTAGTTTCTTCCATCTAACCTTATCTGCTGTATCCTCTTCGGTCACACCAACTATCTTCATGTCTTCCTTCTCTGTATCCACGAACCTATGTTTTTGGTCTACCTTCGCCCTCTTTCCTGGTGGTTCCAAACCTGGCATCATCCTGCCAATGTTCTCTCTCTCCTCTGCACATGTTCAAATCATCTCAGTCTGGCCTCTCTGACTTTATCTCCAAAACCTCTAACATGTGCTGTTCCTCTGTTATATTCATTTCCAATCCTGTCCATCCTGGTCATTCCCACAGAGATCCTCAGCATCGTCAGTGTTTCTTAAATATGTTAAAAGGTTCTTTGGCTTAAGTAGCAACTCCTCCGTAATCCAAAGAGGTTAATCTTTTTAGCTAAATTTTAATCTATATTTGTATACTGACTTAATTTAAGTTTAGCAAAATTTTGACTTGTTAGAACTTTCCCAAAAAAATTTAACTAAGAAATTTGACTCAATCTTATATATTATTGGACCGAGTTTAAATTTGATTTTGTCATTTGATGTAACATTGTTTTGATAAAATTCTGCTGAGTCATGAGATTTTTTCCCTCACCTAATCTCAAAGTGCATTTCCCATCTATAACTTGCAGTGATTATGGTGGAGTTTGATCCCTGTGCAAAGCCTTCCGTGGTGCCCAGTTCATGTATGAAAATTATGTCCAATACACCCTGAAGCACTCTTTCACAATGAAAGCTTTATGAACTCTATTGCCTTCTTGCGATGTACCTGCATCAACAGGAAAAAAATGACCAGATCTTTCAGATTGTGGGCTGATCTTATTCTTTCAATCTACTCCTTTGTTGAACCTACATCTAACCAACTGAAGCAACCCCATGTAATTATACTATCCCCACAGGCATGCACAGTTGGCGCTAGTGATGTTCGGGCATCAGTTCATCAGTCTTTCTTGCTGCCCTGATGCATCCATCCCTGTGGGTGAATCTAAGCTCATCAGTCCACATGACTTTTTTCCATTGCTCCAAAGTCCAATCGTTACGCTTCCTAACAAATTGAAGCCGACTTTTCTTTTACAGGGTTACTTAGGACTAAACAGCTGTTTTGATCTAGTCACTTTCTTTGGCTTGTGTGGAAATGCTTATTTTCAATGTTAAGCACAGCCTTGAGTTCTACTGTTGTTTTTGTTTGATTTGATTTCACCAAACATTTAAAAGATTGGTGGTGAATGATGATCATTCCAGATTTTTTTCCAGCCACATTTGTTCTTAAACAAATATGAGTAGACTGTAAATTTCCTGGTTTTAATGATGCATAGACTGTTAGGATTCCTCACCTGCTGCCAGAGGGAGCCCTGAATGTTCCTAATCAACCTGATTAGGATCACCTGAGGATGATTCCTGATTCCACACATCTGTGCACCCTACCATCTATTTAAGGGCAATCATCCCAGACTTCCCTGTCGGGTTATACCATCCCTTCCAGCCAGGTCACCCTGACCATGTTTGAACTTTGTTACTAATTGAACTTTTGAAATCCTGAGTTAATCCTGTGCTCATTACTTTACAGACTTACCTGAGTTGTGTTTAATAAATCTTGTTTGATGTCCTGCAATTGGGTCTTCCTCCTTCCACATCCTAAAACCCTGACATTGAATAGTTTTAAAACATATTTTAGTGATTTTTTTCTATTTCATATCAATGGTTGAGGTGAAATCATTTATTACCAGGCAGAGTTGAAGGACGCCAGTAAGATTTTGCTTGGTTAAAGCCAGTTGGTAATTTGTTTTCAGCCAGGCTTTACAAAAGAATTTATGTTTTATATGTGTGGAAGGTTATCTTTTTTTTCTCATCCAACTGGTTGCCATCCTGCACACCATCATGTGTAAGTCCAGTTTTGTCACACTGTGCTGATGGCTTTCCATTGGATATTCGGAGACACGCTGTGCTTTGCTACGAGAAAATCTCACCTCTTTTCACAGCATGCCAAAGACTGAAAGAAAGAAAAATTCCTCCTCTGTTTCCCGTAAGGTTCCAAGCAATGTGTTTAGTTGAGAAAAAAAAAACCAATCTGAACAAGTTTGCGACTAATTAAATATGTGGTGATTTGTTTCAGAGCCGTCGCCTTCAGCAGGGCTCAGAGGTGCTACTTAGCCGCCTTCTCTCTTATTAATCTTCTTCTTCCTATTAGCACTCAGATCTCCCTCTCCTAACACCACTCTTTTTTTCTCTACTGTGTTCTCTTGTCATTCTTCCTTCTAGTCTAATCACACAATGTTCAGTTTGTCTCTTTTTTGGATCAAACAGTAATCTTTTTCTCACCATTTGACTTGCAAAATTCTTCCTCTCTACACCTCTCATATGTCAGTTCTTTTTCCAAGTCTGTGCTCTTGGTTTGACCCCACTCTGCCTCCAGCATAGAGATCAAATAGTCTGTGTTTGGATGTATAACTGATGCTGTTGGAAGACATATCTAGTCCTATGATAAAAAGAAAAACAACAAGCTATCCAATAAGGGTGTTAATTATGTGAAAGTCTGCAGGTCAGGTTGTTACTACAAGTACATGCTATACCCATGAAACATTCATGATTCAGTCTGAGTGGAACAAGCTGTGTCTCTGTGATTGAACAAGTTGTTGCAGCAAAGCATCAGCACGCTGCACTCATCAGTTCAGGAGACTATCCTGACATTACCTCACATCTTAGGGTATTCCCACTCAGACACCATCGCATCTGAAAAGGCAACTCACAGCAGCAGAATCGGAGAAATGAAAGCGAGGTAAATTACTTCTCCAAGAATTTCTCTTCCAAACCGGGCTGCGTGATGAGGTGCGAGCTGATGAAAAAGACTGACTCTTTTCTTTTACTAGACAGCAAATCTTTTGAGCAACTGCAGTCTTGGCAAACAAAAGCCTTTTATTTTGCAATGCAGATTTGTTTTGGCCTGAGTCGTTAAAAGCATCTCACTTCCAATCTTATTTAAGGCATTTGGATTAGATTTTAAGCTGATTTGTTAAAAGTGGGATTAGGACAATAAGACGTTTAAAACTCCTCAATGAATTTACAAAAGCCATAAAGTCTTCATAACCCACATCTAATCTTACAGAAAGCCATATTTTGGAATTTTATGGCAAAATTTGTTTTGTCCAGTTGTTTGGTTGAGTCAGACCAGCTTGGTCGTGTCTCTAAATTCCCTTTATTTTATAGCTAGACTAAAAGTTTTCTATTTTTGTCTCTTGGTGTTTGATTGTAAGCCTCACGTCAACATTTCTGCCCCCCTGTGCGAGGCTAGGTCAACTCTCGTAGATCCCGCAGTGGGACATAAGCATTGAACGAATGAACCGTTCATTTATAAAGACAAACGACGGAACAGTGACCACGTAAGGTCATCCAAAGGAGCCAGATCACACTTACCTGTCCTGGAGGTCAAGACACAGTCATTGTTCAGACAATTTCAAAAGATTTTTTTTCCGATAAACGCCAATACGCGTCAGAAGGACAAATTTCTTACATTGAAGGTGGATTTTATTTAAAAAGATCTATACTGATTAAAGTCCAGACAGACACAAGCAGGAATGCACACAAGTGATGTCCACAAGGTCAGACTGACAAATCAACAGCATGTGTGAATGACACCCAGGAGCAGTCAGGCATGATAAACTCGATCCTAAAAACCAGTGCACGGCCAATCAAAATGCAAAGCAGAACTCCAGGAAAACCACTGATGCGGTTTTGAACAAAATGATAAATTATGATATGCATAAGTATGTTAAACACATATTAATGTCCTACCTGGCAGGCCGAGACAAAGCAGAAGGCTGTAGTAAATGAGGGGCAAGGGTCCGAGGGGGCATCCCTCTGACAGCTCAGAGGGATTTTGCCTCATTCTCCAGGTGCTGCCATTTGGGGATATCAGAGGGAAGATGTGGTTGGGCTCCATGGTTTCTCTTCCTTGTCCTCTTCCTCAGCTGAGCTCAGTGTCAAGAAGTCTGGCCACGCGATCAAACCGCCCCGGCAGCCGGCTCGGGAGAGAGGGTGCTCCGTCCTTGGGTGCCAATCAACATGAGTGTGTGTGCGCACGCATTTGCAGAAGACATTAGGTTGGAGTGTGTGAAATGGGTGGTGGGGAGGGGTGTAGGATGAGCAGAGGAAGGGGAGACAAGGAGAAGCGAGAAATGATGTGTGTTAGTAGGTGATGGAGAGGAACGGAGCGGGTGGCGTGAGGAGGTGAGTGTGAAGGTAGAAGTGGTGAGGGGAGGATGCTGCATGAGTGTGTGAGCTGGGGGGAACGAGACCGAGTTGAGAGCACAGCAGGGGAGGAGAGAAAAGGAAGAGAGAGTGAGAAAATAGAGAAAGGAAAGAAGACGGGAGATGGACAGAGAGGGCACCGTGAAGAGATGAAATGGATGGAAAGTGGATGATGGGAAAAAGGGTGTTTGGGGACAGAAACAGAAAGAGGTGATGAACTTGATGAGGAGGCAGACATGGTGGATGAAAGAAGATGAAAAGAGGGTCAAAAGAGGGGTTCATGCAAAACGAACTGGTCGTATTTTTCTAAACCATTCATGCATGTTTGAATAACTTTCGAGCTCTTGGGTCTATATTCGAATTCTATTCGAACGCCAAATTGTTCTTCGCTGTGCCTTTTGTTCTCTACCATGCCCACATTCAAACATAAGCAAGAAGTATTTTTGTAGCATACACGTGCTCTGCTCAGGCTCAATCCCAAGGAAGGAGTGTCATTTTGATGTAAATGCAACAAAATAAGAATATAAAAGAATATGCGCTTGGTTTGTTAACTCAATGCACGTTATATTGTTTGCACACATGCCTGGTGGCCAGGATGAGGCATGGCAGTGAGACAAGGAGGAATATTCCAGTGTCAAAAACGATGATGAGACTTTTTTTTGTCATGATCCCTTCTCCTGCTGCCAGAGGGAGCCATGAATGTTCCTCATCACCCTGTTTAGGGACACCTGAGATTGATTGATGCCACACATCTGTGGACCTCGCCATCTATTTAGGGGCAATCACCCCAGGCTTCCCTGTCGGGTCATACCATTCCTTTCAGCCAGGTCTCTCTGGTTGCCTGACCATGAATACATTCTGACAATAATCTTTTGCCATGCCACTGAAACTTTGTTTTTCCTCTCACAGTAGTAATGCACTGCCAAAATCAAATAAACTATATTTTCTGTCTGCAATCGGGTCCTCTTCTTTCCACCTGCACACCGCTTCATGACATTTTTAAGCTAAAATCCCATTTCTGAGTTTACAAAATGTAACATGTTCATCTTGTAACATGTTCTTCGTAACATGTTCAGATTTGAATGTTACTCCATAAAAACGCACTATCCCACTTTAAACTTACCATGTGAAAAGAGAGGGGTGTTTTTTTCTGTTTTTCACATTAATTTAATGACTTGTTGCGTTTTAAACTCACACGAGTTTGTTGAGATGTGAACGCACACATCCTCAACACACTGTGGGCACATGTGATTGGACATGTTTACGGCAAAGATGGAGGCTGAGATTAGTTCCAATCTCATTTGCTGGGCAGCGTGAATGATCTGAATCACCAACTACAACGTGTTAATGAGGTTTAGGCTGGAGCAGAAAACTCATCAGGACACATGAAAATCTCCTGTTTATTGGATGATTTTAGGACGACTGCAAAGGAGAGACTAAGCAAATCATGTAGTTTGTATGCTGTGAAGAACATTAGCATGTTTTAATGCATTAATAGGCTTGATGTCTGTGTTCGGTTAATAAAAAAAAAGAACCTATGTCTTTAAATTATGCTGTTTCCCCTTCCCTCCATCAGAAGTCTTCATATCTAATCATCTCCTGACATCTACATCTCCAGGAACTCATTTGTGCATTGATTCAGCTCAAGTTTTTATGCCGGATGACCTTCCCAAGACAACTTAGTCCTGTGATGTGAAGACACAAGCATCTGTTGGAGGATCTATCAGACATATTCTGGTTAAAACATGCTTATCAGTTTCTTGGGTTAAGAGAATGAAAGAGGCTGGGGGAGTGAAGTCTTTTCTTTCTGTCGAACCCCCAGATGTGGGCAGCATAAATAGATAAATGTTTAAATATTCATCGTCTCCAAATATGATCAGTATTGATAGAAATCTGGCATCTGTATGCAGGGTCCTACTATACGCAATAATTTTGCAGAGGTGGCAAATTTAAATTTTTTTCTGCAACATTTTAGTTCACTGGAAAATCATCTGCATGATGACCAAACACACGCAAAGCCTTTCTGACTGGTCAATGTATTTCTGCTATGGTTTGGTCTGAAACACGAACAGCCAATCACATTTACACTGTCTAAATTTATCCACTTTGAATTTTTTACTAATTTTCTACTCCTTATGTCATCTTCACAAATATGTGTCAAATTATAAAACTAATGGATGTTTATTGGATAGAGCTGAAAAATTCAAATTTCAGGAATTCAAATTTTGACTGGATAAGATCATCATTCTAACCAGATGCCCGAACAACCCCGTCTGACTTCTCTCTACCCGAAGGAGCAATGGCTCTACTCCGAGCTCCTTCTAAATGGAAGAACTCCTCACACTATGTCTCAGTGAGAGCCCAGCCACCGTGTAGAGCAGACCTGGGCAAATTAAGGCCCGCGGGCCACATCCACCCCTTTGTACGCCCCTGTCCGGCCCGCGTGAGGCCAATCATAAACACCATAAATTAAACCTTTTTTTTTACTTTTATTTTGAAATTTTATTTTATTTTGAAAAGCGTTACGTCGCTACGTATGCACGCATGTAGAGTTTTCAAGGCGATTTCAAAACTCTTGAGAGTGAAATGCACATGGTTTGTTCTCCCTTCAACTGCAGTGTGGATGATGCACCATGTGAAGTTCAGATGGAACTCATTGATCTGCAGTCTGACACACATCTGGCAGATCACTTCAAGTCAGTCTCACTGCTGGACTTTTACTCCACCCTCAAAGAGGAGAACTTTCCACACCTGAGGAGGCATGCTCAGAGGATCCTAGTCCTCTTTGGATCTACCTATCAATGTGAACAGACATTCTCAGTTATGAAGTTCAACAAATCCAAACACAGATCCTCTATGACTGATGACCACCTCTCAGCTGTCCTTCACATAGCCACTTCAGACATTCCGCCAGATTTCAATGCCCTTGTTCAAGCCGAGAACAGACTGAATTATTCTCACTGAAGAGGTAACATGAGGTGGAAAGCATTACAAGTTATTGTTTGTGGAGATTAACAAGTTAAAAAATAAATTGCACTGGTTGAATAATTGTTTTTCTTATTTAACCAATAGACCACAGTTTCACATAACCTAATATACATATTTACAGAGTGCTTTATTCTTCTGATCATCAGTACCAGCTATTCAAAATATTTAAGTATTTTACAATGAAAGAAAGTTGGTGGCCCTCTGACACAATTCAGGTTTCTCATGCGGCCCCTGATAAAAATTAATTGCCCACCCCTGGTGTAGAGGGAGCTCTTTACGGTTGCTTGTATCCGTGATCTTGTTCAGTCGGTTACCACCCACAGCTGGTGACCATAGATGGGTAGGAACGACTTGTAATTTGAAAGCTTTGCTTTTCGTCTCAGCTCTTTCTTTACCATGACAGATCAATGCAGTGGCCTAATTATTGCAGATGTTGCACCGATCTGTCTGTCAGTCTCCCTTTCCATCCTTCCTCCACTCGTGAACAAGACCCCGAGATACTTAAACTTCTCCAATTGGGGCAGGACCCTGTCCCTGACCCAGAAGGGGCATTCCACCCTTTTCCGGGCGAGGACCATGGTCTCTGATTTGGAGGCGCTGATTCCCATCCAATCTGCTTCACACTCGGTAACAAATTGGTCCAGCAAGAGCTGAAGATCTTGGCCTGACGAAGCCAACAGAACCACATCGTCTGCAAAAAGCAGAGATTCAATCCTGAGGTCACCAAACCAGGTTACCAAACAGTTTTTTTAGCTAGCATAAACACTTAGGATCCCTGACATCATGCAGCTGTGAAGTCTATCCGGTTTGATAAAATGTGTTTACAGCAAAGCACTATGCAAATCGGTTTTACCTCTAACATCACAAACTGTCAGAATTTCTATTCAGAATTAACACCCTTCCAAATCAGCTTAATCAAACACTTCCAGTGTGTGTGAAACACCTGATTTATCACATCTCAAACTGCTTTTTTTTTTTTCATTTCTCACCTTCCTCCTCCATAACTAATTTATATTCTATAATTCATCAGTGTGAATGCATAGCACTCATTTCTTATTATCTAATGATTTACAGCACACACTGCTTCAGGCTTAATAAAAGACTCAAAGCGGTCCTAATGAGAGCCAAGTCAAATATTATGTTCATTTAGCCAGTTATCAGCAGAGTTCTCGTTCTCTCAGTGCCTAATCACCTCCATCAGGACCTCCTTCACCTTTCCAAGGTTGTGTAGAATCAGAACCTCTCCTGGCTTCTTTCTGCTGCCTAATCAAGATATACCATTTAATTTTAAATCCTGAGTATGGGGTGGCGATGAAAAACCAAAAGCAGATGATATCAAAGAGTTTCCACAAACAAAATAAGGTAGAAAGAGGTTTTTGCAGAAAAAGTAGGAAAACAATCTGTTTACAGCCTATTTTACTAGAAAATGATCCAAACTGTGAAAGTCTGTGGGAAGAAGCAAGTGTAGAAAAGAGCAATCACGTGCTCCTTATTAATTTTTCCTACATGTGAACAAATGAGCTGCAGGGGACATGGAAAGGGGAGCACTGTGAGTATGTGTTAAATAAAATATGGCCTGATGACGTGAATTGATCACAAAGAAATGTGGGCCAGATGAAGGCGATTCTTCACAAGTAGCTCATGTGGTTATAACAGATCCCTGGGGGGTTGTGTCTGCCTGCTTTCCAGGTATCGGACCAAAAATGGCCTCTTCTGGGTAGTGTTATCAAAATCAGCTTTTCCTCAAAAAAAAAAAAAAAAGGATATAAAACAAGTTTTGAACTGAACACTTTAGTATTTACTATTGTTTGTAAATAATTAGCATTACCAATATTTGATAACTTTGTAATAATGAGGTTTTCTTTCTTTTGCAATTCCCATTTTCATTATTAAGTGGTTAAATCTTCAGGGGCAAGGTGCATGGAGGGAGGTAAGAGCTGAGCCTGGGGGCATCCAGGTGTGATATGAAGAGAAGAAAAGTAATCATTCATTTCTTTTATGTTAAAGGAAAGAAAATTGGTAAAAAGAAAAGATTTATTCCCTCGCTATTGCTAAAGCTTTTCAAAAAATGTCCCTCGGTTCTACAAAAGGTACAGGTTTAGAGAACCCAGGTTGACATAGTATGTTCAGTACAAGAAGTATGGAAGTTTTCAGACCAAGGGATGGATCTTTGGTGTGCCACAGGGGTCGATCTTGGGACCTCTCTCCTGGGAATTATTACTTTTACTACCTGTAAAGCACTTTCAACTGTACATGAACATTCAGTTTTACACAAACAGCAGGACTTAAAAATAAAATTTCAGTACTGATGACTGAGTTATTTATGTGTATACTGTTATTTACACAGTTTTTATTTACATATACTTATGTATACAGTTTTTTGTATGTATATACGTACAAAAACCCTCACAGGTTTAAAAAATTGGCACATCCTTATTTCCCCAAAAAGCAGGACAGATTCAGGAGGACTGAGCAAACTTTTCCGTTCTGTCGTCTTCCGCTTATCTGGGGCCGGGTCGCTGTGGCAACAGGCTCAGAAGGGAAGCCTAGGCTTCTCTCACCCCAGCTGCATCCTCCAGCTCACCCGGAAGGATCCCAAGTCGTTTCCCTGCCAGCTGTAGGACATAGTCTCTCTAGCGGGTTCAGGGTCTGCCTCTTGGTCTCCTCCCGGTGGGACGTGCCCGAAACACCTCACCAATGAGGCCCTCGGGGGGCATCCTAACCAGATGCCCGAAACAATCTACAAATGTCATGATCCCCTCTCTTGCAGCCAGAGGGAGCCCTTGATGTTTCTCATCGATCTGATTAGGATCACCCGGGATGATTGCAGATTCCAAATGGCTGTGCACCCTGCCATCTACTGAAGGGCAATCACCCCGGACTACCCTGTCGGGTCATACAATCCCTTCCATCCAGGTCTCCCTGGTTGCCTGACCAACTACCCATTCTTGCTATAACCTTTTACCATGACACTGAAATTTTGTTTATCCTTTCCACAGTAATTATGGACTGCCAACTTTAAGGAAACCATGTTTTCTGTCTGCAACTGGAGAAAACCTCCTCTTTCCACCTGCACCCCGCCTCATGACAACAAAGCTATATTGTTACAGCTGATATCTTTGACGTTCTGCAAACAAGCAAAACAAATGAGGATTGACCTGAGAACTGGTTTGTAGGGATGATAGAAACAGCAACATAAAAGATGTACAGGTGACTAGTGATTTGTGTCCCATGTTGTCCAACTGATCCAAACTGACAAAGCTTCAATATTACTGTCAACTCTGTGCAATTAGTCATCCCTCCATCGGTTGATTCATTGACTTCAGTTCATCATGGATTATCTTGAGGCATTCCCAGTCCATCTGGGAGATGATATTCACTTCAGCATGTTCTCTTTTCAGTCGCAACTCTACTGGACATCTAATCAGGAAGGCTTTCAGGAAGCATCCTAATCAGCAGCATTGCATTCCAGAGAAAAGCAAATCTACTCAGAGGTCCCAGCAGATGACTTTGCTCTTTCCCTTGGATTTTAGGGCGAGCTGTCAAACAACAGAAAATTAAGACAACGACAAATGCTGAACAATCAAAACGATCAAAAGACCGACAGGCGGATCGGTGCGGCCTCAGCAATAACTAGGACGCTCCATCGGTCCGTTCTGGGAAAGAAAGAGCTGAGCTGAAAAGCAAAGTTCTCAATTTACAAGTCGATCTACATTGCCACCGTCCCAAAAGAATGAGATCGCACATACAAGCGGCCGAGGTGAGCTTCATCCGCAGGGTAGCTGGGCTCACACAAAAAATCGGGTGAGGAGCTCGGTGTTGGGCCGCTCCTCCTCCAAGTCGAGAGAAGCCAGATGGAGTGGTTCAGGTGTCTGGTCAGGATGCCCCCGAGCGCCTTGCTGGTGAGGTGTTTCGGGCACGTCCCACTGAGAGGAGACCAAGAGGACCCACTGGAGAGTCTATATCTCTCACAGCTGGCCGGGGAACGACTCGGTATCCTTCCGGGTGAGCTGGAGGATGCAGGTGGTGTGAGAGAAGCCTGGGCTTCCCATCTGAGGCTGTTGCTCGCGCGACCCGGCCCTGGTTTAGTGGAAGATGATGGAACAGAACAAATGCTAAACGGGCAAAATTTTAATGATAAGTTTTGTAGGTAAGCATAAACACCTATATTAGCATTCAAGAGATTTATTGTGATTTTTTAAAAGCTTACTAACCAACATTTCCTCTTGGTTGTAGGTATTTTGAGGTTCTTTCATCTAAACATCTTACCAATACTTCTTGTTTTTCTGCAACTTCCTTAACTTCAGACAAAGTCCCGAGGAGTTTGTTGATCTTTTTCTCTTTGCTTTTCAGTTGGATTTTCAGGTCATCGATTTCCATCATCTTCTGTTCTATCTCCTTTCTAAGTTGGCCCTCTGTCTTCTCCATTAAGAACATCTTCTGCTGTACTAGTTTGAGTTCATCATAATGTTTGCCCACTAACTCCTTTCGTTCTTCTTTACACTGATCAATTGTTTTGTAACATTTCTTAATAATGCGCTCTTTGTTGTCCACATCCTGATGGAGCTCGTTAATGACTTTGCGACACACATCAAATTCTTGTTTTTCTCTGGAATGGCAACCGACTTTTGGTAAGTTTATGGCCAACTCTCTTTGAAAATCATTGACCTCGTTACAATAGTTGACGTGGGCTTTTTTCACTGAATCAAATTTCTGCATAAAGTTCACATCGTTTCTGCCTTTGCCGAATCTGGCCGCCAGGTCAGATCTCAGTTCTGTGTTCACCCGTTCAGACTCTGCTAACTTTGCTTTTAGGTTTGTTATCTTTGACTGTAGGGCTGTATTTTTTTCTTCAGCCAGCAGGTGATCATGGGTGATTCTTTCAAGCCTGTCATGAGCTCTCTCATCTTCATAGATTACCCTTTTCCTCAAAAAACTGACCTGTTTTGTAGAACTCGGATTTAAATCAGTCAATAAGGAATCATTCACTCTTTGTTTGTCTTCCGTTAAATCCTTTTGTGATTGTTCTAACTTGCGCAACTTTTTCTTTGTAAATTCTAGTTCTTCTTTCAAAGCAGATATTTTTGATTCATAAGAAAATGTGTCCGTATGGGTTGGTTTACAAGCCTCACGTGATGGTTCATTCTTCAGCTGAGTGATTTCCATATTCAGCTTCACAACTTCCTCTTTAAGTCGATGGTTCTCTTTGGTGAGGGCTTTGTTTTCATCTTTGTATTCATGTTGGTGTGACACCGTGGTCTGTGTAAACTCTGATGGATTTGGTTGGTCTTTTTGACGCAGGCCAACTCTTTCTCTTAAACTTTTGTTCTCTTCTTTGAGGTTGTTTATTGTAAAGCACATCGTGTTAATTTCTTTTTCCAAAGACATAATCTCTGGCAGGTCGTCAGCCATTAGAGTTTTCCACATCATAACCTCATCCCAAGTTTTTTTTAAAGAACAAAACTGCTCTACTTTTGAGAGGATTCCATCTATGTTTGAGTCGGCCTCTGCGATGGCCTTGTTAAACTTTTTTGTTATCTCTTTAGCATAGCTCTTCGCCCGATCTGTCTCTAACTGGAGTTTGTCATGAGTTTTGTCACTTTGAATCAATTGCATCTTCATGTGATTGTACCTTTCTGTCATCTCTTCCATGTCCTTTGTAACTTTGAGAAGTTCTTCTTGGTACACTATGTTTTGCTGTAACAGTGATTCATTTTTCTTCTTGATTTCCTCAAAACGATATGCATTCTGTTCTAGCGTATTGTTTGCTTGCTCGAGCATATTCGCATTGACAGACCACTTTTTTTGGAACATTGTTTCCTTCTGCTTTTTTTGTTCTTCATACAGCAGCACTAGTTGTTTAAGGTCTCTATTGTTCCGTTTCAGATCTTCAATTTCCTCGTTTTGGGCCGTAATTTCTGCTTCTGTGCTCTCTAAGTTTATTGCCAGATGTTTGTTTTCATATTTTTTTCTCTTCAGCGCTCTTTTTGAATCTGCTAGTTGTTTCATCAGAAGCTCCATATGGTCCTCGAGATCATCGATCTCAAGTTTGAGAATGCGTAATTCTGACGGAGTGTTGACAACCTGAAGATGTTTTTCGAGCCTTGTCACTTTTGAATTTAAAGCTGTTTGGACAATGTTGTGTTTCTCTTGCATTTCATCCATGATGTCGTTAAAGGATTCGTTTTCCTTCTTCTTCATTTTTAACAGTGATACACACACTTTAAGAGCACCCACAATGTGTTTCTGTGGTTGATTGTGGTACTCAGTGTCTCTTGTTGTTGTGATCATGTCAACAAGCACCTCAATTTTCTCTTGCTGTAACTCAGGCAGGGAAGCGAGGTCCAAATTGAACACCTCTTCCCACTTCATGATGTTTATCCTATTTCTGTTTGAAATTTGCCAAAGAAATAAAGGAAACAGAAATTGTGTTCAAGATTGACTTAAAAGCTTGGTGTTGCTGCTATTGGATGGAGAAAACCAGACATGGCTTCAGCCATTTTATTTGTGTCTGAGACAAATATGTAAAATTGAGACAGTCTGTTTTTTTTTTTTTTTTACTTAGGAACGGATCTTTAGTCTTTGATGTTGTCACGTCTGATGATGTCATTGTATTTGATGATGTCAAAGTTCTTCTTGGCCCATCCCGAACTATACAGTGCCCTGGAAATGCTTCTTCATTTAGTTTCATTGGGAAAATGAAGTCTTTCTGATATCTTTTTTTTACGTCTGTTGTATTAGAAATGATTCAAAGTCATTGCAAAAAAAATAAAATAAAAGTAAATTATTTTTTGATGCTTTGGTTGTGGTAAAAAATGGTGAATTTTTCTCTAACCTCTTCATGCATGAAGCTATTTTTTAAAAGATTGCTCTTTGCTGGGTTATTCTTTGTAACTAAACCAGGGCAGCGGGTGTTTGTTATGTAGTGCTTGTTATGCATCATTTTAATTTCAGCAATTCCACCTGAGCACATTATTTCATGCTGTGTTGTGTGTGAGGTCAGTAACAAGACGAGTTTCTGCAGTTCATCACTGTATGTGTCTGCTATAATTCTATTACATCATCATTACACACATGGTCTGGAGACCTGAGACTCATCTGCTGCTCTTCTATCATTTACATTCATTTAATACAATTCCATATTTCTATGGAGTGTTCCAGATGCCTGGCTCCTGCAGCGTGTCCCACTGACATCTGGACCTTAGATGATCCCATCTGCACTCCACTCTGGAGCTGTGGACTCTTGACCTTGTCTAATCTAAAGCCCCGACTTCACACTCAGTTCTTCTGTCTAGTTGAAGCCCGTCTCTTGAATTCTACATACATAAGCAATATTATTGTAGATTAAATCATATTTATATATACTGTATATACATAAATAGTTTTTGGTTGGTGCAGTGGTTAGCGCAGTGGCGTAACCAATCATCACCGGTAAGTGTTGATGGATCTTTTTTGGAGATGGTCCCGTCATACAGATTCTTGGGTGTTTGCATCAACAGTAAACTGGACTGGTCCACCAACACAGACATGATTTACAAAAAGGGCCTGAGTAGACTGTACTACCTCAGAAAGCTCAGGTCCTTCAATGTCTGCAACAAGATGCTCTCCATGTTTTACCATTCCATCACGGAGAGTGTCCTGTTCTTTGCTGTGACTGCCAGGGGAACTGGTATAAAAACAAAGAATGCCAACAGACTGAACAAGCTGGTGAAAAAAGCAGGACGTGTGGTTGCCTCACCCCTCGCCTACGTGGAGGAGGTGGTGAGGGGCAGAATGAAAGCAAAACTGTCATCAATCATGCTAAATCCCACCCACACCATCCATGTAGTTGTGGACCATCTGAAGAGCAGCTTCAGCAACAAACTCCTGCAACCCTACTCCTCAAAGGAACAGTACAGAAAATCGTTCTTACCAGCTTCTTCTTCTTTCGGCATTTCCCTTCAGGGGTCGCCACAGCAAGTCAGTTTCTTCATTCTAACCCTATCTGCTGTATCCTCTTTGGTCACACCAACTATCTTTATGTCTTCCTTCACTGCGTCAATGAACCTCCCCTTTGGCCTTCCTCTTGTCCTCTTTCCTGGTGGTTCCAAATCCAGCATCATTCTTCCGATGTACTCTTTCTCCTCTGCACATGTCCAAACCATCTCAGTCTGGCCTCTCTGACTTTATCCCCAAAATCTCTAACATGTGCTGTTCCTCTAATATACTCATTTCTAATCCTGTCCATCGTGGTCACTCCCAGAGAGATTCTCAGCATCGTCCTCTCTGCTACCTCCATCTCTGTTTCCTGTCTTTTCCTCAGTGCTACTGTTTCTAGACCAAACAGCATGGCCGGTCTCACCATGGTTTTGTACACTTTCCCTTTCATTAAATCTGCCTCTGTGTTTCTGTTTGTGTACAAAACCATTTGAGATGACCTCTGCGATGCCGGACTGAAGACATGAAATTGAATCGACAGATAAGCTGAAATACACAAAACCAAACAAATGTTTACTTAAACTCCTACGTCAAACATAAAGCAAGGATAACGGGAACCTGTGAATACTAGTTCCCAGGGGTTTCATCCTCAGCTTAATAATGCCATTGAAAAGTTGTCAAGCAGTTGATGACATTAATTATAAATGCTTTCTACGAAGCCTGAGGTGTTTGTTTTGTGTGCCTGTAAAATTGGACTCAGGATTTCAAGAGCTGTGGTTCAGTGAGGTTAGAGAGAACCGAGCGACCCTTTCTTCACCACTCCTGCTTATGTCGAAGTGAGAAGAGAGAAATACAATATTAGATGAAGGCGTTGAATAAAACATAACCTGAGAAAAAGATGGATAACTGAGGGTGCTTTCTGTTGCTGTTAATTGGAGCCAGCGGATAAGCTGCTGAACACATCTCCATGTTCACATCTGCACAGAGTCTCAGTAGTTTATATGTGACACACATATCTATACATACAGCTAGAGATTTGACATATTTGAACATTTACAGGAAGCAAGTGGATTGTTTTCTTCAAGTGGGGGACGCCATATTTTTCACAAATCGATTTTGCATTATTGATAAATACAGTACATTTTCAGACTGTATTTTATAGTGATGTTTGTTAACCGCACACTACGGCCTTTTATCATAGAGAAAAATATGCTTTTGGACTGTGTTTATACAGTTTTTTTCAAATAGTTTTACAGTTTCACAGTGTTTTACAATAGTTTACTGTAAAAACAACTTTTTTTTACATTGTTGTAACCACCTGTGGGGATCGATGGAAAACAAAATTGCAAATAAAATTATTTAGAAAGAATAAAAAGCTTGACCAGATCAAGACAGACAAAAAAAATTAGTTGATTGTTCAGAAAAATGCCAAAAATATAACCTTTTCCACTTCTTTGAGGATTAAATCTGAACCTGTCAGAACATAAGACCCTCTTGTTATGTTCCTTGTCAAGAAAATGGCCTCATTAAATCCCATGATTTTATCTCATTGCTTTTAGACTTCAGACTGGACCTATCATACTACGATACAATAACTTTTTCCATTGCTCCCAGAACTGGATGGACTCATTGGACCATGACGTCTATTCTTCAACTTTTTGTATATCTTGCACATTTTCTACAGTTTGGTTTCTTTTTACAATTTAAACACAATCAGTTTGTATGTTTAAAACTATAAACGTGTAAAAACTTCTGTTCCGTCATGTTGCGCTTATCCGGGGCTGGGTCGCGGGGGCAACAGCCTCAGAGGGGAAGCCCAGGCTTCTTTCCCCTCTGCTGCATCCTCCAGCTCACCCGGAAGGATCCTGAGTCGTTCCCCGGCCAGCTGTGAGACATAGTCACGAGCGAGGCGCTCGGGGGGCATCCTGACCAGACGCCCGAACCACCCCATCTGGCTCCTCTCGACCTAGAGGAGGAACAACTTGACACCAAGCTCTTCCCGGATGGCAGAGCTCCTCACACAATCTCTGAGTGAGAGCCCAGCCACCCTGCGGAGGAAGCTCATTTTGGCCGCTTGTATTTGCAATCCAATTGTTTCAGTCACCACCCACAGCCGGTGACTATAGGTGAGTTTAGTTTGGTTTCTTTTCATAATTTAAACATAATCATTTTGTATGTTTAAGACCATAAAACTGTAAAAATATACTTTTAAATGAATAGTTTTATATGTTTACCTATTTTAACCAGTTAAACCTGGTAAAGTTTGTTTGTAACCTGGTAATGACTACTTTTTTCCCCATAAGCACATTACAGCATATGGCTGAGGGGTAGCTCAGTGCCAGGATGATCGTAACCAGGTTTGATCCCCCGCCTGGAGTTTATGCCGAGGTATCCCTGAGCAACACACCAAACCCTCAATTGCTCCTGATGGTAGTTTTCCCCTTGCATGACAGCTTCATTTATGAATGTGTGTGTGAATGGGTGAATAGGAGATACTTTGTAAATCTTTTTGAGTACCAATGCAGGTAGAAAAGCGCTGTAGAAGTTGTGCATTTGCATGCACACATGCATACATTTGACACATCCAGCTGCAGCTTTTACTTTATTAAAGACAAGCTCCATTATCAACTTCTGCAATCCTCAGTAGGTCTCTTTAGGCCGGTCACTCTAGCCACTGTCCCCATCCAGAACCAGATACCAGCTGGTCTGAGCATGCACTCATAATGCCTTAGTTATTAGACTTGGGAGAAGGAGACAGTTTAACATGCTGCAGCTGAGACTAAAACCCCAGCGGCTCTGAGTGTAAATTACATTGCTCTCAAAAACAATCCCATTAAAATGTGACCACTGGTAAGGGACTATGCTTCACAAAATGAATCCTTGATGACCCAATTCCAGCCGTTATCATCGCATACTCTGGTTTAGCATTTATAATCAGAGCTTAATGTAAAAAGTAAAGTTCAACTCTTCTATTTATTTGGTAGATAAGAGTTCTTTACAGAATGGAGGGGTCAAGTCAGTTTTCATCAGAATCCTCATTTTACTTTGTTTTTTTTTTTCATCATGTTGTGTAAGAAGTGAAGATCAGAAATTTGTTGACTGGATGATGATTGTTGTTTGCTGTGAGGCTTTGCAAATTGAGAAAAAAAAAACTCCATTTTGTTTGATTTGATGTTTGCACTTGGAGAGGTTTGTCATTCTGATCAATGTGTTGGCCAACAAAACTCTACGAACAAAATCTTGGTTGTGTGTGCTGCTGGGTTTTAAAACAATGGCAGGAACTACTTTTTTTTCCTCATTTTTAATGAGATTTATGAGAAAAAAGGGAAACAAAATGTATGGATTTTTCTTGTATTTGACCTTTTCTAAGGTCTATGTTGTTTTAAAGATACTTCAACTGGAATTATTTCATCCAATCAATTGAATTCTTATTGTATTTGATTGATTTAAAATTCCTTTCAACCATTTTTGGTAGCTAAATAGATTTAGGGTACATTTTAATCTAAAGTGGTTGTCTGTGTGTGTGGCCCCACAACAGATAGGCGACCTGGTCAGGGTGCACCCTGCCTATAGCCTGATATTAGCCTGGATAGGCACCGACACACATCACGACCCCGTTAAGGATAATCGGTTCAGAAGTAGAAATGAAAATTCTAAAAGCTACTTAAAATTTTCCCGGAAATGACCGGAAGTGGCAAAGAACATGTGTTACAAAACATGACATAACACTGCTCTCTGCTGGTTATGCATTAGCATTACACCATCAAGTCGGCATAAACAAACGGTCGGATCGGGTTGATCTGCACCGTTATTCTGGACCTTAACACCCTGGTTATGTTCTAGTGGCTTGGAATAGCTCCAGGAACGACAAGGAGCAGGTAGGATTTGTACATTAAATGAGTCTGTCGGTTAAAACAAGATGTTTATTTCATTCTTCTTATATGTTCTCCTAATGAGACCCGCCCTGTCAAAACGCAGATAAAACATTGTTCATCCTTCGTAGCTACACTGTAATGCCAGGCCTTCCTTCTAAAGCTAACATCATTTGTAGTAAAATGAATAAAAGAGGTCAGAGTGTTGAAATGATGAGGCACATTTAACAATCAGCCTGATGGAGACCAGTCACATCTCCATACTGTCCTCTTAAAGGACAGTTAGCTGCACAACAAATGAAGAAAAATCATGTAAAATGACTTATCAATAAATATTGTTTGGTAACATGCTCGGAATTTGGTGACATGTTGATTATAAATTGAAACAAAATCAAAGATTAGTGATTGCATTCATTGAGGGTTTGATGAAAAAAATCAGAGAGGCAAGACTGATATGGTTTGGACATGTGCAGAGGAGAAACAGGAAACAGAGATGAAGATGGCAGAGACGAAGATGCTGAGGATCTCTCTGGGAGTGACCAGGATGGACAGGATCAGAAATGAGTACATCAGGGGAACAGCACATGTTAGAAGTTTTGGAGATAAAGTCAGATAGGGCAGACTGAGCTGGTTTGGACATGTACAGAGAAGAGAGAGAGAGAGAGAGAGAGGGTACATAGGAAGAAGGATGCTAGATTTGGAACCACCAGGAAAGAGGACTAGAGGAAGACCAAAGAGGAGGTTCATGGATACAGTGAAGGAAGACATGAAGATAGTTGGTGTGACCGAAGAGGGTGCAGCAGATAGGGTTAGATGGAAGAAACCAACTTTCTGTGGCGACCCTTGAAGGGAAATGCCGAAAGAAGAAGAAGAAGTGATTGCACTCAGTTTTATTGGTGTGTCTCGTACACAAGTATTGGACCTGACCACTTTCGATGAGGGATGAATGCTGCTTTACTGATCCTGACAAAAGCATAGAAACTCTAAGTAGCATAATAAATATTGATTTTTTTTTGGTATAGCATTAAACGAAAAGGAAATAATGTCTTTTAAAGATTTACATCCCATTAAGTTTATAATTTTTTTTGTCTTCTTAGGATCTCATACATTTCTCTGCAGGATTCATATCTGATCATCTTGTCATGTTTGCCATGAACATCTTGGCTGCCGTGCTGTGTCTGGCTGGAACCACAGCAGCCATCCAGATGCCAGAAGCAGGTGAGGAAAGCTGGACAAACCAACATGAATCTGAGAAGCTCTGTGGGTTTTTGGTCTGTAAAAAAGATGGCAGGAAGGGATTGGGGCTAAGGCTGTTGCCTCCCCAACCTGGGGGCCGGATGAGCAGAAGACAACAAAACGTGTGTGTCTAGAAAAAGAAAGTGGTTGCATCTTGGAAAAGCACCAAAGCTAAAAGGTCAGGGATAAGTTCCTCATATAGAAAGATTAAAGCAAGGATTTTTTTTGTAGAATCCTGAGAATGACTGTATGGAAGATCTTAATAAGTATTATAAATGTTTCTTTCTTTATTCTTTTGATGATATCTGTAAAAAATCAGCCACGTCTGACTTATAAATCTCTCCCTAGTGTTTTTGGACAAGCAGCAAGCCAGTTCACTGATTTCCCGTCAAAAGAGAAGCTCAGCAACAGGCTCTTCCTTCTCAAACCTGGAGCAGGCCTGCATGGAGAGGATCTGCACATATGAGGAAGCCAGAAAGTTCTTCCAGGACTCATATCGTACGGTGAGCTCACTGAGAAACTACATTGGTTTTAACTTTTTAATGATTTACTCATTCTGTCCGTTTTCTCCTGCAGGACATCTTCTGGTCGGTCTACATTGGTAAGTTTTACTGTTCAGATTTTAGCAGAGCTGTGGATCATCTGCCTGACCTTTTTTCTGTTTAGATGGAGACCAGTGTGCAACAAACCCCTGCAAGAATGGAGCCATGTGCTCGGACAGCGTTGGAGGCTACGACTGTGTCTGCAAGTCAGGTTTCAGTGGCGTCCACTGTGAGACAGGTTAGCGGGACTGTCTCTGTAGATTTATTTAAATTCATATAGTTTTCTCATGGTCTATTTTCTCTCTCTTCGTCCATCACGCAGACAAGACTCTTTGCACCCTTGAAAAGGATAAAGGCTGCTCTCAGTTTTGTAAACCTGGCTACACGTCGTACGAATGCTCCTGCGCTCGCGGATGGAAAATCAGTTCGTCAGAAAAGGACAAGTGTGTCCCAGCAGGTGCTTCTGTCATCTTTTTTATAAACATATAAATTTTTCTTCTGCAAACATGATGTTATGTTTTTTTTTTTTAAGAAGCCCGTGTCATTTTCAGTTTGGAATTAAAAGTAAGACTAAATCCGTTCCGTCGTCTTCCGCTTATCCGGGGCCGGGTCGCGTCGGATAACAGCCTCAGACGGGAAGCACAGCTGCATCCTCCAGCTCACCCAGAAGGATCCTGGGTCGTTCCTCGGCCAGCTGTGAGACTTAGTCTCCCCAGCAGGTTCGGGGTCTGCCTCTTGGTGTCCTCCCGGTGGGACGTGCCCGAAACACCTCACCAGCAAGGCGCTCGGGGGTATCCTGACCAGATGCCCGAACCACCCCATCTGGTTCATCTCGACCTCGAGGAGGAGCGGCTCAACATCGAGCTCCTCCTGGATGGCAGAGCTCCTCACCCGATCTCTGAGTGAGAGCCCAGCCACCCTGCAGAGGGTGGGTTATTTTGGCCGCTTATATCCGTGATCTCATTCTTTCGGTCACCACCCACAGCTGGTGACCATAGGTGAGGGTGGGAACGTAGCTCGACTTGTAAATTGAGAGCTTTGCGTTTCGGTTCAGCTCTCTCTTTACCACGACGGGCCGATGCAGCTTCCTAGTTATTGCTGACGACGCACCGATCCGCTTGTTATCTCCCGCTCCATCCTTCCCCCACTCGTGAACAAGACCCCGAGATACTTAAACTTCTCCATTTGGGGCAGGACCCTATCCCTGACCTACAGGGGGCATTCCACTCTTTTTAACTCTAAGTCAAAATATAAAATTGATAGAATGAATAATTATGTAGGCAGAAAAAAAAATCCCTTCGGCGCACTAAAATAATCCCAATCATCTCTCTCCATCAGGTCCTAATCCCTGTGGTAAAGTGACCAGTTTGAGGCAGTGGGACAACCGGCAGACTACCAATGCTCAAAATAACTTTGAAGGACTTCCCTGTACCTCCACCGAATGCCCCTGGCAGGTAAAACACAGATCTTATTTTGATATGGGAACCTTAACACCTTGATATGTGTCTGTATGTGTGTGAGTGTGTGTGTGCAGCTGAAGTAATTTTGTCCTTTTTCCAGGCTCTGCTAATAAGTTCAGAGTCTGGAGGTTTCTGTAGTGGAGTCCTCCTGAAGGAGAACTTGGTTCTAACCTCAGCCCAGTGCGCTCTTAAATACCCCACCTTCGAGGTGGCAACAGGTGAGGAAAACCAGACATGGTAACTAAAAACTGAGGTTTTTGGTTTGATATATTCAGATATAAAAATAAAATCCATGTTTGTTTTTTCTTCTCTACAGGTAAGCTACTAATCAGTGACCGTGGTGAGCAGACCCTGCCTGTGAAAACGGTCCACGTCCATCCTCGCTATGTGGCGGGGCAACCTGACAATGATCTTGCTGTGATCGAGCTCCGGGCCTCTGTCACCATCAAACTGAACGTGAAGACCGTCTGCCTGCCCGAGAAAGATTTTGCCGAAAGCGTATTGATGTCAGAAGAACTTCCAGCTGTGATCACGGGCTGGAAGATACCCATAGACGCCTCTGCTTTTGAGGGTCCCCTGACCATCAATTATCTAAAATACAGCCCGCTGACCGACTGCGTAACCGCACAGCCGGAGTTGATTAACAACAAGATGGGCTGCACTGCTCCTCTCGCTAATGCCGACTGCACCATGAGCTCCGGCAGTCCTCTGGTCACCTTGTACAGGGAGGTGTTCTTCCTCACAGGTGTGGTGACCCGGCCAGAGGGAGCGGACTGCACCAAAGGTTACATCTTCCAGAAAGTGTCCCGTCACCTCAGCTGGCTTGAGTCATTCGTAGGTTCCCGCTAGGTGGGCCAGTTTAAGAAAATATGCAGGTAAATTATTGATTGAAACCATTTACTGAACATGTCTCTTGTTTGTTAGTTTCAACCATGGGTGTCAAACATATGGCTTGGGGGTCTACATCTACTCCAAGGAAGTTATGCATCAACATTAAAATTAAATGAATCAAAATGTATAAATACAACAAAAACAAGATTCAAAATGTTCTAAATCTGATGATTCTAGATCCTAAATATACACATTTGGCATAGTGGTTAGTATGGTGGCATGAGTGGGTTCCCTCTGCCCACCCTCCTAACAAGGGTGGGAGGAAGTTGGAAAACATTTGTCTTTTTCATGGGTTGTCAGGCTATTATTTGATCCTCTGTGCTGCTTAAAATTAGTGTGATCCCCAAGCCAAAAATAGTTTTGACACCTTTGGTCTTAAAGTTATTTATAATCTCATAAAACCCACTCAGATTTCTCTTGTTGCACTTCCTCATGTATCCACCGCTGTTATCCCATGTGTCTAACATCCATTGGTGTTTAAATCTGAATTATTCAGCATGTTTGTGACGTGAACGTACCTTTAAATAACTTTTATGTAATGTTATTTTAGCATCTGATGTTCTGGTTGACATGCACCTTACAAGTTCTCTGTTTTCTGAATGTAATAAATCATTAACATACTCTTATTATTGATTACGTCTGTTTGATTTGGGTTGTATAAGAACATTTTGGTTTCTGGATACAAGAAATGATCCCATATGGATGCCATTCGATTAATGCCACATCTATGTAATGAAAAGTTGAAAGCAAAAAAACTGAAGTTCAACGCACAATGTTGCAAAAACACCCTAATATACAACGCTGTTGCACTGAATAGTCAGATTTATGTGAGACTGTTTTGATGGCATGCTCATACCAAAAAAAAAAATGAAAACGGAATGTTTTTTAGATGCAGCTAGTCACCATAGAAACATTAAATGAAGCTCTGTTTTTGAGCTCATCTGAAGGCCATATTAAGTTTGAAGGTCAGTAGTGATTGAGTCTGTAGAAAATCACTGTATTCCTCAGCATCAGCTGACAGATCACACAAAACACTACTTCATTCCCAAACTCTTCCAAATTGTCATCTTTACAACTAACAGCTGTCTAGAGAATGACTGAGAACTACAAAACTGTAGATGGCATTTTTCATAGTTCCACTCTGGAATATACTGAGCAGCTCACAAATATCTACGATCATGAATGTGGTTGGAACTCCTGATCCAGATTATTTGAATGTGTTTAAAAACACATCAAGTAATTTACTACAAATTTAATGAAAAAAAATTCAAGGAACTTAATCCAACATAGTCTTTGTTAATTGTTGCGTGCCACCAAGTTATCTGGCAAAATTTTCCCACGCAAAGTGACCCTCAGCAGTTTTCTCACAGTGTTTCTGGAGAACAATGCCAGGACCGTGTCAGGCAGGCAGAAGAATGACCAAGAGAAGGAGCAAGAGACGCCTCACAACAAAAAACCCCTGCACTGCCACTTAAGATGAGAAGGTTGAAAAGAACAGCTCAGAAAGCAGGGGCCCATGTTAACTGTTGCCATGGTACTCACCAAGGAGATGGTTCCTTACTCCCAAAAATGGCTGTGCTCCTTTTCTGGGCCAACCAGTGCAGATTCATTAGAGTGGAGCTCATTCCTTCTTTCTTGGGTCTACTGTTCACTGGTAGTTTCATTTAAATGAAGAAACACACAATTAGCAAAATGAGTTTTTACTTCCTGCTCTGATGGTTAAATTCAGGGATTTTATCTCATCTAGCAAAATTTAGCCGGTACACTTTCTGAATTTTTAGTCAGCAACTTTGAAAATCAGGATTTTATTTTGTTTTCTGACCCGCTTATGCGTAGCGGGGTTGCAGGGGTGCTGGAGTTTTCCCGGCTGATTTCAGATGAGAGGTGGAGTAGACCCTGAACAGATCCCTACTCAGTTGTAAGATCACACAGACTGTTATGGGCAAAGCCATTTGGGGGATGTTTGGGTTTTGTTTTAGTCGCCCTCTTGTGTTTTTCCCTTATCTCTGCCACCCAGGATCCCAACCTTCCCCACCTGTTGGCAGTTACAGAAGATTGCTAGTTGGCTGAATAAAAAAGGACTGGTGCCAAGCTGAGAGACGACCCGTTTGCAACATTCCATAGAGAAGCTTTTCAGTTGTTGAGATACATTTAAAGATTGATTGTAAATAAATAGTTTATTTTTTCAAACACCCTACTCTTCCTCATTCTTCAGTTGATTGTTTCACTCCTGGGGATTACTTATAACATCCGTCTACGTGTCAGCCTAACCCTAGACCATACGAGTTGTAACTACACATAACCATCCACATACTCCTTCCAAGGGGCAGTTTCAATTAACCTAACGAGCAGGTTTTGGAGGTTTTTCCTTCCATCGTTTGCATGTACACTCCGAACAGAGAGACAGGTGTTTCAAGCCTCGTCTCACTGCTGACCCTCTTGCTGTGAAGCCATTGGGCTAACCAGTTTGAATCATGTGTTTACATTTGAAGTCAGGCGTACTGGAACTGTAATGTTTTTTTCCTCTGTAGTCCAATGACAGTAAAGTTTTTTAATTCTAATTATTGCATCTCAAATGCAAAATTTGATTGGTTGAGCGGAAGCTTTACTATAAGTATTTTGTGTTGGAGGGTGTGCAGTCAGTTTTCTATGACTTTGACTCTGCCTGACATTAAAAAAATGCCCAGATTCTATACTTGTTGAAATGCCTTAAAGTGAAAACATGTCTAGAAGCAGCATGACCATTTAAAAAAAAAAATCTTAAAGAAGCAAACAAACTTCTCAGAAGTATTTTTATTCATGGAAAAAATTAATTCAGAGATCTTCAGTGTAAACAGAAAAAGGTTTGAAGGCTCTGATCGTCTGTCACTGCTTTATTATGCAAAAAATTGGAAGAACTCAAACTAATTGTTACTTTTATTGAACAAAACTACAGATGAATCAAAATTTCCTGCAATGGCTCGTGTGTGAGGCCACATCTGGCTAGTGTCCTACTAAATCAATAATCCCTAACTCTCCCCAAATGGTTGCATACTGTGACCTTAAATCCTCCTGCCACTCAGCAAGTGTGAGCTTGTGTGTGCCTACATACTTATTTTGGGGGGTTGATAATAAATGGTGGACTTTGAGAAGGATTATCTGTCTGTGTGATGTCTGACTCCACACATGAGAGTCTAAGTTAAACTACGTAAACTCTGACTTTCTTTGTAATGAACATGGCAGTCTAAGCTGGTATGTGCACAAATTTCCCCGACTTTCCAATCAGTAGAACTTTTTTTTTTTAAAAGTCCAAACTCCTGCAAGACAAACTTTTTAGGCAGTTTTACTCCTCACCAATGTCTGTTTTGGGTGGCTTTGCTTTGCCCACAACGCCCCTTTTTCATAGGATAAGCTACAAGCTTTTTGACACAATGTTGTGACGCTTTTTAAAAAAGAATACCTTGTGTTTTGTCTTGTTTAAGTACCGGGATAAGCTCCAGCGTGAGGCATGACATTGTGTTGGACTACTAGTTTAGCAAATTGGGTCGATAAATGGATCTGCCCAGACATAGGGCTAACCAGTCAGGCTGTAGCAAAGCTTTAGCCTCTCCCCTTCAACCGATCCACCCAGTCACTCTACTCAGCTGCAAACTCAGAGCTGCTTCTGCTTGGCTGGGTAATTGTTCAGCATGGTGGAGTTAACAGAGGACCTCAAGAGGCTTCAGTTTGGGCTGGAGGAAGTGGTTGAAAAAGAAAGAATGAGACAGGCTGTGAAAATTTATATAACTCTCCTTCAGTCTAATTTCTCCCTGACTTGTACGTTGAGAAAACATTTAAGGTCCCACAGGCATACTGGATGCCCCATGTTTTATATTTTTAATATATCAATTAGGGCTGCAACTAACGATTATTTTGGTGATCGATTAATCTGGCGATTATTGGCTCGATTAATCGATTAATCGGGTAAAATTGGCGGCTTAATAAATAATAGTTTTTTGGCATTTTATTGAATGTAGTTGTGCAAAACACAACTCATAACCACTTAAACAACACGTTGGGCTCATTCTAATAAGTAAAAATGTTAATCTTTCTGTGAAATAAAGAGGGAGAATATTACCATTTCTGCAGCAAATATAAAATAAGTAATCTACTTAATGTGTACAGTAAAGGTAAATCACGAGCACCAATAAAATGTGTTTTATAGTACTGGTTAAAAAAACATAAATTGTAAACTGTTGACCATCCAGGATCACATTTAAAAACAAGAAATTGTTAACAGTTTTAGATTTGCAATTTTAACCTTGTTCAGAGGTATAGTACCAAACAAAAATGGCCTAGGTTAACATGAATAAAAATACACAAAAAACAATCAAGTTGTGTAATTTTAAGTGGAGTTGACAGCAAAAACTTCCTAAGCGATTAATCGATTACTAAATTAGTCGACAACTAATTCAATAATCGATTATAATCGATTAATTCGATTAGTTGTTTCAGCCCTAATATTAATCAAGGAGTCCTGTTTCTTCTTGTTTAAAAAAACAGCTCCAGGGATCCAAAAACAACAATGATCAGATTAATTATACCTTCATATTTGGTGAAATATTTAGAAATTCTCATCAAATACTTCATAAATATAAAGCATGTTAACATGTATGTCCACGCATAACACTATTGACATGCTGACACGTTATCGATGTGTTACAGTCTAACACGCGTAAAACCACTGAGCAGAATATCAACACGCTCGTAATTCCACTGAGATGTTGCAAAGCCCATCATCTCAATATCAGCCAGCCTGGACATGTTAACTAATGCCTCTGCAATCTACTTGGACTTTTCTTCTTTTTATACTTAGAATCATCTCCGGATCCAACTCATCAGAGGGTTTTATGAGCTTTTGTTGGAATGCAATGCTCCTCTCTTTAGTCTCCTTAATTGCTCTTACGTGTAGCTGCTCATATAAACACCTGCAACCGCCTCATTTCATGTTTAGATGTGTCCAACCACTAAACCAGCACCAGTGGGATTCCGCTGGGAAATGTTTTGTCCCCTTCCCTCTTCTAACTACTTTGTGCCATGTTACCTCCAGAAATATTCGGTTGATACAGACTTTGTTTAGCCTGCTGTATCAAAGGGCATCAAATTGTTTAACCTTGCACTATTGGGGGTTCTTTCCTTCATGGTTTGCACTTTTCTTCTTTAACCAATCACTGCTTTCTTGTTGTAACCAAGTGTGATTTGTGTATTGATCCTGAACAGTCAGAGCAGTTTGGAAAGCAGCTTGTTAGCAGCAGTCTGGTGAGCTTTTGTTGGGTGAAGAGATGAAAGACAATGTTGAATGTTTTTTGGGGGGTGGGACGACCCACAACTAGATGTGGTTAGGAAAAAAGTTGATGACGACTTTAGAAGAAGTTAATCCTTACTACATTGTGTCTCAATAGATTAAGTTTGAAATTGTATTATTGAACTTTTTTGGTCAGAGGGGGGAATAGTGGCTCAGTGGTTAGAGCGTTTGCCTGCGGACTGGAAGTCAACCGGAAGTTCGTGGGTTCGCATCCCACTGAGTGCACGTCTTGGTCCTTGAAGAAGACACCTAACAGCCCTGTTTCTCCTACCATTGGTGCCACCGTGGCAGCTTGTTGCGGTGTAAGGAATGCAGCACACAAATTTTCCCGATGAGGGATGAATAGAGTGAGGTTAAATAAATAAATTTTCACATTGGTGATAAACTGATCTGATCTGCAAAGAAAAAGTTGGCCAACTTGAGAAACGAGTGCTTTTCTGAGAAGATTGAGGCCTTCAATGTCCAAAACGGATGTCCAAAAGTCATCATGGCCACATAATCTTTTTGCTGTGGTCTTCTTGGAAGCTGAAATGAAGTAACTACTTTCACCACGGAGCAAGTGGAAGATGTAATCTTGAAAAAAGATAAGTAATCATGGACTGCTTTGTCATGAATCTGAACAAACTAAGAAGAAGGTTTAGGAACCTGAAACCCCCGGTGCTCAAAGAAATGGTGCAAGTAATTAATCCTAATATCTATCATCAGAATCTGTGACATTACCAGGTCTTTGAGTTTACACCTTTTTGTTTATTGTAACTTTGTCGACCGTTTCCTCACGTGCGAGTGTCCTTATTTTATCTCGTGTGTGTGTGTGTGTATTTTCCTGCTGTGTATAGCTGATTTCTCCCAAGGGGGATTAATAAAGTACTTCCTATTCCTGTCTGACTGTAAATCCCCCTCCCTACACCTCTTCCATACCCAGTTTGAACCTCTCCATTCTTTCAAGGCCAAACATAGTCTGAACCATCCATACATTTCTTAACTCCTCCCTATAACCATCCCGTCAGATCCAATTCTCCCCCAGCTAATAAATGTGTGTGACTATTATTGGGTGACTCTGCTGAGGTGAGATAGTGCACCTCTAAGCAGTGGATGATCCGCAGATTGATTTTCCTTACCCTGCTGTCACCCTTCCTAAAAAACCTGCAAATCTCCACACCTCCGACATCTGTTCTTCCTTTCTTTTTCATCTTCTCACTGATATATCTCTCTGTTCTTCTCTATTTTTCCTCTCCGTGCTATTTTTGCTTCTCATCCTTCATGCGTCTCTAACAAAACTCCAAGATTTAAACGAGTTTAAACTCTGTTTGTCATTTCCAGCATGTGGACCTAGAGGCTGGATGATAGCAGGAGGAGGTAAATCCTGAAGCTGCCTTTATTCCACTGACCTCATCCTGACCTAGAAAGGTTTAAATCCTGTTCAGGGCCATTGAGAAACTTTGGGAGCTGACAGCAATGTCTGAAATGTTCACTGGGTGAGAACAAGTGTGTGCTGGTGTATGAAGGGGTGTTTGAGGAGGTCAGATGGGACTAGATCTGTATGAGGGAGGCTGGTGTCTCTACAGCTTTTCTTGTAGAATAACTTTGATGTGTGATATTCTGATTAAAGGGTTTACCCTCTGTGAGCTTCTCTAAGGTTTGACCTGAAGGGTTTAAGTCCGCATTATGAAGGGTGAGCTAATCCAGCTCAATTTACAGGATATACCAATCACACCTTCGTGGCTCGGTTGACACGTTTCCCCTCCTCCAAGAAGTGTTGGTGAACTAGAATGGGACAACCAAAAACTTGGCCTGCACTGTAATCATATTTGGCCTGTGAAACCATATCATAGACTACAGAAATTTTCGGCAACAGCTCATGTAGTAGTTATCCAACAAATTCCAATAAGTTGTCAAATTAACTAAAGAGAAAAAAAAGTACAAACAAGAGTTTAAACCAGAGATAAAACTGACACACAACAAAATCTTCTATAAAAACCGATGTAGAACACAAACACATGTCACTAAAGCTATAATAATGTTGGTTGGGAGCAAGGAACATAGCGGACAGTAAACAGTGTGATACAGTGTGCGAGTATGAGTGAAAGTACATACATACATGCTGCCGATGTGAACCATGTGCTTATTAGGACCAACAGATCCTCACCAGCCCCAAAAGACTGGAAGGAGGGAGGCAGAGACACACGAAACCCAGGCCCGCGCTCATCCAGATCCTGGGATTCTGAGGCTGAGTCAAGACGGCCACCCACTGGCCCAGCCTGGTGCATAAGAGAAACCCCTACTGGGGCTCTCCCAGCACCAAGGGGTACGGATGTCTCCAATGCCAGGATCCCCAGGCTACATGGCAGACGTGGCAAACTGTAACAATGTTTTTATATTAAACTGGGAAAAAATAGAATTTAAATGATGACATTTTTCAAAACTTTTAAAATCATTCAAAATGTGTGAATGGTCAGAAATAAACAGACATTTCTTCGTAAAGTTTGGCTTCATAAACAAAGTATAAGTAAAAAGGAAAGAGGAAATAAGAGATCTGGGGGGTTTTGTTTTCCAGATCAGATGGAAACCTAATTATCTGACATTACAAACCTGTGATACATCCACTCTCCTTTACACCAGCATAAGCCTGGAAACAATGTTCTCCTATAACATCAGACCCTCTTCCTGATCCTTCTGGACACCTGCATCCTGTCATAGTGAAGACATCCTCATGCTTTAGCTCCCTGGAAACAGATGTAAGTGTATTTCTGCCACCCTGCTGGGGTTTGTTGTTTGAAACCATGCAGACAAGATGAGGTAACCCCTGGACAGAAATTAGTCCGTGTAGTCCCTCATTCATCCAGGAGTGATCCATTGTAGAAAAGTTTCAAAAAAGTCTTCTGGACAGTCATAGAAAATATTCAAAAAGGGGTGTGAAGTCAGAAAAATATCATCTAATTTAGATTTTTTTTGGTTAAAAATCTAAGAGGATGTGAGGAAGCAAAACTTTAAAGACAAATGTCTTACAAATTTGTTGTAAATCATCCTAAAGGAAACTAAGCAGACCGCACCTGCACACTGTTTATCTGTGTGGGAGGCCAGGAGAGCATGTGCTGTGGTAATTAAAGAAAAATAACTCACTACTCTGAGCTATAGTCAGCCTGCGACCCGTTGGGAATATTATTTTTGTCAGTCTGAGCCTCACACATGATCCTACTGATCTACAGTTAGCTTCTCACCTTCTATAAATATTCACTTCCCCTTCTACTGCTTTAATCTGAGTCCCAAAACCTTACAGACCTGCTAAACTTATTCAGTGACACATGACACTGTGATTCCCACTAAGCAACAGGACACAACTAAATTTAAGTTTATTTATGATCTGGATTCTCAAGTTCTTCTCCTGAATAACAAGAACGTATATAAAAAGGGTTTTTTTTACTATTGCATGGAAACCTTTTAGAGGTGTCTTTTGTCTCCGTTTATAGCTGCATGGGGAGGGTGTATCAGTACTGAAACGATCATTCAGAGGAGGTAGAAGCTTGGAGAACTGGTTAGGATGACCCCTAGAAACCTCCCCAGTGGGCGTATTCTATCCCACCAGGAGGTGATTATGAGTGGGACCAACAATAGATCAGAGAAACTAAATCCCCTGTTTCTGATTTTTAGTCTTTTTTAAGTTTTCAAACAGCTGACCAAACACTGCCGGCACTACAACTGGAGCAAAGGTCCAATTAGCTTGATCCTTGACCTCCACACACATATTTGGTGTTCTGGAATGGCATCTACCCTAGGTTTGTGCTGCTGTGAGGCAAAGTAAGGCAAAGCTAATTTATTTTATAAAGGAGATTTAGAGAACAAAATCATTCCTAATGCAGTCAGTCAGTCTTAACCATCTATCCCCGAGGTGCCCAACCGGTCGACCGCGGTCTACTGGTAGATCGCGGACTGGTCACAAGTCAATCGCGAGAAGTGTTGAAATTTTTATTTTTTTTTTAAAATATTATGACAATTTTTTTTTTGCCAATTTAGCGACTTTAACGCTAAATTTAGCGACCATTTAGCCGCTCCAAACAGCGACTAGGGACAATCTAGCGCCTTTCTTATGTTATAGAGCGCTTCCACTCATGTGACTAAAACCCAGATGTCGGCCGGGATCAGGATGAAACTATCAAAGCAGTTTTTTTTTTTCTCTTTTTTAAATCTTAAGATGCGAGTGACGTGACAGAAAAATTGGCTGGTTTTGGCACCACCGTGCCGGCCATCATTTTTAATGCTTTACGCAAAAACATTAGAACCATAGTGGTAGAGTGGCCAGACCAAAGCCCCTTGTTACTAAAAAGCACATTAAACCCAGTCTGGAGTTTTTCATTGACACTCAGACCACTGAAGAAATGAGTGGATGGGTGAACTGATGGCTGATACTGGAAGGGATTAATGAATGGATTAATCATAGATTACTTCCTTAATGGATGAATGAGTGGGTGAATGGACGATCAAAGGAATAGACGAATGGATGCAAGATTAGCTGGAAACATAAAGAAATGGACGGATGGTGGGTTGACTGATTGTTCGGGGGATCATAAGAAGATATCTGCCACTATCATGACAAACTGACTGAAAACCTGCACACATTCTTCTTCAGTGGACCGTCTTGTTTCACTGTAGTTTTTACCCTCGTGGTCAGTACTGACAGACTAATAATCCTTTGAATTACCCTGATGAATTACTCACAAGGGAAAATCCATTTCCTATGATTAACTACATCTGATGTTCATCCATGTTCTCAATCCTTCACGCCTCATAGAAAGTTGATGACCGGAGTCATTGGTGATCTACACCAAGAACCTGCCAGCTGATAACCGAGGGAACCATTTAATCTCTTTCAATCCCCCTGTTTTGAGCTAGTGACCCCTCCTCTTTTTCCACCCCCTCTTCCCATGTTGTCACTCAGCCTGCACCTGTCAGATTAGTCTCACACCCTCAGCTGCTGCTCCATATGATACACACTTCTCCTTGCTGTTCTGATTCCACTGCACTGGATGACACAAACACCCCCCAAATCACTGGGGGTGTTTGATGCAGCTGCACACAAAAAGCTTTATGGGATTGTGGTTTGAAGTGTCATGGCTGTTCCTGCTCCCATGCATGGCACAGCCCAGAGGAGGGGAGTGTGGAAGACCCTTACTCATGTAGATAGACTGTAACAGCTGGGGTAACATGTCTGAAAATAAGAAGCAACACTGTAGTTTGTTGTTGTCAATATCCGGATATAACAAGGTTTTGTTTTCAAAGTAAAAGTATCTCAAGTGGCATTGAAATTAAATGAATTGGACAGTGTAGTTGGTTGAATTGGGTGGGGTTAAATGGAGATTGTGTGGTTGAGGGTTTTTTTTATGTTTTTATTTTATGTTTACATTTTAATGCTTTTTAAAAAAACAAACAAAAAAAGCTTTAAAATTAAATGTTTGGGGGAAACAAAGATTATCTAGAAAGCAAACAACATAACAATCAAAATATTAATGTTTGTAAAAAATAATTATCAAAACAGTTCAAATAAGTTAATAAATAACTTTAAAAACAAAATTTTTGAAGTGCGTCTGAACAGAAAAACACGTTTTATTTTGAAGAAAAATCGGAAATAGAACTAAATGTTTTTAAATATCAGTGCAAAGCATTTCAGGGTGACACATAATGACAAAATATTTTAAACATTTAAAAAAATCACTGCACTACTTTATTGGAAATTTTTTTGAGTCCAAATTCGCGTCTAATGCGCATGTCAGCAAATTGATCACAGTAAAGACTTAATGTGAAGGGCTGTCAGTGTGTGTGGTGTGTATGTGGTGTGTGTGTCAGAGAGAGAGGCAGAGAGAGAGAGAGGGGGATTATCATTACGCGCACTGAGCAGAGCGCAGTTTTGGTGATGCGTACAGGGGTGAGAGGTGCATGCTGGAGAGGAATAACTGGGGGAAGGAACCAGGTTGTCATGGGGACACCCTGCATGTGCATCCCAGGATTTCTATTTCACACTTTTCCATGACATCTGCAGCAATTTTTTGCGCAACCAGGCGATCCCGCGCACCGCTGCGCAAAGGATTTAGTGGGTAAAAAAAAAAGATACAAAATTGTCATCTTTCTTTTCTGGACTTACATCCATGTCCTTGCTGTCTGTGGGGGGAGCAGACTCAGGCTGAAGCCTTCAGGAATCATCTGGGGGTCTCCACACACTGCGCGCATGTGGATGGAAAGAAAATCCGCAAACACAGATAGCGGATCAATTTCCGAAATGTGACTAATTTTTATTTTAAATACATTTCAAACCATCCATCGAACCTGACAACTGTGGTCCTGTCTTTTTTTTTTCTTTCTGTCCACATCGATCAAGGTACGTGCAGCAAGGGGGGAGGGGGTGTGGCTGGCTGATATGCTTGTGATCATTTGATTTATTTAGTGATCTATGTCACTTGTTTGATGGTTTGGATTTTTTGAGGGGTGTTATCAGCAGTAAGGTGAGGGTTGCATCACAGGACGATGCAGCAGAGGCCACACATAGATCCACTCACAGAGCTTCTGGACCCAAAGTCCAGACTCAATCCTGATCTGTGCTGCACATTGATCTTCTAGACATCTGATTGGCTCTGGTACGTTTTTCTCATGAGGGTAAAAGAAAAAAAAATCCCAAAATGGTCTCCTGTGTGACTGCATCTCCATTTTCATCCCTCTACCCTGGGAAAATTTTAGGGCTGTCAATCCCTTTTCTATTCCTCAGTTTGGAGGTTAGATGTCAGTCTTTATTTTCGGATCACACGCACACCTCAGTAACAATGGTCTTCATGGTCTCCTCTCAAACAAACACCCTCTTCTGGAACCCGCAGGGACCCTCCCATGAGACCTGTATTGTTAAGAGAGAGGGGCTGTAGAGAAAAAAAAAAAGCAAAGAAAACAAAAAGCTTTTTTTTTTAAATGTCTGTTTGCATTTCACTGTTTTTCTGTCAACTAAAACCAGGGGTGTCCTCCTTCCTACGCAGCCTCAGGACCAGGAGATGGAGCAACAAATTAGAGTTAAAACTCAGAATTAAAATCATTTACATGGAAATAAATGGGAGCGTATGAATGAAGTGTGTGTCTGATGTTGAGTGGAGCGTGTGGTGTTCCTCAGGTCAGAAGATGTGTAGTCAGAAAGCGCCTGGGCCTGATGGGTGTTGTGCTTTCCATTAAAAATCAATATTCAGCTGAGAAGAGTTTTTTTTTTCTCAGACAGGAGTTGGTTAGCATCCTCTTGGGAGAAGATGAGGAATCTCCTCCAGGCTGATGCCATATGCACCGTGTTTGGATTATTGCACATATGTGTGGAGCAGAGGTGTCAAAAGTACCAACATTTTCTACTCAAGTAGAAGTATAAATACCGAGTTAAAAAACTACTTTAGTAAAAGTAGAAGTATCAACTCAAGTTTTCTATTTAAGTAAAAGTTAAAAGTAACCTATTTTAAAACTACTTCAAGTAAAAAAAGTAAAAGTAATTTTCAGAAAAAAAGGAATATTGTTAACAAAAGCGTATGAACATATTTTTTAACTATTATCACATGCTTTAAGGAGCAGAAAATATGATAATAAATGAAAGTGTTTTGGTGAAACTTTATGAATCAGAAACATTTATTTCTTAATAATCTTTATTGGAAATCGATTAATTAACACAATCAAATGTATTAACATAAGCAGAGCATTATGTAACATCCCTTCAGCTACCAAGCTTCACTCTGCATCACCTAATTTAACCAACTTCAGCGGACACAAACACACTCAATGTTAAAAAAAATAAATGAAAAAAAAAAGACTAAAAGGCTTTTTCAAGCCTTGAAGGCAGCTAGTTTTCAAAGTTCTTTGAGGCAATACTGAATAGTCTTTATCAAGTTGATAAGGTAGGGAGTGCTACATAAAGCCTGCGTGACACCTGGAACCAGCGTTGCCAGGTGGGAGGTGCTGGATTATCGTACTAATGACGTAAAATTATCGTATTTTACAAAAAATATCGTACACCCAGTAAAACCACGCCCATTGACAAAATAACACCCTTTACATGCACTCGTAAGGCAGTGGGAGTGAAGGAAACACACAGGAGGCAAAATCCTTGGATTCTTTTTCTAAAATTTTAAGAACCGTAAAAATGAAAAAATAACCAGGGAAACAAGATTTTAAAAAACCAGTAGGGGCGGGACCTAGGAGACCGTATATATAAATTTACATATATACATATCTACATATATATGTGTACATACATATAAGGTTTTTTTTATGTTAACCCAAACATCTTCATGATACAAAATCTAAGCGATGTGTAGTTTTAATCTCCTCAGTCAGTCTTTATAAACTAATCAATAACATTTTGGATGTTTTTAAGCACAAATACTTCATCCACTACTATTTATGGATTAATCAGTTCAATTAGCTTTGTTTCTAAAGATAAAATAGTGCGTCACAGATCAAAGTTATTTTTATAAAAATACCATCTACAACATTTTCAGCAAAGACGTTTACAATAACCTAAGACTGAAAATAATAATAAAAAAACCATTTCTTTGCTGTTGTTTTTTAAAAAAAACTGATAATTCAATCAAAGTTCAGTGTTGCAGCATCAGAAACACTTTGATTTCCGAGCCCGAGTCTCAAACACGGAAATTGACGTCCCTGCTCTTTAAAAGTTTGTGGGCGGGGCTACTCGCCCCAAAGTAATGATTGACTGGACCTTTCAGCCAATCATTCATCTGTTCCTTTGTTTGATGCATTCAGGGTTCATAAAAAAAAAAAAAACTCCGACAAACAGTCGCGGCTTTTTAACGGTGACAAAATGGCGAAAGTAGCGACTACTTTTTATAAAATGAACGAAGTAAAAGTACAGATAATTGCATAAAAAAGTAGTGAGTAAAAGTAAAAAGTAGACAAAAAAATAATTACTTCGTTAAAGTAAAGATAACGAGATTTTCTACTTGAGTAAGGTAACGAAGTAGTCTTACTTCGTTACTTGACACCTCTGGTGTGGAGCTACATGACAGCTAAATTTTAACAGTGGTTTAGAAGGTCATTAAAAAAACAACAATGCCCAAATCTTCAGTGGGTGGAATTGTGTTCATAAATAGATGTACTGAAAGTGTTTAAACATAGATAGTGGTACCTTGTTAACTGCAGGAGTTATGTTCTAAAAATACACTCCACAAAGTAGTCAACTTTATTCCTTTTTCAATTATTATAACTGTTACAAGGCTGTAAAACTCCGCACTATGCATTTTATAGACCTCTCTCAGGCAGGCACAATTATTTTCCACAGTTTTCTATCTTATTCAAACACTCTCAAAGTTCAAAACTCCATCAGAGAATTTACAGACACATATCAGTCAGTCAGTTGCCTTCTAAACCGTCCATCTCTTATGAGGTTGTGGGGGTGCAGGAGCCCATCCCAGCTGATTCAAGGCAAAGGCTCATGGTACACCCCGAACAGGTCATCAGTCTGTCAACCATGCAACCATGCACACTTATTCCTAGGTGCAATTTGGCACCGGCCAATCAACCTAACATGCATGTTTTTGGAAAGTGGGAGGAAACTGGAGTACCCGGAGAAAACCCATGCAGACACAGGGAGAACATGCAAACTTCACACAGAGAAGCCAGTGCTTTAAGCCCCGTCCCGACCCGAGACTTGAACCCACGACCTTCTTGCTGTGAGGCCACTGTGCTACCCAATGCAACACCGTGCCGCCCACAAACACATATTTTAATGACAAAACAAAATAGATATTATGAAAATACTTTCTGCATATTTCTCACTATAAATGTTATAAAAACAAAGATTCGGCAGCAATGTCTTCAGAATCAGAATCAGAATATACTTTAATGATCCCACACATGGGAAATTTGTGTGTCACAGCAACTACTTCCTATCTGTCTTATGTCTCATTGCATTTTATCTCCAAAATAGAAAAATATTTGCCCTCTTTTCCTCTATGCCAAAATTTGGCAGTCACCTGACCAAAAACTGAATCAGGAAATAAAACGTTAAAAGCACGAAAATGTAAAATAGTTGTGTTTATTCAAATTTGCAAACAAAATTGACTTCAGAAAAAGTCCCAGATAATCCCTCACTACATTGTTCATTGCTCATTGGCTCATTACAGAACCCAGAACACAATCATCAATTTCCGCAGAAAAGAAACCGAGAAACAGGTGAACTACTTTACAGCGAGGGACCAGTGTTTCTTTGGGAAACTGGATTTAGTAGGTCATTAGAAATCTGAGCCAGTCACTTTCACATGAACAACATAAACCATTGGTTAGTAACCTCCCAATCCCTTCATCTTCCTAATTTAGGTGATCAGGAGGTATATCTTTTGGTTGGAGACTCAAACCCAGAAGAAGAAGCCAGAAAAGACCAAGACTGGTCTTAAGCTTGCCCAATATTTACAAAGAGTTGCTGGATTGTCAGCGCTACAAATCTTTAAGTGCAAGAGTCGTTTCCATGGAAACTTCCATTTTCCTCTTGTCTCTTATCACTTACACAGTTATAAGAATATTTTTTGATATCTTACCCTTGAGCTTAATTCTTTGTTAATTTATCTCTAACCCCAAAATGAGCATACCTGAAATAACATTTAAGGATGAGTTTTGGTTGCCATGATAACTGATGAGAAAAACCAAACCAAACATGCTTTAGGTGCACACGCTCCCCCTATCTGCACTAATATTCTCCCTCCTCTGATCATCATCCCACTCTAGCCAAATCTGATCTCCCTCTGCCCCCATTCATCACGCCCCATTTGATCCTCAGCAGAAGATGCTTAATCATACAGCACGGAAGCAGAACACTTGACACCGGAGGCATGTGTGTGTATGTGTGTGTGTATGTGTGTGTGTATCTGGTGTCCGATTGCAGGGTACAGTTTGGATTCCATCACATCGCTATCGACCCTTCGTCCTATTTATGATGTAAAAGAGAAGAGAGGCGGAAGAAGGAGAGAGATAGAGAAAGAGAGGGGATGAAATGAAACAGCGCCTCTTTTAATTGCTGGGTCAATTAGCATCTGTCTCTGCTATAAGCCTAGTCACATAATAATGAGCTCTAATTAGGGTGGCCGGGGGTGTCTGAAGAGAAAAATATTACTCACATCGTCAGTTTATTCGTGATGGAACCCCCGCAGGGTCACACTGTTTTTTAAAATCTTATTATACTTCTCTTATTTCTTGTTGTTAACAATTGTATGTCTTTTTCTTATCATTTTATTAGTCATTTATTTGGTCTCTCCAGTACTCTCTGGTGTGTTTATTTTCAGATATTGTGCATTTCTTTTAACTCACTGTGAGATATCAAACACACCTGCTTGTCAAGGATTTATGTACTGAATTCATAAAAAAAAAAAAAAAAAAAAAATCCATTAAAAAAATAGACCGTTAGCCAATATTCCTTCTATTTTTTTATGTGTCTGAGCAAACATGAAAGGTTCCTGAGCAGAAGGGGGCGGAGCAAAAACGTTTACTTTTTGTGACGTCAGCAGCAGTGACGAGCCAAACTCCGAAGCAGCGGTTTGAAACAATTTGATTCAGAAAGAAAGAACAAAGAAATACTGTATGTACCGGAACTCTGTCTCATTTTACCATCTTTACGTAGTTTAAATTGAGTTTTATTTTGCGCGCTGCATAGGTTTTCTTGTGCGCTATTAATATGCGAGCAGTGCGCAATTGCGCAGGCGCGCAGCTTAGAGTGAACATTGCCGATAGCGTTTTTTATCAAACAAGAAAAGAATGTAAAATGACAAAACTATCAATTGTTTATGGGAATAGAAAAAAAATAGATGTATGTTTAATTTAACTGTAAGACAATTTAGATCCAAAAATTTGATCATTCTTGATCTTGTAAAAATTCTTCTAATGAGTTATTTGGAAAAAGTTGCCCACATTTTTATTAATTTTCTGTAAGATTTCAGTTGCTTTTTTTGCATGAGTTTGTCTCCTAAATATATGAATGCACTTGTGACAAAAGGCTGCTACCAAGGCTTTAATTTTTCTTTAAATCAAACTCATCAAACTCTACTTTTGTGACATTTTACGTCATGCAAACGCGCCAGGTTGTTTCACACATGTATTTTAAACGTTTCTCTTTCTTTGCTAATGTACCCTTTTACTGCACAGAAAGCATTTTGACAACAGTGGTTCTCTCTTCATCGTGTGCTTATATGGCGACCCATTCATACCTTCTACCCTCAAAGTTTCCTTTATTAGGTCTTTAATCTGTCATTTGTCATCAGGCGGCCACAAATACTGTAAGTGTGTGTGTGTTTATATTTGTGGAGAGAGACAAGGAGGACACTGACGCCATGAAAGAAACATTTTAGAAAGGTTGAGTGAGATAATGTTAAAGAGATACCATGAAGAGAGTAAGACAACTGTTGTCTGAATAAAGCATGCCATTTTTTGTTTTGTAGATAAGTCTTGAAAGTTCAGGTTAACATATTGGAATATAGCCTATAGCCAATGTACTGTACTACGAGGACATTTTTGAAGCAGCAGCACAAAATGTGGGGGGAAAACTAGGCTATTGACGAATTAGATCATTTTACGTTGGTGTTTGCTTTTTTATTCTAGGTTTTAAAACTATTTAACATTTTATCATTATTATTATAAAAATTGAGTAGCGTAATAGTTTATTTGTGTAATATAGCATCGCAAAACATGAATAATTACATAAGCGGTCACATTGATGATCATGGCGCTTGCAGATAGATTTAGAATGCGGTGGTACAAGTGTTATTACTTAGTTAAATAGAATATGAAAGTGAATGTAAAGTCTAAATATAACAATGTTTACCTATTTTTGTTTTAAAATCCATCTTGATAAAAACATCTGACATGTCTTGGATGATAGGTGGAAGGTACTTGGTGGGATTTAATGATATAATTAAATCATATGAAAAGGACGTTTTGTTGTTCTATCAAGTGATAAAATACAATCACTCTGGGAAGGGTTAATAGTTACCACATGTTATCAAGTTTTATCAGCATAGGGTTGACCTTTTTTTTTGCATCGATATAGTATTTCTCTTCAAACATTACTGACTTCCTTTAGACATAATAGACAAAAGCAGGTGTAAGATACCGTACCGGATAGACCCTTTTTATGTTTTACTACGGTAATGGCTAATGCAAGCGTCTCTAATTACGAATACTCCCTTAAATAGAGTTTCTGACTTTGAGAGTTTCTGACTTTGTTTTATTCCCTTTAAGAATTTAAATAGAACTGCATTAGTAAAATATCTCCTTATAAGAGAAGTTTTACTCAGATGCTTCAGAAACAGGAATTCTGAACAATCAGCCAATCTGAGGAAAACCCAGCAAATGTTAAGAATAAATTTCTTTTTTTAACTTGACAATAGTTAAATTGCTCTTTAATCAACTCATTGGTTCTAATGAGGCTCAAATTCCCAAAAGTAGAGGATTTTCATTCGATAGTAAAAATTTAAAACCTGAAACATTTTGCATCTGTTAAGATTGAAATGGACTTTGGCTTAAATTCCTTAAAAAACATTTTAAATTATGCATGTGATCTTGATAAGTCAAAGTAGGGACAAGCAATTGGCAGAGATATGAAGTAGTTACTGTATTTAGATTTTTAGCCACTAATTGCTAAAAATCTAATTGTTAAAAAGACATCTTGCGCTTAATTTCCAGGTAATTTTGTCAAGAATCAAAAAGCTCAATAGATCTATTAAGTATTTTATGAGAAAATCGAATGACCAGGTTGTGCATTAAGCTGGCCGTACAGTACACCAGAGGTGTCAAAAGTACCAACATTTCCTACTCAAGTAGAAGTATAAATACCGAGTTAAAAAACTACTTTAGTAAAAGTAGAAGTATCAACTCAAGTTTTCTACTTAAGTAAAAGTAAAAAGTAACCTATTTTAAAACTACTTAAAGTAGAAAAGTAAAAGTAATTTTCAGAAAAAAAGGAATATTGTTAACAAAAGCGTGTGAACATATTTTTTAACTATTATCACATGCTTTAAGGAGCAGAAAATATGATAATAAATTAAAGTGTTTTGGTGTTAAACTTTATGAATCAGAAACATTTATTTCTTAATAATCTTTATTGGAAATCGATTAATGAACACAATCAAATGTATTAACATAAGCAGGGCATTATGTAACGTCCCTTTAGCTACCAAGCTTCACTCTGCATCACCTAATTTAACCAACTTCAGCAGACACAAACACACTCAATGTAAAAAAAAATGACCAAAAGGCTTTTTCAAGCCTTGAAGGCAGCTAGTTTTCAAAGTTCTTTGAGGCAATAATGAAAAGTCTTTAACAAGTTGGTAAGTATGGGAGTGCCACATACAGCCTGGGCAGCGTTGCCAGGTGGGAGGTGCTGGATTATCGTACTAATGACGTAAAATGATTGTATTTTACAAAAAATATCGTACACCCAGTAAAACCACGCCCATTGACAAAATAACACCCTTTACATGCACTCGTAAGGCAGTGGGAGTGAAGGAAACACACAGGAGGAAAAATCCTTGGATTCTTTTTCTAAAATGTTAAGAACTGTAAAAATGAAAAAATAACCAGGGAAATAAGATTTTAAGAAACCCAGAAAGAAACCAGTAGGGGCGGGACTTAGGAGACGGTATATATAAATTTATATACATACATATCTACATATATATGTGTACATATAAGGTTTTTTTTTTTTTAATGTTAACCCAAACATCTACATTATACAAAATCTAAGCGATGTGTAGTTTTAATCTCCTCAGTCAGTCTTTATAAACAAATCAATAACATTTTGGATGTTTTTAAGCACAAATACTTCATCCACTACTATTTATGGATTAATCAGTTCAATTAGCTTTGTTTCTAAAGATAAAATAGTGCGTCACAGATCAAAATTATTTTTATAAAAATACCATCTACAACATTTTCAGCAAAGACGTTTACAATAACTGCAGACTGAAAATAATAATAATAATAAAACATTTCTTTGCTGTTGTTTTTTAAAAAAACTGATAATTCAATCAAAGTTCAGTGTTGCAGCATCAGAAACACTTTGATTTCCGAGCCCGCAACAAGTCTTAAACACGCAAACTAACGTTCCTGCTCTTTAAAAGTTTGTGGGCGGGGCTACTTGGCCCAAAGTAATGATTGACTGGAGCTGTCAGCCAATCATTCATCTGTTCCTTTGTTTGATGCATTCAGGGTTGATAAAAAAAAAAAAAAAAAAAAACTCCGACAAACAGTCGCGGCTTTTTAACGGTGACAAAATGGAGAAAGTAGCGACTACTTTTTAAAAAATGAACGAAGTAAAAGTACAGATAATTGCATAAAAAAGTAGTGAGTAAAAGTAAAAAGTAGGCAAAAAAATAATTACTTCGTTAAAGTAAAGATACCGAGATTTTCTACTTGAGTAAGGTAACGAAGTAATCTTACTTCGCTACTTGACACCTCTGCAGTACACTGAGCAATATTTGGCCCGAATTGAGCCCAATTTCAGATCGTATGACAATTTTAATATTGGGCCAGATTTCAGCTTAATCATGCATCTTGGTCGCTCCCACCTAATAACCAATTGATTGAGTTTCTGGCATGCACTGTAGAAGAAGCACTATGGGCCGATTCTCTTGAACGGATCTGACGTCACCTCTTTGCTCTTAACCCCAAAAATATACTTGCAATCATAGCAATACGCACATGGGCAGAGAGCCTGGAGGCAAAATTAATAGAAAAAAACTTTGTTTAAGTTTGCTGGTACTATGTAAGTGGTTCACTCGCAGCAGATTATTGGGACGTACTGTGAGACTGGGCCTAAATCGTTGGCAATGTAGTCGTACTCTGTGAATGTTAATTCAATTTGAAACGTTCTGAAATTGGACAGTGTGTGGGATGAGAGACAGGATACACCTTGTACAGGTCACCAGTCTGTCATGGGGCCACACATAAATCAAACTACTTAAATTCAAGTGGAAGCAGGAGAAATAAACATTCAAACAGTTGCTGTTGAAGTATTGCTACAGCTATGAATGCATCCTGAACCTTCTCCCGTATAGACTGCATTTCCAGAGTTTGAAACCCTCCTGATCATCTCTGTGGACCACTTCCCTATTTGGGCTGCATCTGATAGGCAGGGTGCAGCCTTGTTGTACTCTGCCCATTATTGTAGTGGTGTCATGGTGCACGACTAAACTGATATACATTTTCTTATAAGTTTCCATTTAATTTGTCGGCGTGATCTTCACTTTAAGTACTCATTCAGACCCTGTAGCCTTCAGACATGCATGCAGGAGCCACTCCACTATACTGTGAATCAAACAGGCGTGTAAACATCGATCACACATACACAGGTGTGTGAGGGCAAACTTCCTGCACTGCTTGATCTTGAGAAGTTATTTGGTTATCTGAGAAACAGCAGCCATGCAGCAGAACTGGCAGGATTTGAGTCTTTCCTGGGTTATATAAGCAGGACAGAAAGAGAAACGAGAGGGGAAAGAAGAAGGAGGAGCCGAAAGGGCCACAAGGAGACAAAATGGAAGCAAAAAAAAAAAAAAAAGATTTTTGGGATTTGAAAATGTGGGATGAAAGGAGGATGTGAGGAGGTAAAGTGTGCTCAGCAGAGGGATGGAAGCCGTGCTGGGGAGGAAGGCTAGCGTGAAATCCAGCGGAACAGAAATGGCTGCATAAAGCAGAAGGAACACAAAGACGAAAACATCAGGAAAGATAGAAGAGAGAGAAGGACGAGTAAGCTGCAGTAAGCCGGAGGCTCTTTCTTTCTCTTTTACACTATTCATTTAAAAAGAAGAAGGCTGTACTGCAGGGTGGAGGTGTATGTCATGCAGGGTGACAGATTTACACAAGCATTTTTGGATAAAACCACCCTGTGTGTTTGTGACTTAGTGTGCCTGTGTATGAATATGTGTTTCTGTGTGTGTATACATAACAGTGTGTGTAAGGGTATGCATGTGTTCTTGAATGTGTGTCTATGTATGTGTGTTTGTACGTGTGTGAGCATGCATGCATGTGTGCATGCATGCATGTATCTGTCCATGTGTGTCTGTGTATGTGTATATAAGTGTGTACATGTATATGTGAGAGTAAATCTGTGTGTATGTGTATATGTTTTTGTGTGCTTATGTGTGTGTGTAAGAGTGTTTGTGTGCATGTGTGTTAGTATATGTGTGTGTATTTGGCAACCTTCAATCTGCCAAGTCACAGTGAAAAAAAAAAATCATCCAGTGCAACCATCTGTGCATAAAGAGAGATGGTGACTCAAAGTGTTGAGTGTGCGAACGAGCTCTGGTTGTGAGTCTGTGGTTGTGTTGCTGTCATCACAACAATGTGATAAAAATAAAGCATGGAAGAGCGAGTGAGGTTTCGGGCTTTATCTCCTCTGCCCTTTGTGTTTGAATGCTGTAATTAGGAAGGGCTGTTGCTGTGGTTACCGGCAACTCTGCAGAAAAGCACAAGTGTTGAGTTTGAGGTGTGTTCATGAGTGTTTGGGAGTTCACATGTTAATGTCAGACATGAACAGTGACTCATCACACATCATGCTGCAGCGAACACAAAAAACAACAGCAGGGAAAAGCAGGGATAAAATTTAGTAAATGAGGAGGCGGGAGAGGAAGTTTTGGAGGCGGTACATCTCAGGGGGAAACATGAAAGAGCTCCAAATGAGACACACATACATGTAAATTTTATTTCTGTGGCCACTGGGGTCCCACAGAAAGACTCGTCAACAACTTCTGACTCACAATATTAAAAATGAGGAGATAAAGATCAAAGCAGTGGAAACACAGAGATGGACTGAGAAGCATCATCCAGGAGAACTGGAAGTGGTAAACAAGTTGAAAGTGTGTCATTAAAACTGATGAAATAAACTATTCAGGTGTCGCTTTATGCATAGTTCAAAGACCAAACGTTAAAATCCAGAGATTTCACACCGTTCTGCAGGTTTTAGACGTTTCAAACCAAAGAAATGATAAAAAACGCTTGCAAAATCTTTTCCAAACAAGGTTTTTGGGGTTTTTTTTTAAGTGGAAGTGAATCAATAATTAATAGACAATAGGCTACAGGGCCTTTTCAGTCTAAGATCCTTGGTCTTGGAACATGCCTGAGGAGATCTGGATGATAAACCATCTGTCCCATCTTGTAAATCTCTTCTTAAAACTCGCTTTTTTTTTATTATTAAATAACCTATTTTTAACTATTTTATAGTATCATGTTTCTTTTTTTGTGTCTAAGTGGGATATCTGTCTGCCTGTATTTTTTCTGCATGCTTTTATTGTTGTAACAATTACATTTTGTTGACTTCCTGTTGTCGTAATATTGGCCTATACAAAAAAAAATTGATCTGTAATTAGCAGAGAAAGGCTCCAGCACTCCCACATTTCCATTTAAGGAGCGGTACAAAAAATGATAATGACGAGTAGTTGGGCTGAAAAAGTTGTTCAGCTTTTAATAACGAACCTTATTTTTTATGGGATAGTAAAACATTTCATTCTTGCAAACCAAACAAACTGAGTTCATTTTTCTCAAACATCTAAAAATGTCTTGTGTTGGTCTCCATTTAGTCTGCCCCATTTGACTCATTAATCAATTCAATAAGCTTCATGCTGGACTGACCGTATGACCCGGCCAGTGTTTATCTGATCCTGGAACTCTCTGCTGACATTTACATGGCTCCGACTCACATGTAGAGCCGAACATAAAGCAGAGTGTGACCAGTGTCCTTTATGTGCAGGGAAAATATTGCTGGTCAGGCTATATATGGAAACAATATAACTTATCAGGCTTTGACAAAAAAATATAGAAACTTTATGGGTTTTGAGGCTTTATGTGTGTGTATCTGGGATCCCAGCAGAGATGAATGACCCTGAAGTACACACAAGCATTTGCACTGGAGCTTGAGGCGTTGTGTTCTTATATGGAGTGAGATATGTATTGTCTCACACCTACCAGATGCCCCTAGATGGCTGATAGTGGGTCTTGCTGCTTCTTCGCTGTAGTGTTGCTCTCTATCTGTGTTTTTTCACATAAATATGCATGATGCAGCAGCTCTGCTTTCAGCTCTCTGGCAGCTGGTTTGCTGAGTGAAACTGGACAAATCGTGCACATAAAACTGTCTGAAAGCTCTGAACTGTGAAGGTCCACCATGGAGCAGTTTCTCTGAGTTCCTCTGAATTTGAGCCTTTTTTTTTTTCTTCTGTGTGAGTTTGTTGTTTGCTTTCAAAGCCGTAAAAAGCTTTTAAAAATGCTGAGCTATTGATGGAACAGGATGTGTTTTTAGTTTGTGTGTTCAGGGATGCACACACCGCCGTCCTTTGTCTTGTCTTTGCAACACAGCAGTGGTCGATTGTCTGTTTTGTTTCACAGATGGATGGCTGCTATCGGCTCTACAACTTCACAAACATTTATCCCCAGACTGACTCACTGTCTTCTCTCTCTCTTCTCCACCCTTCTGTCTCCATCTTCCATTATTCCCTCTTATTTCCTCCACCATCCTTCTGTCTGTCTCCATTCCTGTTGGTTTCACAGACATGGCGTTTCCACCTGCCCTGCTCCTCCTGCTCACTTTTACCCAGCATGTGAGTGGTCAGAACCCAGCGGACTCTGAGACTCTCCCGACGGGCTGCGGCTGGGGCCTTGTGCGTCCTTACACCCTGCTATGTGACCTGGAGTCTATCTGGGGGGTAGCTGTGGAGTCAGTGGCTGCAGGCGGGTCTCTGGCTGCCATCTTGCTTGGCCTTGTCCTGCTGTGCCGTTTACGCCACATCAGTGAGGCTGAAAAGCGGAGTGGCGTGGGTCCAATCCTCCTGCTGTTACTTGGAATCCTCGGCTTGTTCGCCCTGAGCTTTGCTTACCTGATCGAGCAGGATGAAGCACTTTGCCTGATCCGTAGAGCTTTGTGGGGCCTTTTATTTGCCGTGTGCTTCTCCTGCTTGCTTGTCCAGGGTATCCGTCTGCGGAGGTTGGGCCGGGAACGCCGCAGCCCAGGCGGCTGTGCACTAACAGGGCTGGCTCTGGGTTTGAGCGCCGTACAGGGCATTATTGCTGCAGAGTGGCTGCTTCTAACCGTACTGAGGGAGGGAAGAGCAGCCTGTCAGTACCTTCCTTTGGACTTCTCATTGGCCTGCAGCTATGTGTTGGTCCTGCTGGTGGCCGCGCTGATCGCTGCCTCCTTGGCACTCTGTGGGAAGACACATCAATGGCGGCGCAACGCTATCTGGCTTCTTGTGACCTGCCTCTTGTCACTACTGCTGTGGGTGGCCTGGGTGGGCTTCTATCTCTACGGCAATGCCTGGCTTGGCAGGTCCCCAGACTGGAATGACCCAACACTAGCAATAGCTTTGGTGGCTCAGGGCTGGCTGCTGCTTATCTTCCACGCCATTCCTGAATCCCATATCTGCCTGAAACCTCCACCACAACCAACTGCCCCAGACTACTTTGACACATCCCAGAATTCAACACGGATGAGGGAGACAAGCTTCGATGAAGACATTCCCCTGTCCCACCGGCAGTTTGTGGAAAACCAGGGCTATGGATACAACGATGAAAACACTGCAGGTATGTCACTATTTCCTAAGTAAGAAAAACAGGTCGGATTTGTGGGGAGAAGCTTATTGGGGGAATCTAGGCTGATGATAGTAATATAATATCAGGTAATACTTCTAAAGACTATGACGTTTGCAAATGAGTCTGACACAAAGTAAAAGCAGAGAACTGGTGGAGGACGAGCTGGTGAAGCCGAGGTTTGACCCAGAAAGGAATGAAGGTTAGCTGCTAAGAAACAGGGTAAAAGTGTGTCAATGAGAGGCAGAAAAGTGAAAGAGTAAGGCTATGGGGAAAGACAAAAAGATGGAGAATTTTGAGTGCTTAGGCTTAACAGTCCAGAGTAACTGGAGAGTGTAAAAAAGAGGTGAAGAACTGTGTGCAGCAAGGCTGGATCAGAATGATAAGAGTGTTTGCTGGGATATGTGAGAAGAGTTTCAGCTAAAGGGAAAGGAAAGATGTAGAAAACTGTGATGAAAGCAGCAACACTATTTGGCCCAGAGCAGGGGTGCCCACACTTTTTCAAACTGTGCGCTGTGTTCAAAATGACCAAGTTAAAGTGGTTAGCTACTGACGCTAAAAAAAAAAGTTAAATGTTTACATCACAGTTGTAAAAAGCTATAGATTAAAAATGGTATGTCAAAAAGAAACATTAGGCTTGAATTAAAATTATTTTATTATTCTTCTATTTTTAATGAATCAATTATTTTCTGTAACTCTTAGATAATATTTTGCATTGCGTTTTGTTGGTTATCAAAAATTTAGCCTAGTACCTTTGTGATCAACCAGTCGATCACAATTGACGTAATGGGCTCCCCTTGACTAGAGACACAGGGGCACTGAGGAAAAGCAAGACTTAGATCTGGAGGTAGAAGAGACGAAGAGGCTAAGATTCCCCATGCAAATGACCAGGATGGACAAGATCTAGAATGAGGACAGTGGAAGGACAGCATGTGTTAGAGATTTTGGAAATAAAATGAGAGAACAGACTGAGATGGTTTGACCATTTCCAGAGGAGAGAAAGAGAATAAATCAGCAGAATGATGTTAAGTTTGGAACTGCCAGGCAGAGGCCTAGGGAAAGACCAAGGTGGAAGTCTATGGATGAAATGAAGGAGGACATCAAGGTAGTTGGTGTAAGAGAAGACAGTTAGATGGAGCAAACTGATCCGCTTGGACACAGCTTGGCAGGAAAACTTGAAAGAAAAAAAGAAATCGTTTATATGATTAGTCAAAGCTGGTATTTTCTGCTTTATGGCAGGCTTGAGAAGCGGTGGTGGTGCCGGGCAACACAACAGTAACACTGGCGCGAGGCCCAGTGCTCCTTTCCGGAGCAATGTGTACCAGCCCACCGAGATGACCATGATTCTGAACGGGGGAGCGGTGAGTACATCCTCCCAGTCGCAGGTACACGCCGCTTACACGCCGCTCTCTCATTCGCCCACGCCGACGGACTGCATGCACATTTGTGCGTTCTGTTGGACCATGTGTCAATGCACCAGAATGAGAGAGAGGTTTGCTGTGTGCGTGCACTATCAACTTCTGTTTGCATGCTTATGTTGGGATGTATTTGTGGGTATGTGCATGGATGGCTGTGTCACATCTGGCCGCTCATCTGACACTGATTTGTGTGAGTGATTGTTGGAGAGTGGGGGACTCAATGTGCTGTCCAACACACGCAATTGTCACACGCTTCGTTATTCAGGATGAATCGGTACTCTGGCTGATACCGATAAAAATCCTTGTGCAATAAATTTTCTTTACAACGCCAGCGAACAGCAGCTCACACATTATAGGAAGCTTAAATGCTGAAGCAAGTCGACTGGCTGAACATAATTTTCAGCCACAGTCCTGCCGGCTACAGCTTTAGTCGACAAAAGGAGAAGCAGAGACTTCCTAAGCTGCTTTGGGTAAAAAAAAAAAAAATAGTTTGCATGAGCAGTAGTTTTGTAGATTTATGTAAGAAGCATCCAGTTTATTTATACCACATCCTTCGAATGGGGCACAGTCACTATAAGATGTTAAAAGTTAAAAATAAAATCAAAAGTACTAATGAAACATCTTAGTGTGATGTTTCAATTTTATCAATTTTATGATGAAGAATTTTTAATTTATTTTTTCAGTAGTCCATCTGACTCTGAAAGTCAAACAGTACAGAAATCTCCAACTTACCCCGGAGGATCAATGAAGTTCATTCAGTTCAAGACAATAAACATCTAAATAAAAAGTTTCTATGATAAACAAAATAAAATAAAATCCCTAATAGCCCCACTTCCTCAAAACCGGGAGAAGTCATCCAGACACCAAATGAGATTACTGGCACTTTCACAGCAGCCATTAGATAAAACTACATAAAGAAAACAGGAAATGTCCACACGACAGTTGGTGCTGCAGCTTCCTCAAGCTTTGTTCACCTCCAGTCACTAGAAACACATGCTGTTTTACGATGTATTTTTCATATTTATCTTACTTTGTACATCCTGTAATACATTCTTTCCGATGCTGGTGACTTTTAGATTTTCTTCAGTTTCTCATAAATGACTGGTCCCAAAACAATGCCCGGTCTGTCCTTATTTGGGGTTAATCTTTTAGTACCTTGCCATCTCTTGACACGTATAACCTAAGAACCAAATTCCATTAATGTTTAGTTGGATTTAGCTATTTATCTCAATAAAAATGTTTTATATTTTCTTTGCTAATCTTTGTGGTTGTAAGATCAAAAGTAAAAGTTATAAACAAAAATTTTCAATACCCAAGAAAGGGAAAAGTTTAAGTTTACTTGACAAAAAAATGGGGTGACCGGGGCCACTGAACAAGATGGCAGCCAACACTGAAGAGCTCCTCACAACACTGTTATAAGTTTGATAAGTCCCACAATTTACTTGTGTCATTACGTCTAAAAGATGTCCAAACAAACTATAATCGTATTTGTGACGCCAAAAACTTGCATGTCAAATGTACTTTGGTACTGACCGCACTAGCTGCAGATGGCGTTGTTGACGCTAATAGAAATCTAGTAATGGGGCTAAAGGAGCAAATGTCTCTGCACGCTAAGGTTCTTCAATTGACACGAAGCTGGACACTGTTGAGTGTTGGTGTTGAATTGGACAAACTTAAGGAATACCTGACTGAGAGTTACTCTGTTACTATGATGCAAGTACGTCTGGATTGCCTTAGCTAAGACATTTGTAGCTAGTGCCCCGCAACACACAGAAGCTGGCCACATCAAATCCACAGATGATAGTTTGGATGCTGTCAACTCTTAACTACTGGCTGTAAAAAAAACAGATCACCTACGTGGAATCAAAAACAGAAGACTTGGAAAATTGTGATCGAAGGAAAAACCTCAGCCTGAAGGCGTTGAAAGTGCACATCGTATGTTTGATTTTATTCAGCACATGCTGTCACTTTGGTTGGGACTTGATCCCGCCAACAAGTCATTCACCCTGGAGTCTGTTCATCTCACTCTTGCGAGACCAAAGTCGGGCCGAAATCGAGCAGTACTAATTCACTTTTAAGACCAGGAGTTTGAATTTTATTTCAACAGAGCCAATACACACGATGGTTAAAGATTTTTTTTTTGCGCAAGATTTTTTTTCTGAATCTATAAAGGAAACTATAAACTCAACAGTGTGGAGAAATTAATTGATTCCGAATCTTCCCGGTACAGTCATGTAAGGATAAGGATTCTACAGAGCAGGGAAATCATCATCTTTTCCACACCTATAGAGGCTGAGAACTTCCTGCTAATTTAACTTTGTAAAGCCTACACAAGCAGCACAGGAGAACCTAAAGTGGACTCTGCCTGGATTATTAGGAGGGTGTATTTTGATAGGGAAGTCACCTCTTCAAGATAAAAGTAATCCAAAACTTCTTTTTTAAGCATGGCCACTCTTTGGCTCAGCTCCTTCTCATCATGATGGCCTAATGTAGCATCCCAATTTAAATCTCCCGCTCCATGCTTCCCTTCTGCGTAAAAACGACCATAATACAATTAAACTCCTCCACTTGGGGCCGTACTATTAAAGGGACAGTATTGAAACTTCACCATAGCTGCAAATCTATCCTCGAAAAGATCCCACTTCAGTCATTTTCTAACTCACACTACTTCTCTTGCAGCTGCACATGCAATGATTTGCTGTTACTACTATTATGTTGTTGTTTTTATTGGCTATGAAGATGTGGTGTACAGCTGGTGCACAGCTTGATGTGTCATTGCAAAGTTCTGCTGCTGTGCTGAAAACACACATGTGCATAAAATATGCGCTTGGGCCACCCCTAGTTTAAACCTATCACTACTTCTCTGCCTTTTTAGATTCATTTAATCTTACTTTATAACAGATAATGACAATAAATCTTGATAAATGTGTTTAAAGTTTATTTGAATAGAGGATTAAAGTGTCTAATCAGTGGAGTACATGTAATAAGTTCATGGTATCTGTCTTGTAACTTTCATTCATATGTGTTCATGATCAAAGTGGTTATTTAGTCATGATTGGCAACAAGTCACAAGAGAAAAGCAAACTGAGATCAGAGTGATGGAGGCAACTGAAACTAGGCGCCATGAATAATTTTGTAGATGAAATAGAGGTTGGAAAACCTCCAAACATGCAGTTTGGGACTATGTGACCGATGCAGAAAAACAAGTGCTGCAGTATGGAAAGAAAATAAGACATGCTAAAAAGGGGCCTAACTTTTTTATGTCACACGTAATGACAAAATATCTCACAAAAACTATTACACATTCAGTACAAGAAGGACTTTCATTTATTTTTTTAAATAAATTGTTCTATCGCCGCCAAGGCTGTCCTTTGTCACTGATTCTGTTCATCACCTTTATGGATAGGATATCTAGGCGCAGCCGAGGCGTTGAAGGGATCCGGTTTGGTGACCTCAGGATCGGATCTCTGCTTTTTGCGGATGATGTGGTCCTGTTGGCTTCATTGGACCGTGATCTCCAGCTCTTGCTGGATCGATTTGCTGCCAAGTGTGAAGTGGCTGGGATTGGAATCAGCGCCTCCAAATCCGAGACCATGCACCTTGCCCGGAAAAGGGTGGAATTCCCCCTGCGGGTCAGGGACAGGGTCCTGCCCCAAGTGGAGGAGTTTAAGTATGTTTGGGTCTCGTTCACGAGTGGGGGGAGGATGGAGCCACATCTAGTGACCAAAAGAATGAGATCGTGGATACAAGCGGCTCAAATGAGCTTCCTCCGTAGGGTGGCTGGGCTCTCACTCAGAGATTGGGTGAGGAGCTCTGCCATCCGCCATCGGTGTCAAGCCGCTCCTCCTCCAGGTCGAGAGAAGCCAGATGGGGTGGTTCAGGCATCTGGTCAGGATGCCCCCAGAGTGCCTCGCTGGTGAGGTGTTTCAGGCATGTTCCACTGGGAGAAGACTGAGAGGCAGACCCCGCACCCGCTGGAGAGACTATGTCTAACAGCTGGCTGTGGAACGACCCCGAGTGAGCTGGAGGATGCAGCTGTGGTGAGAGAAGCCTGGGCTTCTCCCCGCGACCAGGTCCCGGATGAGCGGACGATGACGGAACGGAATGGAAATTGTTCTATCCTATATAGGGAATATTGGTAATAAGTAGTGAGACGCACGGTACACCCTGAACAGGTCACCATTCTATCACAGAGCCACTTAGACATAGACAACCACATACACTCCTGGGTCCGTCTGTCTGTCTATGTTACTATAACAAAGTGAGATGTGGGTGATGAGTTGAATGTGTTTGATGCTTTCAGAGATTTTAAAATTCACACTTTGTTTTTTCACCAACAGGTTCCCTCTGCTCCTCCTACCTACACGGGGAGGCAGCTGTGGTGAGCGAAGACTTTGGAAAGAGGATGTATGAAAGAAACTGAAGCGGAGGAGGATGGTGTAGAGGGAGGGGCCCTTTGGTTGGATTGGACTTACGGCATTGATGCCTCCAGGGCTCTTTTTACTCTGTGTACAGACTTTAACATGACTGTGTGCCAATCTATTATATGAGTGTGTGTGAGACAGGGAGGAAGTTATGGAGGACAGAGCTCATGAATCCTCACGTATACACCGTCACGACATAAAATTTGTTCGGAAAGTACCAAAACCCAACCTGCCTACCCAAACTTTAAAATAAAAGCAGTAATTTTTTATCTATTGTTTTTGCTGTGATTTGCTCCTGTGACAGAACAGCAAGCCTGACGACTGTGAAATCTGCTCCTTTTTCCTGCTCCGACTCTCATCCTGTCAGGCAGGATATCTTTATGCTGATCCTCACAATGCTGGCACTCATGTGGAAACATTTGGCTCTGTCCTCCATACATTCACGGTGGACGCAAAATGCATACGGGTGACTGTAAAGCCAGAGCACCACTCTCTAGAAAAAAAAAACACAGGGGGTCTGTGTGTAATATGTAGAAAGAAAGAGTGTGTCTGTATGTTTGTGTTCCTTGTAACTAGCCCACTCCATCCTTCAGACTGTTATCTGGCCTTCCTCCTCCTTAATCCTCCTGCTCGGGTGTACACTGTGTGTGAATTCAACACATAACTCTTCACCTGGATTATCCTGCCACCTGCATGGACACCTGTAAACACAAATTGGGAAGCCTGAACTGGAAACAGAGTTCCCAGTGAGCAAGAACATAAGAAAAGCCAACCTGATGGGCCCTCAAAAAGAGCAGAACCCCGATCTGCTATCTAACAGCTTTATAATGGAGATGTGTGGGTTGTGATTGGACGATGAGGGTGTCAGTCATCATGGGGGGAGTTGTGTGAATCTAGGTCAGACTGCTGTGCTCTCCCACATCTCCGGTGGCCGCTGGCGGATTGAAGCAGCAAGGAGAGACTGTCACTTTACATCAGCAGGAAACAGAGCGAGGAAATTAAGCGCTCTTCCGCTCTTAGTTCCTCCATCTGACCAGTGTGTGTGCGTGCGTGTGTGTGTGTGTGTTGTGATTTCAGGAGAGTTGTTGGGGGGTGATGGGGGATTAAGTTGAAATTTGCTTTCTGGTGCTAAAATATTCCTCCACACAGAATCGAGACAAGTGTGGAGACGGAAGTGAAACTGTGAGTGACGGCTATGGCTGCGTGGGGATATTCTAGACCTCAGATCAGATTTATATGGCAAGAAAGAAAGAGGAGGATCAAGTACAGAAGGAGATGAGGAGGAGGAGTGCAGAGATGGTCAGAGGGAGCCTAATGTGATGTGGAGGCTGTGATGAGTTTCCCTCCTCTTCCTTATCTCCTATCTGTCTCTGTGCTCAGCCATAGCTCACGTCTTTGTGCCAAGAAAGAGTCTCGTTTTCCAGAATTCCCTTCAACTGAGAAACTGTACATAGTAGCGCTGTAAAGCTGTGCTCGCTCTTTTACTTTCTTCTTTTATCTTTTTCTTAATGGTAGATTTTAGACACCAGTGATGCACTGATGAACTGACCACTGAAAACTGATCTTATGTTGGTTTGTCTATGAGTTCAGACTTTTGTATGTTTTTATTTTCTGTTTTGCTTTTACGAGACGAGCATTTCGGAGACGTTTTCGCCAACACTAGATATGCTTTTATTGTTTGTTTGTCATTTAAAATGATTTTTAGTTGGCCGAGTCTCCTGTAATCAGTCAATAAGAGAGGGATAAAAACACATTTATTATAGATATTAAAAAAAGACTGAATACTTTCATGCAGTAAATCAAGACTCATTCTGTGAGAATGATACAGAGTAGGGAAGGGAGGCTACGCAAAGTTCAAACCATTGACTGTAAAAGGGGTGGATCTAGTGAGTTTGACGTTACTCATGGTGTCTGGCGCAATCTGTCTGGCTCACGCCCTGGCCTATTGCTTTCATTGGCCAAATAAATTTTTAATCGATGCATCTAATTGGCCAGTTATTAATTTAAATACCTTGTGCTACAAGGTAATCAATGACAAAAAATTAAGAACTATGGAGAATGCATTAGAACAAAGCTAACGGAGCCGGAACAGTTGTTAAAACAATAGTGATTGAATGAGAGCTGAAGGTTTTTCAATAGAAATCCATGGCTGCTTTTGACTTTTTGGAGCCAGAAGGTACTTCCTTCATGGCACGCAGGGTAAAGTAACTTGTAATGTCCAGTTCCTGTATACAGTCACTGGTTCAAACCACTTGATAATTGACTAAATAAAGACCTCGGGTTGAGCTCTGACTGCTGCTGTATGTTTATGTCTTACACACTGGTTGTTCTAAAATAGGACCAGCTCTATGCCCAAACACAGCTCGTCCCGCTACACCGAGCTGAGTTTGGGCTTCTTGGTCAGAGCAGGACCTCTTTGATCAGCAGAAAGTCTCACTCACAAGTTTTTAACTCACTAAATGTGGAAAGAAAAAAGTATATAAGTGGGGTTTGAACAGAAAAAAAGATCAACTTGCTGTGAGTTTGTAGATTTTGCACTCGTCGACTACCTATCTGTGCATGCTTATCACCATTTCTACATATAAGACCTTTCTCAGATGTACTTTTAATACTAATTCTATTTATGTAAAGGTCTTGTGACAGTAATCATAATTTCAGTGTATCTGACGACACATTTAATGTCTGTGCTTTCTTCTACACTAAAGAGAGCTGGTTCTTGTGATGCAAAGAGATTAAGATCGGAGGAAAGGGTCCTTTGGACAATATCTTCTGTTGAGTTTGAAGACTTAATGGTGAAAAAAAAAAGCAAAAAAAGTGAGAATCTTCTGACTGATATTGTCTCTGTGTTTAAATCAAGTAGACTGTGGTGAAATTTGCACAAAACTTCTATGTTGAGTTTGTTGTGCCCGGGCAGCCCATCTGAGCAGCCATCCTCCTGTGGCTCGGTATGCCCTTGCCTGTCCTTTCCTGGTTTGTTTTGCCCTCACACTGTTCCACCAGGGGCAGCTGATGGGGTAATATTGGTTTCACAGCTATGACTGTGCAGTGACGCAGCATGCATATATATAGAAACTCGAGTCCCCTGATTAGAGAAAAAAAAATGGAATAAAAACAGTAAACAATGTTTCTGTAATTGATTCAGGAAAAAAAATTCAATAAAAGTGTCATGTTTGTAGTTAACTTTTAATTGTTTTTTTGTCTTTTGTAGTTTTGAAAGAGTAAAATATTTGGATTTTGATGGATTGAATGAAGACAGAATTATAAATGTTACTCGGGATGACAAAAAAACTTTTACACCAACATATTCACACAGTTCATTTCAGATGCTGTTTGCTAGTTTTGCTGGTATGCCCGTCTGGTGATCCAATCAGCCGGTGTAAATAAGACCATGCTTTACGCCAGCTAGAAGGCCCAAATGAAACAAGCTCAAATTTTGATTGGTTGGAATGAAAATTTTATCAACATTTATTTTGTGGGAAAGGCTCTGCAGAATGGATTTTGAAAACGGACTTCTTTGAGTTTAATTCTGTGTGTAATTTTGAGTGCAACATAACCTTAAAGTACACAGACTCATTCTTGAGATGTTGTAGACCTAGTTTCTATCTACTCTACCACCTCCAACATCCAGAAACCAGCTGTTATCCTGCCATGCTGGTGCCACCTGCTCTCTGTAGTTGTGTGATCCAGTTTCAATTGGGCTGCCAGACTCTATGGAGCTGGCTCAGCTATCACATATCTCCAGAATAAACCACCGTGTTTTATCACCTTACCCCGCAGCAGCTGTCTACCAGGCATCTACATACCTGCAAAGAGAGATAGATACATGTTGACCCTCTTCACACATCAGAGACAGGAAGGTTGTGAAAGATTTTCAATATGATGCTGCAAAGACTACACTCAGTTAGCCACAGTTTGGAGGAAGGAAATATACCAAAAGTGTACTTTAACTTCTTAGTTGAACAAAATTATATCACCTTTTCAAGAGCTTTTAACTTTATTTTAAAGCTATTTGTGCCTCATAAACAAGTCCAAAGTAGTTTTTAAATTGATGACCATATGTTTGAGTTCAAGCCTGATACCACTTCCCAATCACCATGCCTCCAGGAAGTGGTCCCGTTACCGAGCAACAGGCCTCTCTGTCCCACTAGCGCCGCTAATGCTAACATGCCTATTTCGGCTTTAAATATGTGTCTGTCCTTTTTAATTTACCAAATAAAGACACACAAGTAAAGTGGATGGATTTTAAATTAAGAAGTAAAAAAAAAAAAAAAACTAGCAAAATTTGTAAAAACGTGCTAATTACGTTTGGCGGCAATAATGACGTCAGAAAACGGGAGGGACTAGAAGCTCTTAAAGAGACAAGACCTCTTTCATTTCTGGATGAAGGTTGGATGACTCAGATGCTTAGCCAGTTTTAACTAGTTTATTGCAGTTAATCAGAGTTAGGGAAGATGAGTAGGCATGGTCAGCCTGAAAGATGACATGGAGGGGACCAGATGACATGGAGGGGCACCATCATAGCTGCAGCAGGAGTGCACAACAGCAAATCGAATCAAATCACATTTTATTTGCAAAGAACTTTTCCAACACAAATTTACACAAAATGGGTCCATTAAATTTATGATTACTCTAATGTTCCTCAAGTGGACAATGTGAATCCTTGGGTCAATAAAGATTTTTTAAAAAAGGCTACAGATTTAAAGCCTCAGTTGATCAGCACTACGCCCTCAAAAAAAAAAAAAAAAACATTTTTTCGAGGGCGTAGGACTCAGCAGGGGACAAAACAACACCTGCATGTCTTAGGTAAAAAAAAATACGTATCAAGATAAAAAGAAAAAAAATCCACCTAATATCAAGATAATGTGACGTCTGCTGGTTGCTGTCGGTGCCAAAGTGTTGCTGTAAACACAGGTAAGTTTGCAGATTAATGTTTGCCTCTTTTTACTAAGATTAAAATATTGTCAAGTTAAACAGAGAAAACAAATCAGACTTTTATGAGTGGAAATGTTTAGAAAAAAAATGGGTTAGAAAATCACTAAAGTAACAAATCTTCAGTTTCCGCATGACAAGATGTCTTCATAAACAGGTTGAAAAGATCTGCGGAGATTGCCGCCTCACGGCTAACTTTAACCCTAATTTTTAGCTTGAATTGAAGTCTTTAACCTCTTGTGATGAGTGACATGTTGCTAATTAAAGAGGTCAAACCAGATGAGGGAAAAATGGTTCTTATAATCTGTTGGAGGAGGTTTCCTCAGATATTTATGGGTACAACTTCAGTAGAGAAGCAATCCATCACTGAGGTGAAGGAAGTTGTAAAATGATTAGACGAATGGGTCATGAATTACAACATGGGCTGACTGCATACAAGAGTTTTCATTGGCCCATTAGACTGATCAGTTTAGCCATGTTGACATGATATTGAAATACTTTAATTGCCTGTAAAATACCAGAAAAAACAGGTACACATCTTGTTCTGTTGGCTCAGCTTATGTATTTTCATGTGGAACTGGGGATGGGAAGGTTTCAGCAGGCTGGGTTTCAGTCGGGGTACTTCTTGGCTGAGGAACTTCTGGGATGATCGGGGAAACCAAAGCAAGGCTGCTGGGCGCGGGGCTTTCTTTCATGGTTGTACCAACTGGAAACAACAAGAATAGTGTGTTACATTATGTTTGTAAGTTACCCGAATTTAACTCAAGCCCATTTGCATTTTTTAGACCCTTATTGATCTGCCCACATATTTCAAACTTTGACAACTTAGCAACACAACCAATGATCTATCTTTATTACAATTACCAACTGCCTTTGAAGAGCATTTCTCAGCATTTAATTTTTTGTAAAAAGCTGAAAATTGGAGCCACGCAATTTGGGTACTTTTAACTTTTGCAATCACTGTTTTTTTAGTCTGAACCTGACGTGATGAACTGTACATAATGTATTCAAACAGTTGGAGTAGTCTGGCGAGAAGTGTGTGAACGCAAATGATTCCTGTCTACAACAGGCCAATCACATCTTTCCCTGAATAAAACGTTTAAAATATTGGTTTTAAATTTCCAATCTTGAGAATCGTTGCCAACCTGGATTGTGTAACTTCCCTTTTTCAGCTACCAAACTACAAACGTGGCCCTGACGAACGCTGGTGTTTGTGTCACGACGTCATTTCTGTGAGCTGATTGGCCGGACGTTTCAGAACACTTCATTTGTAAGCTAAAGCCTGCAATACCTGGACTAGTTGTTGGAGTAAAATTAAATTGAGCAGAGGGACTAGATGGCTCCACCTAGCTGGGATGTTCCAGTAAACTGCGCTTGAAATGAACCAAAATAACGTTAAGTGCGTCTTGATGATGCCACGCTGCTAGCTATCGACTACAACTGTTAAGCTTTATTTACATAGTCAAACAGTTGTTCTGACCTGGAAATCACTTCAGGTTTATGTCATAATAATATGTTAGAAAAGCTTAAATATATTTTGTTGGATAGTGATCTCAGAAAAATGGGGTTGAGTGTTTACGTAAATGCTTGTACTGACTGACTAAGAGATCAGTTTAATGGCAAGTGGTGTCATGTCAATTAATGGTTGAATGCCACAAATAAACATACGTATTTATAAATTGATAGTTGATATGTCAGCATTAAAGCACTGCAGTAAACTTTCTAACTTACCTACCCCTGAATATCTATCCATTGAAGTTCTAAACTACCTGTCCAACTCCAAGTTGCAGGTCCTATTCTCACTTATTTCAGGTAAGAGGTCTGGGACACAAGCCGCTAATCTTTTGCAGGGCCACAAATATAACAGAGAACAAGTTGTGCACACTCACTCCTATGAATAATTTCAAAGGAACCAATAAGCCAAACATGCATGTTTTTGTAGAGTAGGATGAATCTGGAGAACAGAAATGTTCTCTCTCCCTCTAACTCTTTTTCTCCCTCTGTCTTTCCTCTAAGGTTATTCACCAAGGCAGTGAGCCTACAAAAAGGAGGCTCATGTTACCCGTTTGGGCTGAGCCCGATCCGGCAATAGGTGAAAGCCAAGTCAGCAGGCGTTCACCTCTACTCCTGGCTCCAGACGGGCAAACTAGTGACCCACGTCTGAGGAGAAGGAAACTGAGCTCCAATGTTATTCAAGACTGTTGGGGCTTTTGAGCCCCACTTTGTCTGGTATGTCTCCTAGACACTTGTTTTCATGCCATGGGTAACTCCACTATGGGCATTAATTAAACTTCAACGCCTCCAAACCTCACCAAGATTTTTTTTTTATTTCTTCAAAAAGATAAAAAGAAAAAAAAAAAAGAAGAAATGGTTTTGTGTAAAAAATATTTCTCAAATTTTACTTATATTTGAACCAAAGGGACTTGTATTTAGGAGTAGGAGCTCATTAATAATGACAAAGTGGAAAAAAAAAACAGCGAGGTATGCATAAAGTTACTAGAAGAAGCACTACTTTCTTTCAATAGCCCATGAAAGCTTTATTTTAGGATAGAAACAACTTGGAAATGAAAAGAAACGTTAAAATATAAATGACAGTTGAGAAATATTTGAGAAATACTATTATATTTTTTTCACAATAATTCCTCTTTAACATTGTCTTGTGTTTTAGAAGACACATGTGGTTAAGACCAAAGAAATGGATAAAAAAAAAATCAGTCGGAACATACAGTATATTTACATCTATATTTCTATGTATCCTGTATCTTCTTCTTCTTCCGGCATTTCCCTTCAGGGGTCGCCACAGCAAGTCAGTTTCTTCCATCTAACCCTATCTGCTGCATCTTCTTCGGTCACACCAACTATCCTCATGTCGTCTTCACTGTATCCATAAACCTCCTCTTTGGTCTTCCTCTAGGCCTCTTTCCTGTTGATCCAAACCCAGCATCCTTCTGCCGATGTACACTCTCTCTCCTCTGCACATGTCCAAACCATCTCAGTCTGGCCTCTCTGACATAATCACCAAAACCTCTAACATTTGCTGTTCCTCTGATATACTCATTTCTAATCCTGTCCATCTTGGTCACTCCTATAGAGATCCTCAGCATTTTCATCTCCGCTACTTCAATCTCTGTTTCCTGTCTTTTCCTCAGTGCCACTGTCTTTAGACCAAACAGCATGGCCGGTCTCACCACGGTTCGTACCCTTTCCCTTTCATTTTAGCTGACACTCTTCTATCACGCATCACACCTGACACTTTTCTCCACCCGTTCCAGCCTGCCTGCACATGCTTCTTCACCTCTTTTCCACATTTTCCATTGCTATGGACTGTTGATCCTAATTATTTAAAATCTTCTACATTCTTTATCTCTTCTACAGGTATCCTGTATACATAAGGGAAATATGTTGTAATGCAGTTTATGTTTTTTCTGTGTCCTACAGTCTAATCTTATCTACTGTATTTCTGTTTGTTTGCATGTCTCTGTTTTCTTGTTTTTCTGTCTTTTTACGTATGTCCAAATTTGTTGCTGCAGTGCACCAATTTTTCAGTGGGAATAAATAAGCTACCAGTACTTTCAATTCATACTATAAAGTTATATTTATACATACACTATATACAACACAATGTGTCAGGGAACAGCAAAGGACGATGACCGTGTGGTGATATATGAGCTGCTGCAAGCTGCACCTGCTCAGTGACCCATCATCTTTGGGTTTTACACATTCCCATGTGATTCTGCTATTAACTCTTCCCGTTATTGTTTTTTTTAGGCAATGAAGTGGCAGGAGAGGAGCGGTAGGGCGACATGAGCACAGCTATTGCTGGACCGGTTCAAAATGAAGAGCGTGGGAGTTCTGTTAAATAATTTCTCTTTCTGCTACTGTTTCTGCACCTAATGTTATTCATTAATCTGACAGTGTTGCTTCAATATTCTACATATTAAACCAAATAGCACCACTCCTCTTGTTCCGACATGTTCCTTCTCCCTCTATCAGATCCTGTTAAAGAAACCCTGAATGATGGCCCTCCCTAGTAATTGTATGAAAAGACTCACACTCTTTCACAAATACACATACTCCAGCAGCCCAGCTGGTTTAATGTCGAGTCAGCAGCATCACCGCAGTGTGCGAATGTTCTTTGGCCGACCACGGCTTTAGCTAACACCTTTGTTGTGTGGAATGTGTCAGTGTGTGGACAACCTGCACTTATGACAGAGTTTTTACTGTTAGAGACACAAACACAGCTATCATCATGACCTGCTATGATGAGTGTTTCCGGATGAATCTTTGTGAATGTTCGCAGGTATTACATGGAGCTTATCAACATGTGGGAGGTTGTAGTTAGATGCTAGTTGAATCTGAACTAAAAGATCCACCACAAAGTAGTTTCCCTTGTATATTATAATTACAGTACATTGGTGTGGTGTTTTTACCCACATAGCCAGCCTGTACCTTTGTTTGTGCAGGATTTGTTTACCTGGCGATCTCTGGTCATTTCTAATATTCACCCAAGGTATCTGTGATTTTAGTATCCCCCAAATCAGCTGTGATTGTGAAAGTTCCTTTGAAACTCACCTAGCATCGTTTAGTTTGAATCGAGGGTGCCCATTACGTCGATCGCGATCGACTGGTCAATCGCAAAGGTACTATGGGTAAATCGCATGGCATTAAAAAAAGTTTAAACAAAAGAAAAAAAGTTGGCGCCAGCCCATCATCAGCCTCACAATGACATCTGCCCTGAAGTCAGCCGCTAGAGTTGCTAAAATGTAGGGAAATTTTGGGGTATTGTGCCATCAATTTGTCTTGGTAGAGGTTAAATTAATAACAAAGTGTTTTTTCCAATAAAGTCTTCAAAATAGTTGTGGCCATACCATCCTGTCAATGCCTGATCCCATCAGACCTTAGAAGCTAAGCAGGCAGGGCCTGCGCAGTATTTAGATGGAGACTGCAGGACCCTGGGTGCCACGGTGGTCGCTGTACTTGGAACCAAGTGTGAGGAATCAGCGAGGTTCCGTTCGTTCCGTTCCATCATCTTCCGCTTAACAGGTCACAGGGGCAACAGCCTCAGATGGGAAGCCCAGGCTTCTCTCACCCCAGCTACATCCTCCAGCTCACCCGGAAGGATCCCGAGTCATTTCTCAGCCAGCTGTAAGACATAGTCTCTCCAGTGGGTCCAGGGTCTGCCTCTTGGTCTCCTCCCGGTGGGACATGCCTAAAACAGCTCACCAGCGAGGCGATCGGGGGGCATCCTGACCAGATGCCTGAACTACCTCATCTGGCTCCTCTCAATGTGGAGGAGGAGAGGCTTGACACCGAGCTCCTCCCGGATGACAGAGCTCCTCACCCGATCTCTGTGTGAGAGCCCAGCCACCCTGCAGAGGAAGCTCATTTCGGCCGCTTGTATCCGTGTCAATAACCATTGCAAAATTAAGTATCGTTTTTATAAACTTTTTATCGGTAAATATTGCATTTTCAAGTTAACAAAAGATACCATGTTTATCGGTATATGCTAAGAGATTTATTTTCGGAACCGTTCAGTGCAGCACTGAAATTTAAGGTTAATTTGAAAAGTAGCTAAACAACATCATTATAAAGCTGATTATGTGTGACATGATGATAGATTCACATCCTTCTAAGACAAGTAGAACATGACTTGCTTTCTGGTTGGAAATCATTTCTACGACTTTCTGTTTGTGTGTGTCTGTCCAAGGACGAAGTTTAGCCTCTATCCTTGAGCTGTAATGTCAGTCAGTCACATTGGACACGGGTGTGCATTCCCAGCTGCTGTGCTCCATCCTCCACACATACACAGACACACACCATCTTATATTTCTTCATCTCCTCTCTTTCTCCCCATGAATCCCCTGCCCCCACCCTCTGCTAGCTCACTGCACAAACACACCCTGAGCCCCGTAGACATCCTTTCTCTTCCTCAAATGCAATCTTCTCTGCCGCTGCCTGCATTCTCTCGGAGAGCAAGACTCCTCATCTTAGGGCTTTAACATCAACGCAATGTCTGTATGAATACTGTTTCACTGCAGTAGTTTAGGTGTGTGAAGCTGACACCGTATTATATAAGCATGTGTTTGCATAAATGTGAATTGGTTGGTATCAATGCATTTTTTGTGTGACCTCGTTAGAGGTTAATACAAAATAGTAGCGTGTGGTTGCTCATGTCAGATGAGCAGCATCAGCTAAATTTTGTTCCAAGTCATGTATTTATTGATATCTCACCAGTGAGAAAATGTGTATCTGTGCGTGTTCACCTCTCTTTTCTTGTCGAGTCCAGAACCGTTCAACGGTTTGGGTGTACTCCCGGTTCCACCTCAGCTGCCTCTGCCACTGGCGCAGCTCCTGCACATCTGGCCGGATCCTGATCTGTAACGTGCAAAGGCAGCACATGTGAATGTAACCAGCAAACCTGATCGATAACTTCATTAGAGAGCACACTAATGAGTGCTAGTGGCCCATTTAGAGGCCTGTTTATGGTTCTGTTTTTTTTATTATTTCTGTACAGTAGAAATGGCCCATTTACAGGAGATACATCCTGATGTTTATCAGGTCACTGACCCCGCTCTACAATCAGTCAAAGGTCACTGGTGGAGATGCAGCATACATGATGCAGTAACACACAACGTTCACAATCAGAAAAAAAAACACTTTTGTTGTATAATAAAATGGTACTTGTCTGACTGCGTTACGTTTGGTGAAGGGAGTGTAGAATTGTCACCCAGGACCTGGGCATGTTTGTACATCCTTGTGGACCACTTTCCTTTCGTTTCCTTTGAAAACTCGAAGGATGAATCGACACCCTATTGTTACTCCATGACTGGGAAAGGTGGGGTCACTTGAGTTTGTTTGTGAGTCCTTTTTCTTTCCCTTTTGTGCCTCGCTGATGGAGCTCTGCCATCCGGGAGGAGCTCGGTGTCAAGCCGCTCCTCCTCCAGGTAGAGAGGAGCCAGATGAGGCAGTTCAGGCATCTGGTCAGGATGCCCCCCGATCGCCTTGCTGGTGAGGTGCTTTGGGTACGTCCCACCGGGCGGAGACCAGGAGGCAGACTCCAGACCTGCTGGAGAGACTATGTCCCACAGCTGGCTGGGGAACGACTCGGGATCCTTCTGGGTGGAAGATGCAGCTGGGGTGAGAGAAGCCTGGACTTCCCACTTGAGGCTGTTGCCCCCACGACCCGGCACCGGATAAACGGAAGACGACGGAACAAACGGAACGGAACCTCACTGTTTCCTCACACTTGGTTCCAAGTACCTCTCTCTACTGTTTGCACTCATTTCTTGTTTTCCCCTTGCCATAAAAATCCTGGTGCCCTTTACTCCTTTGTCAGGTCGCTTGTTGTCTTGACCACAACAAGACAGTCGCTTGTTGAATCTGGGAAACCAGAAATTCTGTGTCCCATACACAGAGGGACTTGGGTTCCTCTGTGTCTGGTCTCTCCAAGCCTGCCCAGGACCCAAGCCTGCCTAGATTGGCCACCTGGCTGCACCCACCTGTCTTTATTCCCTTTCTTCTCTCAATAAACTACAGTAGTTAAAACTGGCTGATGTTCATATGGGTCAAACCACTTACCTCCACTTTGTGACTGAGTCTAGAAAGGTGAGCAAACACTTTTGGTCATATTGTGAGCAGCAGACTACAGTCTGTTTTTAATGGCCTATCCAAAAAGAAAGATCTATCTTTTTCATTTTCACAATGCCTTTTTGTACGGTTTTTGAAAGACAAAACCTACAGTCACATGTCCTTCAAGTTTAGGAAACATTGCTCTGATTATTTCAAATAAAATGTTTTATATACAGTAGGACCTGAACCACTGCTGTAACGCACACACAAAAACGATCATATCATTCCCAGAATAAGTACTAGCTGATTCCAGCTCTATCTGTGAGGATATGCTAATGTTCTCTGTGTGTGTTACTGCATTAATAATAAGCAATTGTGTAACATAAAAACTAGAGCAGCAACGATCTCAGTGGGTGGGGAGTATTTTTACTGCTTTGCTTTATTAGGACATATGGATTATCATAACTGAAACTCAGACCTTTTGGTGATAAATATTTTAATAGAATAAATTCTATTCAATTCTAGTGATGTTTAAACTATTTTCTGGTTGTTGATTTAAAATATTACGACAGTATTGAACTGCTTTTTCCAATTACATAGTAGGGTTTTCTTAATAACATATTCAAATGTTTATAGGTTGTTTTTATAATAACACAGATGCTTAGGTGTCGACTAACTTCAGTTTTGAGGGAAACATTAAGAGGTCAGAAAATGACAACATAAAAAACAACAAGTGATAAAAAACATTCTTTTAAGTACAATATCTTATTACAATCTTAAACATCTTCTTCTTTTTCTTTCGGCATTTCCCTTCAGGGTTCGCCACAGCAAGTCAGTTTCTTCCATATAACCCTATCTGCAGCAACTTCTTCGGTCACGCTAACTATCTTCAAGTCCACCTTCACTTTATTCATGTGAAGGGGTTTGGAACCACAAGGAAAGAGGTCTAGAGGAAGACCAAAGACTCCTCTTTGGAGACCAAAGCCTGCTTAAGACTCCAAAGAGGAGTTTTAAGCGGGCTTCCCTGCTTAAGACTCCTCTTTGGACACCAAAGAGGAGTCTTTGGTCTTCCTCTAGACCTCTTTCCTGGTGGTTCCAAATCCAGCATCCTTCTTCCGATGTACTCTCTCTCTCTTCTGCACATGTCCAAACCATCTCAGTCTGGCCTCTCTGACTTTATCTCCAAAACCTCTAACATGTGCTGTTCCTCTGATCCTGTCCATTCAGGTCACTCCCATAGAGATTCTCAGCATCTTCATCTCTGCTACCTCCATCTCTGCTTCCTGTCTTTTCCTCAGTGCCACCGTGTCTAGACCAATCAGTATGGCCGGTCTCACCACGGTTTTGTACACTTTCCCTTTGATTTTAGCGGAAACTCATCACACCGATACCTTTCTCCATCTGTTCCAGCCTGCCTGCACACGCTTCACCTCTTTTCCACACTCTCCACAATCTTAAATATACATAGTGCAATATTTTAGCTTCTTCTTTTCATTTTTACCTAGAATTTTGCATCTAAATTTTATTTAAAGAAGTTTAATATATATTATGGAGAATTTTTCCAGTTATACATTTTACTAACTAAAAATGTATTATTTTGATACATCATAAAAAAATGTGTTTTTTTTAACCTTCAATTGCTCTGATTTTGGTCCTTGTTATTTTTGTTTGAGATCTACATGTGGTGTGAGGCCTTTTAGGCCTGCTTGTTTGTTTTTTTTCTCCCCCAAAACTCACAGGTGCTGGATGGCTTCTAACGGGAGGATTGGCTGATTGCTCCCAGCTGCACAGACTTACCGGTGGCTATAAAAGACCTGGTGTCACCCACAGTCTCTGTCAGGTCTTCTGTTGTGTAGGAGAGGGAATGAGGAGGACCATCTCGTCCGAATGCGGGAGGGGGACGAGTGGAAGACGGCGTTCAACACCCACCTGGGCCAATTCGAATACTTGGTCATGCCTTTCGGGTTAACTAACGCTCCCGCAGTCTTCCAGGCATTCATTAACGATGTGCTCCGTGACTTCCTTAATCGTTTTGTCTTTGTTTATCTGGACGACATTCTTATTTTTTCGCCCACTGTTGAGGAGCACATCGTCCATGTCCGTGCGGTACTCCAGCGACTCCTTGAGAATCGTCTGTTTGTAAAGGCTGAGAAGTGCGAGTTCCATTCTCAGTCCGTCAACTTCCTTGGTTTTATTGTACACGCTGGGCAGGTTTGCCCAGACCCCGAAAAAGTTAGCGCGGTGGCTGAGTGGCCTCGACCCAACACCCGTCGCAAACTACAACAATTTCTGGGTTTCGCAAATTTTTACAGGCGTTTCATTCGCAATTACAGTCAGGTAGCTCTTCCCCTTACCCAGCTTACTTCCACAGCCAGACCGTTCGTTTGGTCTCCCCAAGCAGAGGGTGCATTCACTGAGCTTAAAAAGAGGTTTACCTCGGCCCCCGTTCTGGTCCAGCCCGACCCCTTGAGGCAGTTTATTGTGGAGGTGGACGCCTCGGATTCAGGGGTGGGTGCTGTGCTGTCCCAATACCATCAGGAGGATGGCAAACTCCATCCCTGTGCCTTTTTCTCTAAGCGTCTCTCTGCAGCTGAACAAAACTACGATGTGGGGAATAGAGAACTGCTCGCAGTCAAACTGGCACTCGAGGAATGGAGGCACTGGCTCGAGGGCGCAGAACACCCATTCGTGGTCTGGACAGACCACAAAAACCTCGCTTACATCCAAGCAGCTAAGAGACTCAACTCTCGACAGGCCCGGTGGCAGCTGTTCTTTACACGCTTTAATTTTACCCTCACTTACAGGCCGGGCAACCGCAATACCAAACCTGACGCCCTCTCCCGCCTGCATGATGGTCATCAGTCCAGATCGGAGCCAGAGCCCATTCTACCCCTCTCCTGCGTCATTGGGGCAATCACTTGGGAGATCGAGACTGCAATAAGGGATGGTCTGCAGCATGATCCGGACCCAGGTACTGGCCCAGCTAACCGTTCGTATGTGCCATCCTCTGCCCGCTCCCAGGTTCTCCTATGGGCACATGCATCCCGGTGGTCCTGTCACCCTGGGATTCGCCGTACAATGGCGCTTCTTCAGCGGCGGTTCTGGTGGCCAACGATGGAGGCAGACACTAGGAATTTTGTCGCTGCCTGTTCTGCCTGTTCCCGGGGAAAGGTCCCTCATCGTCCTCCTGCGGGGCTGCTCCATCCCCTACCGGTTCCCAGTCGTCCCTGGTCCCATATCGCACTGGACTTTGTGACCGGACTCCCTCCCTCAGAAGGTAACACTGTTGTGGTCACGATTGTGGACCGATTCTCCAAAGCTGTACATCTGGTGCCTCTTCCTAAACTCCCTTCAGCCTTGGAGACTGCCCAGCTCATGGTGACCCATGTGTTCCGTCTGCATGGTATCCCTCTGGACATAGTCTCTGACCGGGGTCCGCAATTCACATCAGCTGTTTGGAAGTCCTTCTGTAAGGCGCTGGGGGCTTCCGTCAGCTTGTCATCTGGCTTCCACCCCCAATCAAACGGCCAGTCGGAGCGGGCTAACCAACACCTGGAATCCACATTACGGTGCGTGTTGGCCTCTGCCCAGTCCACGTGGTCGTCTCATCTCCCGTGGATTGAGTATGCCCATAATTCCCAAGTTAGTTCCTCCACAGGATTGTCCCCGTTCGAGGCTTCTCTGGGTTACCAACCCCCATTGTTCCCGGATCAGGAACAGGAGCTGGCCGTCCCTTCGGTGCAGCTCCATATCAGACGGTGTCGTCGGATCTGGAGGAAAACTAGGAGGGCCCTCCAACAGGCCTGCGGCCGGGCTCGGCATCAAGCTAATCGCCACCGTCAGCCAGCCCCAGCATATCAGGTTGGTCAGTCTGTCCTTCTGTCTACCAGGAACATTCCCCTCAGGGCAGAGTCTCGCAAGCTTTCACCCCGCTTCATTGGCCCTTTCCGAATCCTGCGGCTGGTCAACCCGGTCTCGGTAAAGCTCGCCCTGCCCTCTTCCATGAAGGTACATCCTGTGTTCCACGTCTCTCAGATCAAACCGGTTTCTACCAGTCCCCTCCAGCCTCCTTCTGCTCCCCCTCCACCTCCTCGCCTTGTCGACGGCTCGGATGCGTACACGGTCAACCGTCTTTTGGATGTTCGTCGCCGAGGTCGGGGTCTACAGTACCTCGTGGACTGGGAGGGTTATGGCCCGGAGGAACGGTGCTGGGTGCCCCGTTCAGCGATCCTGGACCCTGGCTTGGTCCGGGACTTTCACCGCCGCTTTCCGGACAGGCCTGGTGGTCCGCCAGGTGGCGTCCGTAGAGGGGGGGGTACTGTGGTGTGAGGCCTTTTAGGCCTGCTTGTTTGTTTTTTTTCTCCCCCAAAACTCACAGGTGCTGGATGGCTTCTAACGGGAGGATTGGCTGATTGCTCCCAGCTGCACAGACTTACCGGTGGCTATAAAAGACCTGGTGTCACCCACAGTCTCTGTCAGGTCTTCAACGATTCTAGTGGTAAACTGACCACCTCTAAGCTGAGTCAAATTTTGATATCAGACTAATTTTCTTATTCTCCTCACAGGAACCTTCAGCCCTTCCTCTTGGCCATCCAGCACTGCCTGAAGCCGTTATCTCTCTGCTGTGGATTCCTTTGTTCAACACTTAATAAACTGTTAAACCTGCATTTGGATCCTCCTCATTCCCTCTCCTACACAACACTACATAATTAAGATGCATTTGGTCAGCTTTAAAACATGCTGCAACTTGTATGAATGCAATTTATTTACATAAAAAAAGAGAATATTGTGCTCGTTTGTTGTTTGTGCATCAGCCGTCATGCATAGTGTACACCGGGAATATATGTGTGTTTTGAAGATTAAATTTTAGATTTAGGGCCCTGTAACCAAGGTGTGATAAGCTGCCTTTCCAGGCTCCTTCAGTTTGAGGAGGTTATATCAACACCTCACACTCTCCAGAGATCCTCCAACACATCAATGTTTCATCCTTTTCAATCCACATTTGCCCTCTCTGTCTCCTCTGCATGCTACACCACGTCTCTAATCTCGGGTCTTACTTCCCACTGCTCCGGCATTCTCCAGAAACCTGGTTTGTTCGGCAACCTTAGTGTTGGTGGGTATGAAAGTGGGCCTGTTATATAAGGCTGGCGATGGGTTGAGGAATGGGCTCCAATAGGAAACTCCCTGGGTGTCATGGTGCTGCAGCAGCCTTTAATGCTGATGGGAGCAAAGCATAGAAATGGAAATGAGGGGTGAGGGTCAGAATGGGTTGGGGGTTGGAGTCTGTTGTATTTGCTCAACACCTTCTCATGCACTCTTTCTGTGCCATGCTACTCTGTTTCTGATAATAATAAATCTCTCATTCCGCTGCTGTCAGATGTTCCTACACGAAGGAAATATTTGTAACTGCATCATTGTATGTCACACATGAAGGTGGCATGGAGGCTGACTTATATTGAGGCTTCCAACAGGATGCTGACTATTTGTATGAGGCAGACGGAGACAAAGCGCTGAGCCGAGCGTGTGAGAGGTTTTTTTTTTAAGCCTGTCTGTGTGCATCAGCACAGCTGATTAGCTGGGGTAAGCTACTGTTTTGACCCCGTGTATAAAGACAATCTGTGTTCTTTGTGTGGGTTTGTTTTTGTGGCCTCTAAACATAGCATTTGATCTCAAAGTTTACATCATATTTGTGTATTTTTACAGCCATCAATTCTCCTCAATTAGATTAAATTATGACGGTCAGTAATGGATAATGATGTTTTATAATCACTCTTATTGCTGCACACGTGGTAGAGTGAGGGTGAGTCATTCTTCTCTTGTTGTGTACAATTCATGAAGACACGGATTAAAGTGATTAGTAGATGAGGCCAGACATTGCAGGGCCACATACATTCACCATGTCAGTTAAGATACAAAAGAACAACTCTCTAACACACACTGAAAATGACACGGAGGGAGGAAAAAACAAGGTAGATGAACGCCATCTCAAGTCCAACTGACATCTTCTTCTTGCAACAATGACACCAGCAGCAACACAAAACTGCATAATGGTGCACTCTTTCTCAAACATACTTCAGCACCACTGCACAGCCTTTCAAGCTGCTCCACTTTCGGTAGAGCCCTTCTTCTAGTCTCACTCTGCGGCACAAAGCCTAGCTGCAGCAAGAACACAAAAACAAACCTATTCATCCACAGTCTCTACATTAAAAGTTACACTAAAAACACTCCTCTATGGAAAAATGGATACCAGGCTAGCTAGAAACTCTTAGTTGCTGGCAAGCTGCAAGGAGCCAGAAGCTAAGAGAAGTTTCGTGCACTGAGACGTACGCTAGTTTCATATTTGTTCGGTTTTTTTAAATCAATTTACATATTAAATTGAATATGTTACACCTTTAATTAGAATGCATTTGACCGTGTCCCTTGGGAACTACTGTGGGAGGTGCCCCAAGAGTACGAAGTCTAGAAAACCTTGTTACAAACTGTCCTGTTTGTGTATGACCTATGCCAGAGCTTGGTCTGAATTGTTGGTGGTAGTTTGGAGCCATTTTCAGTGAGAGTCAAACTCTACTGTGGCTGCCCTCTGTCACCGATTTGGTTAACTACTTTATGCACAGAATTCTAGACGTAGCCGAGGCAGTGGGGGCATCCGGTTTGGTGACCTCAGGATTGGGTCTCAGCTTTTTATTGATGTTGTTGTCTTGATGGCTTCATCGGTCGGTGATCTTCAACTTTAACTGGATCGGTTTGCTGCCGACTATGAAGCAGCCGTGATGGGCATCTCCAAACCTAAGCCCGGTCCTTGCTCTGAAGAGGATGAAGTACCCTTTTCAGGTAAGGGACAAATGGAGGAGGTCATGAGTGATGATAGGATAGAGCAGTAGACCAACAGAAAGGATTGGTGCAGCCTCTTTGATCATGAAGATGCTGCATTGGTCCATCTAAGCAAAAGAAGAAAAGCTCTCAATGTTCTAGTTTATCTGCGTTCAGATCATCAGGTATGGCCACCGGCTGTAGGTGGTGATTGGAAAAACAAAATCCCAACCAAAAGTTTCCTCCAAGGGGTGGTCACCAAGGCTCTCTGCCGTCTCAGAGGAGTTTGGCATAAAGTTGTTGCCCCTTCAAGGGGGGAAAGCCAGAAGGAATGGCTCTGGCATTTGGTCACGATTCCTCAGCACGCCTCGCTGGTGAGGTGTCCGAGCGGGAAGAGAACCAGGACTAACTGGAGGGGCCATGTCTCACAATTGGCCAGGAAACACCTGGAGATCCCTGGATGCTACAGTTGATTTGAACGTAGATGTGACTACGGTGACGGTAGCCCGGGCTTCCCTGCTAAGGCTGCTGCCTCTGCAACCCGACCTCGTATAAACAGAAGTCACTGTTCCCTTGGGCAAGGAAAAACTGTTCCAGTGTGTAAAGGACAAACAAGTTAACATAGTCTTTTATTTGAAGTATTACTGCACCGACAGTGGTCTTTGAATGTCTGCCATTTTTTTCTTAACAGATTTAACACTGAACCTCAGTCTGACCTCTTTATCTATCCATCTATCGGATCATTCAAGTGGAATCACAGACCTATTTATGGTATTGACTGAACAGTTCGGGGGTGTGACAGTTTGAGCACGCAAAATTCTGTCCTGTTAGTTCTATTCTTCCTGTAGATGGAATGGAGAGCAATGCCCTCTTTCTTATAGCAGTCTGTCAGTTCAATGAGACCACTCTAGAGAAACCTGATATCCATCTATTCATTTTCTACCAACCTCATCTGATTTAGGATTGAGGGAAATAAAAAGCTGAAGCTTGGGTGAGAGGGAGGCTATAACCTGGTTAGGTCATCCGTTTATCACAAGACCAGTTCAAACAGATTGAATTAAATTGACCTGATAAATAAAATGGTTATAACAATATGAATGATAGCTACAATCGTTTTAGGTCTAATTGTAAGGATGCATCAGTAGATTTGAACAAATTATTTTTATGATGCATGGAGGATGAGGAAGCTGGAAGTTCCTTGTGGATAAAAAGGAACCAGGCGAGGTCAGATTGAATAGACTGAATACAGGGGCGAATACAGGATTGTCTAAAGGAACGGAGTGTGAGGTCATAGACAAAACAAGCACCTGTGGTGCTTGTCAGTATAGGTGGGACTGGGGGCATCCCCTCCCTTTCAGAACATTTTGAAAAATAAGGTTTTTTTTTTTTTTTTGCATTTTGGTGCATATTTTGCCCAAAGTTTATAATAATCAAAGTAGTAAGAACACTTTGGGGTCTTTTTTGTGGACCAAAAGCAGGGGCATGCATCCCCGGTCACCGGATCCGCCCCGTGACTGTCTCATCCTCTTGAGTCTTGTCCATGTCTGTTGTTTTTGACCCCTTCTGCCTTGTTAATTTGCCAGCGTAGGCAATGTAGCACGGCCAAGAAGACTACAAGTCCTTCAATCGGCCAAAATTCAAATGCGCAAGCATTGGTTCGCCACCGTTATTACGTCATAATTAATTGCATTAATTTTTTTAACGAGTTAAAATAGGGCGTAATTAATTAATCAATCGAATTAACGTTTTAAAATGATAGTACTAGTAAGAACACTTTTTTTTGTGGACTATAAACGGGGGGAGGGTGTGTGCCCGCACACCCTCTCCCCCTGAATCCGCCCCTAGAATAGAAAATACTTTGTTAATCCCTGCAAGAAAAATTGTGTGCTTTAGAGTCAGGAAAAAGAAAAACATTAAAACAGAGACGTACATACATAAACAAAAGCATAAATAGATTCAATCAGGGGTCACCGCTATGTTGATTGCAATCGACCATTAGCACGGACAGATTCTAGCTGCACTTTGGATTGCTACTGTCCTGTTTTGTGTCAAGTATGTTTCTTCTGTATTCTGTTTTGTCTTTTTTAACTTCACAAGTTCACATTTTCAATCATTTTGTTCAAAACAAACGAGAGGGAAAAAACTTCTTAGATAGAATGACCTCCATTTTATCGGAGGTTGGAAAGATTTTATGACCCTGCTACAGTCAGTAGTGCTTCCTCGATAAATCCAAATCAAAGCCGTTAAGTGACATAGGAACTATAAAGTAAATGTAATCTGATATCTGACCACAACTTAATAATAAAGGGCAGTTTCATTGTGGTTTATTACACAACAAGCAGTTCGCTGTAACTCAGCTGACCACAGTCAAGTAATCCTCATAAGTGTGTGATAGTGTATCTATATGTGTGTGTATTACAGCAGCCGGCACGGACGGATGGATTAGAGTTGGGATAAGGCACACATTGTAAAGAAGATTATGCAATATGTGTAGGCCTTGCAGCTCTTTAAACTTAAAACAGGAGACAATCGCATTGTCTGGGTCGTAGACGGGAGTTTGTTTCCGAGAAAGACTGTCTCTGTTCATCCTCTTTAAAAGTGTTGGGCTGACAAGAGATTAATAATAGAGGGATGAATTTCCACTTGATGAAAATACACTCCATCCTTTATTTCCGGGGATTCAGACTTTCTGTCTTTCCTTCCAGAACACACTTACAGATATACACACATTCACTGCAGTCGGGGAGTCAGCAGTGCGTCAGGAGGGTTATATAATAGCCAAGAGAGTAAGTGGAGAAAAGAAGGGTGCATGTTAAAGTATTGGGGGAAGGGGATCGGTTCATACTGATCCTATACTGCTCTTATATTGTTGAACAAAATCCTATAATCCTATTATAGCCTAATAAGTCCTAAAAATATTCTGTTGTGCTTTGAAATCTCACACTCGGTTCTATTCTGGTGAAATGAAGCTTGTTATTTGGGACAAAGATAAGTGATCTGTGAAGAACCACGTCCTTACGGGAGAATTATGTGGCTACATTTAAATATGGAGACAATGAATCAATATGTTTAATTATCAAGTCCAGCCTGCTACACTCCAGTAAAAGTTTTATGGTACTTTTACTGCCTCACAGTGTGTGTGTGTTTCTGCTCTGCTGCTTTTGTACTGTTAACTGGTTTTCCCAAGTCCATCAAACAGGAGCCGTGACGCACAGCAGAGCCTGTCAGGACTTTGTAAACCCAAAATACCACCACCCTGCATGGCCTTAAATAAGTTATAACGGAGCTTTAACTTCAGACCAGGATTGTTCCGTCCATCTCTTTTCTTTTTAGCCACTTCTTGTGTTCAAACGGCACATTTTTCTTACATCACGTCTTGTGTTTTTAATCTTCAACCACTCTAGGAACATCAGCTAGTTTCTCTCCTCTCTTCTGTCATCCATGTGAGAAAGTTCCAAACATAGCTTTATCCTTCTTTATAATCCTCTCCCCTGAGCCCCCACTTGACTTCATGCCTCTCACTGGCTGTGTCTCTCCCTCTGGATCCCTTGGGGTGCCTGTCTACAGTGCTACAGTATCAGTGCCCTTTCCGAACCCTTTTTCAGCGTAAACAGTGAGACCTGCTTCTGGCTCACTGCTGCCACCATATGAGCGGCTGGAAATTACATTTTAATTTGTCAAAAGTAGAAAGGAGTGAGTGTTGCCCCCTGCTGTTATTTAGCCCAATGCCTACATACACGCAAACGTGTTTTTATGCATCCATGCCCACTCATCTTTAATAAAACTTAACAATACACAGGATCACAGCTTGCTTGTTTACTTCTACATAGTTTCCACGGTGACGTAGAAGCTGAATCATAACTGAAGCCCACTCAGACAAACAAAACATGACCCCTGCATGTCCTTACCCCTCTAAAGGTCATGTGGCTATTTGTGGGACGGGCTAAACTGCAGCTATGTCCCTGTGGCTGTGTCTGTGCATGAGTATTTATATCAGCGTACCACAACGCCCACACACAGAGGAACTGAAGCCTGGCATCATCATGGCATAATCAAGTTGCCAAATGAAACTGCAGCCCCAGTGGAAGAGGGGCTTTTCAGCAAGATGGTATTATACAACAAGCTGTAACCTAACATGACCGTGCATGCAGCCAGAAAACACCATCAGTCTTATGGATGGATTAACTGTAAAATTCCTTTAAGCTTTCAGCGTATTTATAATACTACCAAGCACATCCGGAGAACCACAGTCACATTTAAACCAGGCTACTTCCCTTAAATCACAACTGTGGAGCCACTATATGTAATATTAAATTGGCTTGTATACCTTATATCCTCTCCAGAAAGACTGGATGATCAGAACAGCTTCTTCTATACTTAGAAGAAGGAACAGAGGGAGTGGAGGCCTTGGGCTGGAAAGAAAAAAAAGATAGGATGAGCCGGATAGATATAACTTTGATCCCACAAATGAAGCTCTGAACCAGGAGCTTCCATGTTTCCTTTACAGAATGTTATTGCATAAATACTGTATGTTGGAACATTAAATTAAATTGGATTGTGATTGATTTCACTCAAAACACAAATTGTGTCACCATATTTTTTCATTCAGATCAAACTTTAGTTCAGGTGGAGTCAAAAAGAAGGGAGACGGTGACTCTGGTGGGTTTGGGGGGGGCAGTGGCTCAGTGGTTAGAGCGTTCGCCCGCTAACCGGAAGTTCGCGGGTTCGCATCCCACTGAGGTTACATCTAGGGTCCTTGGAGAAGACACCAAACCTCCCGTTTCTCCCACCATTGGCGCCGTTATAGGTGGCAGCCTACTATGGTTTGATGAAGGCACACAAATTTCCCGGTCAGGGACTAATAAAGTATATTAAAAAAGAAAAAAAAAAAAGAAAGAAAGAAAAGAGCTCGGTAGATGAGTTACTTACTGTGCACTGAGCCAGCTCTTTACAAAAGGAATCTCATAAAAGTCCACATGGTCCTGTCCCTGCCTGGATGGGTTATGACTAAGGAGAAAAATAATACATGACACATCACCAACAGGTTGACATTTGTCTGTAATGTTGTAGAACAGAAGTGTGATGGAAAGACGTGTGTATGTGTGGGATGAGTCTCACTTGTACAGCCACTTGGTCAGAAAGTCACAGGGATTAAAGGCTGTCTCTCCCCTCTGAAACACAAGCAAAAGGTCTGTGCAAAAAACTGATACAGGTAACATTTGTTGGCGTTAAATAAAGAACATCGGCGATGCCCATCCTGGACGGGGGACGCCAGGCTGAGGAGTCCCCCGTGTTTCCATCAGGATGAAGAACATCTATTGACTTCTTTAGATATTTAGCTGTAGAGTAGAATAAGCTAATATTTAAACAATAGTCTTAGATACATTGGATGCTCGTCCCGGGGGAGGGATCTCTCTTTCATTTGGATCCCCACGAGGTTTCTCTTTTTTTCCCTCTTTGATGACTTTTTAGGAGTTTTTCCTCACCAGAGAGTCTAGGGTTGGGATATCCCAACATAGTCTAGCTAGTATTTGTTAGTTTTCTTGCTGTATATTTGTGTTTATACATTCCTTTTTTTCTTGTTTTTCTTCTTTCTGAATCTGCAATATGAAACCCATTTTGGGCAATACAAGGGTGGAGATGGCAGCTCAGTGGTTAGAGTGTTCGTGCGCAGACCGGAAGTTCGCGGGTTTGCGTCCCACAGAGAGCACGTCTAGGGTCCTTGAAGAGGACGCCTAACCCCCGCTTCTCCCACCATTGGCGCCGTCGAAGGGCAGCCTGCTGTGGTGTAAGGAGTGCAGCACACAAATTTCCCCGGGATGGGATGAATAGAGTAATTCAAATTAAAATAAATTTTAATTGAATTGAAAAGTCCAAATATAGTGGTTAAATACTTTTAAAAATTGTTTTGACTTTCATTTCATCAACTCAACCTCTTATCCCTATTAGGGCTGTGGGAGTGCTGGGGCCTATCCCAGGTGATTGCAGGCTAGAAGCATGGTATAACTAGATCAGGTTGCCAGTCTGTTACAAGGCCACACACAAGCATACACACACTCATGGTGCAATTTCATAGTGGCCAATCAACCTAACATGCATGTTTTTGGAGGGTGGAAGGAAACCGCCGAAAACTCACGCATACATGAGGATAACATGTAAATTCCACAAACATAGTCCAGAGTTTAGAAGCCTCGCACCCACTTGAACCCGGTTCTAGGACATTTCAGCCACGGACATTTGAGCCAAAAAACTGCAACCTAGGATATTTGAGCCATGTGCGCCCCCGAATTTAGGACATTTCAGCCACGGACATTTGAGCCAAAAACCTATTTTATGTAGAAAATTGTGATATTCTGATATTTTATGTAAAAATGTTATCGTAAATAAACAGTTGCACTACAGAAAATAATTGGTTTTAGTCATTTTTATCCCATGGCTCAAATAAAAAATTCTGATATTTTTAAAAAAATTTGATATTTTATGTAAAAATTTTGATATTTTATGTAAAAATTTTATCGTAAATAAACAGTTGCACTACAGAAAAATTGCTTTTAGTCTTAAAAATTTTTATCATGCAAAAATTTTTAGCGTGCTTTTAGTCATTTAAAATTTTTTTATCGTAAATAAACAGTTGCGCCCAGGTTGCAGTTCTTCAAATGTCCAAATTTTTTTATCGTTTAAGGTTGCAGTTCTTCAAATTTTTTTATCGTAAATAAACAGTTGCGCCCAGGTTGCAGTTCTTCAAATGTCCGTGGCTGAAATGTCCGTTCACCCTTAAACCCTGACCTTCTTGCTGTGTGGCCACTGTACTAACCATTGCTCCACCATGATGCCTCCTTTTGACTTCTTAATTTAAATTGGGATTAAACAATCAGACAGACATACAGTCAATAGATCAAAATAATAATTAATTTTATATATAATCTCTCTTTTGCTTTTCTTTTATGTTACTTTTTAGGAAACACACAGACCTCAAAACAGCGGTGTTTCTGAGCTTCAATGAGTAAAGCTTCAAGACCAGGTAGCAGAACAGGAAACACCTTCTCTTCCAAGAAAGATTTGACAGGAGCTGAAAAAAAACCCCACAAATACATAGTGATATGCATCATATAGATTAACTAAAAACACACAGATGGTAGGATTGTGCACGTTTTCTCTCACTTTTTAAAGGATATTTTGGATCAGGTTGTCCTTCTTCTAACAGTAATTGACCAGAACATTGAAGATGGAGAACAGGGAGGTTATCATCTTTGATACATAGAAACTCCTAAAAAAAAAAAAAAGTCTGATCAGATTATCTCATTTAACAATAGAAATATAACAATAAGATATGGTTCAAATTTGAGGGGTTTACAGTATTTGATTTGCCAGAACGGCTTGGAGGAGGACCAGAATACCGAGGGAATGTTAAAATGCGAGGACTATGAGGTTCAGCGTCGTACTCTTAAAAACAAACAAAACAAGTCAAATTAAGAATAAAGATCAACTAAAATTAAAATAAATCTAACATAATTGCTGTTTTAAGTACCTTCACACACTTGTTGCCATATAGATTTTTCTGTAGAGTTTGTCTCTGTCATTTTTTTTTAACCAAATGGTTGCTTAGGACTCACTCGGTCGTCAAGGAAAAACCCGTAACAAACTTCCGGTGTAAAAATAAAACAGATTAAATTTTATCCACATGTAGTTATAATAAAGTAAATAATTGATTTAGTATTTATTAAAACTGAAGCAATACCTTTTGTTAACGATTCTCAAAAGTATAAATGTGACGATGCCATTTGTCCTCTCTGAGGATCAGCTAACCTACGAACGGCTTTGAAAAGCTTCCTCTTTCTGTTTCTAGTTGAATAAAAAGAAGAAACATCCAGAAAAAACAAAAACTTTTTAACCCAGATGTAAACTCTAAATAAGCGGAACATTAGTAAATCTTAAAATATCTTAAAGCTGTTGTTTGTTTTTAACAGCTCAGTCCTACTACAATCCGATGCAGTTGGAATTTAAAACTAATCATCAGTGGTGGATGAAGTACTCACTTTTTGTACTTAAGTAAAAGTACAAATACTTAGGCAAAAAATTTACTTAAGTAAAAGTAAAAGTATCAATAAAAAAATCTACTTAAGTAGAAGTATCAATAAAAAAATCTACTTAAGTAAAAGTATCAATAAAAAAAAAATCTACTTAAGTAAAAGTATCAATAAAAAAATCTACTTAAGTAGAAGTACAAAAGTAGTTGGTGTAAATTGTACTTTTTAAGTAAAAAGTAAAAGTATTCTATCATAATTCAAATGTTATTTTTTGCGCCAAAGGGCGTCACCATGGTAACCAGGATAAATACTCTGCAGGGGTGTGACCCCCCTCCCTCTCCCGCCTCTTTTGGTCCACAAAATAAATAAATAAATAAATAAAAAAAAAGTAAAGGGGACAAGTCAAGCTATCCCCTAGAAGGGCCAGTGAATGGGCCGTTAAAATGGAGGGAAATGACACTTATTTTTTAAAAATGTTTTTGGGGGGAGGTCCCCAGTCACTATATATTGGCTTTGTCGAAGCCCCACCCCCGTTTGGAAAATTCTAGATCCGCCCCTGCTCTGTGTAATGATGGCTCAACTTTTTATTTAGAAGTAAACACAACGAACAACGATCTTCTGACTCTTTTTAATTTGTACTAAAATGTTTCTCATTCATGACTTCTTCTCCCGATCAACTGCTTCTTTTGATTTTGACGATGCGGCTTCAAGATGCGCTAAAAAACCTGTGTATTTTTCAAATTCCTGAACGAAAATGTAACAAAAAATGTAAAACACACTTTTAAAAAATAGCGAAGTAAAAGTACAGATATTTTCTCTAAAATTGTGGTGAAGTAAAAGTACCGGTCTTAAATTTTACTTAAGTAAAGTACAGATACACAATTTTTTTTACTTAAGTACAGTAACGAAGTACATTTACTTCGTTACGTTCCACCACTGCTAATTATTCAACTGAAACTGTTAATCTTTTGGTATTGAAAGTTAAATTACTGATGTACATCAGAATCATAATTGATTCTCAATTTATAAAAGCTTTTGACACTGTTAAACATTATATTTCACTTTCAGTCAACTCGTCATGCTTTACTTGGCGCCCTGATCCCGGCTGCTTAAAGGTAACTCGTGTTGGGTTTCTGGCTTAAGAAACTACTCTCAGTTACTTCTCTAAAAAAGTAACCGAGTTAGTAACTTAATTTCAATATTGTAAAAGTAATTAGTTACAAACTAAAATAACTTTCTATAACCTCAAAAATATTTGACAGTAAATATTTATGTACACTTTAGATATTTTAGAATGTTCCATTTTTTAACAAAGATCTACACACTGAAATTGTTCATATGAGTGTACAAATCCAAAATAAAAATATTCAAATATTGATCAGAGAGACTGTCTCACAGCTGGCCGGGGAACGACTTGGGATCCTTCCAGGTGAGCTAGAAGATGCAGCTGGGGAGAGAGAGGCCTGGGCTGCCCGCTTGAGACTGTTTCCCCCGAACTGACCCCGGAACAAGCGGAAGATGACGGAACGGAACGAAATATTGATCATGGGATTGAATGAATCCCACTTTGACTATGCAAGTGTGATAACACGAGACGTGTTACGTTAAAAGTAAAAAGGCGATTTTGATTTTAATTCGCTTTTCGCATCAGTTTTGAAGGGCACCTTATACGGCCTATCTGTAATGCTAACATGCTTGTTTTGGAGCTTCCATAGTCGTTTAGTCTGCACACTAATAATTTGGCTTCCACCTGTATTACTACCATATATGCAGATGACACTGCTGTCTTCGTGCATGGTAAAAATCCAGATGTTGCAAACTGTCTGACCAAAACAATGTCAAAGGTCACCTCCTGATTGAATCACCACTGTTTACAACTGAATATTTGAGAAACGGTTTATATATTTTTCTCCAAGATTCATCATGATACACAATTAAATATTTTTTTATCTTTGGTTAACAATGAGCCTAAATGACCAAATTTAATTTTCCAGATCATCTTATTGATGATCAGCTTATCAAGTAAGGGGAAATTCTTCCTTGTTAGACGTTCGACTTCAGCCCAAAGCGTCAGGGTTTAACCTGAAACAATGAGGGGAACAATCTTTTTTTTAGCCTAAACTATTTCATATTCATTAAAGACATTCTGTCAGTACAATAAAAAAATACATTTTGAAGTGATGATGACCTGCTTTGTCTTAGATGGGAGGTGGTTTTTAGAAGGGACTGCAATATCCCATGGATAAAAAAAAAAAAAAAGCATTCAGCCAGGCTCAGAACTCAAGTTTTACAACTTGAACTTTTTGGACTTTAGCGTATTTTGTAAAAAAGTCTCAAATATAGAGCAACATTGTTATATTCATATACTTCGGGGGCTTATTTTAGACCTTTACTATCATATTGTAGAGCCAACTTAATGTTTTTTTTCTTATTTGATTTTACTCCCACAAGACAAAATAAGAATGAGTGTAGTTGTCTGCATTGAGTCTTTACAACTTCTGTGAACTTCCCAACCTCACCGCTAGAGGGCGGTAGATACATAGCATTGATAGTGCTGCAAGTTAACATTAAAATGTTTATTTTTGTTGAACATAATAAAAATTTAGTAAAATATACATACAATGGATTAATATAAACATATTTTTTAGTAGTTGCAGTTTATGTCATTTCAGTTTCCGCAAAAGCTCCTTTTACCTTTTGTATTTTTGGCAACGCAGTATTTTAGATGTATTTTTGAGGTAAACATTTTACATATCTGCACTGCAAAGTATGGATGGTGTTCTGACTCTTCTTAGAACAATAACTCGCTCACAACATAAAGCGTTAAACCACTTTTTTTAAGAACTTAAGCAAAATTAAAATCTTTATTGGAATACAATCCAAAGCAGTTTAGTCATTTCATGACTGAACAAAAATAGCCATTTATCTTTTAAAAAAATTCCCAAGAAAATTTTAAAATGCACTGAACAGCTTTTGACAAAATATACATTGCATTTGTAACTCGTTTCTATCTGGTCGCCACTTGACTTGGAAATAAATACAATGGTAATGAAATATTTTTTACATCAGAATCCATATTTGCAATCAAAAACGGCTTAGACAACTTCTCTTTTTTTAAAAAAAATAAAGACCTGTGCCACAGATCAATGTCGAACAAGTTGTTGCAGTGCATTCATTATATGTTAAACGACCCCAAAAAAAGAGAAAAAAACCCAGAAATGATCTTAAAACAATAATAATAGTGACATTTTTATATGTAAAGCAACACTGATAAAAGTAGATAGAAATAACTGAGTATTAACAATAAAATATACATGTTACATTCCTTCAGGGTTTTAGAGTAGTGAGAGCTCATGTGACGAGGATTTGACCGACTTGAAGGGAAAGACATCAGATTTTTCTGATCCGCAGAAAAACGCTTTTTTTTTTTTTCCAGTTTTATAACAATCCAAGAGCCAAGCATGGAACTCAAATGTTCATGTAGAGCACATTCTTGCACGTAAAAGTTTTAAGCATCATTCAGGAATTGTTCGCTTGCAGAGAAATCTTAAAATGTTTGATGGCATAGATTTCCCATCGATGGTTTTATAGCATTGCAGCGTGATTAAAGGAAACTTGCATCGAGCTATCACATGAGCAAACCTTCAGAGCAGGTGCATAGGCAGCAGGTTTAGATCTTTAAAAAATAAAAAAAAGAAGTTTAACTTATGACTGTGTGAAAGCATGATACCGGAGGGTAGAGATCCTGACAAGTCTGATGAGCGCAGGCATGCAGAAAAGTTCACCTGCAGCTGAAAACATGATGAATGAGACACCTGGGCAGCATTTCAGACGAAGTTGCAGTGGTTTTAAAATGAAAGTGATGGATTCCCATGAAAGACTTAAAAAGTTAAAAAACAAATCAAGAGTGAGAAAATGATAGAGATGAGTGTGACTCCCATTTCAAGTGTCCACCTCTGTGAAAGTGAGAGGGTCAAATGGTGGGGGTTTAGTTCACCCAAAGGAGTCCGGTGCCCTCATGGACATATTCAGTGCAATGAGAAGTCAAGAGACTTAAATCTTCTTCTCTGAAATGCTTTGCAATCCAAACACACTTTCCAATAGCTCTCGTTACCAAACAGACACTCATCATCCAGTCTGAGAAACCTCCAGGTCCCCTGCGTCTTTGACTTTAACACACTTGTCCACATAAGCCAAGTCTCCTCTGTTCCTGTGCCATATGTACAGATAGGATGTGTGGATGCTTTACTGAGGGCGTGGTTCTCCGTGGACTCTAAAGCGGTACAAACAGGTGTATTCTGGGTGACCCCAGTTGGACAATACTCGCACCTCGATGATCTGGAAAGTTTTGTCGTTCTCCTCCTGAGAAGATAAACGGGACGTGTTTACAGAGAGAAACTCACGTGCAGAGAGGCATAGAAATATTTGATAGCCCTGATTGGTTCCTGATTTTGTTTGCACTTCTAAGAGGGGTCTCACCATAGCTCTTAGTGAGAGCCTGTGAATTTTACCTGAACAGGGAAGGTCTGCAGCGACTCTCCATCCTCTTCGTAGGTGTAGTTACCCAGGAGCTTACCCTCTTCTTGGTACTCATCATCAAGACCCTAAATAAGAACATCGGTGGTTACACATGAAGCTTCAGTATGACTAAAAATGTCTGGCCATGTTTTCTGATTTCTTACATAGACGGTGAAGTTGCGTGGGGCGCTGGTGATGTTCCCAGTCGGTGACAAGGCTTTGGGGATGTGCTCCACGCAGAAAGATGTAGGCCGGATTCGCAGGGATAGCCTGATTACCAGGTAACCCTGGGAACCTTTATAAGCCCAGCAGTTACCGGGATACATGTCGGGCTGACAGAAAAAGAACAGAGATAAATACCTGGGAAGTGGTTTTACATTCCAGGGTGGTACGGCTCACCTGTATGACGACCCGAGGGGATTGAGAGAAGTACCACAGCGGGAGGCCAAACAGACTCATCAGGGCCGTCTTGGTTTCGTATGTTTCAGAGCAGCGAGTGCTGAGGATGCTACCGCCTAGAAATGAACATGGACATCAGATACAAACCTCAGATATCAGATAGTTTCCACTAATTCAAGACATTAACGGAAACTAATAAAGAGACAGACAGCACTGGTGCATCTGTTTGTTTAAATCAGCTTTTAATGTGTTTTGAGGGATTATTACTTTTTTTAATTTACATGCAAACTGTGAAACCTAGCATTAATTACAGCAGAACCGATGGTAGTACCTGAGGAGGCAGGTGGAGCTTCTGTTGTTAATCCCTTGCTGCCCTTTAGCTGGTTAACACCCTCACCCGTATTACGTAATATATCAATTATGGCGGTACTGAACAGCTCGGCTGATAATCTGTTTAAAGTACTATAGGGTTCCCTGCTGACCTCTGCATGAACAGCGCCTGTCTTACCTCCAGATTCCAAGGCGTAGTCCACCATGCCCGTTCGATCTTGAGAATACAGCTTCAAAGCGTTTGAGACAATCAGCTTCACTTGCTGGCAAAACAAAAAACAGAGTTCAAGGTCTATTAATAGACGAAAATATGGTAAACATCTCTTTTTAAAGAAGAAACGACATGTGTTACCTCCTCTGTTAGACCTTCTATAGCAGATGTGTGCTGCACTGCGCCGGTTACCGCCTGGTGTATGCTGGTACTTCGAGCCTCAGCCTCAACCAGGGTTTGTGCCCGGCTCTCCTCCAGCTGCAGTGAAATGTTCTTCAAGATGTTCAGCTCTAATGAGGCTAGTGCTGCTTGCAGGTCAGGGGTGGTTACATAGCGTTCAGCCAGCCACTGGAGTAGGGACTCTGGTACCTCGCCCTGCTGTTCGCCAATGCCCCCGCTGCCAAAGAAAAGAGCCTGCAGCTCTTTTCGCAGCTGTGAGGACACCTGGGTTGAAACCTGGGAAGAAAAAGAAGAGAAATATTCTAAATGACGGAAATTTAAACGTAAAAAATTTTCTAGTAACTCTTTGTAGCCAATTATTAAAACTGGCCATGGAGTTCTTGCTTTTTTGGGTTGTGCTCCCAACCAGTGCCCGGAAAAGGGTGGAATGCCCCCTGCGGATCAGGGTCCCTCCCCAAGTGGAGAGGTTGAAGTATCTCGGGGTCTTGTTCACGAGAGGGGGAAAGAAGGAGCGGGAGATCGACAGGCGGATCGGTGCGGCATCAGCAATAACCAGGACGCTGCATCGGTCCGTTGCGGTAAAGAGAGAGCTGAGCCGAAAAGTAAAGCTCTCGATTTACAAGTCGATCTACGTTCCCACCCTCACCTATGGTCACCAGCTGTGGGTGTTGACCGAAAGAATGAGATCGCAGATACGAGCTCTGCCATCCGGGAGGAGCTCAGTATCGAGCCACTCCTCCTCCAGGTCGAGAGGAGCCAGATAGGGTGGTTCGGGCATCTGGTCCGGATGCGCTGGAGAGATTATGTCTCACAGCTAGCCTGGGAACAACTTGGGATCCTTCCAGGTGAGCTGGAGGATGCAGCCGGGGAGAGAGAAGCCTGGGCTTCCTGTTTGAGACTGTTGCCCCTGCGAACCGGCCCTGGATCAGCGGAAGATGACGGAACGACGGACGGAATGGAGCTCCAAACCAGCAGAAACACATGATTGTGGATAGACGCGGAATTAAGATCTGTGACCCCTTTAAGTGTCAGGAGAGTTTTTGGGTTGAAGCTCACCGTCTCATGTAGAGCGTCCAGCTGCTCACACTTTCCCTTACAACCAGCGACGCCCTGCAGGTCCTCTCTGATTTGGCCTAACTCCGCCTCCAACCTCTGTACCTCTGCTAATAAAGCATCGTGCTCTTCCTGCTTCACGCCCACACTGAGGAGAGACAGAGAACACATTTAACCTGATGTAGAAGCATCCATATGAAGATTTAAATGTTTACTTCTTCTTGGTTACCTAAGAGGAACGGTTTCAGCTTGAGGTGCAACATCTTCTTTTTCTTTTCTACTTTTTTCCATCTCACGCTCGTATTGCTGCTGCTTTTTCTGCACCTCCTAGAAAACACAAATCAGCATGCATCAAACAACGCAATAATGTTTCAATTGTGATAAAAACATGGCCTGTTTGGCAGGTTACACCAGTAACGTGTCCGAATTTCTTTGATCAAAGAAACGAGAATAAAATTTAAATAAGGCAAAGAAAATTAAACAGAGCTGTGAAAAAAATTAAGAAATATTAACAAATGTTACACATTTGTATTTTTTTCTGTTTGGATTATTATTCAGTAATTCAGTGAAAATGTAGTGAATGCATCACACACACCTCTGTTTTTGCTGACAAAGCGTTCAGCAACAAAACCAAATCATCCAGACGAGCTGTGTGACTTTCTTGTTGCTGCTTCTGCAGTTCGGCACTCTAAAAAAAAAAAAAAAAAAAAAATTGGTCAAACTATTTTCCTTATTCCAGCAGTTTTAAATCTGTGTGTATCCTCGTCCGCCCACTTGTGCTAAGAGTGTGTTTTCCTGCTTCATTTCTCCTTTCAGCACGCCAAGTCGCTCCTCCAGTAGGGAGGACACCCACACTGCTAGGCTCGCCCTGTCCGTCTGGGTGTGGAGCTGATCTCTCAGCGTGTTGTAGAGCCCGAGCAGATCGCCATGACGACTTTCCTGCTTCTGGTTGCCCTGCTTGATCTGCTCCCATAGCAGAGCTAACTGCTGCTCCACACGTTCGAGACGCTCCAGGTCCAAACCAGACACATGCACAGTGGGGAGGATCGGCTGAGCAGGAGAAAAGACGGATAGTTAGCGGAGCCGGTTTAAAAGTCACAGATTATTAGAAGAAGTTGGAACTTCTTACAGTTTGTTGTGAAACTGGGATGGCTGGAGTTGCTTCTACTGGAGACTCTGTTGCAGGATGGGAGGCTGGAACCGCCACCAAGTTAGAAAAGAAGGTGACAGGAGATGGGGAACTCCACTCGGTTACATTTAGAACAGGGAGGTAGGCAAACAAGGTAGCAAAGGACGGAAGCCAGAACCAAAGAGCTGAAAACAGACATGAAGTCATTGAAGTTTACAAGCAAAAAGTCAGAAAAAAAGACTAAATATAAACACTTAACAACACATTTTAATCTTGTCTATGAATAAAACACATAAAACAAATTTTATTTTTACATACTCTGTTAATCCCTCACCGGGAACATTTGTGTGCTGCACTACTACACCGCAGCAGGCTAACCCAATGTTGCCAATGGTGGGAGAAACAGGGGGTTAGGTGTCTTTCTCCAAGGACCCTAGACACGCACTCAGTGGCAATCGATCCAGTCTGCGGACGAACGCTCTACCACTGAGCCACCGTCTTTTATGTGTTTTTCTACACATGCATCGGGGTTTCCATAAATCCAAGTTCTGTTCTGTCGTCTTCCGCTTATCCGGGGCTGGGTTCGCGGGGGCAACAGCCTCAGATGGGAAGCCCAGGCTTCTCTTGCCCTGGCTTCTCTCGCCCCAGCTGCATCCTCCAGCTCACCCGGAAGGATCCCGAGTCGTTCCTGGCCAGCTGTCAGACATACGTCTCTCCAGCGGGTCCGTAGTCTGCCTCTTGGTCTCCTCCCGAAAGGTCGTGCCTGAAATACCTCACCAGGGAGGCACTCGAGAGGCATCCTGACCAGATGCCCGAACTACCCCATCTGGCTTCTCTCGATCTGGAGGAGGAGAGGCTCTAATTGTTTTCTAATTCCACCCATAGCCCTAACTGTATTGATTATATGTTGATCTTTATTGGACATCTTTATTTTGGTTGTAACAACTGATGGCACTGGATGCTCATCCCAGGGGAAGGGTTTCTCATTCGTGTGGATCCCCATGAGGTTTCTTTTTTTTTCCCCACTGATGGGTTTTTAGGAGTTTTTCCTCACCGTGAAGGAGAGTTTTAGGGCAGGAATGTGCTAGTATTGTCTAGCTAGCATTTTTTGTTTTCTTGCTGTGTATTTGTGTTTATACATTCCTCTTTTTTCTCGTTTTTTTTCCTTCTGAATCTTTCATGTGAAGCCAATGGAGACAGAAATTCTATGATTTTGGGCTACACAATTAAATTGGATTAAAATAATTTACATTCAATTCAGTTACAGAAGATTTTCACATGCTCATTGATAAATAGGGTACACACCCTATTTTGCTAGATGGGCAGAAACATGTGATCAACGGAGGAGGGCTGAAAAGCTCGACCTGAATCTGCTTCTGGATTTACAGCACACTCAGGGGATGTGTGCTGGTTCTACTTTAACACAGACCAAAGTTTCCCTACAGCTGCTACAGAGGCTCGAAAACTCACCAAAAAGCAGCAAAAATAGCAACAAAAGAAGGAGGAGCTTCCAGAGTCGGGGAAGGCATCTGAAACACATTAAAACACACAAATAACAAAATTATATGATATTTTTAAAAAGTCAATAAAAATACAGTGAGACATAAAAACTCCTGTTGATCCCAAAATAACCAACCAAAGAATTTCAAACTTTCATTCTGAAGTAAACAGAAAGTAACCAAATTGGATGTAATTGTGCAACAGCGTGGACAACCTTTTATTTTAAGATTTTTTTTTTTGTATTTCTTGCCTTCTTAATTGTAGAAAAAAGTGCACATCATTTTTAATGTTCATCATTTTGAAAATGTAATTATTATTATCATTTTTGTTTTTTGTCTCTGTCAAACAAACAAACGCGAATACAAGTGGCCGAAATGAGCTCGATGTTGAGTCTCTCCTCCTCCAGGTCGAGAGGAGCCAGATGGGGTGGTTTGGGCATCTTGTCCGGATCCCCCAAGCGCCTCGCTGGTGAGATGTTTTGGGCACGTCCCACCAGGAGGAGACAAAGAGCCAGGCCCCGGACTTGCTGGAGAGACTATGTCTCACAGCTGGTCAGGGAACGACTCGGGATTCTTCTGGGTGAGCTGGAGGATGCAGCCGGGGTGAGAGAAGCCTGGGTTTCCCGTCTAAGGCTGTTGCCCAGCGACCCCGCCCTGGATGTGTGGAAGACGACGGTACGGAACGAACAAACTAATAAATGAAATGCTAAAATTAATTTTCTTATTTTGCTTCTAATCCATTTAGACAATTGAAAATTTTCAAAGAGAGACAAAACATCTGCCGGCAAAAGACTTCTGTAGAAAAATATATATTTTTTTTGGCGGTTCATATTGAACAACCAGACAACAAAATTGCAGCAAAAATGATAACAAATGGTCGCTAAATAGTAAATGTTCGTATTTATACCATAACTTTGATTAACTATTACAGAACCTAAACGTTTTATATTAAACATCACATTCACATATTCATAAACACATTCAAAACTCAATAGAAACAAACAAAACAAAAAATCAGCCAGTCGATGCTCTTACCGTGTCAGAAAGAAAACATTGATCAGAGTCATCAGAGACACCAGTTGGTACCACCCTCTCGCAAGAAACCAGAGCAGTCCCTTTCCTGCTTTCACTGAGACAAAAAAACAGAAGATATAAACATCATTAGGTCCAATCTGTTCTTTCATTTAGATTAACAAATAAAAACAAATGTTACTAACCTGGAGCTGAGAGGAGCATCCAGAAGAATGAGATAAGTTTGTGTGTTCCCGTAGCGACACCTGATGCCAACGTTTTGCCCGCTTCAGACACACAATAAGCTGGCAGCAGGAGACAAGAACCTGGAGCATAAATGAAAAAAATATATACATTAACATATTTAATAAATCTGAAAAAAAATAGAACAAAAAAATAGAACTCCTGTCCCAAGTGGAGGAGTTTAAGTATTTCAGGGTCTTGTTCACGAGTGGGGGAAAGATGGAGCGGGAGATAGACAGGCGGATCGGTGCGGCATCAGCAATAACTAGGACGCTGCATCGGTCCGTCCTGGTGAAGAGAGAGCTGAGCCGAAAAGCAAAGCTCTTGATTTACAAGTCGATCTACATTCCAACCCTCACCTTTGGTCACCAGCTGTGGGTGGTGACCGAAAGAATGAGATCGCGGGTACAAGCGGCCGAAATGAGCTTCCTCCGCAGGGTGGCTAGGCTCTCACTCAGAGATCGGGTGAGGAGCTCTGCCATCCGGGAGGAGCTCGGTGTTGAGCCGCTCCTCCTCCAGGTCGAGAGGAGCCAGATGGGGTGGTTCGGGCATCTGGTCAGGATGCCCCCCCGAGCGCCTTGCGGGCGAGGTGTTTTGGACACGTCCCACCGGGAGGAGACCAAGGGGCAGACCCCGAACCCGCTGGAGAGACTATGTCTCACAGCTGGCCGGGGAACGACTTGGGATCCTTCCAGGTGAGCTAGAGGATGCAGCCGGGGAGAGAGAGGCCTGAGCTGCCCGTTTGAGGCTGTTGCCCCTGCGACCCGATCCCGGAACAAGCGGAAGATGACGGAACGGAAAAATAGAAGCCACTCGACAAACACTGGGTCCCAGATTCCTGCCTTAGGACCCAGGAATCTGGGACCCAGATAATGCTAAATGATCTTTTCACAACTTCTGACCGTCTTTTGGAGCTATTTGTGGTTTTGCGGTTGATGCCTGCATGTTTGAGTCCAAACCGGGTTGGTCTTTTTCTCCTCAAAGCAGCAGAGCAACGGGATGAGACCACCTTGCACTGACCATGCCCCAATGAAGTTCTACGGTTACATAGGAACCATGCTCCCAGTACGTATGTCTCTTGTCATGTCCTTGGTTTGATTTCTCTTTTACTGATACCAGCGCCCCTAAAACGTCTAGCTGAAGAAAATGTGTTCTATGTAGTTTACTAAAAGATGACACCCAGTGGAATAAGAGGCAAAATTTTATTTTCGGCCAAAGACCTTGTAAAAATCGTAATTATTTGTTTGTTTGCTAGCCACACTTTAATAAAAATTGATTAAAAAACTCCATGTTTACTAACAAATGCCAGCCAAAAACATGAGAAGCGTGGATGACATCACAGACAAGGGGCTCTTAAAGTGACAGGAGCTTGAAATTTTTTCATTTTCTGCAGTTTGGGTCCAAAGAAATGGGCTAAATTTCAATTTCTAGTGAGAATCGCACTTTACAAGTAACATAATGATACCATAAATAGGCTTAGAAAAACAATAAAATGTTAAAAATAGTCTAACATGGTTCTTTTAAGAGTGCATGTAGGATGTGATAAAGATAGCGTGTAGTTTCACCTGCGTAGGCCAAGCTGCTCCACAGCGCCCCAACCAGACGCTGCGATCTGGAGGACTTTGCGAGAAGAACAGTGCGTGTCTCAGAAAACTGCTTCCCTTTACAGTCGTCGCCTTTGTGAAAGCAAAATGATGGAACGCAGAAAGCAAGAGGCACAAAAAAGAAATATATTAGTTTTACAACCAATAGTAAATAAAAAATATGTTTGAAAACAATGGAAGCACAACCAATTATAATTGTAAAACCAGCTGAATGTTTTAAATAAGAAGAATATCATCAGTAGCATGCGTGTACTTTCAGTTACATAACCACGCTGTTTACTGTCCGCTATGTTCCTTGTTGCCAATCAATATTATTATAGCATTAGTGTTCTACATTATTTTAGATTTTCAAAGAACAGTGTGTATGTGTTTTCTGTCTGTGTGTATGCTCTTACAAAGTGAGCCATTAAGATCCATGTGCGAGGCATCTTCAGTCACCAGGTCTTTCACGTTCATGCTTCCACAGAAACTTGAGTGGGCTGAAACACAAACAGACAAAGCAGATGCTTACATTTACACAAAAACAATTAAAAAATCAAGTAGTAAAAGAAAATATAGGGCAAAAGAGAAAAAGATTAAAGTGGAAATAAAAATCTTCATGATGAGAATAAAAAAAAATAGAATTTGGAAGTGAAGACACAATGGTGTTTTTAAAAACACTGATCCTGCTGGAAACACACGATATTTAAATCCTCTTTACACAAAGTTCAACAAAAGTGGAAGAAAGTTAGATTGAATTGAACTCTTAGTGACTTTTTCCACACACTACTTCAGATCACATTACTTTGACCTGTGGGGTTCCCCAAGGTTCTATTCTGGGACCCCTGTTGTTTAACCTCTACATCCTGCCGTTTATAGCCAGTAATAACGTGTCCTTTCAGTTATACAGATGACACTCAGACCTATGTGACCCTGACAGTAGGTTTTCCAGCTGCCTTTCGCCTGAAATTAGCCACGATAGGATCTGGCACTCCCCCGTGACCTTATTAGGGATAAGCGGTTCAGAAGACAAAATGAAAAAAAATCTTTCAATATTTTGTGTCTGGTTTCCTTCTGCTTCCAAAAATAGAAAAGAGAAAGTATGAAAGTAAACAAAGGGTGTTTTCTTCAGAAGCATGACTACATAATAAGCCGTGAAGTTTTATGGTCAAAGCGATAAAACAGGAGAAGTTTAGAGAAAAAAAAGGAGGAAAATGTTTATAGAAAAGCGGTCGAAGACGACAGGAAGTGTGAGATTTAATCTCTTCTTTCTCTTAGATACCTTTTCCTTCATAGTATTTCTCCCTGTCACCCATCAACCTGTGGACTGTGTTCTGCTTAAACAGCCACAGTTTGGACAGACTGCTGGACGTCACATGTCTGACTGAATCCATAAATGATGTGAAAACACCTGGTGACAAAGTAACCCATAAACTTCCAGTTAGTATCAGAAAAAAGTTAAATTATATCAAATGTAAGTAAACCTTTATAAGTTTGATTTATTGAAGACATCTGGTCATTTCTAATAAACAACTACTAAACATGGTCTGTGATTTTTATTTCCTCTGACTAGCTGATTCCAAATCCTGTGTGAGTGCCATGCCGTACTTAGCCAAATAAAAAAAAAAAGTGCATGGAATTTTAATAAAAATGAACACGGATACCAGCATGTAAAAACATGGCTGAAAGTTCATATTATCTCATTATTTCTGATAAATCAGTTTCAAAATAAAAGGTTTGTAAAAGTTCCGTTCCGTCATCTTCCGCTTGTTCCGGGGTCGGGTCGCGGGGGCAACAGCCTCAAACGAGCAGTCCAGGCCTCTCTCTCCCCAGCTGCATCCTCCAGCTCACCCGGAAGGATCCCAAGTCATTCCCCGGCCAGCTGTGAGACATAGTCTCTCCAGCGGGTCTGGGGTCTGCCCCTTAGTCTCCTCCCGGTGTGACGTGCCCGAAACACCTCACCAGCGAGGCGCTCGGGGGGCATCCTGACCAGATGCCCGAACCACCCCATCTGGCTCCTCTCGACCTGGAGGAGGAGTGGCTCGACACCGAGCTCCTCCCGGATGGCAGAGCTCCTCACCTGATCTCTGAGTGAGAGCCCAGCCACCCTGCGGAGGAAGCTCATTTCGGCCGCTTGTACCCGCAATCTCGTTCTTTCAGTCACCACCCACATCTGGTGACCATAGGTGAGGGTTGGAACGTAGATCGACTTGTAAATCGAGAGCTTTGCTTTTCGGCTCAGCTCTCTCTTCACCAGGACGGACCGATGCAGCATCCTAGTTATTGCTGATGCCGCACCGATCCGCCTGTCGATCTCCCGCTCCATCCTTCCCCCACTCGTGAACAAGACCCCGAGATACTTAAACTCCTCCACTTGGGGCAGGACCCTGTCCCTGACCCACAGGGGGCATTCCACCCTTTCTGGGCGAGGGCCATGGTCTTGGATTTGGAGGTGCTAATTCCCATCCCAGCCGCTTCACACTCGGCAGCAAATCAATCCAGCGAGAGCTGGAGATCACGGCCCGATGAAGCCAACAGGACCACATCATCTGCAAAAAGCAGAGATCCCATCCTGAGGTCACCAAACTGGATCCCTCCAACGCCTCGGCTGCGCCTAGATATTCTGTCCATAAAGGTGATGAACAGAATCTGTGACAAATGGCAGCCTTGGCGGAGTCCAACTCTCACTGGAAATGGAGTTTGTAAAAGTTTGCTATTAACATAAAATCCAAAACAAACAAGAAATAAATAAGTTTAAGACAACATGAATGCTCGTGTACTTTGGTAGAGACTCCCTCTGAATGACCCAAAAACCATCACCAGGAGTTGAATAATGAAGGATGAAGATGCTGCGTACCTTTTCCTGATGAGCTCTTGGCCTTTGAGCAGAGCCAAACCATGCTGCTGAAGAAAACGCTGACTAAGGACACTAAGGGGGCCAGAGCTTGTTTGCTGTAGCGCAGACATGTGTTGGAAACAAACGCCACCACACCTGAGGAGAGAAAATCAGCTGCTCATTAACATGTTTCAGGTCAAGTTGATTAAAGTACCAAGCAGTGGTGGAACGTAACGAAGTAAATGTACTTCGTTACTGTACTTAAGTAAAAAAATTGTGTATCTGTACTTTACTTAAGTAAAATTTAAGACCGGTTCTTTTACTTTTATTTCACTACATTTTTAGAGCAAATATCTGTACTTTTACTTCGCTACCTTTTAAAAGTGTGTTTTATATTTTTTGTTACATTTTTGTTCAGGAATTTGAAAAATACACAGGTTTTTTTAGCGCATCTTGAAGCCGCATCGCCAAAATCAAAAGAAGCAGTTGATCGGGAGAAGAAGTAATGAATCGAGAAACATTTTCCACATTCATTCAGCGCCAAAAACCCAACATCAAATCTAGTACAAATTAAAAAGAGTCAGAAGATCGTTGTTCATTGTGTTTACTTCTAAATAAAAAGTTGAGCCATCATTACACAGAGCAGGGGCGGATCTAGAATATTCCAAACGGGGATGGGGTTTTGACAAAGCCAATATATTGTGACTGGGGGCCTCCCCCCCAAAACATTTTAAAAAATAAGTGTCATTTTCCTTCATTTTGGCGGCCCATTCACTGGCCCTTCTAGGGGATAGCTTGACTTGTCCCCTTTCCTTTTATATTATTTATTTATTTTTTTGTGGACTAAAAGAGGCGGGAGAGGGGGGTCACACCCCTGCAGAGTATTTATCCTGGTTACCATGGTGACACTCTATAGCACAACAAATAACATTTGAATTATGATCGAATACTTTTACTTTTTACTTTAAAAGTACAATTTACACCAACTACTTTTGTATTTTTACTTAAGTAGATTTTTTTTATTGGTACTTTTACTTAAGTATTTTTTTTGCCTAATTATCTGTACTTTTACTTAAGTACAAAAAGTGAGTGCTTCATCCACCACTGGTACCAAGTAAGAAAAGAAAAACATTCTAACCTGTTCTGTTCCTTCGATTCCTGTCTCTGGTGTAAATACTGCTGATGGGCGATGAAGATGAAGAGAGAACATCGGTGGAAAGTTCTGCAGCTTGAGATGATGCCGACCGCGTGTTGTAGGAGTCCGTAGTCTGAGAGTGTAAGGAGCAGTCTTTGCAGATGTAACCGTTAGCGAGCGATGTGTGGGATGAGCTAGCACCGCCGTTGATGTTTGATTGGCTGTGACCGGAACTTTGTCCTAATGGGCAATGGTAAATACATTAAAAGATCTTAAGAGGAAATTTATTACCCATTAATCCACATGACAAGCAGGCAGAGTTCATTTCAGAGTAATTATCTAACATAATGAGGTTTTATTTTCCTGCTTCTTCTTCTTCTTTTGGCATTTCCCTTCAGGAGTCGCCACAGCAAGTCAGTTTCTTCCATCTAACCCTATCTGCTGCATCTTCTTCGGTCACACCAACTATCTTCATGTCTTCCTTCACTGTATCCATGAACCTCCTCTTTGGTCTTCCTCTAGTCCTCTTTCCTGGTGGTTCCAAACCCAGCATCCTTCTTCCTATGTACTCTTTCTCTCTCCTCTGCACATATCCAAACCATCTCAATCTGGCCTCTCTGACTTTATCTCCAAAACCTCTAACATGTGCTGTTCCTCTGATCCTGTCCACCCTGGTCACTCCCAGAGAGATCCTCAGCATCTTCATCTCTGCTACCTCCATCTCTGTTTCCTGTCTTTTCATCAGTGCCACTGTCTCTAGACCAGCGGTCGGCAACCTTTTACACCGAAAGAGCCATTTGAACCCGGTTTCCACGGAAAAGAAAACACTGGGAGCCGCACATCTAAAATGAAAAAAAAAAAAAAACTTCTACTACTTTACCGCAGCATGTTTTCTTATGAAATCCACGCGCTACAGAGAAAATTATATTTTATTCATTTAATGAACACATTTTGAACATTTTGAATTCTTGAAAAATAATAACAATGAATGTCTCTTTCAAATAAATTAAAAAGCTGAATTTAAATTGTGCATGCAGCAAACAAAAGGGAAAAATCCGTGAGCCGTCATCCTTATATCGCCTTGGCCCAAGGCCCTTGGGCTTTCAAAGTATGCAGCGGAGCCTTGACTTGAATATATAAAATAAATTGGGGGAAAAAAGCACTGTGTCACTAAACAATGAAAATTAAATATTTGCAAAATATCTGCATAAATATTTATTTTACCTGGTTAATGGGACTTCTGCTCCTGAACCTCTGCGCACAGCTTCTGCAAATCGGGGCTGTACGAAGTCACTTTAATCTTTACGCAGGACTGTAAGCTGTCATCTGTGAGCCGTAAGCGGTGTTTGTTTTTAATGCAGTTCATGGTGGAGAATAGCTGCTCACATACATATGTGGATCCGAAGATCGACAGGACTCCAAAGGCATATTTCTTCATGTTCGTGTAGGTGTCGGGATGGCATTCCATGTTTCAAATATGAGTTTGTCCGGTCTCGGGAGGTTCTCAATATCACTCCATTTGTGATTCTGAGCAAGAGTGGCCTTCTGACGGGCAACATCTTCAAGGTCCTCTGTCAAGCGTTTGAATTTGGACACCCAAATGTCTTTGTCAGCTATGTCAGCCAGCTCCAGCTCCAGAGCAGGTTGACTTACACCTGCAAATGCAGTCACGTTTAGCAGGGATGGATCAATGGTCAGGAGAGTGACGGGGAAGGACAATGTGGTTTTTTCCTCTCTGAACTCACGGAATCGTTTACCAAACGACGCTTGCATTGTGGTGATTGTAGACTGCAAATACTCTGAATTGATCACTCCGTGAGCTTGTTTGAACTCCCTTAAAGAGGGGAAGTGAGACAGTGTGCCTCTCTGTAAATCTCTGGCTAAAACTGTCAGTTTGCGCTCAAACGCCAACACCTCCTCCAGCATGTGCAGCGCTGTGCCTCCTCTCCCCTGAAGCGTTGTGTTCAGCGTGTTTAGTTTCGCTGTCATGTCCACCATGAAGTGGAGTTTTTCCAGCCACTCTGGCTGTTCCAGCTCAGGAAAGGTGAGCCCTTTGCTGCTCATGAAAGTTTTCACCTCTCCCAGACATGCAGCAAAACGTTGAAGCACCTCTCCTCTGGACAGCCACCGGACTCTGTTATGCAGCAGGAGATCAGAGTATGCGCTCTCCACCTCATCCAGTAATGAACGGAACTGGCGGTGATTTAAACCTTTTGCCATTATTTCATTGACAATCTGAATAACAACATTCATGACCTCTGTGCATTCTGGAGGAAAACTTTGCGCGCACAATGCCTCTTGGTGCAGGATGCAATGAAAAGTCAGCAGCTTTCTATCCAGTGATTTCTGCAGCAAAGCCACAAAGCCCCTGTGCGCTCCAGTCATACTCGGTGCCCCATCGGTAGCCACCGACACGAGGTGGGTTGTTTTTATTTCTTTGGCTCGTAAACAATCAAGCACAGCCTCACAGATGTCCTCCCCCCGTGTCTGGCATTTTAGTGGTATCAGCTCAACCATTTCTTCCTGTGGTCCAGCAGAATTCACATATCGGAAGAACAGCGCTATTTGTTCAATGTCCGTTTTGTCTTTGGACTCATCACAGGCGATTGAGTATGCTGCTGCTGAATTGATGTCTTTGATTTGCTGTTTTGTGATATTTTCTGCCATTTTTATGGTTCTGTCTTTGACAGTTTTCGCAGAGAGAGGCATCTCTCTGATTTTCTGCACAATTTCGTCTTTGTTTTTAAAGTCCGCAAATAAGTGTTCTGAAATCTTAAGGAATGATTCTTTCATATATTCTCCATCTGTGAACGGTTTCCCATGCCTGCCTATTTCCTGAGCGGCCACAAAGCTTGCATATGTAGTTGTATTTGCAGACTTCACCCACTTCTTGAATTGATTTTTCGTCCGGTCATCCTTCTGCATAAGTTCCGAAACAGCTTTTTTCCTCTCTTCTCCCTCTGGATATTTTTCAGCAAAGGCTCTGTGTGTATTGTTAAAATGTCTTGCGACATTTGACCGTTTATTGTTAGCCAGTTTTTCTCCACAAATTAGGCATACTGGTAGGCCAGTCTCGCCCGAGGTAAATGCAAATGAATCTGCCCAGGCATCATTGAATGTTCTATTTTCTTGAGATATTTTTCTTTTCTTACATTTCTCCATTGGTTTTGCCGGGATTGAAAGTCGCTCAAAATAGACGGCGTTTCAGCGGGTATACCAGCTTCCGCAGTGTGACGTCTATTTTGAGCGACGAAAAAATAATATCAAATAATTTAATTAATATTTTAATATTTCAAGATCACAATAATCTTCAAATTTAGAACTAAAATAATATAAAAACTAACACAAATAAAACACACTTCAATTAAATACAAAAAAAAAAATTTTTTTTAGATGGGCCAAGAGCCGCATTATAAGGATGAAAGAGCCGCATGCGGCTCCGGAGCCGCGGGTTGCCGACCGCTGCTCTAGACCAAACAGGATGGCTGCTCTCACCACGGTTTTGTACACTTTCTCTTTCATTTTAGCTGAAACTCTTCTATCAAACATCACACCTGATACTTTTCTTCACCCGTTTCATCATGCCTGCACACACTTCTTCACCTCTTTTCCACACTCTCCATTTCTCTGGACTGTTGATCCTAGATACTTAAAATCTTCCACCTTTTTTATCTCTTCTCTCTGTAACCTCACTTTTCCATTTGGATCCCTCTCATTCACACACATCTTACTCTGTCTTACTCTGACTAATCTTCATTCCTCTTCTTTCTAGTGCAAACCTCCATCTCTCCAGTTTTTCCTCCACCTCTTCCCTCCTCTCACTACTAACACGTTCAAACCTTCAGACAAACAAATTACCCAATGTAATAAAGAAGGCTAAAAATGTCACATATTGAACTTATTTTACATCCCATTTTTCTTCAGAAAAAAAATTTAAACTACAGTCCTTATTGGCTACAACTTATGTGATGTTTGTTGTTCCCCCGCTCCAACATACTTGATTTAGATTAAAAATAATTCTCTGATTCTTCATTCTGACTTTATTTTTTTTAAATATAAACTCTGTTTACGCAGGTAAGCAACAAAAAGTTTGCAGGATTGAGGCAGTTTGTTTCACTCATTTGCATCAGACAGATGTTTTCATTAAGTAAACTGACCCCAGTGTCCGTCCACAGTGGTGGTTGTAGTGGTTGTGGTGAGTGTGCGACATCTCAGGATGGACTGGTCGAGGATGGACGTTTGCTGGGAGGTGTCAGATGTTGTGTTTTCCTGAAAGTGGCTGCTGTTGTCGATGGGAGTGCTGACTGCTGAGAACGACAAGGTTTGTCTCGGTGTTGCCAATTGGCTCAGGGATAAAGACCGAGAGCTGGACTGCTGCTTTCTGCTCCGTACCGTCCTGAAACAACAACGGATTTAGGATTTTTAGGTGTGTAAAGTTGTAACATATTTGTATCCCTGCATGCCATGTGATGTGTTAATCAACAGGAATAGATGGCCTCAGGGTGTGAGCTTGTTCAAAGAGGACAGTAAATCACTCCATTTACCGTGTTTCTCTCTTGGTGCTGATGTAGCTTCCGCTGTGGTTTTGGGAGTAATCCACCAGTCTCTCGCTGCCTTGCTGAACGGCACTGCCCTGCAGACGCAGGCTCCGTCGGGACATCCTTGGCGACTCGTACACGGGAGGGATCTGGTGCTCCTTCTCAAACTCCAAAGCTGCTGTGGAGTAGCTGGAACTGAAACAGAGGGCGGGGAGGAGAGAACAAAAAGTGCGGGAAAGTTAGAAACTTCAGGACGTTAAAAAAAAAAAAAAATGCGCATGACAGATAATTGTGTAAGACCAACCCTCAGAGGGAGAAAAGTTCTCTAAAATCTACTTAGAGATGAACATGCCTGCAGCCAAAGCCATAAATCAATCTAGTCCTGGTGTATAGACCCCATTTTTAACCAGTGAACTTTACATTCACTTATATGCCCTAGATGAAAAACAAACATCTAGGCCACCTCTGTGCTGTGCAGAGGTTTAAAACATCCACATTGGGCAGCTTTCCTGACAGGATATGACTCATTCACAAGGGAAAGAATAAAACAAGACAAAAGAACAGTTACAATATGTGCCTGAAAGTAAAGATGAACAAATATACCTGGTAAAAATTCCATACAGGGCAGGAAAAATCAAAAGAACATTTCCACTCAGTTATTCTAAAGTGGAAACAGTGTGTGAGTTTTGTGCCGTGCCTAGCGTGACTCACAAACCCACACCCACTTGGCTGAGTGCGCTCATAACAGCGGCAGAAATCCAGCAACGATTAGTCGGCAGTATAAAGGCGTTTAGATATAAACAACCACTTTGAACAGATGTTAATACAAATTTATTTCTGTACTGTCGTCTCCTGCTTATCTCAGGTCGGGTTGTGAGCCTAAAGGAAGGAAGTTCAGACTTTCCTCATCCTATCCGAGAGGTTTCCAAGTTTTTCCCTGGCCAGCTGTGACGTATAGTCTCCCCAGCTGGTCCTGGGTCTTCACAACAACAACGACCGATTACTAGAATTCTATGGACGCTGAAACTTTTTAGAGCAAAAAGCTCCTTTGAATTTCGAAAGCAGACGGATAAGGCTTGTAGTGTCCAGTTCTTAAATACAGTCATCGATCACCACCCACAGCTATTGATCACAAGTGAGCACTGGAACATAGATCAATTGGTAAATCTAGAGACTTGTTTTTTGGATTGGCTCTCTTTTCACCATGATGAACCGATGCAGCATCCTAATGATTGCAGACGCTGTACCAATCCGCTTATTGAATTGAATATACTTTATTTATACCCGAAGAAAAACTTGAGTGCTGCAGTGTTGCGTTCGTACAATCTCATACAATGGCAAGTAATTACAGGTTTGAAAGTGAAAGATTAAATAGTTTGATGGAGGATGATAAGAATGATTTTCTGTAACGTTCCTTTGAGCAGTGGGGTTGCAGGAGTTTGTTGCTGAAGCTGCTCTTTATCCATCGTTTCGAGCCAAGTCAACTTGCACTTGTTGACTCAGAGCAGGAACTTGTCTTCAACATGGAGAAAACACTCCATCCTTTTCCAGTTGAACAACAGAGTCAGATTTGGAGGTGTTGAATCCTGTCCCGGGTTCTGCCCAATCGACTACGTACACTATTTCCCCAAATAATTGACTGTATCAGTGAAAGACTTTCCTTCCAAATACTGAAATTTGTCATATCGTAATTATATATACTGTATATAATAATTTAATTCTGGACAGACTAGTGGTTAAATCAGGGGTGGGCAAACTTTTTGATTCGCGGGCCACATTGAGTTCTAACATTTGACAAAGGGGCCGGAACAGGAGCAGATGGATGGCATGCTTTGGTAATCGCTAGATTGGACCCATAGAATGACTCGCTAGATTTTAAACAAGCGCACCGAATGTTACATTTAGAGCGTTAAATTTCAAATCTATCAGCGCTAGGTCCGAAATCTAGTGTGATAGCGGTTAAAAACGCGCATTTAGCGGCGCTAGGTTTGAAATCTAAGCACTCTATGCTGGTTGTCTAACACGCTTGTTTACGTGCGTGTATTGGGCCCAATGGCTTTCCATATCGGTGCGCACTGTTTATTTTGAAGGCGTGCTCACCACGGAGACACACACATTTAATGGGAGCAGTGTTGTTGTATTCTCAACAAAGCCAATATATACGGAGTGCGCCATCTAGTGCCGAAACATCAAAATTGCAGAGGAAATAAAACTAACAAGGTTTATTTATTTAAATTTTTTTAAGGTTCGGCGCGCCGGATTAAAACAGTTAACGGGCCGCATGTGGAATGAGATCGCGGGTACAAGCGGCCGAAATGAGCTTCCTCCGCAGGGTGGCTGGGCTCTCACTCAGAGATTGGGTGAGGAGCTCTACCATCCGGGAGGAGCTCGGTGTCGAGCCGCTCCACCTCCAAGTCGAGAGGAGCCAGATGGGGTGGTTCGGGCATCTTGTCAGAATGCCCCCCCCGAGCGCCTCGCAGGCAGGGTGTTTTGGGCACGTCCCACCGGGAGGAGACCAAGGGGCAGACACCGGACCCGCTGGAGAGACTATGTCTCACAGCTGGCCGGGGAACGACTTGGGATCCTTCCAGGTGAGCTAGAGGATGCAGCCGGGGAGAGAGAGGCCTGGGCTGCCCGCTTGAGGCTGTTGGCCCCGCGACCCGACCCCGGAACAAGCGGAAGATGACGGAACGGAATGTGGCCCGCGGGCTGTAGTTTGCCCATGCCTGGGTTAAGTTCATTATAGATACCCAGTTGAAGTGCTTTTAGTGTGTTTGCTGGATTCTGAAACAACTCCTTGTTCCAGACCGAACCAGAGGAAAACAAGCGAGCATGACTATGGATTCCTCAGGTTCCCATCTGTCCCTTTCCTCCACCTTTAATACCTGGAGATTACACACTCACAGAGTGAGCTAATTATACACCTTCAGCCTCAGTCTGCTCCTGTCTGCTGAACCCACAGGCCTTTCTCCTAAAACACCACCAGGACATAACTTCTCCCTGTCTGCCAACCTGCTGCTCGAAAGCGTTTACAGAGAGGTGTTAATGCAAGCACCTGCACCGAATGTTTAACGACAAACATCTGTTTAACTCCTTAAACTGTATTATTTTGAGAGAAGGGAAACCCTCCGCTGTGTTTATGTACCACCAAATTACAGAGGAGACAAACAATTGCATGAACTCCTGCAGCAGTAGAGTGAAACCATGCAGCTTTCAGTGCATCTCCTTGGTTATCCTTCATCTAAATTCATGTGGAAAGTCTCTCTGGTATCTCTAAGCGTCAAATTCCTCCTCCTTTATCTCATCTCAGCCATATATCTCAAAAGACTCCTGATTATAATCAAAGAATTCCTCAAAAAAAATCTAGCCCTTGTGGTGTAAAAGAAAAGGCACTGGCCTCCTAAGTCAGGGATTGTGGGTTTGAGGCCCATCTGGGGTGATCTTGCGTTTGGGGGAGGCGTTGGCTCAGTGGTAGAGTTTGTCATTGGACCGGGAGAAGTCCGATTGAATCCCACTGAGCAGTCTAGAAGTCCCTGGAGAAGACACATAACCCCCTGGCTGTTCCCACCATTGATGCCATCGGGGCTGCCTGCTGTGGGGCTGTCTATGCGGCACAGTAACGTCCCCATTGTGAGACTAATAAAGAAATTTTTCAAAAACTTGCACAAACATGCATTTCTTTACTTCTTATTTATAAGCCATTTACTGCTCCTGCTGACGCTTTAGGAACAGAACAGAACTAAAACCTGCACCAACCCGCACAGGAAAAATAAATTCTCCTTTACAGAAATATCACTGTTCATCTTGCTTGAATTTGACATGCAAATATCTAAACAGAGCCGTGGGGCAGAGGAAGACATGTTTGCAAATCCATTGCACAACTTGGATAGATCTTAATCCCAGCGGGCCAAGTGGAACTAAGAACGTGTAATCCAGACAGTCTGGAGTGAAAGTGATTAAATGGTGTCTGATCAATGTTTTCCTGTCATATTCTGACCTACATACAAGTTATATACATATATGTACAGTACGTATGACATCACATCTAAGATACTGTAGATGCACATGAACTGTTCCCCGCTGCGGGACTAAAAATTATATTTAATCTCAACGTCCAGATTTAGTTTGATGTTGTGTTTCATGACAGAATGAATGATAGATATTATTTATGCTGGTTTTGTCAGAAACAGATGCAGAACATGAGGCAGACAGAGCGAACCATGAAAGAGGGACACGTCCAACACTTCCTGGAATCTGTTCTTACATAACAGCAAAGCTTTTGGTTTTTCTTCCCACACTCTGTGGGCAGTTCACTTTCTCTTTTTCCAGTTCCCTCATTTTCTATTTTAACTGGTTGGCAGGCGTTGTGGTTGGAGCAGCAGCCGTGAAGTGTTCTGTTACTACACATCACTTCACAGCAAAACGTATACACATAAAAAAAAATATGATTCAGAAGAAAACTGAAAGGGATTCACACAAAAATGATCAAACAGAAACACACAGTGAAACTTGACCGAATCGGCACAAATAATAATTAAAGGGACTTATTCCAAAGTGTTTTTATAAAATTATTATTTTTATCCATAAACGCTGGAGCAAATTGAGAAATCTCTCATTCTGTACTCAAGTACTATTTGAACAGCAGGTTGTTCTTGGCCATGGATTTTGTTTTCTGTCACACCTAAATTCTAACGTATTCAGAAAGGGTTTTTTCACCACCAATCTGTGAGCACCTGTACAACACTGACAAGTTATATTTTTATGTGAATGCAGCAAAATAAAAGTATAAAAATTGTGTGCTTTACACTGTGTCGTGCATGCACACATGGGGCGGGACCAAAAAAAGGAGAGAGAGAAGGAGGAAATTCAGTGTGAAAAACGGAAGTGACACTGAATTAATACTGTACCCATAGGTATCTACCCTGCTTTCTTCAGCATTAAAAAACTACTTCCCTCTCCAAACTGGTGTTTCTATGTCTTTGTGTGAAGACACCTTTCCTCTGGGCATCATTCTAGCACACATTCAGCTCAGAAGATGAAACAAAACATTCTAGCAAACAAAGCTTAGCAATAAAGAAAAGTACACAGTCCAGAGCAATAAAGAGTGTGGAAAAGAGGTGAAGAAGCTTGTGCAGGCAGGTTGGAACGGGTGGAGAAAAGTATTAGGTGTGATGTGTGAAAGAAGAGTTTCAGCTAAAATGAAAAGGAAAGTGTACAAAACCGTAGCGAGACCGGCCATGCTGTTTGGTCTAGAGACAGTAGCACTAAAGAAAAAGACAGGAAACAGAGATGGAGGTAGCAGAGATGAAGATGCTGAGGATCTCTCTGGAAGTGACCAGGATGGACAGGATTCACAGGAACAGCACATTTTAGAGGTTTTGGAGAAAAAGTCAGAGAGACCAGACTGAGATGGTTTGGACATGTGCAGAGGAGAGAAAGTACATTGTCAGAAGGATGCTGGGTTTGGAACCACCAGGAAAGAGATCCAGAGGAAGACCAAAGAGGAGATTCATGGATACAGTGAGGCAAGACATGAAGATAGTTGGCGGAACCGTAGAAGATTCAGCAGATAGGGTTAGATGGAAGAAACTGACTTGCTGTGCTGACTCCTGAAGGGAAATGCCGAAAGAAGAAGCGTCCCCCGACATAACAACATTATTTTTCAAATGAACTTCTTTAGTTCGTCTTAATAATATCTGTCTAATGCCTATGCTTGTGCAACAAGTCACATAACCACTACAAATTCGGCGGCCCTTTTAAGGTGCAACCAAATAAACTAAACGCACTGCACAGATCATACCCTGGAAGATCAACAGTTAAGTCCTAACAACATAGTCTTGTAGTAAAAAAATAAACGCGATTTTTATCTGTATTTGAATAAACATTTAATCCTCTGTTTACAAGATACTGAGTTTATTCCGAGATTATTATATTATCGTTTCAGACTACAGACACACCTCAAATGCCAAAAAAAGAAAAAAAAAGGTCATGCAAATGAGGCGGAACGAGTCAGGTAAATCATTTCCTGTACTAACTTTTACGTTGTACAGGTACACACCTTCAGTGCTATATTTAGCCTATCAGGATCAACCACCTGCTTTGCATGGTGCATGCAAAAACTTGTCAGAGAAAGAACACAAAATGTTGTACTGAAAGCAGAGAAATGTAAATGAAAATGCATCATTAAGTCTTCTGAACCGTCCATCGGTAATGGGGTCACACTGGGTGCAAATGCTACCCCGGTTGTTTTCAGGTGAGAGGCAGAATATACCCCAAACAGGTTGCAATTCTGTTGCAGGGCCACACACATATTCATTCCTAGGGGCAATTTTATAGCAAACATGCATGTTTTTGCAAGGTGGGAGGAAACCGGAGTACCCCTAAACATACACAAGAAAAAACATCACCAAGCCTCGTCCCACCCGGGACTAGAACCCTAACCTTCTTGCTGCGAGGCCATTGTGCTAACCAGTGGGCCACCGTGTCGCCAAATTCATCATTTCCTTGTATAAAAGTGTAACCTTGACAAAATACATCTTTTAAATAAGCAATTTTTTCATTGTAACCCCAGCGAAAACTGGGGTTTTTGAAAAGCACTGATTAAAATCAGGTATTCACTAAAGTTGAGGTTTGTTTGGGGTGAGCTAAATTAGTCACACAATTGCCCAATAAACTCAAAACCATTTACAATGCATGAGCACACATATTTTACCTCATCTGAACCATGTGGGCCATAAATTCCAGCATCCAAACCACAAGTGTGCTTACATAAGCTTGGTATAGGAAAGCATTTAACTTTACCTACAGATGTTACACAATAGAGCGGCAAACAAAATAAAAGCTTGAGAAAGATAAAAATATGTTACATTGGATCAAATTTGAACGAGATTAAAAAAATTTAAACTAGAAAAGACAAATGTAATTTAGCATGTATAGTTTGTACATGTGGCTACATGTGATTCTACAGAAAAAAGTTGGGTTAAAACTTACAAAACTTGATTCTAGGTTGATCGTACCCAGTGACACTTCTAAATTTTGCGAGTATATTCAGTAGATCTGTTCCATTCCATCGTCTTCCGCTTAACCGGGGCTGGATCGAGGGGGCAAAAGCCTCAGACGGGAAGCTTGGGATTATCTAACCCCAGCTGCATCCTCCAGCTCACCTGGAACGATCCCGAGTCGTTCCCTTGCCAGCTGTGAGACATAGTCTCTCCAGCGGGTCCGGGGTCTGCCTCTTGGTCTCCTCCCAGTGGGACGTGCCTGAAACACCTCACCAGTGAGGTGCTCTGGAGGCATCCTGACCCGATGGCTGAACTACCCCATCTGGCTTCTCTCAAACTGGAGGAGGAGCGGCTCAACGCCAAGCTCCTCCCAGATGGCAAAGCTCTTCACCCAATCTCTGAATGAGAGCCCAGCCACCCTGCGGAGGAAGCTCATTTTGGCCACTTGTATCCGAGATCTCATTCTTTTGGTCACCACCGACAGCTGGTGACCATAGGTGAGGGTGGGAACGTAGATCGATTCATCAAATCTATGTTTTTATTTTCAATTATTTTTTTTTTTTAGATATTTTCCAAAAATGTTGCTTCTACTCATTTTGGGGGACTTTGTATCAAAGTCATCGTTCAATTTTTCAATTTAACAAAACCTCCCAAATATGATTCTTTTTTTTTTTTTGGCAAAATTGCAATCGACATACTTCTCACTGCAGAAATATTGTTTGAATCAATTTAATTTTATTCTACGGCTCCTTTGCAGACATTTTTTTTCTAAAACGGCTCCACACATTTTAGACCAAACAGAAACACACAATCTGGTTTAACAAGGTCAACACAAGTATAAACTAAACAGACTTAAATCTATTTAATAGCTTTGTGATTCATCTACACAGGAATGGGATTTGGTTTAGGAAGTTTACCAACGTTTACCAAAACCTAACATTATGAAGCCATGACGCTGTTAATTTAAACCCCCACAAAAATGCTCTTCCCCACTTTTTTCGAACATATACTTCTAATCTGATTTACACTGTTTAGAAAACTAATCTTTTTTTTTTTTAGGCTAAAAGTAGCCTAAATAACTACTTCCTCCCAACTTCCCGCCACATACCAAGTGGAGAAAATCTTCTCCCTCTGCGACCCCCAGTAGCCAGAGAGAGAGAGTTTAGCCCAGACAGTGAGTCTTTGAATTTCGATGCAACTCTCTCTGGGTGGGAAGGATTTGGCTCAGTGATAAAGTTCAACCTAACCCGCCTCATTTCCCCTCCCGCAGGCAGCATTTCCCTCCTCTCCCGCTCTATCTATGCTGTCCTTCACTCACTGCTTGAGCTGCTACGTGTTGTTGCGGTTGCTACGGAGATAGCTCTAAACAGAATCCTGGCATTAGAAAGACACGGACATGAGGCTGGACGGAAATAAACAATAACACAACACACATCATCCCTGACGGCTAAAAGTAGCTTGGATTTCCTCATGGTAGCTCAAAGATGAACACTAAACACTTTCTCCAAGATTTCATAAACACATTTACAAGAAATATTTTTTTAAAAAATTGCACCAAAACATGCTTTGGGGCACTAACCAACTCCCACTTCTTTACTGTTGTATTGATTGAAAGTTTGAAAGTGGGTCTCTAAGTGGGGCGTTTGCGTGGTCTACACATGTATGTGTGGATTTACGATAAATACTCCAATTTTTTTCCACCCTTCAAATATATTTCTTTGAAAGTTTAAACCATCCAAGGCAAGCATGGGCAAACTACAGCCCGCGAGCCATATATGGCCTGTTAAACGGTTTTATTTGGCCCGCCGAACGTAAAAAAATGAAATAAATAAACCTTGTTATTGTTTTTTTCCCCTGCAGTTCTGATGTCTCCTCACTAGATGGCGCACTCTATATATATTAGCTTTGTTGAAAACAACACTGCTCCCATTAAAATGTGTGTCTCTGTGATACGCACTCCAATACACATAAGTAAATAAGCATGTTAGATTTCAAACCTACATATTAAACCTAGCACGCGCTAGATGCACATTTTTTAAGTTCTAGCGCTAGATTACGTGCATGAAGTGGCCCCAATGGCTTTCCATATCTAGCGTGCTTGTTTACCAAAGCATGCCATCCATCGGTTACGGCCCCTTGGTCAAATGTTAGAACTCAATGTGGCCCGCGAATCAAAAAGTTTGCCCACCCCTGCATTATGCGGATATTGTGCACAAATGGGTGTCTATCCCTATGACCTACTGGTGACTTGTACAGAGTGTAACCTGTTTGCGAATTAGCCGAGACAGGTCAACGCGCCCTTTACAAACCAGTAAGGAATTATTTGATTTATACCACCATGGAATGGCGAGGTTTTTTAAAATGGGACTCTAGCTTTGATAGCTGGTCATTTTTTGGTTCTGGTGATGGTTTTAAAAGTCAAAACGATTTAGACTTGATAGCCCGCTTCACATGTGATTCCATTACTCTAGTGCGTAGCGAAATGCACACAATGAAATAAGGACTTAATGTTACGTTTGCTTAGAACTGAAATGAGTTTGTTTTGATGGAAGGGTACATTCTGGGCGGTTAGCGGCCTAGCTATTTATTGAATGAGGGCAGAGTGCTCACAATACTTTGCAGCATGATGCTAAAAATCTATCTTTTAACAGGAAAAAATGAGTACAATTCAAAATCTGTGGATAACAGACAGTGTCGGTTTCAAAAAAAAAACAAAAAAAAAAAAAACTTAATTAGCAAAGTCTGCTCAATTTTGCAGAAAAAAACAGAGATCACAGCTTCTCAAAATCCTGGACGGACTGATCAGCTACTGGAAGATGCAGAATCTAGCTGCTGTTATTTGAGGAGCTCAGCGTTGTGTGTGCAAAAGCAAACTCTAAGCACATGTGAAAACAACTGATGAACAACAGCTGCACAGCTGTTTCTGATGAACAAACTTCGTCTTAGAGGACAAAGTCTTGGCTCTAAATCTTCAACCTGGGAGAGGATAAGCCTGGGGACTGATCAGATTTTAATCACAAGTATGATTTGATTTGTCAACAATCATACAAAATAAATTTGAAAAATATTGTAGCTATTGGGGTAGAAGTTAGGAATCAATAGGAATAAAGGTTAGCTGCAGTGAGACAGAGCACATGTGTGACAAATAATTTATGAGATACCTAAACATAAACGAGACCACCGCCCCACCCTACTAACCCACTTCCACCATCATAAAGTATGAATGCTATGCAAGCTAACTCATTTCTGAGGATACACACCTAGTTTTACTGGTGAAGGGGTGTGTCATGGAGGTAGGAAAGCTACAATCACAACAACAAAATAAACTTTTTTTTTTTAATCTGTTGCAAGAATTTACCTGTGTAAGATTTTAATCACAATTCCTTCCTTTATGTGGCTTTCTGACTCAAGCAACTGACATCGACGATCCCACAAGCCACATAAATAATTTAAAAAAAGATCCTCGACACCTGTGCAATCCATTTAGAAAAATAAAACAACAAGTTTGTAAATCAATTTTATGGTTTTTAGACTGACATATTTGATAAGTTATACTCCGTAAATTTTGAAATCGTATTTTTATTCTTTGTTTTTTATTGTTTATTCCAATATTTTGAAATAAACAAATATTTTTTGTTGTGTTGAAATCACATCCCTGACCGGTCAAGATAAACTTATTAAAAACAAAAAACAATATTTTAATTACCGGTACATATAATAACAAATATTGAACAACAAAAAGAGATTGCTATGATCCCCGTATTGTTTTAAGACTGAGGTCTTTTAACTCGTTTTTTTTTGTCTTTGTATAGAAGCGTAGCACTACTCTAGGCATGGGCAAACTACAGCCTGCGGGCCACATGCGGCCTGTTAAATGCCTTAATCCGGCTCGCCAAACTTGAAAAAATTTAATGAATAGACCTTGTTATTGTTTTATTTTCACTGTAATTTTTAAGTTTCCTCACTTGATGGTGCACTCTAGAAACAACAACAATGCTCCCATTAAAATGTGTGTGTCTTCGTGATGCCCACGCTGTCAAAATAAACAGTGTACACAGACATGGAAAACCATCGGGCCCAATACATGCACGTAAACAAGCGTATTAGATGTTAAAACAAACAAAATGTTACATCAAGCACTTAGATTTCAAACAGTGCCGCTAAATGCATGTTTTTAAGCGCTATCGCACTAGATTTCAGACGGAGTGCCGCTAGATTTTGAATTTAACACTCTTGATGTAACATTTAGCGCACTTGTTTAAAATCTAGCGCTCCATTCTATCGGTCTAATCTAGCGGTTACCAAAGCATGCCATCCATCTGCTCCTGTTCCGGCCCCGTGTCAAGTGTTGGAACTCAATGCGGCCCGCGACCCAAAAGGTTTGCCCACCCCTGCGCCACTCCAACCCATTTGAGTCAAATTTGAAGAGCTCAGTAGCGTTTGGGTTCATCTTGATTGAACTTTTCAGTTGGGTGTGTTGGAGTAGAACAATGTCGACAACCTGCGGGTTTTCTAGAAAATTAGGACCATAAATCTGGAAGATGACGTCAACATATTATTTTGTTATTATGCAGTTGGGTTAAACTAATTAACCATGTGAACCAGAGATTTTAAAAAATGGTCACAATAAAAGCTAAACTTACTAAAAAAAAGTTCAAACACAAGCCCTGTGGTCTGTTCTAATGTTGAGAAACAGTGCATAAAAGGAGGGCTTCGCCCACCCCTCGGGGTGTTCAGGGCTACAAAACCTGTCGCTGCTCCTTTGAGTTCAGACAACATATGTAGCAACCGTTTCTATCACCTGACTCTGTCCATCTACTGCCCACTGTGTTACTCGCTGCAGACCATGTGCACACACACAGACACAAGAGCTGAACACATGCAGCTAGAGTTTCACACACTGTTAAGCCGCCTTTTGGATTTTAAGCTAAACCTAAAAGGCGCTGTTGAAATTGATTCAATAAATTTCCATCTTCGGGTAGTTTGTTCACTAAACTGTAATGAGATCAGTCTCTCACCCTCAGCACCCTGTTAAAATAACCAAAACTAGAATGCAAATATCTCGAGTTGTTTGCCAAGGAGAATAAACTATTAGTCTAATCCTGGGATCAGAGCCACAAAGTAGCAGCTAGGTTCATTAATAGCTCGTCAGCTGACAAATTCAAAGGAATGTGATTGGCCCGTCCCAGCCTACCTGGCAGGCTTAGGTGGAAGTGTCCAACTGGATTTTGTACATTCCTCTTAATTTGGCTGAGGTTTCTGACTTACTCCATTCAATAACAACAGGAATGTTGTCGTTAAGAACATTTGAAGAAATAAAAATAACTTAGAATCCTATCAACGTCTATTAAATATCCATCTACTCTGTGATCTGGCATACAGAACTATAGCCTGTAGGGCTGTTGGAGTTTATTCCAGCAAGTATGATATAAGAGGCGGGGTACACCCTGGACAGGTCACTATTCTGTGGCAGTTTATTACTCTTTCATTAAGAAGGAACAGTAGCTTTTCTCGTTTGTTTTTCTATTACTACAATAACAATATTTATCATGCTGAAAGTGTCCCTTAAAGAAAGACAAATCATCTTTTTTTTTTTTTTTTTTAATATTCACCCCCAAAAAAACTTTGCAAAGACATTTACTAAGTTTCACATGCATTTGAAACTGAGTAAAGGAGACATTGGCTCAGTGGTAGAGCGTTCGCCCGTGGACCGGAAGTTAACCGGAAGCTCGCGGGTTCACGTCTAGGGTCCTTGGAGAAGACAACTAACCCCCCCGTTTCTCCCACCATTGGCGCCGCTGTGGCAGCCTACTGCGGTGTAATAGTGCAGCACACAAATTTTCCCAGTTGGGGATGAATAGAGTATGTAAAAATAAAAAAAAAAATTGACACTGAAATTCTCCCATTCTATTAGTCTCCGGTTAGTCTGGCTTTCTGGGTGTGTGCACAACACGGTGTAATTGTGCATGCAAAATTACACCCACAATTACAGTGTAAAGCTCACCAAGTTAGCAAAGTTAACGCATATTCTTTTTTTGGTGCATTTACATAAAAATGGAACTTCATATTCGGACTAAACGTGAGCAGAGCGTGTGCGCTTTAACCCTTCCTGCTTACGTTGGAATGTGGGCGTGGAGAAGAACAAAAGATGTAGCCAAGAACAACAAGGCATTTGAATAGTGTCCGCTTTCAAATGACTCAAAAATCCATGTATGAAATGAATTAAAAAAAAGCCCTTCAGGTATGTTTTTGATGTGGGAATAACATTTGATTTGCAAAAAAACCCCTTTTAAGCAGAAAATGCCACACATTGTCTCTTTTCTTAAGGGCAGAAGTAAACTTTATCCGATCTTTGTTGAGACTCGATTTTTACGAGACGATCATACTTTCCCTTCACAGATGGGGGACATATGCTTCATAAGACGTCAAACTATCACTCTTTTTACCCCACAGCCAAAAAGTGAACATTGGACATGGTAGTATTTCATTTCTCTACAACCATCTCCACACCCAGATGCCTGTCTCTGCTCTGACAGCTGCCAACCGCAGCGGTGACACATAAAGACAACATTCCTGCACATGCACGGACCTTCTAGGAGCACTCCTGCACACCTAGAACATTAACTCTGATGAAAAAAAGACGGTAATCAAGTGCATTAACAGAAACGTGTGCATTTTTTTAACACAACTTTTATCTGTTGGTGAAAGTATTAAAAATTGAGATGTAAAAATAAAGTCTGGGTGTTTATTCTGGTTCAACTTTGCAAAATACTTCACAATTTCCCACAGAAAAGTACAAACACACGCAATTTAACTGAATCATAAGACTGACTCATCGAAGCCACAACTATTAGAGCTTTTGTTTCTGTCAACCCTCTAAAATGAAAACACACAGACTTTCTGAATAATGAGAAACGTTCGTGTTCTGTTTGATCACAAAAAAAAAACAGACCATGTGAAACATTCTTCTTCTTTCAGCATTAACCTTCACGGGTTGCCACAGTAAGTCAGTTTCTTTCATCTAACCCTATCTGCTGCATCTTCTTCGGTCACACCAACTATCTTCATGTCTTCCTTCACTGTATCCATGAACCTCATCTTTGGTCTTCTTCTAGTCCTCTTTCCTGGTGGTTCCAAACCCAGCATCCTTCTGCTAATGAACTCTCTTTCTCCTCTGCACATGTCCAAACCATCTCAGTCTGGCCTCTCTGACTTTATCTCCAAAACCTCTAACATGTGCTGTTCCTCTGTTCTTGTCCATCCTGGTCACTCCCAGAGAGATCCTCAGCATCTTCATCTCTGCTACCTCCATCTCTGCTTCCTGTCTTTTTCTCAGTGCTACTGTTTCTAGACCAATCAGCATGGCCGGTCTCATCACGGTTTTGTACACTTTCCCTTTCATTTTAGCTGGAACTCTTCTATCACACGTCACACCTGATACTTTTCTCCACCCGTTCCAGCCTTCCTGCAAATGCTTCTTCACCTCTTTTTCACACTCTCTATTGCTCTGAACTGTTTATCCTAAGTACTTAAAATCTTCCACTTTATCTCTTCTCCCTGTAACCTCACTTTTCCATTTGGATCCGTCTCATTCATTTGAAACATAAAATTTGGAAATATCAAAAAGTAACACATAAATAAACATGGTGCACAGACATTTTAAAATAAACGGATCTGTTTCAACGTCTAATTTATACTTTTAAGGTCAATCTATAAACCCGTAAGAACAAAAACATAAGAAAATGGCACAAAAATTAACACTTGCATATTTTAAAACTATTTGTAATCAATCCACAGACGATTTTTTTCCCTCGTTTGAAAATAATTGTTTCTTTTGAAATGCCAGGACCTGGATGTCAGAATCATGCTACGGCTTAGCACCAAGGGCTCACCTGAGGGAGTAAGTATAGCCGGTGTTCTCTGGATCACACTGTGGAGGTGTATATATGTGCAGATGGGAATAATCCATGGTCATTCTTCTGTTTTTAGACTGAAAAAGTCAGGATCCAAGGCAAAGATGTCAGTAAGCGTGAGCTAATAAGTCAGGAGGATTGTAATCTAACTTCACAAACACATTCAAAAGAAAATAAATCCCAACATGAGGATCTTTGTTCAGCCTGTTTGTCGCAGGTAAACCTGCTTTGCAAATGAGCTCAAGTTGCCGTATTTAACCACACTGCAGAACTGAAAAATGAGAACTCACTCTTCATTTAGAAAATAACTAAACACACGCAAGAATCTCCTGCAATGTTTGCACACCACCAGTTGCAGCTACGTGCACTACCCTGGCAAAAACGGCCAGGTCAATCTGACCCTAACCCCCTGCTAATGGACAGACTGGAAACACAACAACCAAACTACGGAGAGTTAGCCGACCTCTTCCTGCATGCTGACGGAGACTAAAAGCTCTTCTCTTTTCGTCCTGGTTGAAAAATATTTCTTCAGCAGTAGAAACAGTACACAGGATGAAGATCGTTTTTTCAGGCTACCCAACGAGGACAGCTACTCCAACATTGGCTGCTTAAGTCAGCTATTATGAAACAGAGTAAAGCAGCAGAGGGGTGGAGCGGATCCTGAAGCAATGGGCGGGAAGCAGCTGGGTAGAGCCACAGTGAAACTTTTATGTGAACAGGCTGTGCAAACACAACACTACTGTCACACATGAGTGTACACACACGCAGCTACCAGCCTACCCATCAAACCTACAAGGAAGAGTACTTGTTTTAATGATTTATGGAAGAGTTTATTAAACTTTATGACACGTTGTGTGCGGTTTTGACGGGTTACTTTATTTATTTAGACATTAAAGGTGGTTTAGAGGATCTTAATAAACTCATTAGGCAGTATTATTCTATCCTGAGTTCACTAATTGGACTAGCTGAAGAAAAATACTTATAGAAATGTTCAAAACTTTAGCCAATTGTTTTTATACGCAAAAACAATTCCCCCCCAAAAGTGAGTTACTTCAACTTTCTGTTTCAGTGACAATTATGTATTTCCATTGGCTGGACAAGAAAAGGCCAGCAAGAACAAGCCGAAAAGCAAAGCTCTCGATTACAAGTCGATCTACGTTCCCACCCTCACCTTTGGTCACCAGCTGTGGGTGAATGAGATCGCGGATACAAGCGGCCGAAATGAGCTTCCTCCGCAGGGTGGCTGGGCTCTTACGCAGAGATCGGGTGAGGAGCTCTGCCATCTAGGAGGAGCTCGGTGTACAACCTCCCTCCAGGTCAAGAGAAGCCAGATGGGGTGGTTCCGGCATCTGGCCAGGATGCCCCCAAGCGCCTCGCTGAAGAGGTGTTTCGGGTACGTCCCACTGGGAGGAGACCAACATGCAAACCCCGGACCCGGTGGAGAGACTATGTCTCACAGCTGGCCGCGGAACGACTCGGGATCCTTCCGGGTGAATTGGAGGATGCAGCCGGGGGGAGAGAAGCCTGGGCTTCCCGTCTGAGGCTGTTGCCCCGGCAACCCGGCCCCGGATGAGCGGAAGACAAGGGAACGGAACGAAAAAATAAAAATCATAGCTGCCAGAATGTAATTACAAAATTATAGGCTAATAACCAAGCGACGTAGTTTTTTACTTTATTTTTTCCGTTCCATCGTCTTCCGTTTTACCGAAGCCAAGCCGCGAAGGCAACAGCTTCAGACGGTAAACCCAAAGCTTCTCTCGCCCCGGCTGCAAGCTTCAGCTCGGATCCAGAGGTGTTCCGGCCAGCTTTGGGAAATCTCTCCGGCCAGTCTGGGGCCTGCCTACGAGTCTCCTCCTGGTGAGATGTGCCTGAAACAACTCACCAGCGACGCGCTTGGGAGGCATTCTAACTAGATGACTGAACCACCCTATCTGGCTTCTCTGTACCCGGAGGAGAAATGGCTCTACTACCAGCTCCTCACTCTATCTTTGAGTGAGAGCCCAGCAACCCTGTGGAGGAAGCTCATTTTGGTCGCTTGTATCTGTGATCTCGTTCTTTCGATCGTCACCGACAGCTGGTGACCATAGGTGAGTGTAATAACGCAGAGTTTATTACGTTTATTTTTGAATCTCGATTTATGCTATAGAATTACAAGTGTCCAGTCCAATCCAGGAAAGCTATTCTGTCCAATAACATCTGAATTTACTCATACTTCACATTTTAATCAATCAATTTAATCAAATTAATACCTCATACCAGACTCGTAAAGTCTTAATCAAATCCACCAAATCTCTAAGCTGAAAAGAGGGATAAAGGGAAACAAATACCCCGAAAATCTCCAAGAGAACTACTTAAACCAAGTCAGGATTATAGATGGGTTTTCTGCCCTAACTCTGCTGATGATGTAGATTCATTTAGATGTGTTGTTAGGAATTTAAAACCAATCTCCTGCAGGGTAAATAACTGTGAGCTCATCCCTGAACAGACAGGTTGAACAAAAAAAAAAAAAAAAAAAAGGAAATCTTGTCTTACAGAATAAGGATTACAAATATCTATGTCCTCATGTTGGTGTAGTTTACCTCACACCACCTCTAGTTTGCTGTCTCCTTTACGCAAACCACCTGCGACAAACACGCAACCCGCCGGGCCCGCAAACTGAGCCCTGAAACGGGCGCAAATAAATCCCGCAGCCGTTTTCATTTAACCTGGCTGTCCTGATAACACATAAAACCAATCCGGACTAAATTTAGATTGGATGTTTCGGTGCTGCCGTCACTCAGACTGATGTGAGAACAAGGACGCACTACCCGCTCATTTTCACGCAATATCGGTCAAACTGGAATTATAAATACTCCAGAAGGAGATCGGGTGCATTTAACGGTTTTTAGTTTATTTAATTTGTGTAAAATGTTTGTAAATATGTGTTAAAATATTTATAACAGGCCGGAGATTGCGTCACCTGTCACAACAGTTGTTGGGTATGGAGAGCAGCAAGGACAAAAAAATTAATTAAAAACCTCGAGAAGAAATCAAAATTTTTAATCATGCAGCTGATAAATGCTTTAATTGAAAACAGAATATCAACTTGCCCGCGCGATTAGACTCCATGGATGTTATTACTCCTTTATTAACGCGTTAATCCATACAAATAAAACAACGCAAGATGCAGCAAGGATGCGTAAAAGCTGCTGAACTCTGCGCGTCCTCAGATCCAGACGCTTTTCACTCAAACAAGAAAAAATGTCAAAAGTTTGCAGGCTGATAAGTGAAGTGTTGTTGCTAATGCAGGAGAAGCAGATTTCCAAAATGGCTTCCCGGGCGTAACAAAGCCAGAAGGATCGCTCCAAAGCTGGTCCTCCCTCCCACTCCCAGACGCGCTATTGTGCGCACAGTTTGAATCTATTGGAGGAAACTCACACGCTCATGATGGTTCACTTCTAAAAGGAACCTCGATCAAACTCTAGCACATGTGTTAATGGAAATAAAAATAAATTCTTGTGCATGCTGAGTCTGACAGTGTTTTATTATTTATTGGTCTTTCAATATACTTTCTCTATCTCTCTCACACACGCTCTCAAACGCACACACTAAGGAAAGCAATTGGGGCTACTACACGCACGTAATCAAGCGCTAGATTTTAAATCTAACGCGCTTGATTTGTGCGTGTAGTGGCCCCAATGGTTTTCCATAACACAGACATTTTCCGCACGCAAGAAGTGCTTTGGGAGTGGGAGAGGCCACGGCAGCAGGCGCTGCTCATTGAGAACCGGCTTAACAAACTGGTAAATGCTGCTTTTGCCATGTTAAGTAACCTGAAAAGCCTCCAAAAGAGTGGTAGAAAAACTAATATTATAAATCATTTTCTGATGTTTATTTGCTGACCCAGGTGAGTCAAACTTAAATATCCAGAGGGCCAAAATTTAATTTAACAAAGTTGAGGGCCAACATTAATCTTAATATGCTTAAAAAATGGTCTAGGTACAACAATGACACCATTGATTTTTTTTTTTTTTTAATACTTTATTAATCCCTCACGGGAAATTATTGTGTTGCATTTCACCGCAGCAGGCTGCCACCTATGACAGCACCAATGGTGGGAGAAACGAGGGGTTAGGGTCTTCTCCAAGGACCCTAGATGTGCAGTCAGTGGGATTCGAACCTGCGAACTTCCGGTTTCCGGTTTGCGGGCGAGCCACCCCCCCCCACAATGATAACATGTGAAATGCTAGTATTAGATCATAAAGACGTATTTAAATGGAGGAAAGTGTGTGTATGTGTACTGTAGGCGCATCAAAACACCAGCAGAGCATTCTGGTATTTGTAATATTAGTGGTACATACATTCTCGGCCATAATACTGGCGAGCCATTATTAATGGTAACTTGGTACAGCTTTGTGGGCCTAACAGTATTATACCATTTGCCAAATTTGGCCCACGGACCAGAGTTTGACACCTATGTGCTGAAATTACTAAGCTCACTGATTATAAAGTAATTTGTATGTAAAAAATATTGTTTGAAAGTTTAAATACAGTGTTCTGATCTAATCATATCACTGTGCACTACTGTAAATGTGCCAAGGTCATAAACAACTCAATCAGCTAGAATCCACCGATGCATGTTGACAGTTGTGGGCGTTTTTGACGCACAAAAATCTTTGCTCTGATAACAGCAATTTTACAAACCACGCATTTTACTTTCGTCAAGGAACTTCTCCTTTCACACTCATGTTTGCACTCTTGTGCAATATTAAATTGTGACAACTCACCTGTGAGGAACCTCATTTAAAATTCCATAGCAGTAGCTACAGTACATGAGCCCATTATAGACAGGCAGGCAGCTTAATGACAGATGGATTTTGAATAAATAAATAAATAAATAAATAAATAAACATTAAACGTAAGTGAATAATGGTGAAAGAAACTTGACTTCTAACAGCAACAAGTGGCCCGAGTATAAATAAACACATGTGACATATTAAATGTGAAATGGAAATAAAAATATATTCTAACTACTCTTTAACTAACTTTTTTATGAGATACAAAAAATTTTCTAGATAGAGAAAATAATAAATATCTGAATTACGAGATATCAAACAAAACAAATAGGCAAATGGAAAAAGGGGAGTGTTCAAAACATGTAACTAACTACTGAGCAATGTTTATATTTCTACACCTATCAAAAGTTTGTATTCCATCATGAACTGTAAGGGTTAATATTTGCTGAGTGCCCACAGCAAATTGTTTCTAAACTACTCCCTAAATATCTACATACTACTGAGTTGTAAGAGTCTAAAGCAGACATGTCCAAAGTCTGGTCCGGGGGCCAAATGTAGCCCGTGGTCAATTTTCATCTGACCCGCAGCCTCCGACATAAAATCAATCACGCCTGGCCCGCATGTTGAAATAACACATTTGGCAGAAGCGCTGTTACCTGCGTGTGCTAAGTGCTGCCATTTTGAGGCTCAATTGGGAACAGCAAATTAGTATACGGGTAGTTGACTGAATAAGCCCCCAATTTTCTAAAATGGAGACAATCAACCAAAAGAGGAAAGTTGGGTACGAGGGCCGACGATTCAAGGACGGGTGGAAATTGGACTATTTCTTCTCTGACATACGTACCAACTGTGTCTGCCTCATTTGTAAAGAGTTCAATGTCAAGTGACGTTATCAAACAAAACAAGCTGACGTATATGGCAAGATCACAGATAATGAACGCAGCGAGAAACTGAAACATCTGGAAGCTAGTTTAATCTCACAGCAGCAATATTTTACAAGAGCTCGAGAGTCAAATGAGAATGCTACAAAGGCTACTTAAGATTTAGCACCCCTGATCGCAAAGCATTGCAATCCTTTCCTTGTAGATGAATTTATCAATGATGACAATGGCAAAGAATATCTGTCTTTAGAAGAAGCAAGAGTTTGCCAAAGTCTGCCTGACACATAGCAAATGTGAAACACAAAATGGCTCGTTGAAATTTATTTAATTAATTGCTGTTCTAGGTAAAGAACATCCGCCAAGGTCAGCCCTCTACATTTTTAACACAACAAATCTGGCCCCCTTTGCAAAAAGTTTGGACACCCCTGGTCTAAAGAATATACAAAGGTAGGTTGGGGTGTCTCAGATGCTTGATAAAAATATAAGACCCCCCCAGGAGCTGAGCAGTGAGACATGAAGTCTTTGTGTGTTGGTCTTTCTTCTCACAGATGTCATAAGAACTTATTGAGGTCAAAGAACACTTGAGCCTTATTGTTCATGCTTAAGAGCTTGTTAGAAGTTGTTTTTGTGAGGCCAACCAACTGCACCCACCTCCCCCTTTTGTCACTGTCACCATATGCCATCATTTAACATGCATGTGAATGCCAGCTTGCAGGTTTGTAAATTGAACTTTAAAATGAGGTCAGTGTCTCCAAGTGGTTTTGATATTGGGACAAAGGTTGTACACACACCAAACAGGCTAGCAGGTATTGGGGGCACTTGTGAATATTGGCATGGTACGCCATGTACCAACAAAGCAACAAAGAACCACACACATACTTTGCTAGAACAATTTAAGACTCCAAACCCCCCAAATATTGTGTGTACATCTTTGGACAATGGTGAAAACATGGAGAACATGAAGGGAACCCAGGTATTTATAGCAGAACATGCAAACTCAGCAAACGGGAAAAAAAAAAACATATTCAGTCCGTCTTCGATCAAAACTGAAGCTGGCAACCTTGTTGCGTGTGAGGCCAAATTACTAACAACCAGGTATGTACGCATTCAATACAGAAAATTTATAAATAGGTGTTTATAAATATAGAAAATACAGACAGACACATACTGTAGATGGGGGAGGCGATGGCTCAGTGGTAGAATATTCGCCCTTTGACCCGGAAGTTCACCAGGTCGATCCCACTGAACACATGTTTAGGTGTCCTTGGGGAAGACACCTAACCCCCATTACTTCCACCATCGGCAGCATGCTGCGGTGTAATGCGGCACAAAAATTTCCCTGCCGAGGAATCAATAAAATATGTTAAAAAAATAAATATATATGTTGAGAAAGTCATTGCCTCTTAATCGAACCAAAATAAACCAAATTTAGTAACGCCCATCCAAAACATTTGTAGTCAAGCAGGTTTGTATGGCAACAAACCTCCAGTGCAGAAATGATTCACAGTTCAGGCAGAGTCAAAAACAGAATAAAAGGAACTTAAAAACCAAAACAATGCAGTTTGATGCACAACAATGTCAAATAGGATTATGCACCCATCGCTGGAAATGTTGTCATATGTCACGATTGGCTCAACACATGAACCTAATATCATAACATAATGTTCTGTCGGGCATCTGAAAACTTTACAATCCATTGAGTTGTTTTCAACCTCAACCCGAAATACATAAACTACCACAAATATTTCACAACTTTTGAAAAAACTACTTTCACTCTGTTTTTGGAATTATTTGCAAAGAACAAACAAACTTATTCTTTTTAGGTTTTTGGAATTCATTTGAAAAAAAATAAAATTATTATAAACTTTCTGAATTCATTAGGGTACGTTTTGTTCAATAAAATGTTGAAGTTTTTGGGAAACTGGTCAGGAATTTTTTGCTTAAATGCGTTGTATCAATAAAGTGTTTTGTAATTTCTTTTCCCAATTTGCTAAACTTTATCACTATTATCATACAACTAGGGCTGCACGGTGGTGCAGTGGTTAGCACAATGGCATCACAGTAATATGGTCAAGGTTTGATTCCTGGAGTGAGGATGCGGCTTGATTCCTTGGCCTTTCTGTGTGGAGTTTGCATGTTCTCCTTATATACAGTATGTGTAGGTTTTCTCCGGATACCATCTGGTTTCCTCCCATCCTCCGAAAACATGTATGTTAGGTTGACTGGCTGCTACAGAATTGCCCCTAGGAATGAGTGTATATGTTGATGGTTGAGTGTGTGTGTGTGTGTGTCCCTTCAACAGACTGGCGACCTGCTTAGGGTGCACCCCGCCTCTTGCCTGAAATCTGCCGAGATTGCACCCTTTGTTAGGAATAAACAGTTCAGAAGACGAAACGAAAAGAATCATGCAACTGGTTCATTAGCTTTCATAACCAGTGTTAAGAATTAATGGAGGACCAAAGAGCCGTTTTGGAGCTGCATAGCCGCAGGTTTTGACCCCTGCCACGTGTCACATTATTTCACGTTTGCCATATTCAAAACAATGCAAATTTAGTTACAAAGCGTATCTCTTTCTAACAGAATAAGAAATTATTTGATCTAATTTAACTTCATATTTAGACGTTGCTGCACCCAATCATCACCTGGAGAGACGATAAGCAGGACTTCTGTGTTCATAAAAATCATCATCATCAGCAGCAACATCTCATCAATCATTGGATGGAACACTCATTTGTGTAAAAATGAAACATACTGGTATCTCGGCAATGATGTCATTGTGTTTTTAAAACCCAAACAATAAGCATTTGAACCATCACAACAGAAATAACTCTACGGTACTCTATCCTGTATTAATGACCTATTAAAATGAAGATATGTGATTATTTATTTGATCCAAACCCAGATAATAAAACCATGACTATACATTTTTTGTTACAGAGCTGCTGAGAGAACATTTTATAAATCTAGCGCCACCTACAGACCTCTAAATATATTTACTTATCAAACTTTGAACCTCATCTTCGAGACAAAAACCTGATCTTTTTTTGCTGGCATTAAGATTACTGCCTAGATCAGCCAAGATAACTTCTCTGATCAGCTTTTTTTTTTTAGGAGATATTCCAATCATAGTGGGATCAATAAATGCCAAACATGATTGGACAAGATAACCACCAATAAAAATAAATATTATTATCCATGTTACATTATATATAACACACACACACACTAACACACTCATTGTAATCTTAGATATACATTTGTTCAAGCTTTTATAAGTCCATAGTTTTAAAGACAAACAACACAGCGCATGCCCAGAGTAACAGGCTCAGGATGAAATTGTGAAAATAAAACTACTTACATTCTGGTTCAAAATGTAGACTTTTATAATGTTATAGTTGTTTGGATAGATTATATAGAGGCTGATGTGTGTTCGTCTTTCCCGCACTCCATCATGGTTTTTCCGTTATGACGCTAGTATCATCTGACTAGCCTTATATGGTAAAAGAAGAAAAAAAAGTTGGAGCAGTGATAAGGGGAATTAGCACAATCTAGTGGCCATTAAGGGAAAAACACCAAGGTCTGTTTTTATTTCTCTCGTGTTTTTCACAAAATTGGAAAATGGAAAAAAAAACAAGTTTATATTGATTTTTTTTCAAAATCTGGAGCTTCCCTTTTTTTAAAAAAAAAATCGAATTAAGTATATTTGTAACTTGTTTTAAACTAAAACAAAATAATTATTATATTATTATTATTGTATTAACTTTACTCATTTTTTTTCTCAAAAATGAATAAATGAACACACCTACGTGTGTTCAAAATCAGTTCAAAATTAGTTCAAAATCAGGTCTGCTTTTTGAAAGATAAAACTTTCAATGGATCAACAGGTATTATTAGTTTTAAAGGCTTCACTTGAAAAATAATATGACATCCAGAGGCGGATCCAGGATTTTTTTTAAAGGGGGCGGGGGGCGTGAGGTAATTGATAAGAGGCTTTATCACTCTATACTGGCTTCACTCTACACTGGAGAGTTCTCTCAACCCCCTCAGAACATTTTGAAAAATATAAGTCATTTAGATGGGGTGGTTCGAGCATCTGGTAAGGATGCCCCACGAGCGCCTCGCAGGCGAGGTGTTTTGGGCATGTCCCTTCGGGAGGAGACCAGGGGACAAACCCCGGACCTGCTGGAGAGACTATGTCTCACGGCTGGCCGGGGAACAACTTTGGATCCTTCCGGTTGAGCTGGAGGATGCAGCCGAGGAGAGAGAGGCCTGGGCTACCCGTTTGAGGCTGTTGACCCCGCGACCTGACCCCGGAACAAGCGGAAGATGACGGAACGGAATGGAACGGATAAGTCATTTTCCTGCATTTTGGTGACCCATTCGCTGGCCCTGCAAGGGGATAGCTTGACTAGTCCCCTTTTCTTTCTTCCTTTTTTTGTACACCTTATCGCCCCTCACCCCTTCCCCTGAATTCACCCCTGACACCAACTGAAAGACACACATTTAAAACAAAAAGACAAAACTTGTAAAACTAGTCTATTTTAGATAATGACATGGGTGTGACTCAATCCTTTTGTCCTGAAACTCACGTCATCACATAAGGAGAAGTGAAACCTGCAGAGCTTGTACAAATATTTCAGTCTTTGTCCAGCAAAAGAACATCATGCGAACTTTAATTTTTTTAACCTGTGTTTGTCTTTTTACACCTGTGTGGCCTGTTGACCCTGATCGTTGTAAGTACACTAAATTTAAACGTAAATCTTACTATTGATCATGCTCGTTGCTATGGTAGCAGATACTTGGTTGTGGGCTTTTTAACTTTCTGAAAAAAATGCCTCTGTACAACAAGTTGGAAGCTAGTTTTAGTAACTCCTCGGAGCTTAAGTTGTGTAGGAATTACATCTGAGCTGAGATTTTTTTTGTCAGTCTGTTCCTTTGTCTATTTGTTGAAATTCACCCGGCAAAATCACAACATCAAGCTATTCATTTATCACCCATCCTTCAGAAACTGAGGAGCAACAGAGAGGAAGAGCTTATTCCTTTGTTTGTCCTTACATAGACTGGTTGTCTTGTGAATTACTAAACATACCTCTTAAATAAAGAGGTAATTCTTTGAATGAAGATGAGTCTACATCAAGGGTGGGCATACTTTTTGATTTGCGGACCACATTGAGTTGTAATATTTGACAAGAGGGCCGGAACAGGAGCAGATGGATGGCATGCTTTGATAACCATCAACTCATTGGAGAAAAAATACGCATCTTAGGACATGAAGTGCATTTGGCGGCGCTAGGTTTGAAATTTAAACACTTGATGTAAGATTTTGCGTGCTTGTTTTAACATCTAGCGTGCTTGTTTATGTGCGTGTATTGGCCCCAATGGCTTTCCATATCAGTGTGCACTGTTTATTTTGACAACAGGCGCATCACAGAGTTTACTTATCAAAGCCAATGTATTTAGAGTGCGCCATCTAGTGAGGAAACTTCAGAATTGCAGGAAAATTGAAACATGAACAAGGTTGATTTCTTTATTATTTTCAAGTTTGGTGGGCTGGATTAAAACGTTTAACGGGCTACATGTGGCCCACAGGCCGTACTTTGCCCATGCCTGGTCCACTTGAATTTATTGCAGCTGTCAACTCGATGTGAGGAAAGAAGAAAAAAAAGGCAAATAAGAAGAAGTTACTTTAAGTTTGTTGTCAGTGGTTAACACCTTATCATGAGTTGGAACTAATGACATTAGATTGTTAGTTTCTTACCCCACTCATTTGAAGTATAAAAATCAAGATGAATCAAAAACTATGTGTTGCTATTGTCAATGAAAATTCACAGACTAGGAACTTGCTTGAAAAGAAAGACAGGACTTTGAAGAACTTTTTTTTATTACAAAGGTGTAAAAAACACAACACCTCAGGAGCAAAGCAGGACTCTCACAATTAGCACCATGTTCTCCAAATATTGTCCAAAACTGTAATTCCACTTTAATTATAATTTGTTACTAATTCTTTTTCTATGTATTTTTAAAAGTTTACACCCTAAAGCTTTTTTTCCTTCAAACCCAAGAAGAGAATTTACATCACTAACTAATGGAATTATTTATTTTATATACTGTTTCCACAGTTTTATCTCATGATTGGTTTAGTTTTTCTGCATTGTCTCTTTTCTTTTTTAAGATTCGTACTGTGAGAGCTGTGTGACTGCAGCACATGGTATGTTGGATTAAACTTATTTAAGAACTTGCCAAAAAATATTTTAAATAATCAAACTAAGTTTTTCTATTTATGTCTTTTATTTTCTTGTGGGCAATTATATCAGTAATTATGCACATTTTCTGCTTTCAGAGTTGGAAAAAGCCATAAAAGAAGTCCCAGTAAGTAGCAGACAGTTGGTGGTAAAGAATCTCCTTAAGGGGAAGTTGTGTGAGAAACTTCTTACCGTAAATCACGATCATGTTCCAAAAGAAACCCTAAAATCTTCTTGCCAGCACTTGTTAGGTAAGCTTAGGACAAAGATCACATGGAATTAATGGGTAATTATATTATAACAACCATCAGAGCAATAACGTGTTCTTTATTTTTCCAACCAGATTCTCATTACAACAAATTCATAGATGCTTTACGAGATCAGGACCCAAAGAATCTGGACATAACTCTATGTTACGAGGAGTCGGTGGCATGTGTTGGGGTTAAACGTCAATCAGATAAGGTATGTTTTTATATCCAAACATCCTTCTTCAAAAGTAAATGTAAAACTGATGTTTTTCATTTTTGGTTTTCAAACAGATTCCGACACATGGCTTTAAAGATTCTGACCTTGATGCTTTACTTAAGGCAAACAAAGATAAACTGCGCATGACTCAGCCCGTTCCTCCAACTTCATCAACAGACAACAAAGACGAGCTATGATTCGGCAGGCTCGCTATGCTTGTAAATCATGTCTGTGCTACAGGACTGTAAACATCCAAATAAAGAAGCACTTGTAAGAAAAGAGTCATTATTTACCAAAAAAAATGTGTTGGTCACTTGAGGCTTATCTAAGAATTGTACCCCCCAACTAAACCATTTTGTTTTGCTCGCACTGAATAGCCCTCATTTGTCAAAGTCATGCTCAAAACAATGTATATTTCAGGCGTACACAGAAAATATCCCAGAGCGTGTGTGACATTTCTGAAAAGGAGTATGCCTTTATAAATCCAATGATGAAAAATATGGCGGCTGTAAACAATCGTACGTTCAATGAACACGCCTACATTTATTCAAATTTATGCTCAGTCACTCCTTAATTTCACAACATTGTCATGAAGCGGTGTGCAGGTGGAAAGAGGAGGACCCAATTGCAGACAGAAAACATGGTTCATTTGAATTTGGCAGTCCATTAATACTGCGGAAAGAAAAACAAGGTTTCAGTGGCATGGGAAAAGTTATTGTCAGAAATGTGGTCATGGTCAGGCAACCAGGAACACCTGGCTGGAAGGGATTATATGACCCAGCCAGGACGTCCGGGGTGCACAGATGTGTGGAATCAGGAATCATCCTCAGGTGACCCTTATCAGGGTGATTAGGAACATCCAGGGCTCTCTCTTGTGGCAGGAGAGGGATCATGACAAACATAAAGTTACAAAAGATTTTCTGGGTTTTTCTGCCAGCCACTTTTACACATGGCTTGCAGAAATATAATATTGTATCAGCCAACTTCTCATACTTAGACAGCTGACCTGCATTAAAAGTGTTCTGATCCATATCCAAGTCAGAAACCTGGATTTGTGTCATTTGAGGTCTATAAGTGATATCAGACCCACATAATTATTGTTAGTGTTGTAACTAAGCCATATTTAGTCAAACTAGCCAGAATTGGGACCAAATCTGTCTCGTAATTTGCAAGGCCACATTTGCTTTGCATAACCTATGTCCCATTCACAATTCCTCAAAGAATTAAGACAATGGCTTCTGAGTTGTTAACCTGGGTGGCACAGTGTCTCATGCGTGGGACTGTCTTTGTGGTCTCACTCCAAGTTGTGTAAAGTGGTCCAACTTGAACCTCTGGCTGAAAACCCCAAGGTTGTTCCTTGCAGGAGCTTCTTAATTTGTGGTGACAGTTGGTCTCTTGCTCTCCTATTCACTATCTGTCAGGATGTGGGAATGAGGAAAGATGCAATTGCAGAACAACAAAACAGGATTTTTAAACCAAAAAGTCCAGTAAGGCAAAGAAAAGTACAGAAAAAGTTGTAAGTCAAAGGGCACAAGATTAACGCGGGATCAAAAAAGTTCAAATAATATAACAGAGTTCAAAGATGTAACTCATCGTCACGCAGCCAGGAAGACCTGGCTGGGAAGGATGGTGATGGTGGTGACGACGATGACCCGACCAGGAGAGGAGAGGGGATCATGACACTATCCACACTGTTCACTGACAATCATTAAATTTGACTCTGATTCTCATTTTTTATTTAATCGTGTTATTGCAGAGTTACAGTATAGTCTCAATGGTTTAATCGCCAAGCGTGACCGTGGTTCAACGCTGAAACATCCTCTTTTAAACAAGCAACACATACGTTAGAAAGAGGATGGCGGTGATACAAATCACAAAAATATGTTTGCACAAAGCTTGAAAGAAACGCTATTCAACTTTAACAGCAGAGATGGACAAAATTTTGGATTTCCTTTGCAGATAAGCAAGCATTGGTGGTTCAGTGGTAGAATTCTCGCCTGCCACGCGGGAGGCCCGGGTTCGATTCCTGGCCAATGCATTGTATCTTTTGGGGGAAGGGGCTGCACAGTGGTTAAAGTGTTCGCCTGTGGACAGGATGTTAGCGGTTTCGCATACCACTGGGCAGTGGTGGATGAAGCACTCCCTTTTTGTACTTAAGTAAAAGTACAGATAATCAGGCAAAAAATTTACGTAAGTAAAAGTAAAAATATCAATTAAAAAATCTACTTAAGTAAAAGTACAAAAGTAGTTTGTGGAAATTGTACTTTTTAAGTAAAAAGTAAAAGTATTCGACCATAATTCAAATGTTATTTGCTATGCTGTAGGGTGTCGCCATGGTAACCAGGATAAATACCCTGCAGGGGTGTGACCCCCCTCTCCCGCCTCTTTTGGTCCACAAAAAAAATAAATAAATAAAATAAAAGGAAAGGGGACACGTCAAGCTAACCCCTAGATGGGCCAGTGAATGGGCCGCTAAAATGGAGGAAAAGGACACTTATTTTTTAAAATGTTTTTGGGGGGGAGGCCCCCAGTCAGTATCTATTGGCTTTGTCAAAACCCCAACCCCCTTTGGAAAATTCTAGATCCAGCCCTGCTCTGCGTAATGATGGCTCAACTTTTTATTTAGAAGTAAACACAGCGAACAACGATCTTCTGACTCTTTAATTTGTACTAGATTTGATGTTAGGTTTTTGGCGCTGAATGAATGCGGAAAATGTTTCTCGATTCATTACTTCTTCTCCCGATTAACTGCTTCTTTTGATTTTGACGATGCGGCTTCAAGATGCGTAAAAAAAAAAAAACTTGCGTATTTTTCAAATTCCTGAACGAAAATGTAACAAAAAATGTAAAACACACTTTTAAAAAGTAGCGAAGTAAAAGTACAGATATTTGCTCTAAAAATGTAGTGAAGTAAAGGTAAAAGTACCGGTCTTAAATTTTACTTAAGTAAAGTATAGATACACATTTTTTTTTACTTAAGTACAGTAACGAAGTACATTTATTTTGTTACGTTCCACCACTGCCACTGGGTGCACGTCTAGGGCCCTTGGAGAAGAAACCTAACACCCCGTTTCTCCGACCAATGGCCCCGTTGTGGGCAGCCTGCTGCGGTGTAGAAGTGCAGCACACAAATTTCCCCAGTGAGGGATGAATAGAGTAAAATATTATTTTCATCTGTTTGTGCAGCATCGGCTAATGAGGGAGCTGCAGCTCCCACCACTCTTGCTGCAAATATGATAAGCGGTATGAGTCATGGGGGGAGCAGTGGCAGACTGACTTTTTAAAGCTTTAAAGCGTTAAATCTGGAAGGCTGGATGAAAAAACAATATCCAAAAACCCAGACATGACCTTGAAAGATAGTAAAATGATATGCAAAATCCTAAACAAATGTGAGGGTGTGGTTGAAGCTGTTCACAATGACAAATAATTTAAAAAATGTGACAAAATCTTCAAGTTTTTGTAACTTTTTGGTACTTTATCAATACATAATTTAAAAAAATTCACAAAATAAATGTCCATTGTGTGCATGCAACAGAAAAGCAAAAACAAAGAATAACTGAAGGAACAAAAACAGATTAGGAACTTATTTATTTGTACATATTTTCTCAATATAAGTATTTTATTTTTTATACTGTATTTAATGTACATGAAGGGGTACACAAAAAAAATATTGCAAAAAAAAAAAAACACGTTGCAGATTATTCTTAGTCATCCTCAAATCAACTCCCTAAATAATTAGATTTATTTAATTACTTGATCTTTGTTTCTATGATTTTATTGGTATTTTGTGGGACTTTATTAGCAGTGATGTGAACTGCGGCTGCGCAGTACGTACAGGAACGTGGCGCTGTTCTGTTGCTATGTTGCTAGGAGGCGCTGTTGTAGCCCGGAAGAGTTGCAAATAAAGATCTTCGTGATGGAGAAACCGACACTGATTGTAAATTCGTAAAATTGGTAAATCCGCTTCTATGTGAGTCTCCAAGAGGAGAAAAGATAGAAGACAAGCTGATTTGTCCTCCTTTGTGCAGGTATGAAAAACACACGGTTTACCAGCTGTTATTCTGCATGCACATGTGGACTACAACGCCCTTCTGGCTTTAAAAAACACACACACACACACACACACACACACACACACACACACACACACACACACACACATGATCTGACTCATAATTTCTAATACACACTTAGCATGATGTAGTGATCATTGATAAAGAGGTCATCTCTGCTGTGATTGCCTCAAAAAGAGGGTTACACCCTCACAAGAACCTTCATCACCTCCAAACCTCAACCTGTCATTTGATAAATAAATGCATCAAAATTCATTTTTATTATTTTTTAATGCAGGATCAAAGAAGAAATGCTCTCATGAGCTGAGGTTTTGTTCCAGTACCTCTGAATGATCAGCACACAGGAATAGAAACTATTGATTTGAACCCTGATTATGTTCCTGAGAAGAGTCACCAGTCAAGTTTAACAGACTGGAATGTAGAGAATGTGATGACTGAGATAAAACAAGCTTTCATTTGTTCTTATTTATCCTGTTCGTCCATTAACAGATTTAAACATGTCGTCTAATCTTTAATCCTACATATATAATCTAACCCCTTACTTTCTATTTAATGTGTAGCCGGGTGATGAGGATACATGGTGTCTCTTTCCGGCCCTGAGTGTGGATGTATGGGTGTCCGGAGATGGAAAACTATGAGGACTTCTGTCTGCGGAGTTTGGCGTTATTGCAGAAGAAAGGGAAATTTAAGAGGAATTGTGAGCCACCATGTTCCCTGAAAGGTTTTTCTGTCATCAACTTTTACGGAAGAGCAGTGCTATCACCTCTGGTAAGAAAAATTCATTCAAAAGAAACGTTTCTGATAAGTCCATTTAATTGCACTGCGCAGAAATAAATAGCAATTTTTTAACTAATGTGTTGTTTTCAGGTTACAATATATTTAATTTTTTGTCTTCTGAACCCCGCGACAGACTGGCGACCTGTTCGGGGAGTACCCTGCCCTTCGCCTTAAATCAGCCGGGATGGGCTCCGGCACCCCAGCAACCCCGTAAAGGACGGACGGATAAGAAGAACTACTTATTCCCTAACGAGTTCGCGGTGGGTGCCAGAGTCTATCCTGGCTGATTTAAGGCGAGAGACAGGGTACGTCGGTGCGGCGTCAGCAATAACTGGGACGCTGCTTCGGTCCGTCGTGGTAAAGAAAGAGCTGAGCGGAAAAGCACAGCTCTCGATTTACCAGTTGATCTACGTTCCTACCCTCACTTTTGGTCACCAGCTGTGGGTGGTGACCAAAAGAATGAGATTGCGGATACAAGCGGCCGAAATGAGCTTTCTCCGCAGGGTGGCTGGGCTCTCACTCAGAGATCGGGTGAGGAGCTCTGCCATCCGGGAGGAGCTCGGTGTCGAGCAGCTCCTCCTCCAGGTCGAGAGGATGCCCCCTGCTCCCGCCGAGCGCCTTGCTGGGGAGGTGTTTCGGGGACGCCCCACCGGGAGGAGACCAAGAGGCAGATTCGGACCCGCTGGAGAGACTATGTCTCACAGCTGGCTGGGGAACGACTCGAGATCCTTCCAGGTAAGCTGGAAGATGCAGCTGGGGTGAGAGAAGCGCGGGCTTCCTGTCTGAGACTGTTGCCCCTGTGACCCGGCCCTGGATAAGCGGAAGACGACGGAACGGAACAGGGTACATTCTGTTAAGGGGCCACACATAAACACACACACACTCATTCCTAGTGGCAATTTCATAGCGGCCAATCAACCTAACATCCATGTTTTTGGAGGGTGAGAGAAAACCGGAGCACTTGGAGAAAACCCACACATGCAAGGGGAGAACATGCAAACTCTACACTGAAAGATCAGTGTTTTAAGGCTCGTCCCACTCTAAGACTTGAACCCTGACCTCGTTGCTGTAAGGCCACTGTGCTGACCACTGCACCACTGTGCAACCCGTAATATAATAGACAATACAATATATATGCTGTATTTTTATACATCACTTTTACGACTAGTTTGATCACTTACAATGTCTAATCCCGCAACATACTGGTGACCTGTTCGGGGTGTACCCTGCCCCTTGCCTCGAATCAGCTGGGATGGGCTACAGCACCTCCCGCAACCCTGAAAGGGATGGGGTAGACGGACTGACAATGTCTAATAATGACTTTCTTATTAAAAGGTTGTAAGGTGGTCTGGTGGTTTCTAATCTACTGACGGTTTCTGGTCTCAACCTTAGTTTGGAAACTCCAGCTTTCTTGTTTGGAGTTTGCACATTCTGTTTGTGTATGTGTGGTTTCCCTGCGGATACCCTTGACTTCCTCTTACGACCACGTCACACAATTGAATGAACTCAGGATGCAGACTCAGTTCAGGTGGTGCAAACAAAGGGATTTATTCTACTAGTCATGGAGAACGAGTGAACAGACTGGAAGTTGTGTGCAAAACCCTAAATAAATCAGAAGAGTGGAGCAGATGAGATGATGAGGATAAGAGGAAGGGTGGGGACTTACATGTGTACAACAGGATAAGATGAGAGGATAGGGGGAACATGAAGGCAAGTTGTGGGATGATGAAATGGACTAACCCAAAATTGGCATGGTGGGATCATTGATCAGACCGATTTCTTCAATCATTTTGATGTATTTCTCACAATAATATTCAATTAAACTGTAACTCTACTGTTTACTGTCTTATAAAGTTTGTAGAGGTGATTTAACTAAGATCTGATGGAATTAATTTCTGCATGAAAACATGACTACTTGTTGTTAAATAGTTAAATCAGGACTTTTCATTTGTGACTAAATTTTGCACGTCATCCACTTTTTTTTTGCTCAAACTGTTGTGCGTAATATAAATTGTTGGTGAAAAATGCACCAAAATTACTGAGAAAAAAATGTAGTTTGTTGAAGAGTTAGTGCATGTGAATAATGAATGAAAATTTTAATTAACCGTTCCGTTCTGTCGTCTTTCGCTTATCCGGGGTTGGGGTTGCAGGGGCAACAACCTCAGACAGGCAGCCCAGGCTTCTCTCACCTTGGCTGCATCCTCCAGCTCACACGGAATGATTCAGAGTCGTCCCCCAGCCAGCTGTGAGACATAGTCTCTTCATCAGGTCTGGGATCTGCCTCTTGGTCTCCTCCCGGTGGGACGTGCCCGAAACACCTCACCAGCGAGGCGCTCAGGGGGCATCCTGACCAGATGCCTGAACCACCCCATCTGGCTTCTCTTTACCTGGAGGAGAGGCGGCTCGACACCAAGCTCCTTCCAGATGGCAGAGCTCCTCACCCGATCTCTGAGTAGGTACCCCAGCCACCGTGTGGAGGAAGCTCATTTCAGCCGCTGCTATCCGCGATCTCATTCTTTCGGTCACCACCCACAGCTGGTGACCATCTGTGAGGGCGCCTATCCAGATTTTATTTGCCTTAAATGTTAAACATCCAGAAACTGACTGGGAGAAATGGATTCACAAGTGACATCCGGCTTGTTTTTGCAAGAAAAACATGGCCGCCTCGGGATCTTCACTTGTGTTTTTCTGTTAGGACAAGCATAAATGTGTACTTTCAGAACTGAATCAATGGTCGACAGGAGAGAGAGAGAAAAAGAGGAGAGAGTAATTGATGATGAAGTGAATCAGGTCTATTAGGGAAATCCATCAGCTCGTGACTGCTGACAAAATGAATTGTGAGTGAAAACCTCATGACTAGAAGGCTTGTTTGTTGCTTTCTATTTCAGTCCAAGAAGGAGGTGGATTTGTTCCAGTAAACCATGAGAAATTGAATTAAGACACATTTTTGACAAAGCAAATGAAAGAATTAATGCTGGAATGTGCTTATGTTTTTCCTTCAGCTGAGCGGGGAGCAGCGCACCGAGATGTGCCGCCTCAGACTGAAGGCAGTCCAGCTGGAGCTTCACAAATACAGCCGAAAGAGAGACAAACTCCTGACTCAATTAGGGAAATGGGATCAAAATCAGGTCAGCCTCATGGATTGGTTCTGGGCCCACAGCAGAGTGAAAAAAACAACCTCTTCAGAATTTAACATTTACAAATCAAATGTTTCCTCGAGTGTTATTTAAAAGAATTCGTCCAGAAGTTGTACGTTAAGTTGAAAAATAGATGGACTAATATGTACTAGAAAAAAAAAACTTTATGATGGAGTTCAAAAGGAGAACAAAACAAAGCTTAACATATTCCGTTCTGTTGTCATCTGCTTATTCGGTACTGGGTCACTGGGGCAACAGGCTCAGACAGGAAACCCATTCTTCTCTCACCCCGACTGCCTCCTCCAGCTCACTCAGGAGTATCCCGAGTTGTTACCTGGCCAGCTGGGAGACATAGTCTTTCTAACAGGTCTGGGGTCTGCCTTTGGCTCTCCTTCCGGTGGGATGTACCTGAAAAAACTCACCAGCGAGGCGTTCGGGAGGCATCCTAACCAGATGCCCAAACCACCCCATCTGGCTTATCTCGACCTGAAGGAGCAACAGCTCTACTCCGAGCTCCTCCCGGATGGCAGAGCTCCTCACTCTATCTCTGAGTGAGTGTCCAGCCCCCCTGCAGAGGAAGCTCATTTTGGCCGCTTGTAGCCGCGATCTCGTTTTATATTAGCAGGGGGTGGGAACGTAGATCGACTTGTAAATCGAGAGCACTGCTTTTCTGCTCAGCTCTTTCTCCACCAAGGCGGACCAATGCGGTGTCCTGATTATTGAAGATGCGCACCAATCCATCTGTCGATCTCCCGCTCCATCCTCCCCCCACTCGTGAACAGTGGTGGAACGTAACGAAGTAAATGTACTTCGTTACTGTACTTAAGTAAAAAAATTGTGTTTTTGTACTTTACCTAAGTAAAATTTAAGACCGGTACTTGTACTTTTACTTCACTACATTTTTAGAGCAAATATCTGTACTTTTACTTCGCTACTTTTTAAAAGTGTGTTTTACATTTTTCGTTACATTTTCGTTCAGGAATTTGAAAAATACACAGGTTTTTTGGCGCCTCTTGAAGCCGCATCGCCAAAATCAAAAGAAGCAGTTGATCGGGAGAAGAAGTCATGAATCGAGAAACACTTTCTGCATTCATTCAGCGCCAAAAACCTAACATCAAATATAGTTCAAATTAAAAAGAGTCAGAAGATCGTTGTTTGTTGTGTTTACTTCTAAATAAAAAGTTGAGCCATCAGAGCAGGGGCGGATCTAGAATTTTCCAAAGGGGGGTGGGGCTTTGACAAAGCCAATATAAAGTGTCTAGGGGCCTCCCCCCCAAAACATTTTAAAAAATAAGTGTCATTTTCCTCCATTTTGGTGCCCATTCACTGGCCCCTCTTGGGGATAGCTTGACTTGTCCCCTTTCCTTTTATTTTATTTTTTTGTGGACCAAAAGAGGCGGGAGAGGGGGTCACAACCCTGCATAGTATTTATCCTGGTTACCATGGCTACACCCTATAGCACAACAAATAACATTTGAATTATGGTTGAATACTTTTACTGTTTACTTAAAAAGTACAATTTACACCAACTACTTTTGTATTTTTACTTAAGTAGATTTTTTTATTGGTACTTTTACTTAAGTAAATTTTTTGCCTAATTATTTGTACTTTTACTTAAGTACAAAAAATGAGTACTTCATCCACCACTGCTCGTGAACAAGACCCACAAATACTTTTACTCCTCCACTTGGGGCAGGACACTGTCCCTGACCCGTAGGGATCAACATGTTACATGGCTATAATTAGGATGAAGCCCATAAGTTCAGATTGTGTTTATTCTGCTTTTATTTTCTTATATTCTTGCATTTTCTTGTAAGCGTGCTAACCTCTCACCTGCTTTTCAAGGACTTTATTTTCTGAAACTATTTGTAACTCTTTAGTGTTCTAAGATTTTCTTGTTGTACTTTTTCAAAACACACATTGTATATTTATTAAGATGTGACAGATATTTTATCAAAATTTTCATTTTATGCACCAATAAGATGCAAAAATGAAAATTTTAGCTTGTTAAACTGTGACTGATTTCTCTAGATGCAGCAGAACTAAAGACCTTGGAATAAACAAAGAAACAATTTACAAAGTTTTAATGTTTCATAAACTTATCCAGGACTCAAACTGGTTAAGTTTAACCAATAGATTTTGTAACAGGATGAAAAAAAAAGTTAGTAAATTATGAATGTTTATTTTTTTTTTTTGTCTGTATTTGCACTTAACCTCGTGTGTTTGAATTTAGGAATAAAAAAAATTGTTCCGTTCCGTCATCTTCCGCTTATCAGGGCCGGGTCACGGGGGCCACACCCTCAGACGGGAAGCCCAGGCTTCTCTCACCCCGGCTGCAGCTCACCCTGAAGGTTCCCGAGTCGTTTCCCAACCAGCTGTGAGAGATAGTCTCTCCAGCAGGTCCGGGGTCTGCCTCTTGGTCTCCTCTTGGTGGGACGTGCCCAAAACACCTCACCAGCGCAGCGCTCGGAGGGCATCCTGATCATATGCACGAACTACCCCATCTGGCTTCTCTCGGCTTGGAGGAGGACCGGCTCAACACCGAGCTCCTCACGGATGGCAGAGCTCCTCGTCCGATCTCTGAGTGAGAGCCCAGCCACCTTGCTGAGGAAGCTCATTTCGGCCGCTTGTATTCGTGATCTCATTCTTTTGGTCACCACCCACAGCTGGTGACCAGAGGTGAGGGTGGGAACGTAGAGTGACTGGTAAATTGAGAGCTTATGATAAAATGAATGTATGATAAAAAAAAAATTATTCACTTACATTCCAAAGTTTAAACCTGACTATTAAACAGAGGAGTGACGGGGTAAACCCTGAACAGGTCACCAGTCTGTTGCCAGGCCACGCAGACAGTCCTCAAATCTGAAGCTTACACTAACTGGGTTTGACTAAATTAATGTGAATAAATTCATCTAATTAAAGTAGTTTATTTGTATTCATTCATAAGATGATTGTTTTTTTTTTTTTTTTTTTTTTAGGTGAAAAACGAGGAAGAGAAACCGGTTCTTAAATCTGCCACAGTCACTGGTTACACCCTAGTCACTGATTCTCCAGGACTTTCTAAAGACCCTTGGTTTACGCTTGTCGCAGGTGAGCCCATGAAGCCGTCTTCTATCCTAAACGGTTACCAGACGGAAAAGGAAGTAGCTATTGAGAATCAAGAAAAAAGTGACGAGGAAGAGGAGGATGAAGATATCAGTTTGGACAGCCTTCTAAAACGATCAAGGGAGTATGTGAAGAGAGAACAAACTCAGCAGGGAGTGGTCCACAGTGTTATCCAGAGCCCACTAGACACATACAGAGAGGAGCGCCTCCTCCTCGTGGAGGACATGGGTATCGAGCGTGGATTCAGCACTAGCCCTAAATCTCCGATCCAGATTCAAACGCCACACGACCAAAATCCACACAAGTCTGTATTAGTTTCAGCCAGTAAATCGGAGCGATACGCTTGTTTAACCAGTCCAGAATCCATCATTAATACTCGTCAGCGCGGATGTAAGCCACGCCCACTTTCCACCGGAAACATTCACGTTTCATTCCCGATCGCCGCAACAGATCTCATCCCTCAAAGTCCAGGGAAGTCAAGAGAAGGTGGAAGCGCTGCAGACTGGGTAGAGGCTGGCTCGGCATCCTCTGGTTTCTGGGTCTCAGAAGGAAGGGATGGATCTGGTAACCATCACTCCAGCTACACTGGAACCAGTCCTGGGCAGGAACAGGAAAACCTCGTCAGTGCCTCACTGCCCAGCTCAATGGCACACCAAGAGCATCTGACTGCGGAATTCCGTCGGCGCTGCCACACGCTGGACAGCCAGCTGAATCAGGCCACAATGGAGCAAGTGGACCACAAACAGGAGAGGACTCCTCGCTTCATGGCAGGCGTCACACGGTTGGCTCCAAACCGGCGGGCTCCTGTTTCCTCAACAACCCAGCTCGATAAGGTGGGGAATCAGTCACCGTCTCTGAAACCATGCTCCGCTCCTATCGCTGTGTCATTCAGGAAGGAGAATATTGACTCTCAGGGGTCAGGCAGTAGCAGGAAACCACCGACAGTCATCAGAGGAAAGCTAGAGACCATCAAGACAGGTGAGATGAGGTCTTTTATAAATGAAAACTAAGAGTTTTAGAAGTGAACGTCTTTGTCCACCCACAGATGACTTCCAGTGGCGAGTACAGACCCTGGAGAACAAGCAAAGAAAATTAGAAGAAGAGCACGCCGTGCAGATGTCTGTTCTCAGGGCTGAGGTGGAAAAAGAGGAAGAGTCCCTCTCTCTGGTCAGCATACACACACATAAGCAGTGGTGGAACGTAACAAAGTAAATGTACTTAAGTAAAAAAAATTGTGTATCTGTACTTTACTTAAGTAAAACTTAAGACCGGTACTTTTACTTCACTACATTTTTAAAGCAAATATCTGTACTTTTACTTCGCTACTTTTTAAAAGTGTGTTTTACATTTTTGTTACATTTTCGTTCAGGAATTTGAAAAATACACCGTTTTTTTTAGCGCATCTTGAAGCCGCATCGCCAAAATCAAAAGAAGCAGTTGATCGGGAGAAGAAGTAATGAATCGAGATACATTTTCCGCATTCATTCAGCGCCAAAAACCTAACATCAAATCTAGTACAAATTAAAGAGTCAGAAGATCGTTGTTCGTTGTGTTTACTTCTAAATAAAAAGTTGAGCCATCATTACACAGAGCAGGGGCGAATCTAGAATTTTCCAAAGGGGGTGGGGCTTTGACAAAGCCAATATAAAGTGACCGGGGGCCTCCCCCCCCCAAAACATTTTAAAAAATAAGTGTCATTTTCCTCCATTTTGGCGGCCCATTCACTGGCCCATCTAGGGGATAGCTTGACTTGTCCCCTTTTATTTTATTTATTTATTTTTTTTGTGGACCAAAAGAGGCGGGAGAGGGGGGTCACACCCCTGCAGAGTATTTATTCTGGTTACCATGGTGACACCCTGTAGCACAACAAATAACATTTGAATTATGGTCGAATACTTTTACTTTTTACTTAAAAAGTACAATTTACACCAACTACTTTTGTACTTTTGCTTAAGTAGATTTTTTTACTGGTACTTTTACTTTTACTTAAGTAAATTTTTTGCCTAATTATTTGTACTTTTACTTAAGTACAAAAAGTGAGTACTTCATCCACCACTGCACATAAGTACACACACACACACACACACACATATTTCTGGTTTAGAAGGTTTTCGGTTAGACTTTATGATCATCTGGAGGGTTTAAATAACATCCTATCAAATAGTGATTCAACATTTTACTCATTAACCGGATCATTCAGGATTTATCTTCTTCTGCTTGGTTCAATTCCCACTGGGACCATGCCTTAGTGGCCCTGGAAAAGACACCTAACCCCCAGTTGCTCCCACCACACGCGCCGTCATGGCTGCCTGCCATTATTTGAAATTTGTCATTTATTGTCAAAATGGGTTATTTTCTTATTTTAGGTATTTGATTTGTTTGTTTTTGGATTTTAAAGCAGTCATTTTTTTTTTTCTAGATTGAGGATACAGACTGGAGCTGGAGCGACCTGGTGGGTGTGCAAGGAGATTCTGGTGGTCAGAAACGCAGGTCTGCATCTCATATGAGCTCCTACTGCCCGGGACTGAGTCCTACTGACACACCCGTTGTCCGATCACCGGCTCACACCCCAGGTACAATATCCGCTTATTCCTAATGAGGTCACGGTGGGGAGTCTCATCCCACCCGAGACTCGAACCCCAGCCTTCTTATGAGGCCAATGTTCTAACCACCGCACCACCTTGCTGCCGCAAGTAATATTGCAGACACAAAAAATATTTTCCAACTTTAGATTAGATTAAATTAGATTTACTTTATTGATCCCACATTTGGGAAATTTGTGTGTTACAGCAGCAACAAGAAAGAAATAGACAGTATATAAACAAGAAGGAAAACAAAAAATAAAATATTAAAATAATAAAATAGAAGGAATAATGTGACAAAACATTGAGGTCAATCTTTAATTTGCATTTGATCAAAATGTTTCTCAGGGAGAAAAGATAAAGAAAATGGAAGATTTTAAGTACTTAGGGTCAACAGTCCAGAGCAATGGAGAGTGTGGAAAAGAGGTGAAGAAGCGTGTGCAGGCAGGCTGGGACGGGTGGAGAAAAGTATCAGGTGTGATGTGTGACAGAAAAGTGTCATCTAAAATGAAAGAGAAAGTGTACAAAACCGTGGTGAGACCGGCCATGCTGTTTGGTCTAGAGACAGTGGCACTGAGGAAAAGACAGGAAGCAGAGATGAAGATGCTGAGGATCTCTCTGGGAGTGACCAGGATGGACAGGATCATAGGAACAGCACATGTTAGAGGTTTTGGAGATAAAGTCAGAGAGGCCAGACTGAGATGGTTTGGACATGTGCAGAGGAGAGAGAGAGAAAGAGTACATCGGAAGAAGGATTCTGGGTTTGAAACCACCAGGAAAGAGGCCTAGAGGGAGACCTAAGAGGAGGTCCATGAATACAGTGAAGGAAGACATGAAGATAGTTGGTGTGACCAAAGAAGATACAGCAGATGGGTTAGGTGGAAGAAACTGACTTGCTGTGGCGACCCCTGGAGGGAAATGCAGAAAGGAGAAGAAGATTTAGAAACGAGCTGGTGTGAATAATTACAAGCAGAATTTTACAAGCTTTATATAAAAACAATGAATGCATCTGTTTGTTTTTGCAGTGTTTACCAGTCCTGTCTGTTCGGATCCAACCTCTCCTTCTGTCTCACATCCCATTTATGCGTGGAGCTCTACTCCTGGAAGTAACAAAATAGTACGACCTAGGTACAGTCTGGTATGTTCAAATTCTTTCTAATAAAAATATTCATATATTATTTCATTATGTTTACACAGTTTGGATCTGATTACCGTATTTTCACAACCAAAAGGCGCAGTCCAAATTTTGCTAGCTCTGTATTTAACACACGCATAAGGCTTACCCAATGATAGGGTGCGGGTTTTATGTACATACAGTACATATCCTCCACACTGTCTGCCTTACAACAACAACCACAACACACAACACACACAAGTGTGCGTATTTAAAAATAGATCAGGAGTAAAACTGAGTTTGGTTGGCTTTATTTAAATATTAGTTACAGTCGTCATGAAGTCATTTATCAAATCCATCAAAGTCCTCATCCTCTGTTTCAGAATCTAACAGCTGCACTAAATCCGACCTAGCAGGTTCACGTTCCTCGCTGTCAGAATCACTTTCTGTATCGTACAGCTCATCAGAAATGATGCCTGCTTTTGCGAAAGCTCGGACAACAGTGCCAGTCCTGGTCCGGATGGAAAAATTGCAGCGTTTCGTAAAGCGAAAGCACCAAGATGAACCTCCTTGGAAATGCTTGATTTTCATTTCCTCCGCTAGCGTTACTGCCTTTAGCTGAATAGCGACAGTGGAAACGCTCCTCCCAGTCGTTCTTTGGTCGATGATCCACTGCTGGAGTTTCCTCCAACTCTGGCCATCTTGCCTTATTTCTGCGAAAACTCAGCTGCGTCTTCTTCACCTGTCGCAGCTCGTTTTCCAGCTTCCTCCACTTACGAACCATCGACTCGTTAATTTTAAATTTTCTTGCGGCTCGATTCCCATGTTCCTCCGCATAGCTGATTGCCATCAGTTTAAACTGAGCTTCATAAGCGTGTCTTTTTTCCATTTTCAGTGTCGTTAAAACAGCAATGTTCTGCATAAAACATTGGGTGGAGACGGTGGCTGCGTGGTTAGCGCGTTCGCCCGCGGACCGGAAGGTCGCGGGTTCGCGTCCCACGGAGAGCTCGTCTAGGGTCCTTGGAGAAGACACCTAACCCCCACTTCTCCCACCATTGGCGCCGTTGAAGGGCAGCCTGCTGCGGTGTAAGGAGTGCAGCAAAACAAATTTCCCTGGTGAGGGATGAATAGAGTAATTCAAAATAACAAAATAACAAAAAAAAAATAAAGCACATACCTGTTCTTTTAAACACAATCCACACCCATACTTCACCCTTTAATGTTCTCATGTTCTCAAATGCGTCCACCTCGTGGTTTCCTAATACGTCCACAAATCACAAATCCCATAGGGTGCACTGCACAATAGGGCGCACCGCTCATTTTGAAGAAAATTTCAGGCTTTTATGTGCGCCTTATGGTCGTGAAAACACGGTAGTTTAATTTGTCTAACTGCGCTAATGTTTTGATTTGCAAAGTTAGTAAAAACAGAAAAACCAGTTGCTTCTAAGAATAAACTTTTATCTTCATTTACGTTTCTTTTCAGGTTGTGACTGTAGAGCAACTGAAGGGGTCCAGTCGACTCGCTGCAATGGTTCGCGGCTTCTTCGTGCGAAGACTTCTGAAAACGGAGAAACTTAAACAACTGCGGCAAACTGTTAAGGTGAGAGAAAGATCCATGAGAAAAAAAATGAGCACATGTTCATATTTTTTTTTGTCTTTATGGATAAGTAGCTAGTTTTGTATGTTTGTTTAGGACACACAAGAATTCATCCGGACATTTAAGACTGAAGCTGTACAGAGGAAGAGCACTTATTCAGCACAAGATATCGCCCTGCAGGAGAGAGTTAGAGCACAGGTTTGTCTGTGGAAATTTTAGGATTATGGTATAATTTTTTTTAAAAAGTAAATCCTGGATTGAACAGCAGAGGTTCTTGTTTTTACTTTTTTCTCGTAGTTACGGGCAGCTTTGTACGACGTTCATGACATCTTCTTTGAAATGCCTTTGGCAGAGCGGTTGGCTCTGCTCCAGCAGGACAGGGAGCTCCGTGCAGAGAGGAAGTTACGAGACATGGTAACATATAGAACGCACATTGGTTCTAAAAAAAAAACACAATAGAAAGCAAATGACCAGATTAAAAACGGACTGTAATTCGGTATTTTTCTTTACAGGAGAAATCAAAGAGTGCTAAAGAGCGAGTGATTCTCTCTGCTGCTACTCAGAGGTCACTAGAAAGAAAAAAAAGGTAAATGAGTTATTCTGTAAATAATTATTGACCGTTAAGGGATGGAAAAACTGGGCCCATGACTAAGTGTCCTTGGAGAAGACACCTAACCCCCCATTTCTCCCACCAGGGACACCGTCTTGACCAGTGGTGGAACATAACGAAGTAAATGTACTTTGTTACTGTACTAGACAAAAAAAGTTGTCTATTTGTACTTTACTTAAGTAAAATTTGAGACTTTTACTTTTACTTCACTACATTTTAGAGCAAATATCTATACTTTTACTTCACTACTTTTTAAGTGTGTTTTGTATTTTTTGTTACATTTTTGGTCAGTAATTTAAAAAAGTAATTTAAGCGAATCTTGAAGCTGCATTGCCAAAATCAACCTGTAGTGGGAGCAGTTGATCACCTGCGGTCTCCAAGAGGGAGAAGAAGTAATGAATCGAGGACCAATCAGAATCGAGAGTAAACATTTTCCGCAGACATTCACCGCCAAAAAACTAACATCAAATATAACATAAATTAAAGAGTCAGAAGATCGTTTTCATTGTGTTTACTTTTAAATAAAAAGTTGAGCCACAGTATTCATCTGTGACAAAAAATAATATTTGGATTATGGTCGAATACTTTTACTTTTTACTTAAAAAATAACATTTACACCAATTACTTTTGTACTTTTACTTAAGTAGATTTTTTATTGGTACTTTTACTTTTACTTAAGTTTTTTCTGCCTAATTATCTGTACTTTGGTTAAGTACAAAAACTGAGTACTTCATCCACCACTGGTCCTGACTGCCTGCTGCGGTGCAATGCAGCACAAAATTTTCCTATTTGAGGGATGAATATGGTACGTTTTTGGGTTCTGATGTGGAATCAGATTTCAATTCTGGTGAATCAAAAATATTGCAAATCGTGCAAACAATGCTGTGTTCCGGAGGTAAAAAGAGTATGACAAAAGGTCTAAAAATAGTACATCCGCTATGAGAAAATATTTTTTTTCCCCACAAAAAATAACACCCCGTCTTTATGTGTTTCTATCTTCCTTCAGGGGGGTTGAATCCCCTGTGCCGGTCAAGAAGATTCAGCACAAACCAAAGAGTCCCACCACTACAAGGTAATAAATTCTTCCTTTTTTTCAAGTTTTTTACTTCCATTTTCTTCTATATCGTCCACATTTTTAAAAAAAAAATTTTCTCCTCCTTCATCAGAGTTCAGAAGTCAAAGCAAGTTCAGAACTCCCCAGCTTCGGGTCAGCTCAGCCGACAAGGGTGAGTTTAAACGAGGGTGAATCACATGCTGTGATTGGGGAGTTTAAGACTAAATAAAAACTGCTGAACACAGACGATTGATACGCTCATGCACCCGTCACAAACCGGTGTTGCAGAAAACTTCAGAAAATAGATGGAGTAAAATACCGTCATGTTCCGCTTCTCTGGGGCCGGGTTGCGGGGGCAACACCCTCAGACGGAAAACCCAGGTTTTTCTAACCCTGGCTGCATCCTCTAGCTCACCAGGTAGGTTCCCGGGGTGTTCCCTGGCCAACTGGGAGACATAGTCTCTCCAGCAGGTCCGGGGTTTGCCTCTTGGTCTCCTCCCAGGGATGTGCCTAAAACACCTCCCCAGCAAGGCGTTCAGGAGGCATCCTGACCAGATTCCCAAATCACCCCTTTGGATTCTCTATACCCGGAGGAGCAACGGCTCTACTCCAAGCTCCTCCCAGATAGCAGTGCTCCTCAATCTATCTCTGAGTGAGAACCCAGCTCATCCTGCAGAGGAAGCTCATTTTGGCCGCTTGTATCTGTGATATCGTTCTTTCAGTCACTACCCACAGCTGGGTGGTGACCATTTGTTGTAAAATATTGGAGAGGAAATGTACCAAAACTTTAAATTTCAATAGATATTTACTTAGTCTCCATGTTGAAATTTTTGTCGTCTCACTTCTCCATAAACACACACACACGCACACACGTTAGCATTTATAACAAGTTGTGGATCGAGTTTAATGAACATCCTTCAAGAAAATCGGTTTTCTCGGTGGAGCCTGATCTGTCTCTGTGTTCTCATTTAGGAGCTGGTTAAAAAAGCCTCCAGAGGACAGACCGAAGCGATCCATCACCCTGAAGAAGCAACACTCTCTGAGTTAACACACCACACACATCTCCTGGGAACTTGAATTTTTACTCCTTCATTACAAACTTCTCACCGCGTCCATCTTTCTGAGCACTGCTAATGTTACGAATGTGGATTTCATTGACTTCCACAAGTCATCCTGATGACCCGTTCACTGTCAGGACTTTTGCCTCTTACTAAAATGATTGTGTCAAATCTGATTGTTTTATTGAGTCGCTGTGTGAGCTGAGCGTCCAGATTGTAAGAACAGAGCATCACCTTTGCCTGAAAACTACGCCTTTGCTCTTTCTAAACATTTAGCATGTACGCATTTATCCTGAACATAAAGTGCTTAAATTATTATTACATTTAAAAGTATTTTACACTGACTGATTAATGAAAAGTGCAGTTTTTATTTGAGGGCTTTGAGTGCCTTCTGTGCTGTCCTCAGTTTTGGTGCTGAGTTTACAAGACTTGAGACATTTGATTCTGTGTTTCACTGCTTAAACTTTTGACATAAAATGTAATAAATGATATTTACAAGGCTGTCATACGATGGGATGCAGCAGGTATGATGTATCTTTAAAAAACACTGTAGATTGTAAAAGTTTTTAAGAAAAAAAAAAGCTCAAGTGAGAGTGATGTTTTAATATTTGAATGACTTGAGGCACAATATGTAAAACTTTTACATCTGTAGCTTCTCTATGTGGATTATTTATCGCACTTTCTGTGTCTTTTAACAAAAAAAAAGTATTTATTTTAAAGCGCCACATTTTTGTGTTTTATACGGTAACAATAAATGAAAAAATGGATCCATGTTTGTTTGTAATTCAGTGAGACTGTTTGTTGTTTTAGAAGCATTCATGTTGGAAAGTGTCCGAAAAAAGTTTTAGGCAGTTTTTTTCCCGAGCAGAACGGGTTGTTTTTGGTCATTTCATTGACGTGGCCATACCAGCCTGTCAATGCCCGATCCCGTCAGACTTCAGAAGCTAAGCATGCTCAACCCTGGCAGTACTTGGATGGGAGACCGCCAGAACCCCAGGTGATACAGTGGGACGGTCATTGAGATTAAATTGTCACTGTGTCCCTGGACAAGACACTTCACCCATGTTGCCTGGTCTGGATAGTGTGTGTTATTGGTTGGTGATGGTCAGAGGGGCTGATAGCTTCTATCAGTTTGCCCCGGGGCAGCTCAGACTACAACAGTAGCTTACCATTACCTGGTATGGAGTAAATGAATAATGCATTTGTGAAGCGTCTATGAGCGTCCTGAAAAGCACTATAAAAGTAAAATGGGCATTATTAATTTTTTTTGTCAGAAAGTACTTTTCCGACCAATCCGACAGCACTCCAATACACAACGACCCTCCAGTTCAGTGGTTAAAAAAGACAGAAGTTTGGAGTTTTGAAGGATTTCTTTATTTTTATAAATTTATGTTATATATTTTTTTCTCTCAGTTACATTTCTATCTGTGACGATTATTTCACTGTAAAAACTGTATGATTTGCATTTGAGAATATTTCTTATTTTTTTTAGAGTTCTTATATGTGTGTCAAACTTACAGTAACCACTAGAGAGCAGCAGAAGCACATATTTGAGAAGATCACTGTATGTCGTGCGTTTGTTGTGTCAAAGAAGATGAAAAATATCAGTACGTTAGTCAATAGTTGGGTTTTGTTTCATCTTTTGAACCGAATATCCCTAACCGGAGCCTATCTTGGCTGATTTCAGGCGAGAGGCGGGGTACACCCTGATCAGGTCGCCAGTCTGGAGTGGGGGCCACAAACAGACTCATTCCTAGGGGCAATTTGGTAGTATAGTTGTACTTAATCAATAAAAAGACTTGATTTTTTTAAAATACATATTTATTAGAATTATTAGAATAGCCACCACAACAAATCCATCTAAACAAACTCCACTCACATTTAATTAGAAACACAATTAGTCTTAACTCAAGGGCACAGGATTAAAAGTTCAGATAATACAACAGAGTTCCAGGATGTAACTCATCGTCAGGGAGGATGGTGAAGACGACAATGACCCGATGTGGAAGTCTGGAGTGATTTCCTTTGAATAGGCCGCAGGGTCCACAGGTGTGCGGCATCAGAAATCAATCTCAGGTGTCCCTAATCAAGGTGATGAGGAAGGTCAAGGGCTCCCAATGATGGCAAGTGAGGGGATCACAACAACATTTGCATTAACTTCAACAAAAACAAAGTTTATTTTTAGGTTATGACTAAAAAGAAGCAGAAAAACACAAAGCTTAAAGTCTAATGAAGTGCGTTAAACTTCTGGACAGTCACTTTGCAGATAAGCGTTTGTGTCCACCTGCCTGCTGTACCAAGGCTTGCTGACCGGACCTTTCCATGACCCTGCTGAATGGTGACAGCTGTACCCAGTCACTATGGAACATCACACCAGACCAAAACCCACCAAACAACAGTCCCTTCAGCACCGGGGCCCCGCTGAGTCAGACACAGCAGATATTAGACAGGACCGCCTCAGCCGAAGCCATTCAGGTGTGTCGTGCTCCCACAGATGCACAACAGCTCCTTTCTTTCTCACCTGTTTACCTCATTTTACCTCATTTCCTCCGTCTAAATTTGTAATGGTCCTGCGCCACAAGTGGATTTTCCTCTTGTCAGGTTTTTTCTTAAACACCGGTTAAATGTAAGAAAACACATTTAAGGTTTTTAACCATGTAGAAAAATAAAAAAGAGATTATAAAAACTTACATCAACCTGTGCAGAGTGTACCCCGCCTTTGGACTGCTTGCCTGCTGGGATAGAATCCAGCATCTCATTGGATAAAGCAGAAAACAGAAAAAAAGGACACGTTCTACTGTAAATGAGTTTAAAGAATAAATTAAAAGAAGTTATAGTTGTACTAAATATTTTTAAAAATAGATTACTTTTGGGTTAAAAGAAAAGGTAAAATTTCCGACCACCTGCCGCTGTGTGTGTCCATTCAGAAGTCTAAACAGGTACCAACAGTGTGGCCTTTAATTTAAATCCTACAGGAAATAAACTTGTTTTCAAAGTTGATTATTATGGATCTAATGAACAATTTGGACTCTTTGCCACATCTGACATCCACAGGTACACCAACAGTATTTTTTTCGCTGGTATTTAGTATTTCAGTGCAGTATTTAAACCATAATTTAACGTTCCTCCTCCAGGTTGAGAGAAGCCAGATGGGGTGGTTCGGGCATCTGGTCAGGATGCTACCTGAGCGCCTCGCTGGTGAGGTGTTTCGGGCACCGGGAGGAGACCAAGAAGCAGAACCTGAACCCGCTAGAGAGACTATATTTCACAGCTGGGTGGGGAACAACTCGGGATCTTTAAGGGTGAGTTGGCGGATTCAGCTGGGGTGAGAGAAGCCTGGGCTTCCCGTCTGAGGTGGTTGCCCCCGCAACCTAGCCCTGGATAAGCGGAAGACGGCAGAACGGAATGAAATTCTCAAAAATATCCAACAAAGTGCCTCAAAATCTGATTATGATTTTTAATCACAAAAAATAGAATGCCCTCTACAACTCAGGAATGGGCTCCAATGGATTGGTGTAGCATCCACAGTAATTAAGATGCTGCGTTGATCCATGATGCGGAAGAAGTTGTTCCAGTGAGAAGAAGCCAACGTTGAAAACCCCTGAAATCCTTATTGATTCATCTACAGTTGTTACTAAGAGCTCTGGGCAGTTTCAATAAAATTCCTTCAGTGGTTTTGGAGATAATGCGTTCACAAAACTGTTGCTGAGGAAGTACCGACGGGTGCTAAAGCAATGCTCAATTCCCAAGTGTCCGATGGTTCTACTTTCAAGCCACAAAGAAGAGATGGTGACCAAAAGAATAAGATTGAGAATCAAATAATTCATGTGAGGTTCTTTAGAGATAGATAGATCCCCTCAATCCAACAAGGTGAAACCCCAGGGAAGATTGGGAACATGCTGCATGGACTATGTCAAGACCAGGGGATGCTTAGGGATTCCCCCGTTAAGCTTAAAGGTGGTCTAGACTTTCCTGCTTATACCGCTGCCCCTGGATGAGCAAAGGACAACCACACATGACTGTTGGGAACGTGGCTGCAGATACGTTCTGTCTTTGATCAAGAAATGCTTTAACCGCAGGTGGAGGAAACACGGGTCTCTGCTAAGTGTAAAACTGTTTAGCTACCTACATGTTCTAATCCAAAGTGAAAAACATTTGTAGGACCTGGAGTCCTTCACCAGAAACCTGGCAGTGTGTGTCAACACTGGAGGTGGGCATTTATGGAATGATGCTTCCAGGAAAAAAAAAGACAAGAATAAACTTTCTATTTTTCTTTGCTTGACTTTCAGTCCATAAAAGGCAGGGATGCTATGTGATGGACTGCAGAGGAATCGTTAGACTAAGCTGCGTGTTGTGGTGCCACTCTGCAGGGTCCCTGCAGTTTCTCCACCGGTTTCATTCACAAATGACAGGCCGAGGGAAGCCCCCTCTACCGCACATCCTGCCTGCTTCCCAACTACTCTGTTCTTCTCAAGTCCAGACCTAGTAACACTGCTATATTTTTATTTTGTTCCGCAAACTCCTCCTTAACAACCAGACCAAAGGCACCAGGGGGGCCATCTATCTGAGGGTGCAGCTAAAATCTGTCTCACCCGGATAAACTCACTGATGGTATGCATTTCTCCCCTCATGAAACCCACACATGCAGCTTTGCAGCATTTTCTTCTCACGGTTTACACATCATTTTGATAGCACAGGTGCTTTTTATTTGGTTATTGGATTCAGTTATAGGGAGCTAGGTCCATGATGTTCTGTCACAGAGGTCTTTTGATACATCAAAGGAGAATCCATGTATAAATGGAAGAATTTTGATCCAACGATATTCCGTACAAATGCAACACCTCTTCAATTTAATAAATCACACAACACATGAGGAGAAAGCTGCTCTGTTGACAGCTTCATTTCATGGAAAAGCCGGTTCCAAACACACACACATAGACCTGTACACGTTAACAAATGTTGACGGAGCCGTGGCCATCCCACAACTCAGCAGGACATAGGGAACACTAACAATGTTGTGTTTGCTTGAAGGTTCTTCCATCTCCTCTTTCCTTGCCACATACGTTCCTTCCCAAATCAACATCTAGTCGCTTAAAATCATAATAAATGAAGAAATCAAAACGTGTAGGTAAGGAACATGAGATAGAGCTTGGATGTTAAGACAGAAGACATTAACAGATCAAAAAGGGGCTCAGTTTAATTTAGAAATGACAATTTTAAATTTAAAAAACTGTAATCACATCTTTGAGAAATTACCCATAGCACTGAAATTGCCCTGTTTAAAGTTTTAAATGACTTTTCTTTTAACCTGACAAAACCGGAATGCTCTCTTTTACACTCAACAAAAATATAAATTCAGGGTGGCCTTTTAGAGTGGGCAGTATAAGGTACACCTGTGCACTAATCATGATGTCAGATCAGCATCTTGATGTGGCACATCTGTGAGGTGGGATGGATTATCTCAGCAAAGCAGAAGTGCTCACTATCACACATTTAGACAAATTTGTGAACAGTGTTTGAGAGAAATGGTAATATTGTGTATCTGGAATGAATTTTGGATCTTTAAGCCCATCTCATGAAAAATGGGAGTAAAAACAAAAGTGTTGCATTTATATTTTTGTTGAGTGTAGTTTGTTTAGATCATAGTGATGCTTTCGACATGGTTGATCACATGATATTAATTGACCATCCTAAAAAAACTGCGTTGTGTCATGGTTCCCTCGCCCACCTGCAGAGAGAACCGGAGGTCTTCCCTCATTTGCCTGATTTTAGACACCTGAAGATCTTTGAGCAGCGTTTAAATAGGCAGCCTGTCTTCCCTGCAGGTGTCAGGTCATACCTTCCATTCCAGACAGATCTTCCTGGCTGCCTGACCGAAATACATTCAGAACAGTAGCTTCAGAACATTTCTGCTGATCCATGTGTTTTTCTTTACAGCAAAACTGGACTCCTTTATTCAATAAACCATGTTTCTTGTCTGAAATTGGGTCCTCCTCCTTTCACTTGCATTTCACACCCTGACAGGTTAGCGTCAGAGATACTTGATTGGGTTGTACTTATTTTTAAAAGTAAACCTTTGCGCACACCATCAATAATTTACGTCCACCTTTCCTCTCGTTACATCTTCTGGTGTACCACAAGGTTTTGTTTCAGGTTCCATTTACTTTCTATTTAAATACTCACTTTAGGACATGTTCTTATTCATTAAAATGTGTCCCTTTGCGGTTATGCAGATGACATATTGCTGTATCTCCCCCTGAGTTTGTGCTGAAACTCGGTTGCTGTGTTACAATGTTTTAAGATAAACATTAACTAATTGTGAAATTAAACCCAACAGACCCAGATCCTCCATGCCGCTAATGACTTTTAATTATGTGTACAGCTGAATGGCACAAAACTTCCTTCAACTCAACAGCTCAAAAATTGATTTTTTTTTTATTCAACCCATCCACAATCTACTGCCCATCTAACAAATTGTCTTAGACCCCAAGTTTCAAATGTCATCCCTATCCAGTTGCATATTTTAATCAGACTTAAACTTGAACTCTCGCATCAATGAATTTACTCAATCCTATTTCCTTCACATCTATACGATAGTAATTAGTAGTAAAATTAAGCCATGTTCTCTCCCATTCTTTCCAAAAGACAGTGACACTGAAGAAAAGACAGGAAACAGAGATGGAGGTAGCAGAGACGAAGATGCTGAGGATCTCTGGGAGTGACCAGGATGGACAGGATCAGAGGAACAGCGCATGTTAGAGATTTTGGAGATAAAGTCAGAGAGGCCAGACTGAGATGGTTTGGACATGTGCAGAGGAGAGAGAAAGAGTACATCAGAAGAAGGATGCTGGATTTGGAACCACCAGGAAAGAGGTCTATAGTAACACAGCAGCCAGGCTTTTCACTGGTTCCAACAAAAGGGATCACACCACCCACATCACTGTTTCTATCTCCCTGTGCTTTTTAGAATTTATTTTAAGTTTTTACTAAATACTTTTAAAGCTTGTTTAAGGCTTTAACCAAGTTAGATTTCCGATTATTTTAAATCCTCACGAGCTTTCCAGTAGTCTTAAATCTATAAACAGGTCCCTGTTTTCTGTTCCAACATCAAGGCTCCAGACTGAAGGTAATTAGATATTTTTGGTCCAGACTCCTTCGCTTTCAACCAACCTGCCTGAGGAGATGAAGCTGGCATCATCTTTCAAATCTCACAGTAGAGCTTCAACTTTACTTGTCTGATACTAAAATTAATAGAATTTTTTTTCAGTAAGCTCGTCATTGACTTCGAAATTCAAGACATAAATATACTTCAAATCGCATCAAACCTGGACCAAAATTATACAAATTTATTCCCAAGACTATCAATAAAATTACTCTTGGGTTACATAAATGCATTGTTAAGGTTTTTGATATATAAAAACTTTATTAATCTCCCGCAGGAGAAATTCTGGTGTCCAGCAGCAACAGAAATCACACAAGCTGTATATACAAAATAAATAAAAACAACATACTTTGTACATACATAAAATAGGATGAACGGCCTCCTAAATCGCTCAGTTCTGCAGCGTAGTGAGAAGAACCTGTTACTTCGGGTCATCTTCTGGGTTGGGATAACATCATGGAGAGGGTGACGGGGGTTATTCAGGATACCGTGCATTAAAGCCCTCATCCTCCCCTCCAAAACAGCTCCCACGGAGTCCACATTTCTCCCCACCACAATGTTGTTCTGAGGGTTACAATTTTAACTGGTTGAAAGAGGACAAACTTGTAGACCAGATGGAAAGGTTGCAGAGATAAAGATGCTGAGGTTCTTTTTGAATCACAATACCCCTTCTTTCAATAGTAATTTTTTTAAAAGAACAGAACCTAATTTGCCTAAAAATGACTAATATTTGCTTTGGTTGATGAGGTCTAATCAACGCTCATTCCACTTCAGCTCGTTTTTACTTTACGAGCTGCTACTCACATAGGTTTTTTCAGTTGCTGTAAAACAGTGTTGACAGTTTGGAAAGTTTTTTTTTCTCTGAGTGACTCTGTGTGGCTCAAAACTAGTTTGTGGCTTTGTTTTCTCTGTGTAGCCGCTCCAGCCGCCAACTCATTTGCTGTCAGGCGTGGTGGGACTTCCATCTCTTTCGCCAGGATTAATAAGCATTCGGTTCAGTGCCGCCACACCACACGATTATAACCATCCTGGGAGACATTTTTAGCCTATGCCGATGCCCACTTCTTTCAGAGCTCTAATCAGCTGTCAAGTTTGAACCCTGAGTCTGTGTTGTGTTATAAAAACAACATTCCTCTGCTGGTAATGGAGCGGATTAGCTCTGGATTATTTCAGTAACAAGGTTCAGATACCCTGTATTTGGCAGCGGATCCGCACCCATCCAAAATGACATTACAACAGTGATTTATTCTGTGTATGTATGTTTTCATCACCTCATTCTTAAATTCCATCATAATTCACATTCGGTAGAGGTGCACCAGAAGAACGATGTGTTCCTTTAGTTTCTGTCTTATAGAATCAACACTTAACCTGACATCATAGACTTACAGCCCCTCCACCTGGACCAGATATTTCTCATCCCCCCTTCAATTTTACTTCAATGGAGTCTTCCAATTTTGGATTTACTGAATCTGTAAAGAGACCAATTTTGTTTCCGATAAGTGAGATAAATTGACCAATTTACTAATCTACCGAGACCATGGTCCTCTCCCGGAAAAGGGAGGAATGCCGCCTGGGGGTCAGGGACAGGGTTCTGCCCCAAGTGGAGGAGTTTAAGTATCTCCGGATCTTGTTCATGAGTGGGGGAAGGATGGAGCGGGAGATCGACAAGTGGATTGGTGCGGCGCTTCAATAACTAGGACGCTGCATCGGTCCGTCGTCGTAAAGAAAGACCTGAGCCGAAAAGCAAAGCGCTAGATTTACAAGTCAATTTACGTTCCTACCCTCACCTTTGGTCACCAGCTGTGGGTAGTTACCGAAAGAATGAGATCACGGATACAAGCGGCCAAATTGAGCTTCCTATGCAGGGTGGTTGGGCTCTCTCTCATAGATCGGGTGAGGAGCTCTGCCATCCGGGAGGAGCTTGGTGTCGAACTGCTCCTCCTTTAAGTTGAGAAAAGCCAGATGGGGCAGTTTGGGCATCTGGTCAGGATGCCCCGGAGCATCTTGCTGGTGAGGTGTTTCGGGTACGTCCCACTGGGAAGGGACTAAGAGGCAGACCCCGGACCCACTGGTGAGACTATGTCTCACAGCAGGCCGGGGAACGACTTGGGATCCTCCCGGGGTGAGCTGAAGGATGCAGCCGGGGAGAGAGAAGCCTGGGCTTCCCGTTTGAGGGTGTTGCCCCCGGATGAGCGGAAGACGACAGAACATTACATATATATATATTCATTTGATTTTAACAGATTTAATGACTGAATTTAAGTATCCAGTAAATTTCCTTGAGCGGGGTCTGATGCATCACCTCACAGCTCCTCTCAGAATGAAAAGCTTTCTTGCGTTAAGCTGCTGCCCTCGTCAACGAACCTTCATGAGTGATGGTTTTATTAATATTCTCTTTTGGCTCAGGGTCAGAGGGGAAAAATGGTAATCAAGCAAGGAGACAGGACAGAGGGATTTTCCTTCTAAACAGCCTGAATGTGCTGCATTATATTTAGCTATCAAAACAGGCAGATCCACTCCAACAAGAAACAGTTTTAGAAAATATTAGTGGTGTGGCTCAGGGGATTTTAAGCAGCTCATTCATGACCTGACCTTTACTCCTCCCTCCCTTGTTCATACCCTTCCCTCTGCCATCAACACGGAAAACAAATCCCAAATTATTCAGAGTGGGAAAACATAAACACAAGCATGTGGAACTTTACAGCTCAACGAACACACAAAGGGAAAGTGTTAAGCTTCAGGAGGGCCTCGGAGAAATCCTTGTTTTGTTGGCCAGTGTTTATGGTTTATTTAAAATTTTCCAGAGGACCTGCAATATGTTTTAGGAAAAAATGAATCTTTCCAGAAGGAGCATAAAGAAGGACGATTGTTGTCTGTTTGATAAAGATGAAGCAGAATGCAGGCGTCATGTGTCTTTACGCTCATTATATTTATGCAAGACGACAACAATCAAAGGAAATTCACAAATTAAATTAAGAAGCACTCAATTTCTTAATATTTTTAACAATCTGCATGCCAATTCTCTTTGACCTACAGATGGCGCAAGACAACCAGACATGGAGCCTTTAAGAAGACAAAATGTGTCTTTTTAAAGCAGGGGTGTCCAACTCTGGTCCTGGAGGGCTGGTGTCCTGAAGGTTTTCCATGTGTTCCTGGTTCAATACAGCTGATGCACATGAAGAGAAATCAACAGCCAATAAAATCTGGCTCAATAACTCAGGTGTGTAGATACAAGAGCACATGGAAAACCTTCAGGACACCGGCCCTCGAGTACCAGATTTGGCCACCCCTGTTTAAGGCTTCCTCTATGTGTCTGCTTGCAGAGGAATGGCTTGTTCTTTTCATAGATCTTTTGAAGAGATTCAGGGTGGAAAAATTCAAAACCCTATGCAGGAGTGTCAAACTCCGGTCCTCGAGGGCCGGTGTCCTGAAGATTTTCCATGTGCTCCTGGTTCAATACAACTGATGCACATAAAGTGAAATCAACAGCCAATAAAATTTGGCACAACGACTTATTAACCTGGATCAGGTGTGTGGATGTAAGAACACATAGACAACCTGCAGGGACACCGGCCCTCCAGGGACCGGGTTTGGCACCCCTGTCAGCTTTATTCACACATACAGTCATACTGAACTCCATCTTTTTTCATTTGATCATTTCTTTGTTTCCACAAGCTGATCATTAAAGGTTTTGAACTCAGGAACATGTTTAAAAGTTTAAAATATTGCTTTTTTTTTGCATTTTAGGCTACAATTAAAATGATCGATTAACAAATAGTGATTGAAAATTTCAGAATCTATTAAAACGCTGCAGCAGATCTGCATAAAGAGAGTTGATCGTGCATATAATACGGTCTTTAGTTCTTTCTATCTCGCCAGTGTAAACATATAAAGCTATATCTGACTGTGGGAGCCCCTTTCTGACTGTTTGGCTTTCGAGTGGCAGTGTTGGTAGAGGTCTGACTGGTTACACTGGGATCCTCCTCCGCAAACAGAAGGCAACCACAAAGAAGAGCAAGTGACTGATTCAGTTTAAATGCTTCCCTTTGCTGCAGGGAGCCTGGGGAAAGACAGGGCTGACTGGAAAACTAAACATGATGGTGCCAGAGGAAGTCATGGCAGAGTAAGAGCATGAAGTGTCGGAGGTAAGAAGCACATTTCCACAGTTCACCCACGCTGAAATTTCTTTACCCTCAACATCCTTTAAAAGCCACCGAAACGTCCGATGAAGATATTATCAATATTTGTTGTACCAGTGGAGGACTTCCTCCGTGTTGTTGTGCGGGTGAGGAGCCACCCTGACCTCCCCATGCTCCATCTTTAGACCTTCATTGGTACCAGCCTGAATGTGAAATACTGACCAGGTCTTTGTGGATGTTTAATTTTTCTTTGCATAGCAATTTTCTTCCTCCTTCACTTATTTTTTTTTACAACCTCAAAGGTTTTATTGTACTGTCATTAGAAAAAAATTCACTCGTGTACTTTTGAAAAAGGTTTGAAAATTTCCGTTCAGTTCCGTCATCTTCCGCTCATCCGGGGCCGGGTCGCGGGGGCAACAGCGTCAGACGCAAAACCCAGTCTTCTCTCACCCCGTCTGCATCCTCCAGCTCACCGAGAAGGATCCTGAGTCATTCCCCGGCCAGCTGTGAGACATAGTCTCTCCAGCGGGTCCGGGGTCTGCCTCTTGGTCTCATCCCGATGGGACGTGCCCAAAATACCTCACCAGTGAGGCACTTGGGGGGGCATCCTGACCAATGCCAGAACTACCCCATCTGGCTCCTCTCGACCGAGAAGAGGAGCGGCTCAACACCAAGCTCCTCCCGGATGGCAGAGCTCCTCACCCAATCTCTAAGTGACAGCCAAACTACCCTGCGGAGGCAGCTCATTTCGGCCGCTTGTATCCGCAATCTTTCAGTCCCCACCCACAGCTGGTGACCATAGATAAGGGTGCTAACGTAGATCGACTTGTAAATCGAGAGCTCTACATTTCGGCTCAGCTCTTTTTTTACCACGACAGATTGATGCAGCGTCCTAGTTATTGCTGATGCCACACCGATCCACCGGTCGATCTCCCGCTCCATCCTTCTTCCACTCGTGAACAAGACCCAGAGATACTTAAACTCCTCCACTTGGGGCAGGACTCTGTCCCTGACCCACCGGGGGCATTCTACTCCATCCTGGTCGCTTCACACTTGGCAGCAAATCGATTAGAAATCAGTTAAATCAGTTAGAAAATGAAATAAATAAATGTTTTTTAATGCCTTTTAAGCAGATTTTTTTAAGCAGATTTAAACTTTTAAAACTCATTTCCAGCTGTTTTTGTTTTTAGGAGACATGATCGTTTGGAGAGGGAATGATAACATGCAATGTTAACCACTGGAGTCAGCATGGGGACGTCACAATTTCATGCTTCTCCGACTGATGTCCTGAAGCAGAACTCCTGGTATCCCAAAGGCCTCCCATCAGGTGTGTGTGTTTGTGGGTGGGATGCACCTGAGTCATAAAGCTTTGCTCTGTAACTACCAGCCCTTAAGCTGATGGGCCATTAGATTGGCTTACTGACCCAACTTCACCGCCCCAAAAGGATAAAAAATAACAGGGCTGAAAGGAGCAATTGTAGAAGAAAGAGAGAGAGAGGGGAAAGAGGAGGGGGACACAAGCAGACCATCATCAAAGTACAGCATGGATTTAGTTTACACAACCCAAGTCTTGATGGCTTAAGGGTCTGCGCATCCCGTGTGATATCAGCTAAAAAAGGAAACTTTCCATGTTTTAAAAAAGGAAAAAAAAACGTGTGGTTTTGTAGTTCTAAGTAAACCTTTTGTGCTCCAAACAATCTCATGCCTGTTAGACTGAATCAATAAAAATCTTAGATATCATATTGTCCTTCTGTGGAAGGGTTATTAAGATCTAGTCCAAATTCTAAAGCTTTTTGAATTTTAGGAGAGGTCTAAATTTTTGCTGTGGACAAATATTTCCTTGAGAAAAAGCCAATGGGGGGGAAAAAAAAGCTAGTCAATGAAGTAGAACTATGTACACATTGCTGCAGGAGCAGAGGCATCAAAATGTCTCTTCACTGGATTGTTCCCAAGAGGGAAATGCACACAGATATCATGTTTCTTCTTGTAGGTTGTAACACAAGTGCCTGGAGGTGTTTTAAGCTGCTTCCCCTCCTCTCTCTATGAAAGTTGTCAAAGTTCAAAGAGGTCAGTTGTGTGAAGAAGCAGCTCACTGAATACCTGGATGTGATTAAAATCTAACTTGGTTTATTTTAAGAATGAAAACATCTCCTTTGCTAATAATAATCTGAAATAGTTTTGTAGGGTTTTTTTGTGTGTCGTCTTTCACGTCGGGCTGTAGCTGGCGTCCTGTGAGGTCGGGTCACGGCAGTGTGGTGCCAAGTGTCCCGGTGTCTCCATTGCTGTGAAGACCCACTTACACACATGTCTTAGCAGGGAATTTACACTCCCAAACAAGTGGCCCACACACAAATACCAGCTGAGGCACTACAAGTGCAACATGCTTAAAGAGGGGCTATTGTGGTTTTGTGGGGTAATGATTTTTATCTCATCCTAAATATAAATAAACATGGCAAATGATGGAAAAACTTTCATCAATCATTTTGAACTCCTCACATCCCTTCCATAAATTTGTTGAATACCTAAAGAGCAGCTTTAGTAATAGACTCCTGCAACCCACTTGCTCAAAGGAACGGTATAGAAAATTATTTTTGCTTTCCTCCATAAAACTTTTTACCCATTCATCCGCCAGGCTGTTGCTGCAGTTGACATTGTGAATTCCAACTCCTCTGATCCCCTACACCCCCACCACTCACACAACACAGCATACAGTAAATCTTGATTGAAGCTGCAAACATTGAAGCTGCATATTGTGCATATTATGCATCAAGTCAAAGCTAGCTCTTATTTGTTGAATATTCTTATTTTGATGCACTTACACAAAAATCCACTGTTCGACAAAGAACATGAGCACTGCTGCTTCAAAAATACCTCTGCTTACATTAGATTGTGGATGTTGCGGAGAACGAAATCAGTGGCCAAGAACTTCCTGGCATTCACATAATATTCGAATACTAGACAGCCAAAGTTGCAAATTGTTCAGACATGCACGAGTAAAATAGATAACCACTTCAAGTGTGTGTTTGATGTGGAAATATCCAAAAAGTTGATTTTGCATCAGACACGCTCATTAACATGCAATCACAGACAAATCAAGAATATCTTTATTAGCCCCAAAATTGCAAGAATTAAGGCCTGCAGCCATACATAACAGCGCTGCCTTTGTTGAAGAGATAGAGATACAAAGGGAAGGGAGAGTAAAAGGTAGATTTGGTGTTTTAAAAAAAAAAAAGTCTCCCGGCCTCACCAACGTGGTCAATGAAGCAGGGCAAGTGAAAAAAAATGTGCGCATGCTGACGCATATTGCCGTAAACCCTTTTTTTCAATCAACTTTAAAGCTTTAAAAGTTCCTCTTTTGTTCTGTTTGTGCTCATTTTTGTAAAAAGTGATGAGTAAAACCACAAAGGACAAGGTACTTTATCTCTCCCTGTTGTCAATTTCTTTCACTCTATCCCTCCTTCCCATTCCTTTGCTCTTTGATATTTTTTTTTCTTCTGTTTGCTGAAAGAGAAGCCTGTGCAGCCCCGTGTGAGAGCATCGAGTGAGCTTGTCTGTTGAGCATTGTTCCCCTCTTCTTCAATATGATGAGAAAAGCTTGAAATAACAATGTCTGGGGGCGGAGTGAGACCCTGTGCGCTCTGTTTCATCTCTTCTCTCCCTCCACATGACAGTGATGCTGTCTGCAGATCTCCTGCAGGTGTGGGCCTTCTGAAAAACCCTTTGAGACAAATTGCACATTCATGCCTGCTCACACACTCACAGGAAGGCCGCTGCGTGTGGAAATACTGCTGAAGAAAGGAGATACGAAGCCATCTGTCAAATAAAGTCTGTTTTCCACTCTTGTCATGAAAACGTGAAAACATCTTTCTTAACCATTAAGAGACTGTTTCTAACTGAGAAAAAGTAACATAAAAGCACATACAGGGTTTCAAACATTCCACAACTTTAACCTTTTTGGCATAAGGAGAAGACAAACGTATGCACACTATGCGGCTTTGAGACAGGATTATCAGGATCTGACCTGTTGACCAGCAAGAGGTCACCAAGACCAGAATGTCTGATATCCAAGGAATCCAACCACCACCACTCTGCTTGACCACACAACACAAAGCTAAACTACACAACCACAGTCTTTAAAGATACCAGGAAGCTATTTCGGGAATTATCTGACCAATCAAATTCAAGTAAAACCGAACGATGTAAGGTAATGAAATATTGCACAATAAGCAGAAATTGCAGCTGCAAGCTAAAAAAACAAAGAATTGAGACCCTCTGACAAACTGCAGTGGCATTTGAAGCCTCCAGTATCTCTTTAACTCTTAAAAGCCTGAATTTTTTTGTGCATTGAATGAGTGGGTGGATACTATACGACCCTTCCCGCCGTTTAAGGGTTCAAAAAGGGGGTTTTGTGCTTTCTTGGGCTAATAATTCTAATCTCATAGCGTATATAAATAAATAAGCATGACAATTTTTGTCAGTTCTGGCCTACAGTTGTGTGCATGGCACAGCGTAAATCTTGTTTAAGGTTGCAATATAAAACATGATCAGTCAGCAAAGCCAGCGCATTATTGATATTCTTTTTTTTTGCATTTAATTTTTTATTTTTACTCACTCTATTCAGCCCTCAATGGGGAAATTTGTATGCTGCACTCTAAACTGCAGCAGGCTGCCCACAACAGTGCCAATAGTGGGAGAAACAGGGGTCAGGTGTCTTCTCCAAGGACCCTAGACGTGAACTCAGTGGGTTGCGAACCCGCGAACTTCTGGTTAACTTCCGGTCCGTGGGTGAACGCTCTAACCACTGAGCCATCGTCTCCATAAAAATAGCACTCTCTTTTGACCGAGTATGAGCAAAGTTTATGCACTGCTGCTTTAAAAACGCTTCCACCTTACGTCAAAATGTGATGCCTAAATTAATATTAAAATACTGGATAAGAGAGCTTACAAATTGTTCAAACATGCATGTAAAAAAAAGAAAACCACTTCAAGTATGTTTTTGTTGTGAATCATGATGGAGCACAAACACTCAAATGGCTTTAAGCTGGCTATTTTCTTTCATTAAACATGTCTTGTCTTGTTCGGCTGCATGATGGCGCAGTGGTTAATAGAGGCTCCCGGAGGCAAGGCTTGCATCACTAGCTTTTCTGTGTGGAGTTTGCATGTTCTCCTCATTTATGGGTTTCCTCCGGATACTCCGGTTTCTTCTCACCCTCCAAAAACATGCATGTTAGGTTGATTGGCTGCTATGAAATCGCCACTAGGAATGAGTGTGAGTGTGCGTGTATGTGTGTGTGTGTGTGTGTGTGTGTGTGGCCCTGCAACAAACTGGCGACCTGTTTGGAGTGTACCCTCCCTCTTGCATGAAATGGGGAATTTTGTAATCTACTCATTGTGAGACTAATAAAAGTTTTTTTGATCGAAATAGGCCGGGATCAACTCTGACACCCCCTCTTGTCTTTCATTTTTGTCCTTCATCGTAATTTGCAGATTAATGATTTTTGTCTCAAGTTCAGCTGGAAGGAAGAGGACTGAAGATTAGTCAGAGTAAGACAGAGTACATGTGTGTAAATGAGAGGGATCCAAATGGAAACGTGAGGTTACAGGGAGAAGAGATAAAGAAGGTGGAGGATTTTAAGTACTTAAGATCAACAGTCCAGAGCAATGGAAAGTGTGAAAAAGAGGTGAAGAAGCGTGTTCAAGCAGGCTGGAACGGGTGGAGAAAAGTATCAGGTGTGATGTGTGATAGAAGAGTTTCAGCTAAAATGAAAGGGAAGGTGTACAAAACCGTGGTGAGACCGGCCATGCTGTTTGGTTTAGAGACAGTAGCACTGAGAAAAAAGACAGGAAACAGAGATGGAGGTGGCAGAGATGAAGATGCTGAGGATCTCTCTGGGAGTGACCAGGGTGGACAGGATCAGAATTGAGTATATTAGGGAAACAGCACATGTTAGAGATTTTGGTGATAAAGTCAGAGAAGCCAGACTGAGATGGTTTGCACATATGCAGAGGAGAGAGAGAGTACATCGGTAGAAGGATGCTGGGTTTGGAACCACCAGGAAAGAGGACTAGAGGAAGACCAAAGAGGAGGTGTGATAGTTGGTGTGACCAAAGAAGATGCAGCAGATAGGGTTAGGTGGAAGAAACTGACTTGCTGTGGTGACCTCTGAAGGGAAATGTCAAAAGAAGAAGAAGACGCAGTCTCAAGTTCAACTGGACAGATTTGTTCTGCCTATTGTGGCGGTTGAGAACTTTTAATAACACGAGTTTAAAGAGAATTTGCTGTTGTTCTGCTACATGTACACATGACACAGTCAGAGAAGCAGATACGCAGGAGGAGAAATAGAGACTGAGACAACTAGCAGGAAACTGTGACACGCCACACGTGTCTAAAGGAGTGCTTGTTTATACATGACCTAAAGTGCTCATGAACTGGTCCAAACTCAGCACAACTCTAAATTGCTCAAACTAAAATAGCTGCATTTACCTTTTTAACTGTGATAGAAATCATCCAAAAACATAATCTGGTTCCTCACATACATATTTTGAAAAATAGGAGTGTATAGTGCTGTATGCAGAAACCCATCAGAGCTATGAGCCGGTCCACATTTTCTAAGCTTTCTTCTGTTGGACGGATTCATTGGCGAGCTACACCCAAACTTCCTCAAGCAATGACTTCAGTTTTGCTTAATATTAGAAATATAATTGTTTTATAATTGTTCATGAACTTCTGCAATGTTCCCTCTAACCTGCGCGCCTGCGCAATTGCGCACTGCTCGCACATGAATAGCGCACAAGAAAACCTATGCAGCGCACAAAATAAAACCCAATTTAAATTAAAGATAGGAAAATGTGTCGGAGCTTCGAAGCATATTTCATTTTTCTTTCTTTCTGAAACAAATGGCTTCAAACCGTTGCTTCGTAGTTTGACTCGTCACTGCTGCTGACGTCACAAAAGACTAAAAGTTTTTGCTCCGCCCCCTTCTGCTCAGGAAGCTTGTGTGTTTGCTCAGACACATAAAAAAATAGAGGGAACATTGATCTTCTGCTAACTTTTGATTACCTTCTGTGCAATTTGGGTTGATTTATCAAGATGTTAGTGGTCATTGTGTGCAGAGAGAAGTCATGAGCTCTCAGCTGCTGATCAAAGTTCAGAGAAAATAGTTATTCAGGATCTTTCAACAATCAAACCAAACAGCATAAAATGCACAGTTTGATTGTTTTAATTAGTAAGATTTTTTTGTTTTTTTAAATTGTTTCATTTTTTATGACGTGAGCTGGTGAATAGATGAGCTTTTCACATTCGGTGGCCAATGTACGCCTCAAAGGTGTTCATTTATGTCGGCCTGCGGCCTGAACCACCCTCAGTTTCAGAGTCTGTCCACTCAATTAGAGGTCTGAGCTCATAAAAAGTTTCAAAGAATAGAAGATTTATTTGAAGTTCACTCTAGCATCAGTGTTTTCATTGTCAGGTGACCTCATGTATGTAAAGTTGGTTTCCTTTTTATACTTTATGAATGTCCTGCAGCGTTTCCCAAAGCTCCCCCTGCCTCACTGAAAGCGTACCCCTCGTTATTCCACCACCGTCTTCCCATTAGAACCGCAAAATTCCCCTTCTTTGCATGTGAGGATATGCATTTAGCATGCGCTGCCATGTGTGCTTGTGCGTATGTGACATAATTGTGTATGTATATCTCCAACTGTGTTTTTGCAAGAGCTCGCGCCGGCCGCAATCACTTTTGATGGATATCTACTCTGGCTTTAGAGAGCTGTACGTTTTCCAGTGGGTGACTCATGGGGCTTCTGACGGATGCCTGTACCAATTTACTGCTACTGCCACCGCTACTGCGCCTGTTCTCCACCCCGGTGCGTGTGTGTATGTGTGAGTCAATGAATAAGTGTCCTGTGCATCGGCTGGTTGTGGTTGTAGTTTCCAAATTCTGCATATGAACTTTCCACTTCTCTTTGGATCAGTAGATGAGGAGATCTAAATGGGAGTGGGCAGTTCTTTAATGAAACACTACATATAAACATAGAGCTTCGTCTGGTGGTGACTTGCTTTTTTGTTATCAGACTTTCATGATTGAAAATCCGTTCCATCGTCTTCCGCTTATCCGGGGCCGGGTCGCGGGGGCAACAGCCTCAGATGGGAAGCCCAGGCTTTTCCCACCACAGCTGCATCCTCCAGCTCAGCCGGAAGGAGTGAGCTGTGACACATAGTCTCTCCAGCAAGTTCGCGTTCTGCCTCTTGGTCTCCTCCTGGTGGGACGTGCCCAAAACACCTCACCAACGAGGTGCTCAGATACCCGAACCACCTAATCAGGCTTCTCGCGACCTCAAGGAGGAGCTGCTTGACACCGAGCTCCTCCCGGATGGTAGAATTCCTCACTCGATTTCTGAGTGAGAGTCTAGCCACCCTGCGGATGAAGCTCATTTCGACCACTTGTATCCGTGATCTCATTCTTTCGGTCACCATTCACAGCTGGTGACCATAGGTGAGGGTGGGAATGTAGATCGACTTGTAAATCGAGAGCTTTGCTTTTCAGGTCAGCTCTTTCTTTACCAGAACGAATCGATACATCATCCTCGTTATTGCTGACGCCGCACCGATCTTTCTGTTGATCTCCCGATTTAAAATGTACAATGCAACACAAATGTGATGCAGACAGCCTTCATCCCAAACCGTGTCACAGCCTTCCCAGAAGAGATTAAGTTGTAGCTGCAAAACTGCACGAGCATCACGTTTAAATTTATGGGATGGGATCAGGAGGTCATTTAAGGTCATTTCTTCATTCATATTCATCTCAAATCAGGTGAACAAATACTTTATATAATATATATGTTCTAAGTATATATTAATGCATACAAGCTTTGATTCCTTAAGAATGAATATTTTTTCTTCAATCTTAAAGTAAAATTGACTTTAGTATTTAATGACCTTAAGTTTAGAAAAAAATGACCCTTCAATGTAGATGAAACCATTCATTTAAAAAATGAACTCACCACAGGACTGTTAAATAATGACGTGTCTTTCAGCTAATAGTTCTGTAGCTAAAATGATTTATCTAAACTTTTGAAACTTTTTGGCCCCGTTTTATTTAATCATTTACACTGCGGCTGAGAAGAGAGCAGCTTTCTCTGCTCAAGTGAAAAAGGTGACATACCTCATGTCCTCTGAGAAGAAATGGCTGTTATGCATCAACTTTCTTTAAAAATGCGTAACTAACCACTCAATAAGAACTTTACTCTGAATTCCAGGAGGTCGTCCCACCTGGAAGTCCTTCAGATGTCACAAAGATACGACTCAGCTTTGTACAAACACATTCTTGTATCTACATCCTTGACTTTCCATGAAACAGCAAGAGGAGGAGAAATGAAATCTTCTCGCATTGACGTATGCGTGAACGACCCGACCACCTAGCCAGACCTCCCTGCTAATTCTGTCCAGACCAGAGAAGTCGGATTTTGTTTTGTGGTTACTGCTGAGCCACAAGCTTTTTATCAGGGATCATCTCCAAGAGGAAGAACTTCTTTTTCTTTTCTCGTTTTTAGTAAATTCCATCGTGTCTGTAAGCAGATGAGCCTAACTTACCACATTTTCCATTGTGGGTTAATCCGGCCTGAGGTTGCCCGTATGACCAACCCCAAATTTAGCTGGCCACAGTGTGCCTGAGTGTGCCTCTGTGTTTGTTATGCAAATAATAAATATTCATTAATAGTTCATCCATGTTTCCTCAAACTTTTTCTCATTATTTTGTGTCAGCTCTGTAATCTGTACGGAGGTTTTTATGTTTCTGGACTTCTAGAAATAATCCTAAACTAATATTGACACGTCCTAAAGATGTTCACCTGTGGTGGCGGAGTTAGACCGGAGAACTATGAAGAAGGTGATGGAGCCAAGGCCAAACCACAGGGTTGCAGAGAGAAGAGGAACAACGGCACATCAAAGCTGAACCACCAACCTAACCTCTGCCCCTCTCCGCTTCCCAAGCTCCACTCTATTTCCAGAAAGACCAACATGAGAGCAAACAGCACAACTTCCACTATTGTTATAATTTCCAAACTACAATTTTCCAAGAAGAACTATTTCAAGGAGGCATCTTTATGAACTATTTGCACATATATATGAATGCATGGTACATAGAACTTAGTCAGTAAAAAAGCGTTTAGTATCTGTTTGCTTGTAATGGTTCACAAATCTGTCAGCCGGTGGGTTCAGGGCCTTCTAGCTGCTTCATTCAGGGCAGATAAATGGACTTGGCCAGTTGTGGCCTCTCTGGGCGCTGGTCCCATCCTCACATTGAGATGATAAAGGTGCACACTATCCTCAGAAATCCCTCTTTTAACCTTGGTCACAGAGGTGAGGAGGCACTCAGGGGACACAGGCCGGCGTCTGACAGGAGCATGCTTGGCTACTCTCAGGTTGATGGTGCCAGCATGTCTTACCAGCTGCTGCCCACGGATGCCTTGCTCTGGAACAGCACCTATTTCCATCAGAAAGTGACATTATGTAAGAATATTTAGTAGCATTTCAAAGGTATAGGGTTTTTAGTTTTTGTGGCTTGGCAAAGGTTGGCAATTTTTCAACAAAATTTTATGTATACCGAGGCTTTTTGGAGCTAAAAGTTACTTCCTATTTGGCATGCAGGCAGATACGACTTGCTTTGCTCCTTCCTAGATAGCAATAATCATCATTTTGGCTGCTTTCGTGCACATCACAGAATGACTCAACTCTTCTTCTGATAAAGCTTTTACATTTATTTTCAAAACATATCTTTGAGGTTTTACCCCGACAACCTTTCCAGGTGCTTTTGAATATGGAGCGGTGACAATGGGCCATCAAGTGAACAGAGCATCAAAGCAGCTTACTGATGATCCGATGATGGTTGAGGGTCCCTGCATGGGGGTAGTGCCTCCAACTTCAGAGAAGGTTTTGTCAGGAAAAAGTTCCATCATACAGGTTAGATTTGCCTTTGATTTGAGTCTGTAAGAGAGTGTGTAAAGGGGTGTTGATGTCAGCTTTTTTTGATTAGCAGTGGGCAAAATATTTCATTTGTAGGTTTCGTTTAGTGGCATATCAAGAGGTTATTGTTCAGACTGTGTTTCTTGGTCAGGCAACTAGGGAGACCTGGCTGGAAGGGATGGTAATGACCCGATGTGGAGGTCCAGGGTGGTTGCCTTTAATTAGGTAGCAGAGTCCACAGGTGTGTGACATCAGAATAATCACCCTCAGGTGTCTCAATCAGGGTGATGAGGTAAGGTCCAGGGCTCCCTATGGTGGCAAACAGGTCGCCAGTCTGTCACTGAGCTGCACACACACTCATTCCTAGGGGCAATTTCACAGTGGCCAATCAAAGTAACATGCATGTTTTTGGAGGATAGGAGGAAACTGGAGTACCTGGAGAAAACACACACATAAACAGGGAGAACATGTAAACTTCAAACAGAAAGGCCAGCACGCCAAACCTCGTCCCATTCGTGCAGCCCCCAATTTTTAGGTATCATGACAAAGTTTTCTGAAAATGTTTTCTTACGGTTTCTCAAACAAAAACACACAACTAGTCTTAATTTAAGAAATAACAAAACTATTTACATAAAAAAAACCTTTTTTATTCACCCCACAAATTTGCCCGCTTCTTACTGTTGACGTGCACAACATAAATCTCATTTGAGGCGCAAATACGGGAGTGATCAGGGCCCGAGCACAGCTTTTGCAAAAGCAACTCCTGATTATGTTGACATGTTGATCATGTTGACATGATGGAGAACAAAATGCATGCCCAAGAACATCCAAGCATTCTAATAATTTTCCAATACAATTCAAATAGGAAAACCCAGATGGGTTTTTGATGTCAGAACAATCTTCAAACATAGTGCAAACCTCCGAAAAGTTTAAGTTGCAAAATACTCTTCAACAATTTGACAAAAAAAATGATCTACTTTGCACTTCATGTTGGACAATATCAAAATTGCAGAAGGAAAAAAAAAAAACCAAACTATTGACTATTATTCCATTTTTTGGATCTTATAAAAAAGTTTTTTAGACCATCTATCAGTGTGCCCACCCTGGTTTTGATGATCATTGGCTAGAGGACCGATTCTTGGGTAAACCAGGTACATTGTCCGAAATTTAATTAGAAACATGAGCCTACTTTGGATTTTGGTTGAAATGTTAATGAAGAACAGAGAAACTGTAGATAAAAGCAAAATGAAAATAACTTCTAATTATTTTTATGAAGTTCTTTCAGCCCGTTAAGGCACACATTCACCCCAGCTTGGCACTTGTTCTGTGAGAAAGTAATATTTCAAACAAGTGTTCTCTAATCTCAGGAAGATGAAGGCAATAGGGAACTAAGAAAGACCACGGAAACATTTAGTTGGAGCATGCAGAGCGGATACCCAGGCTCAGATCACAGATCCAAAAGACAAGCTGATGGAAATGAGCCAGGCGCCCTCACAAAGGAAGGGGAGGAGAACTAAAGAGAGGATGGAAGAAGATGGAGTGGAATGAAGTGAGGTTATTAGTTTAAAAGGAACTTGTCTTTAATCAAAAACCTGCAGGATAGTGATGGACATGGGACAGTGAAGGACAGAGGGAGATGGTGAGAAAGGAGGCAAAGAAGTGACGAAGATGAAGAGGCCAAGTTTGGATGGAGAACACAGCAGCTGGAGTACCTCAGCCTCTCGCACCCATCACCCCTGTAACCTCTGCTTCTCTTCCTAATGTCTTTAGTCTCTGCCCCAGGGGAGGGAAAATCACAGTTTCATTATGAATGCCCGATGATGTACAGGATAATAGAAGAAGATGAATGTAGAAGAGCACAGATAAGAAGAAGATGTTACCCTAGAAGAAGATAGAAGAACATATTTAAAATCTATCATCATTGTTTTTGCAATATTACCCAAATTTGTCTCCAATGGTTGGACTCATAATTACAAGTAGATGTAAAGAAAAAAAATAGACGGTGGAATCCGTGAGAAATTAAACATGTCAACCACAAATAAATAAAAATCATTGTCCCAGAGCCTGTCATTCCAAATTCCTAGTTTCAGCAACAAGTATTTCTATTTGTTGGAGAGGTCTTCTTCTCCTTTCGGCATTTCCCTTCAGGGGTCGCCACAGCAAGTCAGTTTCTTCCATCTAACCCTATTTGCTGAATCCTCTTCGGTCACACCAACTATCTTCATGTCTTCCTTCACTACGTTCATGAACCTCCTCTTTGGCCTTCCTCTAGTCATCTTTCATGGTGGTTCCAAACCCAGCATCCTTCTTCCGATGTACTCTCTCTCTCTCTCTCTCTCCTCTGCACATGTCCAAACCATCTCAGTCTGGCCTCTCTGACTTTATCTCCAAAACCTCTAACATATGCTGTTCCCCTGGTATACTCATTTCTAATCCTGTCCATCCTGGTCACTCCCAGAGAGATCCTCAGCATCTTCATCTCTGCTACCCCCATCTCTGTTTCCTGTCTTTTCCTCAGTGCCACTGTCTCTAGACCAAACAGCATGGCAGGTCTCACCCCAGTTTTGTACACTTTCCCTTTCGTTTTAGCTGAAACTCTTCTATCACACATCACACCTGATACTTTTCTCCACCCGTTCCAGCCTGCTTGAACATGCTTCTTCACCTCTTTTCCACACTCTCCATTGCTCTGGACTGTTGATCTTAAGTACTTAAAATCTTCCATCGTCTTTATCTCTTCTCCCTGTAACCTCACTTTTCCATTTGGATCCCTCTCATTCACACACATGTTCTCTGTTTTACTCTGACTAATCTTCATTCCTCTTCTTTCTAGTGCAAACCTCCACCTCTCCAGCTTTTCCTCCACCTCTTCCCTCCTCTCACTACAGATCACAATGTCATCTGCAAACATCACTGTCCATGGAGATTCCTGTCTGACCTCGTCTGTCAGCCTGTTCATCACCATAGCAAACAGCAAAGGACACAGAGCAGATCCTTGGTGCAGTCCCACCCCCACACTGAACTCCTCTGTCTCACCTACAGCACACTTCTCCACTGTCTTACAGTTCCCATACATATCCTTCACCGCTCTATCATACTTCTCCGTCACACCAGAGTTCCTCATACAATACCATAGTTCTTCTCTAGGTACCCTGTCATACGCTTTCTCTAGATCTACAAAGACACAGCGCAGCTCCCTCTGACCTTCCCCAAAGGTCAGAGGGGAGAGGAGAGGCAAACCTAGAAAAAGCCAGAAAAGTTCAAGCTGGGTCTTAATGCTTGATAAGTTTTTACAAAGCGTTGCTGGGCTGTCATCATAAAGATCTTCCATTCTGCTTTTAACGTGACACAAAAACTGAGGGAGAAGAGCATCAGAACAATGTCTTAACGTGATTTATACTTTGTAGAGATGCAGTGAGACCATCAAACCACAAGTGGTTTGTCATGTTTCCTCTACTTTGTCTTCATCCCACACATAGTCACACCCCTACTCGAAGTTCTGATTCCTGTGTTCTGTGGACTTGGAAAAAGGTCTGAACTCTTTGTGGCTAAGTGCAAAATAGACAACACTCTTTGTCCAACGACAACACCATTCCTCACATGGGAAGTAACTTACTGACAGACTGATCAGCTGTCTGAAGAGAGATGGATGAAGAGATGTTGAATCTTTAAGAGAGTAGGGGGGAATGGTCTGATCGAAGATAATGAACGAGGGCTATTTTAATCCATAAATAAGTTAAAAAACAAAACAAAATGAAAAGAGAGATGAGGTTGAAAAAGTAAAGTTGAAAATTTGAGCAATTTGAGCTTCATCCTCCTGAGACACAGTGGCATCACAGGCCAGATTACTGTCTCCACTGTCTCTCTGCTGGACTTCTGTGACAACCAATCCTCATCTTGTAACCCAGGCTATTAGAGGGTGGGGCAGGGTCAGGGGTTGGGAGTTACAGGGTTGACAGACATGAGAGATTGATGCCGGTTGACAAAACTTGAGCCCTACTCAGTCTCAGCAGCAGCCCTGCCTGCTCCCCCGGGGGCAGAATGGGTGGGGGATCACAGATACCGATACAATCCCCTGTCTCCGTTTCATCAGACACACTCTGACTGCCCCCAACCAGCACACACCTTCATGCTATCCCTCTCCTGTCTCATCTTGTTTGATCATGCACCTAACTGTAGGAGGAAGCTTTGGTAAAAGTGGATCTCTGACATATATATTTTACATCGAGCTGTGAATTTAGTGTGTCTGTCAGCTAGATTACAGAAAGGAGAGAACTTCAACTGAGCCAAGCCTTTTAATGCATGTGTGAAGCTTCTTTACGAGCGTATTAAAGACTGATCGCTTCAAACCAAAAATCCACATCGCCTAAATGCTTCTTTTATTGTCAAGCATCTGCAACTAAAAACATTATATAAAAAAGAGAGACAGTGGTTTTAAGTTAAATAGGATGAGTTAAGCAAATAATTTGATTTTCTAGCTGAATGTTGCTTGGCTTAATGGGGATTATATTTGTTGTTTTATTCATCTATTTAAAAATCTTGATGTCAATGGAATTTTTCAATTGTAAACCAGTGATGTCATATCAGGTTTTACTTGCTTGTTTCTTGTAAACATAGATTTTTTTAGATGAAAAATAAAATTTTAATCACTCCTCATAATAGTTTGGTGAATTCTTCAACAAAATTGGACACGAAGTCATCCAATTTAAAGAATTCTATTCCAAACCAAGTTGTTGCAATTATTTTAAATTTAAACATATATAGAAACTTTTTTGTTGCAATTTCTCAAAATAATGATAAAGAATACAAGCTTCACAGTCATACTTTTTGTTGGGATGGGACGGTGGCGCAGTGGATTGCACAGTGGCTTCACAGCAAGAAGGTTGTGGGTTTGAGTCCCGGGTGGAGGACGAGTCCTGGGACACTGGCCTTTCTGTGTGGAGTTTGCATGTTCTCCCTGTGTATGCATGGGTTTTCTCCAGGTACTCCAGTTTCCTTCAACGCTCCAAAAACATGCATATCAGGTTGATTGGTCACTACATCATTGCCCCTCGGAATGAGTGTGTATGATTGTATGTGTGTGACCCCGCAACAGACTGGAGACGTGTTTGGGATGTACTCTGCCCCTCAGGGCTGTACCCTAATAAGCCGGGAAGGGCTGATTCCCGCCTCCAATCAGCCGGGAAGGGCTCCGGCACCCCACACGGTTAAGAAGGTGACTGATTAACATATTCGTTGGAAAACTTGTTTGCTACAATGGAAACATGTTGTGAACCCTGCTCCTGCTTCAAAGAGGGTGTCTGTCTCCGTGGCAACCTGTTCACCACCTGCAGATGATCAGCAATCAGCAAGCTACATAAGCAATCCTCCATCCCCCAGCCTGTGCCAGATTGTTGATTTCTAGGCGGTAACAACAACAAGCCTTTAGTCGATCTTTGTCCGCCAATTTTCTTGCCTTAAATTCTGTTTCCTTCGTTCAATAAACCCGCCTGCCTTGGAAAACCTGCCTGCCTCGGACAACCTGCCTGCCTCGGACAACCTGCCTGCTTCGAAGAATCCGTTTTTACCTAATTAGAATTTTTTTTTATGTTTTCCTTTTCATCCTGTATTCCATGCTTGGATTCTACCTCACTATAACAAAACAAGCTTTAAAAATATGTTTAGTAAGGGTTTTAAAATAAATATTTTTTAGGAATTAGCTACTTTTTAAAAGAAAAGAAATACCTAAAAACATAATGACACCTGAATAATATTGCATGAACAAATACAATTACATTAGAAGATGGGATTCTAAAATCCAAACATATTTAAACTCAGAAAATGTTTAACGCAGCCAACTTTGAAGCGAAGAAGGATTATCTAGTGAAAAAAATTCAGACAAGACAGGCTAAGCTTTATTGATTGTTGTGACATTTGATTGTTCCTACATTTCTTTTCTTGGAAAAGACAGACAGACTAGACCCCCCAGCTCTCATTTTTCTTCTCCTGTTACATGAAGTCATCCATGTGGAACGTATCAGCCCTCCTCAAGCTTCTGCAGAGCAAAAAGGGAAAACTAGTTAGAGGCTTTTTATATATATGATAAAAGGTGTGAATTTGTTTGCATGGTATGTGTGTAGAGATCGATAGAAAGTCACACTGATTAGAACAGGAGTGGGCAAACTTTTTGACTAGCGGGCCACATTGAGTTCTAACATCTGACAAAGGGGTTGGAACAGGAGCAGATCAATGGCATGCTTTGGTAGCCTCTACATTAGACCGATAGAATTGTGCGCTAGATTTTAAACTAGCACGTTAAATGTTACATCAAGAAGATTAAATTTCAAATTTAGTGCGCTAGGTCTGAAATCTAGTGCGATGGCACTTAAAAGTGTGCATTTAGTGGCGCTAGGTTTGAAATCTAAGCGCTTAATGAAACATTTTGTTTGTTTTAACATCTAACATGCTTGTTTACGTGCTTGCATTGGGCCCGATAACTTCCCATATCTCTGCATTTATTTTGACAGCGTGCGCATTACAAAGACATGCACATTTTAATGGAAGCAGTGTTGTTGTTTTCTCAACAAAGCCAATATATCTAGCGTGTGCCATCCAGTGAGGAAACATCAGAATTGCAGGGGAAATAAAACTAACAAGGTTTATTTATTCAACTTTTTCAAGTTCAGCGGGCCAGATAAAAACATTTAATGGGCCACATGTGGCCCATGGACCGTAGTTTGTCCATTAAACCAATGTTTTTTCTTTTTTTTTTCACTTTTTATAAAATAAAACAACTTGTTTCCTTTCTGGCTCATATTTAAGTCTGAACTGGTTGAACTGCATCCATCTGTGGCAGACTTTGACCAATCAGAGGGAGATGTTGAGGATTAGGTGTAAACAGAAAAGCACTGCTTGTTTGAAGCCAACTCAGGAGGTCATGTTCACATCCCTAGCCACTTCCACCCCGTTTCCTCCATTGATTGGGAATGTTTATCACATTAGAGAGAGGTCAAGGAGGGGGTCAAGTCAGTGAGGGGATAGAGGGTTGCCACCCAGCGGTGGGGCTAATGATACTGTCCAGATCTTAACCACAGACGGAGAACATGTTTGGTGGGGTTTAGATTTCACAGGTATGAAAAACATGTTTGTGATTAATTGAGAAGTAGATGGTTAGAAAAGGAACGACAGTTTTTTGTTTGTATTGTTCAAAGAAACTCAAGCTTTATTGACTAATTCCCCTGACATGTATTCATCCATTACTGTCCTCAGTTGACTTCTTCTCCTCCTCTGTAATTTGCTGCATCCTCCAGGTCTCACATCAGCATGACACTCACACGAAGCTTTCATCTTCAGGGCCTTTCGCTCCAACCTGGGCCGTGCTTTGGCTTAGCCCGGGGCACAAAGACATCCTTTTCATAAGTGACAAGCCTGGGACCTCCCCTGCCTCCCTATTTGACCTCCTTGTTGCCTTAATTATGTGCAATGCCAGGGCCGTGCCCCACCCGATCATCGCCTCTCCCCCCTCGGTCTCGGCAACGGACTCATGGGCTACAGAGGCCAATTATTTCCTTATTGTTGACACAGACGGCCAAACATTCCCCCTCCCACATAACTCCTGTCCTCCCATGTACTCTGGTGTCTCTCTTTTTCCTTCTCTTCCAAAATTTTTTCAGGACCACCTAGGTGTCTGCAAGGACTACTACGTAGCGGAGCCCAGAGTTTTTCTCATGCTATGTTGGCTGGATTCTCTCTCCTCATGCTCTGCATACCAGCAGAGACCCATTAACAATAAGCTCTGAAGGCACGGCTCTGATGGGCGGGTGTGGAGGGTTAAAGGTCGCCCGCCACAAAGGCAAAGTCTTTTGTTTACTTTTTAACCAAAAAGAGCAAAAAAAAAAGTGATAATAAATAGCATTTTCTTGAACCTTTGCCTTTTGTTAGAAATAAGGTTTTTTTGGATTTGTCTCCAGCTCGGTCTTTGGTGAGGGAAGGCCATGGGGAAATGTTTCAGACTGTCCCTCTGGGAAACTTAAGGAATTTGGCACTTTTGAGGGACTTTTTCGAGATTAAATTTTGACCTCACATACTGAACACCTCCATGGTCACACAAACTTGGAAATGTGAGTCCAACTAGATTCAAGACTCAAACTCTTTCCTTGTCAAAAGGAAAGAGTTTCAGTCTCTGTCCGTAGATCAAGGATGGGCCCTAGACCAGCTACAGGCGGTCAGTCCCACCTTCACAGCAAATCGTGCGGATGAGGATGCACAATTATCTGTCAACAAGCAAGGAAAACTGGCGTATGTCAGGTGGGCTTTAATTGTTCTTCCCATTAGGACCTGCTTACTGTGACGTCACAGCTCCTGGGGTTTAAAAAATATGCAAACCGCAACACTTTTTTTTAAGATTTGCTCAAGGAGGGGCCAGACTTTCCTCTCACTTGCCACTTCTTCCAGTTGTTCCCAGGCTAGATGTGAGACAAAGTTCCTCCAATGTGTCTTAAGTCATACCTGGGGACTCCTCCTAGTGGAACATTCCTAGAAATCCCCTCATAGATCTGTCCAGGTGGGACTCTGACTAGATTACCTCATCTCGCTTCTCTCAACGCAGCGGAACAGTGAGAAAACCAAAGTTCAAACCCCATTTAAAACAGAGAGCTTGGCCACTCATCCATTTAATATTCTTTCAATAATAGATCGACTGATTAAAGGCGAAACTTATCTTTCAGATCAGTCCTTTTCCCACCACACCACAACAGAGCATCAGGAATCAGCTCCCCAAGTGGAAAAGTTCAAGGAATGAAAATTAAAGTTTGATCCGACCCAGGAAAATATAGCCATAAAACTAAATCTGCAAAGAAAGAGGACACCAGTTCTATCAATATAAAAGCCTCTTAGTGAACATCTTTCATCTTGAGCCCTTCAAGGATTTTGGCCATATTGCAAGCAATGGATAATTACAAAAGTATGAGTTTGAATGTGCCAGTTATGATCTGTCCCCCATGGCATGTAAAACACAAACACACACATACGTCTGGTTTGTATTGACTGGGGTTGGGGTGGGGGGTTTGTCCAGTGACACAATGCATTCCACAGCATCTTACCCTAACCATCATTATAACAATCTATAGCTAAGCCGAACTCCAACCATAACCCAGCTGTGGTCCTTAATCCAAAAAAGATGTTTTTAAATCAACATTGGAAAAACTACAGTTCATACAGACAGACATAAGCAACCCTCAATAGGTTAGTAATTAAAAGAAATATGTGTAACGTTAATTATTTTTTAGTTTTAGAATTGAATTTTGGTGCTGTCTGAATAAAAGGAAACTAACAAGGATTTAAAATGGGTAGATTAATATGTACAAACAGTTAATCATGGTCTTAAAGGTGGCGATATGCCCTAATTAGAGTTTGATGTACCCAAAAATAGGCAGGACCAAAAGACAAAAGGGGCGGGGCCGGATATGGTCAGTGCTACCGATTTTAACAACTATCAAAAATTGAAATGTGTTGTCTGAGATTGAGAAAGACTTTATAGAAGGGTCACTGGACCTAAAGACGTTTCAGTTTAAACTGACGACTCAAGACACACAAAAATAGGTCCTGTTTTTGACGACGGACACTTCCTGTTAGCATCATTGCTAAAACAGCAATTCAAAGTTATTCCTTTAACATTAAATCTGATTTATCAAAATAAAAAATAATAAAGAACTTTTATTAAACAATCTGCGCACAATTTTAAGTGCTATACCACTGGTCAAAACCACTTTAAACCAATGGGAAAGTTCTACTTTAGCTTGAGCAAACCGGACCGCACAAAGACAGTTTTAAATTAAAATTAAATTTTTAATTAATTAAATTAAAATTGTCAAAAGTTTTAAAAACCGAATAGAAACAGGAAGACAATGTTGAGCCCCATTTAGAGAGATCTTTGTTTTCTGGTTTCTGGGCTCAGTTGCTTGATACTTGGAGGCCATTTTGTTTTACCATTCCAGTTTTTATACAGAGCTGCCCATGTGATTTAAAACCACAATTACCTCTCCTATCTGACCAAGAATGATTGGGAAAATGTGTATTTGACATTCATTGGCACATTTCATTTTATCTTACATTGTGCCCGATGTTAAAATGTTCACTCAACTTCTCAGTCTTAGTTCAGGTCCCTGCGTGTGACAGTTATTGTTCTACAGGGATACAAGTCCCGCCAGGTGTGTATGAAGAGTGTGACAGGCTGATGATTTAGCACTGTAGCTCTGTGATTTTTAACGAGTTAGAGGACCCTCTGCAGATGGATGGATAAGTTGGACCCACGGGAGCCATACAGACTCCTATACCGGGGTCCCTGGGCCACCTGACTCCACCCTAGAGACGACGCTATGAAGAGGGTGTCGGTTCGGTCAGTGTGGCCTGGGGCCGGTCTGCGGTGTGACGAATGGGACACCTGAGCTAAACTGTTACACCACCAGCGTGGTGGGTCCCCCCCAATCACTCTGGCCGCCCAACTTCCAGCATCAAGTTTCAAATTCCAGGGTGTGATGGTGGGTCTTTAGGAAACTGGGACTGAAGTGTCCGGTTTGCTTTAACAACAAACGTTTACAGGCAGACATGCACGCAAAAAATAACCAGATGAACGACCATTCAAGTTAGCATACATCGTGTACGTCTCAAGCCACTCTGGTGGCACGTCAGGTGGTAGATTACGCAAATCTTCTGAAATATAATCAGTTACTTGTTGATGTTGTTGATGTTTTCAATAAAGTTAATTAGGAAAACACGTCATCTCCTTATCCTGTCAGCCTCTAACGGTGTTATTTTAAACCTACGATGCAGAAATAAGCTGTAGGAAGTTGTCTTTTTTGCCTCTAGAATAAAAAGCATTCAAATAAATATGGTCGTAATTAATAGTTAAAGTAATCAAATGGGATTTTAAGATGTTTGCAAAGGCAAATAATTTAACACTGAGAAATACAGCACTCTGTTGACATGACAAGCTATCAGTTTACCATGTTAATTGAACATCTAATAGCTTGTGTAGAGCAGATGACCTGAGGTGAAACATGCCCCCACTCCCAGGGTCTTATTTTGGGATCAGCTGGAGAAGGTGGGGTAAAAAGGGAGCAGTGGATGGTCTCTGTGCCCTGGACTGAAGCTCCCCTGTACCCACACCTCCCCTCATCTTTGCCGACGTCCACCGCAGCCAAATTTAGGTGAGGGGGGAAAACTGCGCAGGCAGATATTTCAGTGCACTGTGTGTCAATAGTGACGTGTGCCAAACCAAACTCCATTTGCACTTGTTTCTCTGCTTAATCGCTCATCTAAACAAGCTTGAGGGTTGGTGGGAAAGGAGGAAGAAGGGTAAGAGGGGTGGGTTGTGGAAAGGTGAGGAGGCGAAGAAGGGGGAGTGGATGCTGTTTGCCAAAATAAATGCATGAATGCTGTCTTTGACAAACTGGCATCTTTGAAGTAAGCTATAATTGCAGGCTTCTTATTCAGCTGTGGAGCCTGTGGCCAGCCAGGACGTGGCCAAACTGAGATGTTTGGCCCCATCACAGAAGAAAAGTAATGACTTAACAATAAACAATAAGAAGAAGCTTTAATTTAGCTTGAAGCAGTAGCACTTTTTATGAACACTACATCAGTCCTTCATATGGGCTTTAAAGGGGAACAGTGTTGTCCTGTTACTTCTTGCAAAGAAATTACCCATAAGATTCAAACCTCGGTGAGATTTTTAGAGGTTCTTCACAAAGCTCTTTTTATATTACCACATATGCAGCCATTAGGTAACTCTTAAATTTTGGAACAGCGCTGTCTGTGTGCCAATTGCTCCCAACACCAAACATATAAGTTGGTGTTTATATGCTCATGCATGTTCATTGCTACATCGGCCCAACCTACAGTAGACTCCTGAGAGAGTCGGTCATGGTGGGGTAGGACTCGTTTCTGACCACTGCGATGTTTTTTCACTCCGTAGGGAAGTGTGACAGGGTTACATATGATGTGATTAATACACAAGCCCTTGATGTCTTGTTTAGAAAATAAACCCACCCAACCCGGGGATTATTAGACCAATATCCCTGGAGAATACCTTCCACAATGCACCTTTCAGTTGCTCCTTTTAACTGATTTCTCATGCCAAGGGTGTGTTGTCTGCTTTTTTCTTTAAATGTTCCACTGAAACACTTGAGAAACGGGAAAAACCCAGTTTGGTGTTGGCTTACAATACCCCTTGGTCTCTGTAACTTTGTCCAACTTTTTTAAAACTGGAAAAGTAAATGAAGGGGGTGATCAGTGAGGTGCTGCAGTCAAGCGGAGCTCTACTTGTCGGGGCAGGGCTCAAAATGGCTGCTAGGTGTTTCTCATCCTTTGTTTTGGTTTATAATGATGAAGATCCCTGACAGGTCGGTTGGTGATGAGAAGATGGAATGGTTGATCACCTCCGAGCAGCTGTTTGATGTTTGCTTGAATGCCGGCTCTGTGCCAAGTACACATTCCAGGTGCTGCACATGCACTGGCTCACTTTCAGCTAACAAGTCTTTTACAGTGCTTGAAAGTTAAAATACCCCGTTTTAACGGGAATATGTTTAAACTTTATTCACGTTTACTCTAATGAGAGTATAGACATTTTCTTTGTTAATGCAACATTTCTCTTTGGGTTCTGTTGCTTCCGATCATTCTCCAAAAACATGCATTTGAGACTGATTTGTTGTTCTAAGATTGGCCCTCGCTCTGTGTGCACTCATGATCATGATTGTCGCTTGTCGGCTGCTAAGCACCGGAAGCTGAGGGAAATATGGCACACGCGGAACTAGGTATCTGTCTTCTGGTTTCATTTGCTCCTCTTCTATTTTAATCTATCATTTTTAGTAATGTCATATTTGACTCCAAGCCCTAACAACTACTACCTGTTCCCCAGGGGGAGCGAGGATTGTTCCAGATCCCTGGCTCCTGCTGTATGTCCCACTGATCTCTGGACCTCAGCTGATCTCATCTGTGTTCCTGTCCTGACGTGTGGACCCTCATACTAACCTCATCTGACCTTTCACGTCCATCTGAACGAAGTCTATCTGTCTCATTCAATGAATATGATCGTTTTTCAACCAGTGTTCTGTGGCCCACTAGTGAACTGTGAGAGATCCACAAGTGTTCCATGGGAAATGATCCTATTTCACCTCACGCAGTGATCGGGATCGACTGATAGATCACAAAGATTTTTTTAAGTTGGTCTCATGGTGGTGTAAAAAACTGGATGAAAGCACATTTATTTATGTTTATCAGTATTAAATCTTGGCGTCTTATTAAGAGGCAGGCAGGGCTCTCCTGTAACCATAGCAAACCACTCTTCTTTGCTCATTTTTGTTGCATGCTGCTGTCCATTCCTCCCAAAGACTACCCAGCTAGTAGATCAAATTTTCTACATGTTTTTGAGACATTAAGAAAAAATTTAGGTTGTGTTTTAAAGCAGAATTTATCTCTAATTTTCTGCATGACATTCAGGAGAAAAAAATAACTGTGTTTTTATTTGATCAAAGAATAATTAAAGATGAGAAAATAGGTTTTGATATGTTGATGTGATGCCTATTCAAGACATTCACTATATTGTCAGTAAAGGCAGCTATAAAGAATCCGCCCTTAAATAGATGGCAGGGTCCACAGATGTGTGCCATCAGGAATCAATCTCAGGTGTCCCGAATCAGGGTGATGAGGAACATCCAGGGCTCGCTCTGGCGGCAGGAGAGGGGATCATGACATGTTGATTGTAAGTCTGTGTGTTTCTGTTTAACAGACTAAATGCGAAATACTTCTGTGATACTGGTTTGTATAAATGAGAACTAAATGTGACCTGGGCGGCAATTATTAGGTCGTCAAAGGAAATCTACAGGTGAATCACAGGACCAAACGCAGCAAGGGAGACACTCTAAAGAGGAAACTAGACTTTCTCATAGCTGTGCATTTACATCCAAAACATCTGGGATTGGTCTGTATAAATGATCGGTCACCCAGGTCATGGTAACTCTTAAATCAACGACACCTGTATTGTACAGTACTGACATACTGCTTGGACATATCCTGAAGATAAGTGGCTTTTAGATCATTCCCGCCATGGGAATAAACGAGGACGTTAAAATTTTGCCCACCTAGAGAGATGCTTTGATTTTCTGTGGATATGTTTAAAACTGTGAATGTAGTCAAAACTTTAATATAACATGCAAATGGATATAACTGACACACAATACACAAGAAAATACTTCCAGTTGCCTTCTATTGAAGTACTTAATAACATCTGGAATTGGCGAATAACAATTCAGAGACAAAGAGTCACCCCAGGACAGCTGATGATGCAGTGCAGAGAAACACAAGAGGACAAAGAGAGAAAGGAAAGGGGCCGGGGAATGAAGCTTTATTAGATTTATAATCTAATGTTAAATGAAAAACATACCCTAGAAGTGAAGCATTGAAATTATCTTTGATGGCTTCTCACATAAACGTCCTTATATTCCTTCCTGCAGGTAATCTACGTGCTCTGCAGCAGCCATGTTTCCTGTTTGCTTGCAAACCTTGAATTTGATTTGAAGAGTCCAGATCCAGGTGGGACGCTGGTGGAAAAAATTTACACTTACATTTACACACAGCCTTGTTGAAGTGGAAACACACACCTGTATGTGGGTCTGGAGGTTTCTGGCCACAATTTTCCTCTTTTGATCCAGCAGAATAGTAAATACACATTTAGTTGCAATTCTACATGTAAAGTACTGAATGTAAAGTTTCAGGTAGAAAGGTACGAATTTTTTCAGACATTCACTCAAATTCTTAACCGTCCATCCTTAATGTGGTTACGGAGGGTGCTGGAGCCCGTCCTGGCTGATTCAAGGCGAGAGGCAGGGTACACCTCGGACAGGTTGCTAGTCTGTCACAATTTTTCAGACATTTTAATTATCATCCCATAAATCAACTTCAAAAGATTGCAGATACGTACAAACTGCACGGAAACTGAACTACAATCACCAAACTACCACAAGTATTCACTTGGTTCACCAGGGGCGGATCCAGGGGAGGCTGTGGGGGTGCACCCCCACCCCCTTTTGGTCCACAAAAAAAAAAAATTAAATCTGTTCTTACTACTTTAATTATTATAAACTTTGGGCAAAATATGCACCAAAATGCAGAAAAATTAATCGTTTTTCTAAATGTTCTGGAGGGCGGCAGGCGGGAGGCGAGGGGCAAAGGTCTCCAACCCCCCTACACTGGCGAGCACCATAGGTGCTCATTTTGTCTGTTTCTTCATGCAACCCCCTTAGAAAATCATGGATTCGCCCCTGTTCACTAACCCACCTTCCTCACGCCAAACAAATTTAAGATTATACTTCCGACAACCCGGGCAGCACGGTGGCGCAGTGGGTAACACAGTGGCCTCACAGCAAGAAGGTCGTGGGTTCGAGTCCCGGGTGTCGACGAGGCTTGGAACGATGTCCTTTCAGTGTGGAGTTTGCATGTTCTCCCCATGTTTGCGTTGATTTTCCTCTGGGTACTCTGGTTTCCTCCCACCCTCCAAAGACATGCATGCTAGGTTGATTGGCTGGTGCCAAATTGCCCCTGGGATCGAGTGTGTGTGTGAATGGTTGTATGTGCGGGGCCCCGCGACAGACTGGTGACCTGTTTGAGGTGTACCCTGCCCTTCGCCTTAAATCAGCCGGGATGCCCCCCCCCCCCAAAAAAAAGGGACAGACGGATAAGAAGATGACTGACTTCCAACAACCCCAACCCCACCACTAGAAATCCAAATATGGATCATGCAATTGATCAATGGTTCACAAACGAGCGGGTGCTAATTCTCAATCCTCACATATAATGGCAAAGGTGTCATTGGTAAAACCTCATTAAGATTAACCTCATAACCTCATTAAGAGGTTACAAGATGGGTGTCAATCTTTTGCAGTAACTAGTTTGTATTTCTTGGTTCATATTTTTAAAATTTGTGTCTTGTCTTCAGATTTATTTTGAATTTTTCTGAACCACCTCATTTCTGATTTGAAGCTGCATCTCCAAACCTGTTCTCTGTTTCCCTTAATCTCACATGCGTTCCCTCATGTAATCATCTGTCATTGTATTTAAGCCCCCTGATTTTCTTTGTCAAATCTCTCATTCTTTGCCTTTACTTTCTAGTTTATTTGCATTCTTTATATAACAAGCTTGCTTTGGAATTTTCGGAAAGTTGTCCAATCAAATGGATTTTTTAAACCTTTGCAACTTGCTACAAATACAAAAAAAATGTTTTAACTGTAATATAGTATCTTAAAATGATTTATATTGAGAATTCAGGCATTTTAGATGCACAAGATGTTCAGTAAGAACTGGTTGATTTCTTATGCTGCTCGGTCTTACAAGTACTTTAGAGCCGGAGTGTCCAACTCTGGTCCTGGAGGGACAGTGTCCTGAAGGTTTTCCATGTGTTCTTGCATCTACATTCCTGATCTAGGTTATTGAATCAATGTGCCTGGTTTTATTGGCTATTGATTTCATTTTATGTGCATCAGCTGTATTGAACCAGGAACACATGAGAAACCTTCAGAACACCAGCCCTGGCGGACCGGACTCAGACACTTGTGCTTTAGAGGATTAATAGAATGCATGCATTCATAGTTATGCTGCTTCTTTGCACTTTAACCATAGGTTGTGCAGCTTGCATAAGGAAGAAAGAAGACGAATGAAGATTAGTCAGAGTAAAACAGAGTATATGTGTGTAAATGAGAGGGATCCAAATGGAAAAGTGAGGTTACAGGGAGAAAAGATAAAGAAGGTGGAAGATTTTAAGTACGGTATCTACGATCAACAGTCCAGAGCAATGGAGAGTGTGGAAAAGAGATGAAGAAGCGTGTTCAGTCAGGCTGGAACGGGTGGAGGAAAGTATCAGGTGTGATGTGCGACAGAAGAGTTTCAGCTAGAATGAAAAGAAAGTGTACAAAACCGTGGTGAGACCGGCCATGCTGTTTGGTCTAGAAACAGTAGCACTGAAGAAAAGACAGGAAGCAGAGATGGAGGAAGCAGAGATGAAGATGCTGAGGATCTCTCTGGGAGTGACCAGGATGGACAGGATTAGAAATGAGTACATCAGGGGAACAGCACATGTTAGAGGTTTTGGGGATAAAGTTCAAGAGGCAAGACTGAGATGGTTTGGGCACGTACAGAGGAGAGAGAGAGAGTACATCGGAAGAAGGATGCTGGCTTTGGAACCACCAGGAAAGAGGACTAGAGGAAGACCAAAGAGGAGGTTCATGGATACAGTGAAGGAAGACATGAAGATAGTTGGTGTGACCAAAGAGGATACAGCAGATAGGATTAGAATGAAGAAACTGACTTGCTGTTGCGACCCCTAAAGGGAAAAGCCGAAAGAAGAAGAAGAAGTGCAGCTTGCATAAAGTTGGTTTTGATATGTCTGCACATTGTTTTATACACTGAAGTTTAAAGGAGAGGCGTATGATGATGTGGTATCAAATTACTGGTATCAATGCTAGAAAGTTGCTGGTGATGTTATTTGCATGTTCTCTTCAAAATATGAGTTGGTTCTCGCAGGTACTATCGTTCTTTTTGTTTGAATCTGCAACAAATTGTGACTTGTTCAGGGTGTACCCGCAAATGCAGGGGTGGGCAAACTTTTTGGTTTGCGGGCCACATTGAGTTCTAACATTTGACAAAGGGGCCGGAACAGGAGCAGATGGATGGCATGCTTTGGTAACCGCTAGATTGTTCAACTCATCTAAATTGGAGTAACTCTATTTAGATGAGAATTTAGACCAAAAATGAGTTGACTTGTGAATTAATGATGAGAAAATCTTCCTTCACTTGATCTCCAGGACAAAAGTTGGAACAGCTTGCTTCTCCTTTTTTGCAGTCTAAGAATATAAAACTGAAATCACACCAGCTTCAAATCTCCCTCTGTTCTCCACGCACGCCAGACAAGGGAGGAAAGAATAATAGGCTTTAGTGCGTTGAGTATTTTCCATTTGTGGTCCAGACTGAATATGCTGTCCCATCCACTGATAGAAGTTACAGCTCATAAAAGCTTGAAAGAAAGGAGGGAAATCTAAAGTGAAGATAGATCTGATTATAAATCCAATGTGGGAGTAAAATAATAAGAAAATCCAACTAAAGATGATGCTGGAAATTAGTGGGAGTCTGAAATAAAGAACAGGCCAATGAAGATATTAGAAACTGCTTTGAAGATGCTTGTGGTTGGAATAGTTTCTAAATAAGTCATGCATTTTTTATTTTTTATTAGTAAAATGAGTTAATAAAAGTTAATAGATGGATTGAGGTTCCCCTTAGGAACACATTTCTTGAGTTCCTCCTGCTGTTACGGTGACTGCATGTGAAAAACTTTCATTTATATGTATTTTATGTTTCTATTTGACATGTGAAAAGATAAAACCAACTTTTAAACCACAAACATGTCAAACCTGGATGACAAATGAACAAAAAATAAAATGAAAATGTTCAGTATTAAATATGTCAAAGGTAAGAGAACAAGCATTTAGATCAGATTTTTTGTGAGTTGAAGTTTTTGCAAAGTCTGTTGCTGACGTTTGACTCTCATAAAGATATTTTTTTTTTTTTGAAAACTTTATTTAAAGATTTTTCATTTTTTATACAGGCACACACAAAAAAAAACAACTTTAAGTCAAGTTATATAAAGTTACAAAATAGAGATGATTAAAGAACATGTCAACCAGTAGTATCTATCTGAGACTTGTAAAATATTTGGATCAGACATGAAACAAAAACAAACAAACCCAAAACAAACAAATCACAAACATAAGCTGCAGCTTTCTCCATAAGTACTGGTAAATGACGCATAAAACCTGCTCCCCTATGTAAATGGCAGACCCTCAATGTATGTAATGAAAGGTGCCCATGTTTTATAATAGTTTTCTATTGAGCCCCGTTTACTATACCTTAGGTATTCAATTTGAAGACACATCATAGCTTCTCTGACCCACTGAACAAAAGAAGGAGGCTGTTTGTCCTTCCACTTCACTAAGATCAGTCTCCGCGCAAGGAGAGACAGAAAAGCCACTGCACTCTCCTGATGCGAGTTAAGGCCCTGTCTGCTCGGGAGAACTCCAAACACTGTAGTGAATGGATTGGGATCTATTTTCCTCCCACAAAGATGTGAAAAAATTCCAAAAGCAGAGTCCCAGAACTTTTCTAAAGCAGCACACGACCAAAACATGTGAGCCATTGTTGCAGGTGACTGGTTGCATTTTGGGCATCGATCATCACTGCTGTTGAATATCTTAGCCAGCCTTGCCTTTGTTAAGTATGAGCGATGGAAAACTTTGAATTGTGTCAGACTGTGTCTTATGCAGATAGATGTTGAATGTATGCGGGTGATACTTCTGTTCCAGATTTCCTCTGGAATCTCCAGATTTAAATCCTGTTCCCAAGAGTCTTTCAAATGGTTTAATGAAGTAGGATTAATGTGATGCAATTGTTCATATATTTTGGAAATATGACTTTTGGTGATGGGTCGAGGCTGCAGGCAGTTTTCTAAAGGACCAGGAGATGATTGTGTTGGATATGTGGGGAAATGTTTTCCTACAAAGCTGCGGACCTGTAAGTATCTGAAGAAATGCTTCTTGGAAATATCAAAATTTGCACAGATGTTTTCAAAGGACATAAATGAACCACTTGCAAATAAATCAGTAAAAAACACTATACCTTTACTACGCCAGACTTTGAAACCAGGATCATTCAAGGCAGGTGGGAAGAATGGATTTGAGGTAATTGGTGCATAAATTAGCGCTTGCTTGAACTCAAAATGGCGGCGGCATTGGAGCCAGATATTCAGTATGTTTCTGACCACTGGGTTTGTGAAGCTCATTTTTTCAGTTATTGGCAGAGAGGCACTCATAAATGCAGGTGAAGCTGGAAAACCCGAGGTAAGTTCCATGGTGGACCAAAGAGGTCCTCTGCCTTCTTTGAATGTATGTAGCCAGACAGACAGTTTAACAATATTTGCTGACCAGTAATAATACAAAAAATTAGGCAAGGCAAGACCACCCTCAGATTTAGAGCACTGCAATTTAGACTTGCTAATCCTTGGGCACTTTTGATTCCAAATAAATGAAGATATTAATCCATCCAAATTACTGAAGAACACCTTAGGAAGAAAAAGGGGGACCATTTGAAAAACATACATAAATTTAGGCAAAACTGCCATTTTAATTGTGTTAATTCGCCCCGCCAGTGAGATGGGTAAAGCTGACCATCTTGCCAAATCTGTCTTGGTTTTCTCCAAAAGTGAGGAAAAGTTCAATTTGAAAAGATTGTTATACGTATTTGTAATATGTATTCCAAGATACACAAATGATTGTTTTTCTATGGTAAATGGAAATTTTGAATAGTCCAGGTCCCTGGCCAGTTGATTAATGGGAAAAAGTATACTTTTTCCTAAATTCAGTTTGTACCCTGAAAGATTTCCAAAAATCCCAAGGAGTTCCAACAGTCGTGGAATGGACTTTTCTGGGTCTGTAATATATAAGAGTAGGTCATCCGCATGCATGGAGATCTTATGGACCTCTCTATTCCGACTGATCCCATTGATCCCTTTGTCCGTTCTAAGGGCTATTGCTAGAGGCTCTATTGCAAAATCGAAAAGTAGCGGGCTCAGTGGGCATCCCTGACGAGTACCTCTATGCAAAGGGAAATATTCAGAGATGGTGCTATTGGTACGGACAGATGAGAGGGGCGTTGAATAAAGAATTTTGATCCAGGATAAAAATCCTGAGCCAAAACCGAACTTGCGCAGTACAGCTAACAGATAGCCCCAGTCCACACGATCGAAGGCCTTCTCGGCATCAAGCGAGACGATTAATTCTGGACGGTCAATTGAGTGGTCAGAATATAAGATATTAAATAGACGTCTGATATTAAAATATGACTGGCGACCAGCAATGAAGCCCGTCTGATCTTCATGAATAATTCTAGGGGCTATTTTTTCCAAGCGAAGTGCCAGAACTTTTGTAAGAATTTTGTAGTCTACGTTAAGTAGACTGATTGGTCGATATGATTCACATTTCTGAGGATCCTTATTTTTTTTTAAGATTACCGAAATCATGGCTTGGGATAATGTTTCAGGCAGTTTAGCAGTTCCATGGACTTCTGCAAACACCATACATAGTAAGGATGAAAGTTTGTCAGCGAATGCCTTGTAAAAATCAGATGGAAACCCATCAGGACCTGGGGCTTTGCCACTCTGTAAAGAGCCAATCGCTGTTAATATTTCCGCAACAGATATGTGTTTCTCTAGTGTCTGCAGCTGATCTGAATCCAACAGAGGAATACTTAATTTTTCCAAAAAAGCTTCTATGTCGGCAGAATTACATGTACTTTGACTGGCATAGAGACCTTGATAGTAATTCTTGAAGGCTGTATTGATTTGTTGGGGTTCCGTTACTGTATGAGTAGAATCTGTTCTGATCTTTGTTATTGAATGATTAGAGATGGACTGACGCAACTGGTGGGAGAGAAGTCTACTTGCTTTTTCTCCATGCTCATATACCTGTTGTCTTGTTTTAAGCAATAACTTCTCCGTTGCCTTAATTGATAAAGTTTCAAACTCAGACTGTAGCAGGAGTTTTTGTTTGTATAAATCAGGAGTTGGATTGCTAGCATACTGCATGTCAAGATTTGCTATGAGTTCAGTTAATTTCTTAAGTCTCTCATTACACTTTTTGTTTTTTTGGGCTGTGAAAGAGATGATTTGTCCACGTAAATATGCTTTCAGGGACTCCCAAATAACAGTTTTGGAAACATCGGGTGTATCATTAACTTCCAAGAAGAATTCTATGTGAGAGGAAATAAATTTACAAAACTCTTTATCTGATAGCAAGGTTGTATCGAACCTCCACAAACGTTGCTGTGGCGCATGAGTAGTGGGAAATGAAATATCTACTTGAACAGGTGCATGATCCGATATGACAATCGCATGATATTGACACTTGGTAGTTTTAGAAATAAAGGTATTGTCCAACAAAAAATAATCAATTCTTGAGTATGAGTGATGCACAGCAGAGAAAAAAGAGTAATATTTTGCCAGCGGCTCGGTAACACGTAGCGGGTCAGAAATTCCATAACTTTGAAGGAATGTGTTAAGAACAGAAACAGATTTGGAGGTTGCTGCAGATAGGCGTGTACTTGATCTATCCAGATTCTGATCAAATACCAAATTTAGATCTCCACCCATAATGAGGTAATGAGTGTCTAAACCTTTTAACTTCCCAATAAGGCTAGTAAAAAATTGTGGGTTATCCCAATTGGGAGCATAGACATTAACCAAAAGAACTGGGAAGTCATACAACTTACCAGCAACAATAACAAATCGACCATTTACATCCCGAATCACCTCTGTACTGACAAAGGGAAGATTTTTTCTGACAAGTATAGCAACCCCCCTTGCTTTTATACTGAAGGCAGAGTGGTATACTTGCGAAAAGGAACCGTGTTCTAACTTATAGGCATCAGCAGAACACAAGTGTGTTTCCTGAAGAAATGCTATATCCGGTTTAAAGTTCACCAAATGAGCAAAGACTCTCCTCCGTTTGACTAATTGGTTAAGTCCCTTTACATTCCATGTGATAAATGTCGCAGAGTTGGGCCCAACAGTTTGTCTTAGATTAGTACAGGCAGCCATATCTACGTTGGATTCAGTTTATCATAAGGGTGCACAATCACACAGGAATGAGGTATAGATTTAAAGCTGCAGCAAAACACAAACCAAAAAAAAATACAAAAAACATAGACATTACCACACACACAAAAACCCTCCTCCCCTTCCCAAATGAGCTCTAGTAACATGCAAACTTGCTCTCCCACCACTATACTTACTAACATAAGTGCCCATAACAGGAAATACCCATGATAAAAAAAAAATCTTCCCATCCAACAAAATATAAACTCAAGTGTAACAAACATTCAGCCCCCCACCCCCAACTCACTTACTTTGTTCATTATTTATAATTACAAAAAATATATATACATAGATATTTAAGCTAGAATTAGAAGTAAATAGGAGTCCAGTGAGAGAATCTACTAACAGGCCTGGATCCATCACCAGTGTTGTACCTTTAATGGTCCCTCAGTTCTCCTGCTGGCTGCTTTGCACCAGATGCTTCAGGATGTAGTCTTTGGCAGGAACAGGATCCAGGAAAATTTTTTCACCCAAACATGAAGAAACTCTCAGCCTTGCAGGGTACAGCATCCCATATTTCACACCTCGGCATCCCCGCAGCAATTCTTTAACTTCCTTAAAAGCACCTCTCCTCTTCACCACGGTGGATGGAAGATCTGGAAAAATAAGGATCTTGTTGCCATCGTGTACCAGAGATTCTTTCATTGCTGCTCTGCGAAGCACATCCAGCTTTTCTTGGTAATAGTGAAACTTCACGATCAGTGGCCGGGGTCGCTGTCCTGTAGCAGGGGCGGGTTGTAGACTCCGATGCGCTCTGTCCAGCGTGGGAGCAGCATCCATGCCCAGGACTTCCTGAAGTAGCTTAGCCACAGCCTCAGCAGGACGCTGGCCCGATTCAAACCGCTCCTTCACCCCGAGAATGCGAATATTGCAGCGGCGTTGCCTTCCCTCCAGGTCTTCAGTCTTCTCCGTCAGGGCTTTCACAGTAGCTCGTAGACTCTGAACTTCTTCCTCCACGTTCACCATCCTGTCAGAGTAATCACCGGTAGCACCCTCCAGGCTAACAATGCGGGCCCGATTGCTAGCGATGCTAGCATCCAGCGGGTTTAGTTTAGCATTAAACTCGCTTCTCAAACCCTCAAGCTGCTCTTTAAAATCCCGTCGGAGCGACTGCATATTTTCATTTAGCATTTGGCATTTGGATTCAATCTTGGAATCCAATGTAGAAATCTCGGTCAGTACCTTTTTTTCCGATTTTGTAATCGCTTCCATTAGCTTAGCCGTATCAGAAGACACGGGGCTAGCAAGCTCGGACTTTTTGTTGCTTCTTTGTCCAGCCATGGCAAAAATAAATTATTCAAACTGCTGTATGACACAAACAAAGTTTCCGGAGATGAGGGGTAGTCTTAGAGTGTTAGATAGTAAAGGATTTAGATGAAAAAATATGGTATTCCTGCGGAGCAACAAAGCTGCACGTCTTCACATGTCGAGCCTCAAGCCACTCCTCTCGAGGCTCAAGCCACTCCTCATAAAGATATTTTTAATCATAATTTTTTTGCTTTAAACAATGCAAATATTGAAGGATCATTTGTATAAAAAGCCAATGGCTAAGGTTTTGTTATTGCTTGTTTTTTTGTGCAGCTGTACACACTGTATGGTTGACAGTGTTCATCGGATAAGCTGCACAAAATTGCAATGTCGCAATCGGAATTATTAATGGCATTACAAAAGCTCCTGCAATGCTAAGAGACCGTCGATTCTTTGTGAATGGTGTGCATGTGTTAATGCCTGCCTTAATGTGCTACACAAGCGATTGTTCACAGAAGCACCTGCTCAGACCATACTGAACTCATCACTTAGTATGTCGGACTCGCCATTGGTAATATTCTGCATTTGTTGTTACAAATATTTTTTTGTATTTAAAAAAAGGTTCACAGAGGCATTTTTATATGTTTAATATATGCATTTTGGTGAAACTAAAAATTCAGGGTGATTTACGGGATGTGGACAAATCGTTTTCGCTCACCATCTTAAAAAATTAAGAAAGATTGGATGTAGGTCTAATGTTCCATGCCGTCCATGGTGTACTTTATATATTTTTTGGTATGTCTTTTTACAAACACATATCCAATCAGTGAAGATACGTTTTGGTATTATCACAAAAAGAAGAATTATATAGTCCTGGGGTGGGACAAGGCTGGGAATGCTGGTCTTTCTGTGTGGAGTTTGCATGTTCTCCCCGGGTATGCATGGGATTTCTCAGGGTACTCTGGTTTCCTCCCACCTTCCAAAAACATCTATATTAGGTTGATTGGATGCTATAAAATTGCCCATAGGAATGAATATGTATGTGGATGGTCGTGTGTGTGGCCCTGTGACAGAGTGGCGATCACTTCAGTGTGAATCTCACCTTTATCCTTGTCTCAGACGGGATAGGCTCTGGTACAGCCTGTGACCGCTTTAGGGAATAAGCGGTTTAGAAAGCAAAACAAAAACAAAGAATATTTCAAATAATTTCACACCACATCTAATGCCAAATTAACAAAACTTTGCAAAATTGCACTTGCAATTGCAACAATTGAGCAATTGCAATTTTGCCATTACAACCAATACAGTGGATGTTCTAAAACTCCAATTGTAATTGTTAATATGCTTAATAAACAATGTGAAGTGTTATTTTACATGAGATCGGACCTTTAACCCTCTTACTGCTGTCATCAGTGTGACAGATTGTTCCCTGTCGGCAACTTTTAAGTAAGGCGGAGAGCGAAGCAGACAGTCCACATCAGTTTGGAGGTGGCTGGAGGTAGCGTGAGCATACAGTTGTGTTTTGGTGATGTTATCGACACAGCTGTAAACAATTCCTCCTCAGAACAAACTGGCCAAGATGCTGGGATGTGCAGCACACTCAGACAGTGATTCTAAACTAAAACACATTGCTTTTAGATGCACATGCTTCTCATTTGTCCCAATTTTTTTTATTTGGCTTGTTTGTTGACTTTTTGCTTTCTTTGGCCCCCTCACCACTTCATCCACTTCTGTTTTAACATTTTGTCATTTTATAATTTTGCTCTATTTAACTCTCTATTTGTCCGTTTGCTTCCAGCACGGTTCTTGTCTATCATGCAGTTGTTATCGGAGCTATCACATTCCCTTTCTTCTCTTCTTCTGAGCTTGTCTTTCTTTGTCTGTCACAGCTCAATGCCACTTCATCTCACGCACTAACATCATACCTCTTGCAATCTGAGGGGTAAAAAAAAAAAGAAAACATAGTACATCTTGACCCAATCTTTTGCAACAAAATATGTAAGCTGAAACTCGAAACATGCTTTGCGACATGATCTCCAACACAGTGGTTTAAGTTTGACCACTTCACTTAAATGAAGAGGTTTGTTGCTTCTGCCTGAACCAACCAACTTGGCAAACTATTTTTGTTTGTTTAAAAGGTGCCTTGAGAGCTCTGATAGGTGCATTCACGTAAAACTTTTGGCACTCATGGCTGACTTCTTATGGCATTCAAGGCGCGTTTCACTGATATCTGGGATACTCTTCGCGTCTTCCATGATACTGTCTAGGATAATCAGTTTAAACGATGGACAGTAAATAGACTGTACTTCTAAAGCACTTTTCTACCTGTGATGACAAGTGCTTTGCAATGTGCCTCACATTCAGCCTTTCACACATACATTTATACCTGATGATGAAGATGACCCGCAAAGCGCTCAACAATGCATCCATTCCATCAACACAAATAGGGGTGCAGTTTCTTGCTTCAGAGCAGGGGTGTCATAAAGTGGTGTGCAGGTGGAATGAAGAGGACCCAAATGCAGGACAGAAAGCATGGCTTATTGGGAAATGGCAGCCCGGTAACGCTGTGAAAGACAAAGAAGCTCTAGTGGCATGGCAAGAAGTTATTGTTCAGAATGTGTTCTTGGTCAGACAACCAGAGAGACCTGACTGAGGGGAAGGTATGACCCGACATGGAAGTCTGGGGTGATTGCCCTTAAATAGATAGCAGAGTCCACAGATGTGTGGCATCAGGACTCAATCTCAGGTGTCCCTAATCAGGGTGATAAGGAACATCCAGGGCTCCCTCCGGCAGCAGGCAAGGGGATCCTGTCATGGGGATTGAACCTGTGACCCTCTACCCCCAGCTGATATGAATACATAAAGGTGCAATACCCGACAAGACGCTCATTATCTGAAATGAACGAACTTCTTATCAGACAGTTGCTTTTGCAAAAGTTGCACAAGCGGCTAAGCTCAGTGTTGGAGGGTTCGTCTTTGGACCAATGAGGTCCAAAGTGAGGTTCATTCCTGCTGTCACAAGCTCATGGTAGAGTGTTCCTAAACAAGACACCTAACCCCCAATTGCCACCACTACTAGGGTTGTCGTTAACTGCCTGCTGTGGTGCATTGCAACACGGAAATTTCTCCCCGAGGGATCAATAAAATATATCTGTTCTGGTTTCTTCCGCCTATCCCAGGCCAGATTGCGGGGGAAACAGCCTCAGACGGCAAGCTCAGGCTTCCCTCAGCCCGGCTGCATCCTCCAGCTCACCGGGAGGATCCCGGCAAGTTGCGATACATAGTTTCTCTAACAGGTCCAGAGTCTGCCTCTGGGTCTCTTCCTGGTGGAACGTGTCTGAAACACCTTACCAATTAGGTGCCCGAAACATCCCATTTGGCTTCTATCGACCTGGAGGAGCAACGGCTCTATTATAAGCTACTCTCGATTGGCAGAGCTCTTCACTCTATCGCTGAGTGAGAGCCCAGCCACCCTGCAGAGGAAGCTCATTTCATCCACTTGTATCTGCAATCTTGTTCTTTCAGTCACCACCCAAAGCTGGTGACCAAAGATGAGGGCAGGAATATTGACCAACTGGTAAATCAAGAGCTTTACTTTTGAGCTCAGCTTTTTCTTTACCATGATGGACCAATGCTGCGTCCCAATTATTACGGACACCGCACTGATCCGTCGGTTGATATATTATTATTAAAACATAGATGACTAACTAGATGCAGTTGATCTTGTGTCAAACTGGTGACATGTTGGTCATCTCAAGGTGTAGCCCATTCCTCACCTGAAGCTACCTGGGATGGGTACGGGCACTTCCACAATCCAGAGTTGAATTTGAAAGGTAGACGATTGTATAAAGCATTGGGAGTGTGCTACATCGATGATCTGTTTAGGGTGTACTTATCTTTACACCCTAAGGATATAAGGGTGAAGGATTAACTGCCCAGAAAAGCACAGGTACAATATTGGCACTGTCTACGACCCCTTGTTCAGAAAATAAAACGGATGGTTGTAAGTGGCTGAGGAACAAGAAATCGAATCTGTTGGCATTAGGTATGCTTGCTCTTTGTGGTCAAACAGATGCTATAAACCAACAATAATCCACACAAATCTCCCATCTGAACTCAATAAGACTTTCAGACACAATTACTGTTTCCTCTGCAGACGTTTTATTGAACTATTTATCGAAATGGCCTCCATAACCTTGTCTGATTGCCTTGGGAGCACGGTCCCATCTGTACCGTCTGTGTGGTGTTGACTAATATCTTGGAGCAGATTTGTTTGCAGATAGTTGCACAGTAATGACATTCCTCAGAGTGTCTGTTTCCCTCCTGTGTCACACAGTCTTCTACTAAATAGTTTCTTAATTGCGTGCCTCAGCTTTCTTTTCAGACTGCAAAGAAAAAAAGAGGATTTGAGACAAAAAGTGACTAAAATATTCTCCTATAATAAATAGTGGGGAAGAAACCCCCTCTTTTTAAACAACATCTTTGTGCCATCTTATTTTCATGACCATGCAGGTTTTGTTACATCATAGAAGTTCCTGGTTGTGTCTGTTTTCAGTAATCACAGCACATAAAGAAGTAGGAGGATCAGGTTCTACGGAGGATGAAGAGGAGTGATAGTTGAGCCTTTGTATGGTCGTTCTGTTTATAGGTGTTATAAATGGTAACGTTATACCTCAACTCTGTTATGACATTTTAAGATTAATGGAAGAGATTAATAGCATGAAGGCAGTGGGTTATTAACGTTTTGTTGATGTAAATTAGAAGCCCATCAAACCTCACTTTCCTTTTCCTCTCACAGATGACCACAAATATTCTCACAGACTACTGATGCTCTTAATTTGAGTCTTTTTTTTTGTGTGCGTGTGTGTGTGTGTTATTCTGAAACATAACTCCAGATTTCAAGGTTGTCTACTGTTTGGATGAAGAAAGAGACAAACAGACAGGATGTTGCTTCTCAGAGTAAACGTCTGAATAATTTGGATGGCGAGACGGTGGGTGGATGAATCGAAAGCATTGGAGATGAGAAAAACACATCTGAGCATCAACATCAGTACTTTCTGCTGCTATGGATGTAACCCTGCATGACCCTGTGAAGGATTAGGTGAAAGGTAAGCACACAGGATGCTGGGTAATCCGTGTTTGTCAAAGAGTGAAAATTCCGCATCTATAGCTACGTCACAACAAAACCACAGAGTTCACCAGAAGTACATCACAAAAACAGAGTTTCACTTCATTTTTTTCTTGACTCAACTTTTCCTTCTCTCTTTGCTTCGTTCTCACTTCAAACATCCCTGTTTTGTGGAGAAATCATTAGAAGGAAACTTGATAATCTCTTACCTACCAAACACGTCATTATACTTGGATCCATCAATCGACACCATCCCCGATTCAGATCTAGAACTTGTTTCATCGTACCTGAAGCATATTTGGAAAAAATACGCTAAACGAGAAAAAATCTTGTAATACTTTCTCAGTTTGGCTTCTAATTGTGAAAACATTCAGCAGCTTTTTGTCTATATTCAATTCAATTCCATTTTATTTGAATAGCCCAAAATCACAGAATTTCTGTCTCAATGGGCTTCACATTGCAGATTCAGAAAGAAGAAAAACAAGAAAAAGAGGAATGTATAAACACAACTACACAGCAAGAAAACTAACAAATGCTAGCAAGACAAAATTAGCACATTCCTGCCCCTAGACTCACCGTAATGGTGAATAGTTTAGCGTGAGTTAAATTTCTCTATTTGGAGCAAGACTCAGTTCCTGGACATTTAGGGGGCTAGCCACCCTTTTCCGGTGCAAGATTATGGTTTCAAATTTTGAGGCACTGTCAGGGTTTTGTTGTGATATGCTATACCACCAGTAGATGTCACTAGTTGGACATAGATATACAAAGAAAGAGTACTTCCGCTAATGGAAAAAACACAAAAGACATGACGACTGTATAAAGCTTGTATTAAAAAAAAGTTTAAGTGTTCATAATAACGCAGTCTCGTTATTTAAATGAACAACACAGGTTTCAAGGTCATGGGTTTTGTTAAGGTTTTCTTTGTGTTTATGTTGCTTTTTGTGTTATTTTGGAATGATATATCTGCTTCTCGAATTAAGTTTTTTGAACTCTCCTTCTCATGTGCCCCCTCATTAGTGATACTTTGCTCCTCCCTAATGTCTCACCTGTGTCTCATTGTTCCTCCTTCCCTTCTATAAATGCGTGTTATTCCCTGCACTCATTGCCTGTTTGTCTTGTGTTCTCCAAAGTTTACCAGTCTTAGTTTTTGTATTTAATAGACAAGTGTACAGACTTGGGACATTGATCTTGCTGTATAGAGTTTCCGTGTTCTTGAGTATTTGTACTTTTTTCTGTGTATTTTGGCTTTTTTCGACACACGTAGGCATTTTTAGGCATTGTCCGGCATCCTATAGATAATAAAACAAACAAAAAAACACCTGGTTGACAGTACGTACAAATACACACCATTTTTGGGAAAAAGGCAATTGCCAAGACAACCTGGAGATGTTGTCTCCAAAAGACTTGGTTGCAATATAAAAACAAGTTTTGTATTGGACCAACCTCGGCCAGCTAAATCCTTGCAATCTTTCACACCACATTTTGGGAATTGATGTTTTTTTTTTGCTTTAAGAAGAAACGGCAACACTTTGACACAGCTTCAAGTCTAAAGACTGCAATCTCCTCCATGTATGATATCGTTCATGTAGAACTGATAACGTCCTGGAGACCACTACCATCTCTCTGATATCCTTGTTACCTGCTGACGTTGCTGTTGTCTTCATGTTTCAAAGATAAACCGAGTGGTATCTTGTTTGTTTAGTCTCAAAAGAGGTGATTGTGATTTCATGATTAACTTTTATCATTTCAGCTCATATTACACCTCACCTGGGGGTTCTAGTCTTTGAGCACACAGATATCGAAAAGTTTTAGTTTTATCAAAAACATCAAACATATGTTTCTTTTTTATTTGAACTGAAATTTGAACTTTAAAAAGCAGAGTGTACAGCTATCCGAAGGCTTTCCTAACAATTAGCCTCCACACTAACCAACCTGTTTTTCCTTCGTCTCCCGTGTGACCCTCTAACCTCTTCCTCTGTTTTTACATCCCACCTCCCTCCCTCTTCCAAACACAGGAAACTTGTCCTGGAAAACTGGGCTTATATGTCATCCAGCTTTAAAGTGAGAGTATCAAGCAGTAGAATAAATATGGGATGAGGAAAATAGAAGCAGAACAAAGTGAAGCAGAATTGTTGTGAATCAGATTTGGCTGATTTCCACACTGATACAGGAGCTCCAACTAGAAAGGGAAAGTCACTGGTGTTTGAAAAAAAATAGCTCTGATGCTGTCACCGACTTGTCATTATGATGCTATCAAAAAAAAATGCTGATAAAAAAAGCTGGAGGTGTGGTAGGCTTACCTCTCGCCTTTAGTGAAGGAGGTAGCGAGGGACAGAATGAAAGCAAAACTGTCATCAATCATGCTAAATCCCTCCCACATCCTCCATGAATCTGTGGACCATCTGAAGAGCAGCCTCAGCAACAGACCCCTGCAACCCCGCTGCTCAAAGGAACAGTACAGAAAATCATTTCTGCTGTCCTCCATGAAAAAATTCAATCTTTCGCTTTCAAATCTTTAAATCTTTAAACCGTGATCTCCAGCTCTCGCTGGATCGATTTGCTGCCGAGTGTGAAGCGGCCGGGATGGGAATTAGCTCCTCCAAATCCGAGACCATGGTCCTCGCCCGGAAAAGGGTAGAATGCCCCCTGCGGGTCAGGGACAGGGTCCTGCCCCAAGTGGAGGAGTTTAAGTGTCTCGGGGTCTTGTTCACGAGTGGGGGAAAGATGGAGCGGGAGATCGACAGGCGGATCGGTGCGGCAACAGCAATAACTAGGACGCTGCATCGGTCCGTCGTGGTAAAGAGAGAGCTGAGCCAAAAAGCAAAGCTCTCAATTTACAAGTCGATCTACGTTCCTACCCTCACCTATGGTCACCAGCTGTGGGTGGTGACTGAAAGAATGAGATCGCGGGTACAAGCGGACGAAATGAGCTTCCTCCACAGGGTGGCTGGGCTCTCACTCAGAGATCGGGTGAGGAGCTCGGTGGAGGAGCTCGGTGTCGAGCCGCTCCTCCTCCAGGTCGAGAGGAGCCAAATGGGGTAGTTCGGGCATCTGGTCAAGATGCCCCCTGAGCACCTCGCAGGCGAGGTGTTTCGGGCACGTCCCACCGGGAGGAGACCAAGACGCAGACCCCAGACCCGCTGGAGAGACTATGTCTCATGGCTGGCCTGGGAACGACTTGGGATCCTTCCGGGTGACCAGGAGGATGCAGCCGGGGAGAGAGAGGCCTGGGCTATCCGTTTGAGGCTGTTGCCCCCGCGACCCGACCCCGGAACAAGCGGAAGATGACGGAATGGAACGGAACGGAATCTTTAAACTTTCACTCACAATAGCTCATAAAAAAATTTATGTTGTTGTATGACATTGTATGATTATTGCACTGCAGCACGCAAATTTTCCTTCGGGAATAAAGTATCTTCAATTCAAAATTGGTAGGATTATGATTGGGATTGTGTGTGGTGCAGGGTGAGTCAGACCTCTCTGATGTCTTTTTCTTCATTGAATAATCCTTTGGAAATCCCAAAAAGATTAGCTTGTGCCCACCGACATAGGCTGTGGAGTTAAGTTTATTTTTTTATGTTCCGGGACTGGCATAATTTCCCCCTTCACTCTTCCCTTCTCCTGTGTGTCTTTCCAGTAATCCTGCAAAGCTGACAGAAACATTTGTCTGACAGAGAAGAAGTTCTGCAGTGAGAAATGATCAAAAACCGCTGGCAGGATAATAACAATGTTTATAAAATCTGATCTTCTTTCACAACTGGTTCACTATGGGACGCAGGCAGTTAAATGTTGGAGCCTGTTTAGGAAAGGTACATCAGACTCATCACAGTAGTGGTGACAGGCTGGGCCGTCCCGTCTTGTACACTTCAAAGAGAAGGAAAAAAAAAACTGTCACACTAGTACTTCTCACTGTGTCTTCTCACATAAAACCAGCACAAAGAGACAATTTAAGTGGCTTTTACTAACAGGACTAATTGTCAGTGGGTAAACCGATAGGAATGACTTAAAATACAACACATAGTTTGGCAGATGTTGAGTTGAAAGGAGATTTTTCCAACATGTCTTAACGGAGTTGCTTAGAAAGATGCTGACTGGGGATTTATCTGGTGGAATGTGGGGTGAAATCGCAAGCTGCATATTAAGCAGTCCAGCAAAGGAAAAAAACGGAACAGTGGACAGATATGTTTGGATGGAGCGGGTGGCTTTAAACATTCCTTTAAAGTTGCCGTGGGGACAGTCGAGGCTGTGTTCCACGACCGTGTCCACATGTTGACAGCTTTATGCCTGTGGTCCTGCACTTTAACTGCAGCCTTGGATAAACCCAAAAGCCATCGTGTCTCACCACTTACTACATAAACTAAACTAAGTCCCAACCTGGACGAAAGCTTAAAGTCTCCCGGTGAATACTTTAAGAATGACCACTGTAGAAAAAAAACCCAATAATTGTTTCTATAGGGTCATTAGCTGTTGAAATGTCTCCGCTCCAAACAGGTGCTCAGTCTGAAATCCAGACAACAGACATCAGATGGTCATTTTGGTTGAGTTTTTTTCAACTTGTGACCTAAAAAAGGAGCTGAGTGTGTCTTTCCTCAGGTCACGTCTCTGCTCTTAATCACAGGAGTGGAGCCATTGTTGGTGGGGAGGTCACTGAGAAATGTCTCAGGTTGTCTGTGGGGCATACATACAGTCGATTAAAAAAACATTACAAAGACGCTTTCGTGCTTAGTTTAGGTAAAACTATGTTTTTCAATTGAATTTCTCACCATCAGTTTGTGATTTTATGAATATAAAATGAAGTTTTAGCAGATAAAGACAATTTTTTTTCACCTATTGTGTTCATGTGAACTGGGATCCTAGATTTGTGCTTCAAATATGGTGGCCTCACGACCTTTCTTCTCCCTAATTTTCCCACTTTATATTTTCTTAGCATGTTGCTGCACTGATTAAAAGTGTTCTAGACTCATTTTAATGATTAACCTGGTGAGAGTGTCCCTCAGTTCTACCTGAACTGTTTCTGTCCGGGGAGCAGAAGCTGTGCAACTGATGTGGTTTGACGGTAAATTGGCTTCTTCTCTTTTTTTTGGAGTCCATGCGTATTAAAGCTTAGCACCTCAACCCCTTCATATCTCTCCATGCGTTCAGTTGAAGTAGAAGAGCCTTTAACACCCTACGAGCTACATGCCACCGTCATTCGTTTCCAAACAATTATTAGTCAAGATGTATCAATGGCGGCATTCCTCATCCACCTCTATAGTGCTATCACCTTCTACTGATTTTCTCATGATTCAATCGTAGTATATGTGTTATCTTGTGCTGAGAATGTCTGCAACGCTGTTTATAATGCCAGCACAAGCTCTGTAAGACTCAGCGTTCTGGTCTCTCCCTCAAACTGACTTAAATCCTATTGATAAATTTCAGACCCTTGTCAGCTGTAAGATTTTCAAACAGAATAAACATTTTGGACCGTGTGTGGTTGTTTGACAAAAGCAAACCTTGATAGAGTTTAATTCAGGTGTCTCCAACCATTGTTGTTTTTGGCAGCCATCTAAGTTTTTGTTTTAGTCTTCGTCTTTGGACGAATTTTAATTTAAGTTTTAGTCATCTCTTTATATTTTCGTTTTAATCACGTTTTAGTCAACAAAAACCCAAAAGAGTTTTTGTCTAGTTTTCGCCAGATAAGACTTAAAACGTTTTTAGTCTAGTTTTAATGTAAAAAAAAAAAAAAATCTTACTCTAACAATTGGGTCTTTATTACTGAGAATAATGCAGGTTATTTGTTTAAAAAAAAAAACTCTGCTGAGCTTTAACTTGCGCAAAACATCAAACATTGTAAAACAACGTAAAATAAATACAAATTCTTTAGTGAGTGAGGAACGTTGTAATTTACGCATACTTAAAAGTGACACCTCTTAAAGAACCCGGTAAACAAAGTAAACATTGGAATGCATTTAAAGCAGTCGTTAGCGCAACCAAGCTAACTAGGAAGTTAGCAGCGCCGACAAGCAAGCATTAGCTTGAAGTTAGCATCCTGTTTGCGCAAAATATGTGGAAAACTTCAAGTTTCTGACCACCAAGCCTCTTTGTTACTGTTTTCACCATGGTTTGTGACTTCCTTATGGCTGGAGATGTGTTGTGTAGACGATGTGAACGTGCTGCATTCTGGGTGACGTGCCGCGGTGAGAGACAGATGCAGCCGCTTTGTTTTTTTCTTTTCACAGACAGAAATTTGAAAGTCTGATGCCTATTTCGTTACGTTTTCGTCTCGTCAGCAGAAACTTGCAAACGTCTCGTCGCATTTTCGTCATCAAAATTTCGCATTTATTTTGTTATCGTTACGTCATCGTCATGAAAAAAATGCTTCGTCAACGAAATCATTTCGTTTTCGTCATTGTTGACAAAAACAACACTGACTCCAACCCGTAGCTCGCGCCCCCTTTTTGAGTAGCTCACCAAGGGTTTTCTGAATCCTTTACTACTTTTATCAGGCACATTTGATTTGTCACTCTGGAAACAAATTTACACAACCAGTGGCGGCTGGTGGTAAAAAAAACTGGGGGGGGCGCACATTTTTCAAACACACACAAAAATTTTTTTTTAGATATAATATATAAAAGTATATATAAATATACGTATATATATAAAATAAATATAAAATTATTCGTGACAATATGTGTCTGTTTTTGGTGACTTCTTCATTGTGTTTCCTTATGCCAGTTCGGTAGCCTTCATTTAATTGTGCCAGGATGTTACTACTGCCAAAAACACCTAGCTTATAGCTACTATCAAAATGGGTGCGGCAAGTTTCATGACGTTTGCACTTTTCAGACAAATGCTTCAAGTCACTCACCCCTGTTGTTATCCACACCTTTTCAGTTGCTGCTGAACTAAACAATAAGAAGGGGAAACAAAAAGTGTTTCTCATCCAGTGTTTCTTATCCTCTCACATAAAAACGGCCGCGATCTCCACTGTTTTGTTGCACAGTCAAATCTGGGGTGTCCAGTCAAAGCTCCTTCACTCTTCTTTTTTCTTCTTTAGAACGCGTAGAAAACGGATTCTGTAGAAGGGAGGACACTGAATTCTCTTTAAAAAAGCCACGAGCTTTGTTAGCAACTGAACTAGCTTACAACGCCATCATGAAGACTCCCAGAATTCCGCAGTGAAAAGAAAGGGCGTGGCGTGGGTGGGATTTATAGGTCATCTTATAGCTAATTGATTGGTTCATGTAACAGACTGATAGCAAATAAAGACTGATGTAACAGAGGATAACCTATCACACACCGGATGGGCGGAAAATATCTGCGCCCCGCGGGCGTGGTTATGGTTTGCAATACACATGAATGGGAAAAAAAAAAAATTAGAGCTGACGTCACGTTTTTTTCCATAAAAACCGGAAGCCACATACACACCAATACGTTTTCCTGGGAGGGCGTACCTACCTAGCGCTCTCGTTCCGGTTTGCACAGGAAGTAAGAAAATAAAATAAAACGGTGTAAAACATTATTAAATTCCTTGTAATCTTCACACTCGACAGTTTTGCATACTTATAAACACATACATGTTTATATAGATATATATATAGATATATATGCATATATGTTTTTTGGTCATCAGGTCGGGGGGGGTGGCGCCCCTGCGCCACACGTCACCAGCCGCTACTGTACACAACTATCCAATTAAATTCAGTGGTATCCCAACTCTTTCTTATTATTTTTTCGTCAATTAGTTGTTAATCAAACAGTTACGCTGCAGTCTAGTTTGACTCAGAGGCAAATTGCGGCCAGATTGGCAGCAACTACGACCGCATCTAAGAGGTGAAAAACGTACTATTTTAACAAAGAGTGGTAAACAGTTTTGTTTTACAAATGTAAACAATAAGTGCGTGTGTTTGATCTGCGGTGCTAGCGCGTGCGTCTGTAAAAGATTTAACGTGTACCGTCGTTTCACTAAGGTCCACAACAACTTTGCGCAGGAATTTCCTGCTGGTAGCGGTCACCAAAAAGAGAAAATTAAGGAGCGGAAGACGGTGCAACGGAGACTTTTGGACACCAACATTTTGTAATTGTTCATGAAAATGTAAAAATATCATTTTTTTTGGGCTAAACCTATCTATTTGAACTTTTTTTTAAAAACCATGAGTTGCTCCCAACCTTATTGATTAAGTTAAAGTAGCTCTCGGACGAAAAAAGGTTGGAGACCCCTGGTTTAATTTCTCCAAAACCAGGGAATTGTGCATTTGCTTAATTTTGTTTGTTTACTTATAGTATGAATAACTCTAAAAGTAATTATAATCAACTGTGATTAGGACGCTGTCTTAGTGAAGAGAGATCTAAGCCAAAAATCAACTCTCTAGACTTACTAGTTGATTAATGCCACTAGTTGCGGAAGGTGACTGAAAGAAACTTGCAAATAAAAGTGGGCGACATGAGCTTCTGGGTATGCTCCAACCGGAGGAAACCCGGGGGCAGGCCAAGGACATACTGGATGGTCTTTGTCCCACAGTTGGCTTGGGAATGTCTTCAGATTCACTCGGATTAAGTAGAGGATGTAGGTAGGGTGAAGGAAATGGTTTTTCTGCCAAGGCTGCTGCCACAGCGACCAGACGTTGGATAAGCGACAAGAAGATTTTGATACATTATGCTAATGTTTTTGGCATTCAAATCTGTTCAGAAAGTATATTTGGATTACATTTACAGGATCTGTTTCATTTTACTTTCTATTTCCTTATCCGTTTTTTGACAATCCACTGAGTATCTAAAAATAGAGGTGAGACCTTTGGAATTATGACATGGCACATAACGTCAAAGCCAGTGATTCACAGTAACGTGAATCCCTGCCATACTTTCCTTTTCTCTAGTTCTTACTGAACCATTGATCATTCTAATGAGGCACAGATTGAACAACAAGTGTGTGAAAACCAGACACAAAAAATGTGGAATTGAGGTTTTTCCAAGACATCCAATCATGGGTGCACATTTGATGTGTCAACTGTTTATCCACTTGATTTGTCTTGATATTTACAGCCTACTTGTGGTTTTGGGATTTCTTAGTGCTCTATGGTGAAGTAGTGGTTAGCACAGACGTCAATAAACAAGAAGGTTGCTAGTCAGAGTCCTGGCTAGTGTCCTGTTTAAAAAAAATTGTCTCTGTGTGGAGTTTGCAAGTTCTCAATTTTTCCGACATTGGGGTTTATGCACGGGGGTCTAATTTGACCATGAACCGGAGATCATTCAAGATAAACCTCTCCACGGTTTGTATCAGGTGAGATGTCAAAGCAACAGATCTGAAGTAGTACTTGGGACTTGAATTACACAGGAAGTTTTCCATCGAACAAAATCTTTCTCCAAGCTGAGGTTGTAGCTACACATCTACATCAAGACCTGACATAGCCGGTCTGCACAGTCCCTGAGCAATTTGGAGCAGATGCTCTCAGGACCTGCAGCTTTCCTGGTCTTGGGCTATTGTAGTTCTCTTCTCACATGGTATGCTGACTTGGAGGTGAAATGTGGAGTCTAAAGAAAACATGCTGAGGGTAAAAACTGAACTAGTGCCAGGGTACTATTGGGGGGTTTTGGTCCTAGAACAAAACTTTTGAAAAACAGATTCAGTGTATTTGCTCACTTTTGGTCCCCTCGCCCCGATCCAGGCCACCTATGAGGGTTGTATCCAGACATGGTTTTTTGTCCTCTCTAGACCTCCCTTATATTTCCACGATGTAGGTGACCCTCCACCTTCCTTCTGTAACGGAAGCGGCAATCTTGATTCTTACTAATGAAGACTGTTTAAATAATTTTTAAAAGTTTTCTGAAAATGAGTGTTCTTTGTGTCATGTTTTAATACATTGATTTTTGTCGTGTTAAGACACATTAGCAATCTGTCCAGGATTTACTGTCGTGATCCCCTCGCCTGCTGCCGGAGGGAACCCTGGATTTTCCTCATCACCCTGATTAGGGACACCTGAGATTGATTCCTGATGCCACACATCGGTAGCCCCTGCCATCTATTTGAGGGCAATCATCCCAAACTTCCATATCGGGTTATGCCATCCCTTCCGGCCAGGTCACCCTGGTTGCCTGACCTTGATTGGACTTTATTATTTGAACTTGAGTCAATCATCCGCTCTGTACTTTACAGATGTACCTGAATTGTGTTCAATAAACCTTATTTTGATGTCCAGCATTTGGGTCCTCCTTCTTCCACATCACAACATTTACCTTTTCTGGTCCGGGAAAGATTCGAGTATTCAGTTGTGACCTCTCTTGCACCGGTTGTATTCAAGAAGCCTAAAACATCAGTAATACTGAAATGAGAGATGAACTGTTTTTATCAGAAATTTGATTTTTTTTTTTTTTTTCTGAGTTGATTTTCACATAGATGCAAGCTAAAATGCTTTATTTAAAATTTTCTCACATGACATAAATAGTACAATCCCCAAATACTGTATGTCAAGTTTATTAAACATGATACAAACTAAAAACTATTTTTAATCAGTTTGTAAAAAGAACAGTTTAAAAAAAAAAAAAAAAGTAGACATTCGTCAAGAAGCAAACCAAGCAGTAATTTAACAATTTATTTTTTTCTGTGGGTTTTTAACTTTTCTCAGTTGAACAAATAAGAAAGATCAACACTTATACCTACACTTTAGTTTTAAAAAAAACCCTCTATCAACGACCCAGATTGTTCTGTTTAACGCACGATGACGAGTGAACTACTGGTACCACAAAAAATGCAAATACATGGTCAATTATTGGCCTTGTTGCTATGGAAACACAAACTTACAGTTCTCAGTGGAAACAACCCTCCCAAACATTTCGTCACACACAAGGAAACTCTTTGTTGAGCTGAAAGAGGGTGCAGACTTCTGCACCAAGAGGGAATATCAGCTGGCAGAATCATTACAAGACTTTTAGTTGAACAATAATTTGTACCACACTTAGGAATTTCCGCAACGAACGGGTTAAAATCTGTAATTTGTGATTCATTCCCTTTGGATTTTCAAGGGAGTTTTTATGAGATAAAACCTTGTATCCCTCTGGAAAGTTACTTTGTAATCTCTGGACATATTTTATTATGATAACTTGGGCCCTTTTTACCCAAGCTTTTACTGGAAAGGCTTTTCGATACATACAGTATTTATGAACAATGTGAAACAATTTAGTTGTAACATTGTAGAGATTTTGGGGTTCAAGAGGGTTTCTACTAAGAGGAGTGTTTCTTTTTAGTCTGGGTGGATGCTGTTCAGAACCAGGCTTCAGATATTTGAGTATAAATAGCGTGAAAAGAAGAATTGTGCCAGACAGGAATGTCCTCCTCAAGGGCATCTGTTGGACGATGCCCAGATTTTTTCACTGGAAAAAAGCCAAAAGCGGAGGGGAAAGAAAGAGGGACTAAAAAAAAAAAAGAAAGAAAAGGTTGTTTAAGGAGATTGAGTTCTTATTTGTCCATTTTATGATCAAAGAGTCAACTTTTTTCAGTGGTACACCACATTTTGTATCTGATCTGTACATACAGAAAGAATTAGACAGAAAATACACATGAATGCACTCTATTCTAAAAGTCCTTCACGTTGTTGAATACTTTTTAGCTTTTATACATAAAAATACAGAATTAACTGGAAGCTACTCTGAGCAAGCATCACTTAAATATCAGGGACATAAAAAAGCGAAAACTTTGTAAAATTTCATTGTGAAATAACTTTGAGCAGCTTGTTCTCACCAATCTGCTCCATCTTCTCCGGTCATGCCAACAATCTTCATGTCTTCCTTCACTGTGTCCATGAACCTCGTCTTTGGTCTTCCTCTAGTCCTCTTTCCTGGTGGTTCCAAACCCAGCATCCTTCTTCCGATGTACTCTCTCTCTCTCCTCTGCACATGTCCAAACCATCTCAGTCTGGCCTCTCTGACTTTATCCCCAAAACCTCTAACATGTGCTGTTCCTCTGATCCTGTCCATCCTGGTCACTCCCAGAGAGATCCTCAGCATTTTCATCTCTGCTACCTCCATCTCTGTTCCCTGTCTTTTCCTCAGTGCCACTGTCTCTAGACCAATCAGCATGGCCGGTCTCATCACGGTTTCGTACACTCTCTTTTCATTTTAGCTGAAACTTTTCTATCACACATCACACCTGATACTTTTCTTCATCTGTTCCAGCCTGCCTGCACATGCTACTTCACCTCTTTTCCACACTCTCCATTGCTCTGGACTGTCAATCCTAAGTACTTAAAATCTTCCACCTTCTTTATCTCTTCTCCCTGTACCCACACTTTTATTATTGTATTTTTTTTTCTTTATTATTTATATCATAAATGTCTGGTTTTGTAGCTTTTTTGCTTGACCTGAATAACTGTATTTGTGACACTGTTAATTTCCCCCTTTTTGTCCCTCATCTTGCGTGTGTGCATACACACATCTTGTTTGAGGATGCGAATGATGTCAACCCTCAACATGGATTGTGCGTGAACTTCCCTTTTGAGTTAGCATGCTAAATATTGTGACGTGAATTTGCGCAATTATGAGCGAGGAAACTTTTCACAAGTGTGTGTTTTTGCTGATTCATGTTTTTTTGGCAAAAGAAGTCTCCGTCAGTCATACACCACTATTTCAAAGGGTTTGGAGCTTAATGATTGGATAGTGGAATTCTGGTGAAATATGAAGTTAAAATGCATGTTTTTTTTTTTTTTTACAAAAATGATACAACAAAAGTCTTAAAAAAGACTGCTGAAATTTTGTATTGAATTCCAAAAAGACCAAAAGAGTCATTTGTGGATTCCAGAAATGATGAATCAGAGCTGACATTGCGTGTAAATCATTTTTACAAGAAACAGGAAGCTAATTCCTACTTTTTTTTTTTTTGTACAATTTCACCCTCAGTTATTCAGAGTTAAACATTGATTTAAAAAAAAAATAAACACAAATAATCACTAAATTTTTGGGGGCATGGTTTCTCAATGAGGAAAATCTCCTACAGTAATTTAGTTGAGGGCAAATAAAGAAACACTTTTCAGTGTAAGATAACATTGTTTTTCCCAGTGCGTAGTCTTTATGACACTGTAATATTTCTGATGATCTGTGTTTCAGAGAAAACTGTTTCCAGATTTCTTAGGGTCTCCCTTATCATGAAAATCATGAAACCATTGGTTTCTTTGTGCCACTTATGATTTTAAAACACTTCCAGGCTCTTGTTTGTCCCTGTTTCTTTGGACTGACCGGGCCACGTGTACCCGGCCGTGCCAAGAAGACCACAAATACACAAAGAATCCTCTGTTGCTCCAAGAAGCAGATGTCAGCTCTATAATGTTTAATCATGCAAATTTATTTCTAAAATAGAAACATGAAGTATTACATCCACAGACTGTTCATCAGCTTTTATAAATATGTCGCTTTTTTCATTATGACTATTTAGATTAATTCCCGATCTGTATGCTTAAAATGCAATTATTCATCAGCTTATCATCTATCTTCCAGGTTGTTATTTTTTGGACCAGTGCTTGGCCATACAGAGGGTTGTTCAGCATCTTCATCTGTGTCTTGATAGTTTTATTTTAAAACTGTTACCTTTGCAACTCCATCCACCCAAATAGAGGAGCTTAAGCATCTCGGGGTCTTGTTCACAAATGGGATAAGGATGAGATCGACAGATGGATCGGTGTGGCATCTGCAATAATCAGGATGCTGCACCAGTCCGTTGTGGTGAAAAAAGAGCTGCGCCGAAAGGCAAAGCTCTCGATTTACCAGTCGATCTACGTTCCTACCCTCACCTATGGTCACCATCTGTGGGTGGTGACCGAAAGAACTAGATTAAGGATAGAAGCGTACGAAATGAACTTCTTCCGCAGGGTGGCTGGGCTCTCACTCAGAGATAGAGTGAGGAGCTCAGAGTAGAGCCGTTGGTCCTCCGGGTCTAGAAAATCCAGATGGGGTGGTTCGGGCATCTGGTTAGAATACCTTCCATGTTTTGGGCACATCCCACCAGGAGGAGAACCAGAGGCAGGCTCAGAAGCTGCTGAAGAGACAATGTTTCACAGCAGGCCAGGGAACGCCTCGGGATCGACCCAGGTGAGCTAGACGATGCAGCTGGGGTGAGAGAAGCCTGGGCTTGCCGTCTTAAGTTGTTGCCCAGCCTTGGCTAAGCGGAAGACGACGAATGAAGATGGCAAACTTCAAAATATGGATAAAAATGTTGGATTTTAGCTCAGACTTGGCCACATACTTTTTAAAATGCGTACATTTTGAAACTAGGAGTAGATTTATTGTAAATGTTAAATTAATGTTATTTAATAGTTGTGTTTTTTAGGTATTGTGCATGACCTAATCAGTGCAAAAGCTCTGAGGCTAACCAGACACAACTTCTCAACACACAAAACCACCCAATGCCACCTTGTAGCAAAAACCACAGCAGTTATTCAGAGAGATTATGCCACCCATACTTCAGCCTGGCACCCAAAACCAGATGCTAGTGTCTCACCAGAGTCTGATGAGACCATTTGTCCTCAATGTGGGAACAAGAGATGAAAAGAAGCAGATGATGGGAGGAAAGAACAGAAGCTTGTCCTTGTTGCCAGTAATTGAGGGATTTGATTTCACATCTTTGTGTGTTATCACAGTGGGGAGATCGACAGGGAAAGAGGGCAAAAGGAAAAAAGTAATGAGAGCAGGGTGGGCATGCCCTTTTTTCGGGGTCGGGTTTAATCTGCACCAACTCTACTGCAACCAAAATATGTATAGAAAAAAACTCCACAATACACGTTACAACTTCAAATTTAAATAAAATTCTTGCAGAAATGTCAATAATCGTAATGACTAATGCTTCCTGCTATGTAAAAGACGTCATAGCTATGGCGAGTTGTTTTTTTGTTATCACATTGAATGGGGGCAAAAATATCAATAGAATGTGTTAAAAACGACTGTGTCATTCTAAAATAAGCTTGGTGACAAATCCAAAACACACACATCACTTTAAAAAGTGATTTAATCTTCAAGAGCTGCTCTTGACCCCTGAATTCTTGTGAAAGAAACTCTGAAGGTTTCAGCAGACTAAGACATTTAGGTTCATATCATATTTCCAACTGTGTGGGACCAGTTCAGACCTGGTCTTTACTCTTACATCATAACAAGATCCATACAGACTTCTTGACCAGAGCCTGGTGGGACGCACTGGCCTGTTTTAACTTTAATCTGATTGAAGACGTTCAGGATAAATTAGAATTGAAACTCAAAACCAGACTTCCTAACCCATCTGGATTGTACTTCATGTTCAATGTTCAAACATTCTTATAGGTACACTAGCAAAAATATGGACCTGATTCCTAAATACTGATGTGGTTATTGCAAGAGGTCACCAACTCTCTGCAGAGTCAATCCCTAAAGTTCTTTAAACATTGTGCATCCTCCAAATTACATGGCTCAAGGACAGGATGGATGCACATATATTGTTCCCTACAAAAACTACCTCCAGATAACTAGTAGGTTGTTGCCGTACGTCTTCAAATATAATGTATGTAGTCATGGTTTGGAGATTATTATTTATTTATTTCAGCTAAAATGAAAGGGAAAGTGTACAAAACCGTGGTGAGACCGGCCATGCTGTTTGGTCTAGAGACAGTGGCACTGAGGAAAAGACAGGAAACAAAGATGGAGACAGCAGAGATGAAGATGCTGAGGATCTCTCTGGGTGTGACCAGGATGGACAGGATCAGAGGAACAGCACATGTTAGAGGTTTTGGAGATAAAGTCATAGAGAATAGGCTGAGATGGTTTGGACATTTGCAGAGAAGAGAGAGCGAGTATATCGTAAGAAGGATGCTGGATTTGGAACCACCAGGCAAGAGGACTAGAGGAAGACCAAAGAGGAGGTTCATGGATACAGTGAAGGAAGACATGAAAATAGTTGGTGTGACCGAAGAGGATGCAGGAGATAGTATTTGATGGGAAGGAAGAAAAATGACGAAAGTTACTAATGAGCAAAAATGTCTACTTTGTATACCGTACATACATTATATTATTTCCAACTGATTGGTACCTCGCAGAAAACCAAAGATATTTAGACTTTAGATATTTAGCTGTAGAGTGGAATAAGCCAATATTTAAACAATAATCTTTGACACATTGGTTGCTCGTCCCGGGGGAGGGATCTCTCTTTCGTGTGGATCCCCCCGAGGTTTCTTATTTTTTCCCCACTGATGGGTTTTTTAGGAGTTTTTCCTCACAGTGAAGAAGAGTCTAAGGGCATAAATGTGCTAGTCTTGTTTAGTTAGCATTTGTTAGTTATTTTTCTTGCTGTGTATTTGTGTTAATACATTCCTCTTTTTCTTGTGAAGCCCATTGAGACGGAAATTCTGTGATTTTGGGCGATACAAATGAAATCGAATTGAATTGAATAGAAGACTTTTGTGCAAACCCAAAATAGAGAGGAAAATTTAGAGTTACTAATTGGGAACATATCCAGGATGTACCCTTCCTCTCACATGCTTCATATCTGGACCAATGACAACAAAAAGCTGTTATTGATTTCTAAGAATGGAGTGTCTATTAAATTTTTCTTACAACTGTGACATTCGATCATGCTGCACCATGTTGCCATCTTTCTCAAGTTTTGTCGTTTTATGTTGAACTTCCTTCCGTTTTTTAGTTTGTAATACATTGTCAAGTTTAAGTCTCTTGAGTCCTAAACTTCCACTTTTTTTTCTTACATTTATGACTTCTGTTTCATCCTTCTCTCCTTTTTCTCCAATGTCATTTCAAATTTCCTCAAAAGGCTCGGCGCCAAACGTTCATATACAGGAGCCATTGTTTGGATTTGCTCTAAGACATTCATCCCAAGCTTTAAGTATCATCAAATTATCAAACACAAACATTTTCTTATTGAAGTATTGGTTCCTGCTTTGCAAACATACTATCATTGTCCTCTACCTCTCATATACACACGAGCCTTCTAGCATTTAATGTCTCAGATGAACAGAGAGCTGAAACACACACTTGCGCCACTGGCGTAAGAGCAACAAAGGTCCACACAGGCCCTGTTGTCCTGGGACAGTAAGGTAGTTATCTGTGCCACAGTGGGAACATAAAGCAGTCAATGGATGAATGCTATCTTTATATCTACTGCACCAGAGGTGATTTGAAACGCTGCCACTGGACGTCATGGAGCCCCACTCTGAAACACAGTCTTTGAAGCACTGACAGCACCGACAGAATCAGGCCAGCTCTTTGATACGGGTGGTGGGGAAAAGAAAACTCATGCTTTAAAAGTGAGAGTTATTTAGTTACAAATCCATTAAAAATACCAAATCGAAACAAATGAGAGCAAAAGAAGAAGAGGTGCTCAATTGGTTTTGCCACTGATCTTCGAGAGAATTTTGAGAATATTAACTGTTGTAGGTTTGTAAAAATATACTGTATGTCATCATCATAATTACCTCAGCTAGAATACCGTGCCCTGTATAGCTTACCACCTTGAATTATTCTTTAATAAAAAGGTTTCCACTATAAATAGAAGGCCTTTATACCGTTTCACTCCAGGGCATTTAGTAGACTACACAAATGTTGGTGTACGTTACTCTAACTTCCTGTTTTCCTGTCACAGAAATCTAAATGCTCTTTCTCACTTCCTGCCCGCAGGACTTCAGGTAAACCAAAGCATTACGTCAGTGAGAAACTTACGTCTTGCCACTTAGGGGCATGAAGGGTTTTCCAAGGAGAATGATAAACACTGTGGCTGGCAGTGGGTTGGAAAGTTAATTACTGCAACCGATTCACTTCTGTGGGGTGTTTTTAATGGGATTCAAGAGTCAGGCGAGCAAAAGCACAATCTGCTTTTAATGGCCATCTGAGCAGTGAGAGCTGGGAACTAAATCTGAGCCACGGATTTTACTTGTGGCATGGAGGAATCTCATTAGAGGCTTAGTAATAAACAAATTCTAGAGGGGTTAGATCAGAAAAAAGAGGGGGGAGGGGTGGACATTAATGGCATTGTTAACAGTTTCTAACAAGTCAAAACACATCCTAATGTATCATTTTTTTTAGCTCACTAATCAAATTAAATCCAATTATTGTGCTATTAGAACACCAATTTTATGAAATGGAAGCAAATGATAAAATATAATTTTTTGCAACAACAGATGAAATCCAAGCATGCTTTCGAAAGCTGTCACGAGGGAGCTTTTATTCTAAAAGTTACATTGGCTACTTCTTACCACAGCTCTCACCACTATGGCAGACTATAATTAATCAATCCAAGTCTTGAACAGAGTAAAGCAAAGCCAGAAGCTAAAACTGACTAATAAGTGATAAAAACCCCACTGACTCATTATGCAGAAAGAAAACAGTGGAAAACTTCTGAACTCCAAGTCAAACCCTTTGGTTGCACAAAACCACATCGGAAAGCTTAATGTTATATTAAAAATTAAATTTAGTAAGGCTTTTTATGGAAGAAAGCTACTGGATTAGTCACTATGCACATTGTTTCCCATAATGCCAAAAACTAAAAAAAGTATTTGTTCATTAGATGTGAAAAATTTTTTTTAAAATGACTTTTTTTAAACTGATCAAAAAGAGTCTGGCCATGCCAGAGGAAAATACTGAGTGGCATAAATGCAAATTAGCTTGTATTTGTTGACTATGGTAGTTTGTACCTCCCAAAATAAGTTTTGAAATATTTTTTGGATCTGATTGGTTGGATTATTATTATTATTTTTCAATTATTATTTGTCCAATTTTATGTTATTTATTGTTCCTTATGAATTTGTGTTCATCCCATTGCTGTTATTTTCAGGAAGGAAGGGAAAGTAAAATAAAGACAACATTATTATTATTAAAATGTTTTTGAATGAGAGGGATCCAAATGGAAAAGTGAGGTTACAGGGAGAAGAGATAAAGAAGGTGAAAGATTGTAAGTGCTTAGGATCAACAGTCCAGAGCAATGAAGAGTGTGGAAAAGAGGTGAAGAAGCGTGTTCAGGCAGGCTGGAACGGGTGGAGAAAAGTATCAGGTGTGATATGTGATAGAAGAGTTTCAGCTAAAATGAAAGGAAAAGGGTACAAAACCATGGTGAGACCAGCAATGCTGTTTGGTCTAAAGACAGTGACACTGAGGAAAACAGAGATGGAGGTAGTAGAGATGAAGATGCTGAGTATCTCTCTGGGAGTGACCAGGATGGACAGGATCAGAAATGAGTATGTTAGGGCAACAGCACATGTTAGAGGTTTTGGAGATAAAGTCAAAGAGCCAAGACTGAGATGGTTTGGACATGTGCAGAGGAGAGAGAGAGAGTACATCAGAAGAAGGATGCTGGATTTGGAACCACCAGGAAAGAGGCCTAGAGGAAGACCAAAGAGGAGATTCATGTGTACAGTCAAGGAAGACATGAAGATAGTTGGCCTGACCGAAGAAGATGCAGCAGATAGGGTTAGATGGAAGAAACTGACTTGCTGTGGCGACCTCTGAAGGGAAATGCCCAAAGAAGAAGAACAAGAAGGACTAGCAAGTCACACCTCATCAGGCAATATGATGAGTCAGTTTGTGTTTGCTGGTTGGCAAGACATGTTTATTTGTCTGATTGCATTGTACCAAATGTAAAGTTTAATGGAAAGAGTGTTGTCATATAGAATTGTTGCCCTTAAGCTTACTTTCCTCTTTACTTTCAGTCAAAACGAGCTCTGATTTGTTCTAGCATACCAAGACATTCTGGACAATACAATTCTCCCAACTTTGTTCAACTTGTTTGTAGTTTGAAACAAGCCTGTTCTCATTAGTTGTTGGCAAATCTGCTAAATTATGGCTGTATTTGTTGAAGAAATTGGTGTCAAAATCACTGCAAAGAAAATGAGAGGGATGTTAAATTCTGCATGTGAACCATATCTTGTCGCAGCACTGAACAGGGAACATATCAGTATTCTCTTATGAACTTATTTGTACTTCTTTCCTTTGACGTACTTCTTCATCAGTTCTTTATGTAGCGAATGACCTTATTATGATAGTTTGTCAACAACTTAACAAAAATTTGTCACAATCACAGACTTACATTCCTCCTTTTCCAGTCACTGTTGTCATTAATAGAAAGATACAACTTTACAAATTAGTAGACAGTTTTGAACAAATTTATCCACATGTGATATAGTGTCACTTGTAACTCATTGGGGGAAAAGTATAACTTTTTAGTCCTGAAAATTTTTTGGAAACATTTCATACAACACTGCCAAATAAAACGAATTTTCCTGTAACATCAAAGCACTAATTCCCAGAGACTTTAAAGAGGTCTAATCTCATGTTAAATTATTTTTTTCTCATTGCTTCCTATGCACATTAGCAACCTCAAGTGATGGAAGTGCTCAGTGATGGAAAGTCCACCCCAGGACTGGTAGAAGTTGGTTTGATTACCTCTGGACCGATGCCTGAGTGACCTTTGGGAAGACACCTACAGTACTTAAACTCTCGTTTCTCCCAGCACAGGAGCCGTCATGGCTGCCTCATGCGGTGCAATGCAGCACAGAAATTTTAATTTGAAAAAAAAAAGAGAGAGAAAATATATGGATTCATCGAGGCAAGTACAGCTTCTGGAAAAACAACCCCACACCATTATACTCCTGCCACCGAACTTTACACTTGGCACAGTACAATCAGAAAAGTGAATCTGTCCTGCCAACCCCAAAACCCAGCCCGATGAAGTGTGATTCATACCTCCAGAGCATGTTTTCAGTAGCAGTGAGCTTTACACCACTGTAGTCAACACTAAGCAACATATGGCTTGGAGTTTGGTCACCATGGATACCCTCCTCATGAAGTTCTATGCACACTGTTTTGGAGACAATCTATATGCCACACAAAGGCAAGGCCAAACAGTAAGGCAAAGGATAACAAAGATAACTTTAAACATTTGATTGTTTTATTCACCCGAAGTTAGCAAAAATTGCTACATGACAAAATAGCTGGTTTTCTAAAAAAAAATAATGTGTAGATCTAAAAAACAATACTTAACTTAAGGGGAAAACAGACCAAAAGTAATGACACAGAATGAGAACTAATACACAGGGTTTGGACAAAATAATTAAGACACACAGGGCAGAACGAAATAAATAAAGACTGAACTAAACTAAACCAACAACATTCGTCTCCTCAATTTGCTCCGGAACACCTGCTGACTCTTGCATTTGTTTACGTGGTCAGCCCTTCGGTGACATACAGTAGTTGCTTTAGTTTCCAAGCTCTTTGATATTCTTGGAGTAAATCCAACTGAAAATTATTTTAGAGCCAAGAAAATTGTGATATCACATCATAATTCCATGCTGGAATTCACTGAGGTTTTATAAACAAATGCTTTTACAAACAGTTTCTGTTCAATTTTCTCACTTGTGACCAGGACCTTAAGAATTTTGGAAATCAGATTTAAAAAAAAAAAAAGTGTTTCTTTGGGTAAATTTTTTCTCATGAATTTTTTGTTAAGTTAAGAAGAATTTTAATAATAAAGATTGAAAATAACAAATATGAACCATATCAACAAAAAACAATTAGTTTAGAGATGTAGTTCATGTCCAAACTATGAACCTTACATTTTAAATTTTCCCATAAATTGCTTTTCTCAGACAATCTTTCGACCACTGTAACATAGATAATCATAAATTGTGAAGAAAGTCAGATCTATGGAGTGCTAGTGACTGATAGGGTGTCGTATTTTAGCAGCTTGTGGGGGTTGAGTCGTAGCTCATCAACATCAAACGCTGGAGGCCGAGGTAGTTTATGCATCTGATTAAGATTCCTCCCTTTGGAGGAATTTTTGGGCAACTACACAAAAACCCTACGGCAGGTACAGAATATATAGTTGGGATTAAATATTCCTTGGTAACCTCTGAAAATGTTTGAACTTCCCTGGAGGACTTTGAGCTTGTAGACGAGGAAAGTATTTCCTAGATTTTCTTAAGTCTCATGGTCTTTCATCTCACACACACTAAACCATGAGTCAGACGTTCTGAGAACCTTAAGCCAGACAATTTTTTTAAATTGCAAAGCATTCATCCATCTTTTGTTCATATCTGCTTTTCAAATGCAGGTGGCTGGGGCTTATTTCAACGAGGTGATACCTGGTGCACTGAATAAGTTGCAAGTGCATGACAAGGGGCAAACCATCTTTCAACCTCGTGATCCATCTGAAGGATGGAGATGCTCAGTCATGTGTGCTAGAACTGATCCCGTGTGAATCCCTACTTTTGTGTTTGAGGTCAATCTTTGTTCAGATAACTGCTTTCCTCTCACCTCACAAACCGTTTCTGACCGTTTTAGTTTCCATTTATGTCTTCGTCAAAGCCAAGAGTGTTTCATCATTATTTATTTTATTTCAAATCAAAACCAGAAGATAAAAAACATCTTTAAAGAAACCAGTGTTGTTTTCGTCAACGATGACGAAAACAAAATGATTTCGTTGACGAACCATTTTTTTATGACGATGACGTAACGATAACGAAATAAATGCGAAATTTTGGTGACAAAAACGTGACGAGACCTTTGCAAGTTTCTGGTGATGACACAAAAACGTGACGAAATAAGCGTTAGATTGTCACATTTCTGTCTGTGAAAAGAAAAAAAACTCAGCGGCTGCATTCTGTCTCTCACGGCGGCACGCCCCAACAATGCTGCACGTTCACACCGTCTACACAACACACCTCCAGCCACGACAAGTCACAAACCAAGGTGAAAACAGCAGCAAAGGAGCTTGGTGGTCAGAAACTTAAAGTTTTCCACATATTTTGCGCAAACAGCATGCTAACTTCAAGCCAATGCTTGCTTGTCGGCGCTGCTAACTTGCTAGTTAGCTTGGTTGCGCTAACGACTGATTTAAATGCATTCCAATGTTTACTTTGTTTACAGGGTGTTTTAGAGGTGTCATTTTTAAGTATTCATAAATTACAACGTTCCTCACTCACTGAACAATTTCTATTTATTTACTTTGTTTTACAATGTTCGCTGTTTTGCGCAAATTAAAGCTCGGCAGAGTTTTTTTGTTTTTTTTTTAAACAAACAACCTGTAAACAACCTGCATTATTCTTACATTAATAGAGACACGATTGTTTAAGTTTTTTTTTTTAGTTTTTTTTACACTAAAACTAGACTGAAAACGTTCTAAGTCTTCCCTGATAAGAACTAGACGAAAACTCTTTTGGGTTTTCGTGACTAAAACTTGACAAAAACGAAACTATAAAGAGATGATGAAAATGTGACTAAAACTTAAATCAAAATTCGTCCAAAGACGAAGACTATAACAAAAACTTAGATGGCTGCCAAAAACAACAATGAAAGAAACGAGAACTTAGAACATTAACTTTAAAGATGATGGCACAAAAATGACGGTCATCATGTCCAAATAGGGCTTAAGACTCACTGGTTTAAATCCACGTTGGACGTGTAAAAAAACTGAAATCATGAATAACTAACACCATCGTAAAGCTGCACGGTAAGCAGGTTTTCTTTATGTATCCAGTAAATACAAACTCTGATAAAAAGGAAAGGACTATTAGAACATGTTAAGCTGAATATGACTACATGTTTCACTATAAACTTTTACTTCAAACAGCTGCAGAATTTTTTGTAAAAGACTTCCTCATAGTAACCTCGGCTAATAAACATTACAACTGGACCCAGAGCAGAGACAGGTGGGAGGACAGGCTTTACTGGGCAGTAGATGTGTCTACTATTGGTTTGAGCTTAAATAAGACAGGGGGAGTCGAAGAGGAATTCCTGGACGCTGAGCACATGCTCCGTTTTGCTCCCCTTTCTCTGCGAGCAGGTCAGAGACGTCAGTCATTTCAGTTTGAGCGTGTGTGCGAGGCTGGCTTATGCAGTGACCCCAGATGATTTACACCCACAACCCCGCATGACAAAGAATATGCCATTAAAAATAGCAGGTGTTTGTATGTTGCTTAGCTCATGGAAAGCAAGTTAAAGGGAAATCCAGAAAAAGTTGTGCAAGGTAGACGGGGATTGGTCTGAACCTGAATTAAACTCCTCAATGGTGGAGTGGAGTTGGCATGAAGCTCAGCCAGTTCCCGACCACTGCTGGGTCTGTTTCTCATCCTGCAGCAATAACTCTGCCAGACAACTTCCAGCGGTGTGTGCTGGTAGTCTGATGCCGTTGCTTCACATAGATATGCAGGTCAGCTAATAGCACTAAAAGAAGCATGGAAACTGTTCCCTAACTATTCCCTATCTGTTTGTGTGTGTTTGAAATGACACTATCTTCCTGAGCTCAGAGAAATATGAAAAACAACCCAGATAAAAACTCATCAAACTGAGTTATTAAAGCAGCTGTTTTCATTCATTTAAGTGTGACATAGTGTGAATAAAATCAGGCCAAAAGTAATATGAGGATCACATGAGGTCAGACAAAACAGAAAAAAGCAACTCAAGTTTATTTGTGGAGCAAAATTTATACAAAAAGTTTGAATTGGGATAGTTTTTCGGAAACAAATACATTGTCAAAACATACAAACAAGTCAGCTTAAACAGTTATCCAAAAGTTATATTTAGAAATTACTACCAAGAATTAGTGTAAAATTAAACAAAACGGAAAAGTGTTGATAATTTTATTTCAGGCTTGACTTCCTAAGCCTTTGCAAAAAAAAATTGAGGTGACTAATAGACACTTTCTCCCTGAGTCTGTGGGCCAAAGATGATTCTTTCAGTCTTGTTGGTGTTTAGCCAGAGAAAGTTATTCATCATCTACACACTGGATGTAATGACATAATAGAGTTGACAGATTCATAATCCCTCCCTGTCAGTGAGATGTAAATCTTTATGTCACCTGCACACTTGTGGTGTGGTACTTTACTGTCGTATATAAACTAGTGGGGGATGCATGTAAACATTGAACAACAGAAGTCCTAGAATGGCTCTCTGGGGTACACCATAGGTCAGGGTCGTTTCATCTGAAACATGGTTATGGATTTCAACAAAAAATTAAAATTACGGCATTGACATACAGTATGTAGAATTATAATTCCTGTCTTATGGTATTTATAGATTTATTTTTTCTCTCAGAAATGTTTTGTTTTTTTTTACTCCAAAATGACAGTTCTGTGTGGGAAGGGAAAGTATACTGTACATCATGCGCATGTGGTGCTGTGGAGAACAAGAACCCATGGCCAAGAACAACCTGATGTTCGAATAGTAATAATAACAATAATACATTTTATTTCTGAGGCACCTTCCTGGGCATTCTGGGTCACCCTACATTATGTTAAAAAATAAAACATCAACAATTTTAAATGCATACAAATGTAGATGCTATAATGATCAACACAAAAATATATAAAAATATTAAAACAACTTTGATGTGGAAATAACGTTCAAGAGAAACCTCCAAAAAGTCGATTTTGCATGACACACCTCTTTTAGATAGTTAAGAAAACCCAAATTTTGTTTGAATATGCAGGTCCTAGCATTTGAATGAGCTGCTTCAAACAACACCTTTGAGGATCCAACTGTTTTCACCCGGTCATTGCTCAACCAATACCGTTGTCCTGACCTCCCTTCACAAACCACTTGGCTTCCACTTCAGTCTCACCTGGCATCAAATAAAATGATGTGTATCTTCAGAAGATGACTTCACAGAAATGCAGGTGGCTTTTAAGTGAACGTTTGCGGTCTACAACCCGAGATGGTAGTTTATCAAGAACCTTGTTGAACCATTGTCAGAGTAGATGGACTCCCCGATAAAGCTAGAAAATAAAGGGAATCTGCTTTAATCTGAACTTTTATTCTTACCATGTCAGGTGTTGGAATAGTCCTGGAAGGAAGCACCCTGTACAGGTCACTTGTCTGCTGTAGAACCTATTGACTTTAAAAAGGTGGGCCAAGTGAGTCTGACGTCACCATAGCGTTTGGCCGTCAGTGGCCATTTTTTACCTTCAAGATGAAACTATCAGCATCATCAGATTATAGTTTTTATAATCTGTTTGTTCAGGGCAAGTGCAAGTAAGTTCATCTCCACTTTGGGTCCAGGTGTTTCTCCACCTGCTAGCTGGTTTGATAAGGGTACGATGAGTGGATGACATCAGAGAGGAGGGAGGGTGGAAGCTTTTTAAATTTTCCACGAACTCGATACAACTGGAAAATCTTAAATAATTAACCTGAATACAAAATGTAGCCTTGTTTTATTCTTTTTGTCAATAAAAGTAGATTTGTGTGCGTTTGTGGGGGTTTTAACAGGAATACTCCTTAAAAGATAAGGAAGTGAAGTGAGTATGTTCGCATGGTAGGGCTTTAATCCCAGGTGGTCTCATCATCTTGTTGAATTATGGGGGATAAAGTGCTAAAAGACCTCAGACTGAGTTCAACACACACACACACCGTTTGTGTTGAATAAAATCCGATAAAGAACATCCTGAACATCATCATGATCCTTCTGAAGATGAGAATCTGTGGCTTGGGAAGGGGGCCACTCTGGTGATGACTGGATCAAAGTAAACTCTGATAATGGCTAAAATATGGTTAAAAATCCAGCTGAGCCAAGAATGTGGCTGGCTGGCGACTCCCAACCTCACACACTCCATTCCTCGGTAGCAGTGACCTATTCCAAGCTTTCTTCTCGTCTTCCCACAAACCAAACATCATCTTCTCCTTCTTTCTAATTGTAGACTTTTGATTTATTTCATGTGTAAAAGGAAAACTGATTTCCTTTACTCCGCTCCCATCGGAAAACATGAGTCCTCCCTCACAAACATTCTTACAGCACAAGCATTTCTTTCTTAGTAATTACAACACATATACAAACTTCCTCTTCCATTAGGAGCTGACTTATCACCCTCCAGAGACCTACACACTCTTAGTAGTTCCCGTGCCACGCCTTCTTTCACTCCCTCGCTCGCTTGTCGTCCCTCCCTTTTGTGTACTGAGACCTGACAGAAGCCTTGCCAGGTTCATTTCACTCTGATATGACTTGGAGACAAAGTGGTTGTGGGTTTAAAGATCAAACTTGGGAGGATTTCCAGGCATTCTCTAGAGTTATACAAACTCACTGGGATTGAGTCAGGAGCTATGCACAGTGGTGAACACAGCTGGTACACAAGTGCTCATCCGTTAAAAGTGATACAAAGGGGTGCAAACGGAAAACATGCACTGTCTTCTATTGTAGGAAATGTATGACACAAAATAATAATAATGTATACTTTATTGATCCCTCAACACGGAAATTTGTGTGCTGCCTTACACCGCAGCAAGCTGCCACAATGGCGCCAATGGTGGGAGAAACAAAGGGTTACGTATCTTCCCCCAGGACCCTAGACGTGAATTTAGTAAGATTCGAAACTGTGAACTTCTGGTCAACTTCTGGTCCAAGGGCAAACGCTCTACCACTGAGCCACTATGAAGTTTGAAAAGTGTTTCATCACATCTGTGGTTTGCATATTCATTAATCTTCTGAATCACGTTTCCCTGACAGGTTGCGGGGGTGCTGGAGCCTATCCCTGCTGATTCAAGACGAAAAGCAGGGAACACCTTGAACAGGTCACCTGTCTGTCGCAGGGCCACACACACATTCCTAGGGGCAATTTTGTAGCAGCCAATAAACCGAACAGGCATGGTTTTGGAGGGTAGGAGGAAACTGGAATGCCCGTAGAAAACCCAGGCATACACAGGGAGAGCATGCAAACTCCACAAAAAAAGACCAGTTTTCCATACTTTGTCCCACCTGGGACTCAAACACCTGACCTTCTTGCTGTGAAGCCGCTGTTCACTGCACCACCGTGCAGCCAGGTTTGCATATTTAGAAGGTAAGATTGCGTTAGAGAAAAAAATCAGCCGCAATCATGCTGCTTATTTGCTTTTAGTAGCATTTTTGGTAACTGCTGGAAAAGGATTTTCATATACCAATAATTTACAAAGGTTCAAATGATACAAAATCTTTGGGTGGTATTGGGGTAATGAAAACCATAATGAATTAAACTCTTACTTCAGATTCTGGCCAAATATATGACCGATTGGTACGGTGTATCACTGATAGCAGGTTTAACACATTAGATATTAAGTGCTTTCCCTGGAAGAGACTTTTATGACTTCTGATACAAATCAGATCAAAAATAAACATGAAGCATGTTTAGTATATTTGCAGCGGCCAAAACCACAGACTGCAGCGGCCTGTTGTTTTGGCCGCTGCGGTCATGGGCAGGCCGACTCCTGGTGTGGATCGATCCCCAGTTATTATTTCCTCGCAGCACCATCAGGACAGATGCTTATTTTAATTTCAGTTAAAGAGACAGTTGCTAGCGGTTCAGGTAAAATGGGTGTTGGAGAAGGATGGGCACATGAGAGGTTGGGGGGCTGTGTGAACGTCAATGCTTGTGTGCAGTGCTTTGTGTGAGTGTGTGATGTTTTTATGGATGCTTTTCATCAAAAATGAAGATCTGGATTTTAATGTTGTTCACGTTTTTATTTGTTTTGGTCAACACTGTGTGATTTTGTTTTGGAAAAGTGCTTTTTAAATAAAATTTGATTTGATTTTGATTATTGCCAGTGTCAAACTAACCCTGGCAAAAAACCCAATGTACCACAAAGTCAGAGTAATCGGGTCGGACCAATCCCTGATGCAGGTTGAAGCATCTGAGTTTCAACCAGGTGCTCCTCTGAATGCTGGACCAAAAAAAAAAAAAAAAGTTCTGTGCTCCCATGGTTATGTAGAAAGATCTGAGCTGTAAGTGATGTTGTCACAGATTTATGTGGATTAGTGCTGTTCTAACGCTGTCTCGTTCTCCTGGTGAGTTTTTGATGTTCAAGTGTGAATGTGAGATGGCTACTGTGTCAGCAGGTTCCCACTGAGGCACAGTGGAAGCCACAGTCCATCTCCGGTTTATCAGCAACATCAGCTCACCCCTCCACCTCGGGGATTCACAGAGGACTGATCCAGTTTCTAGATCCCATTTCTGGATCGTTGCTCTTTGAGCTGTTGTTTGAGGGCCGCTTATGGTCTCATCTGTTGCTCTGACCCAGAAAAGTGATAGGTGACGGCACTCTGAAAGAGAAAAAATCTTAAGAGTGGGAGGGTGATGAGAAACCAAGATGTTATTCCTGAACTAAATATCACCACATAACTTTTGTTGTTCTCAGTGACGTATGTGAATCATTTTTTCCAAAGTTTCTCAGCCCCAGACCAGATGTGCAGATTTCCATGTTTCAGCATCTGCATGAACTGCAGAAATATCCAGAGACCAACTCAGTTAAATCTGTTCAGCTGCTTGTCACCACAAAATGAAAAAATAAAGTTGTTTGTTGGCAACAGCAAACCCAGATGGATCAGATGCAGGCCTCCACATCCAGCTCAGAGACAGTCAAAAGTATGCTGAACATTTAACATCATTCTTGTTCATTATTTATATCAGTTCAGAGAGAGCAAAACTGTTTCACCAATGAACAAGTCCTTACATACTGTAGTCATTGCATTCATGGCTACACTTTAACACATACAGAACGTCGTTCTGTTTGTGTCTGGGTGTCTTGTCTTTAGGATGGACCAGTCTTTACCTCAAGGTATTCCCTGGTTTGAAATTGACAGGAATGTATTTGTGGTAGAACCTTTTCAGTTTCTCTGTGAACCCCTCCACTGAAGGGATGACAGTGTTTTTTCGCTCTGGTTCTGTCATGAAGTGGAGCTGAGGCCAAAAATATACCCTTGACACAACAGACAGGCTCAGATGAAAAAAATCACAAGCAGCTTTATTAGATTGATAAAAAATCCAAATAGAGAAGACAAAAACAGATAAACTAGGCAGGTTCTGATGTAGGAGCTGGAGCCAAAAACTGGATAACAGGTCAAGCATGATAAACAACGATCTGGCGAAGAGTGTCTTACTTTATTTTTTTTGAATGTCGCGAGATACCAGTATTGGTATATTATGCCTAACAGGAAACCAAAATCCCCTGTGATTTCAAAAATAAAACTCAACCATTGCTCTGGTCATTATGTGTCGAAAAACTGATCCATTTAAGCTCCAGCGGATGAGTAGATGAGTTTCAGGTGTGACTTGTTGCACACACACAGACAAGAGGGAGGGGCGAAACAGGACACAGAGGGGGAACAGACTACACTCCTGACAGGTTCCTTCCTGTTGTTGGTAGTTGGCTGCTTTCTTGCTTTGGTGAAGACCCACGTATATAAAAGCCTTCAGTGCATTCTTGAACGTGTAGTTTTTTCTTCTTGGCCCCTCCTGTCATTGTGGACACTTATTACATAGAAATATGAACAACAAGGGTGGCTGGGCTCTCACTCAGAGATCAGGTGAGGAGTTCTGCCATCCGGGAGGAGCTCGGCAAATAGTCGCTCTTCCTCCAAGTCAAGAGAAGCCAGATGGGGTGGTTTGGGCATCTGGTCAGGATGCCTCCTGAGCGCCTCGCTGGTTAGGTGTTTCGGGCACATCCCACCGGGAAGAGACCAAGAGGCAGACCCTCTGGCAGACCCTCGACTATGTCTCACAGCTGGCCGGGGAACGACTTGGGATCCTGGCTCCTGAGCTGGAGGATGAAGCCAGGGAGAGACTGGCCTGGGCTTTCCGTCTGAGGCTGTTGCCCCCACGACCCAGTCATTGATAAGCGGAAGACAACGGAACGGAATGTTCTATTGAGTAAAAACATTACATATTGCACTTCTGACATTATTCATATTTGTGAAACCCTCCAGATCATTTTAATTAGCCCCAAACACTTTGAGTCTAATTTGAGCAGCTTTTGCATTATTTTCCCATAAACAACATGACCATTTTTGGCCTTACCCAAAATGTGCTTTCCACATATAAGAACGGCACCCAGTATTGAAGTTAAAATTAGAAAAAAAAAACTTAATTTTTATGTTATATATGTTATGTATTTTGTTTTTTTTAGCCCGTTCGTTCCGCTTGGATTTGACGCTGTCTTGAAATGCATAAGAGACCGCTGCTCTAAGGTTAACGGTGCTAATCACAGCTGAACAGCCAACAATATGTCTTCTGTAAAGCTGGATGGAAAGTCATTTGTACCATGAGTGATATTTCTGGATGAAATATAAGTTTTTCAGTTACTGCCACGTTGAGATGAAAACAGATGCCAGAACAAAAAAGTTTAGAGAAACTATTTTCTCAACTGTTCTCGTACTGAATCTACCCTCCTGCTTCTGATCCAGTGTTTATATTCAATACCGGGCCGTAATGACAGCCATGAGACCATGAACCACAGCATGGCCTCATACACCTTCCTCCCTCCTCACCACCTTCCACCGCTAACCCAAAGATGTTTTTACAGGAGCCAAATACCTTAAATACATAATTAGCCGAGTGATTTGTGCAAAGGGGCCCCCAGTGAGGCCATGAGCTGGTCGGTGTGAGTTTGTGGGGGGCAGAGGGAGAAAAGAAGCAAAGCTGGGGGAGGATGTGAAGATGTGAGAACGGTGGACTACAAAGACGAGCATTCATGGTTGAAGCCCCCGAACAAACTCGGTCGCCGTCGTCATCAAAGGCCACCTCTGCCTTTCCTCAAAACCCGGAGGCCACAGGTTGAGGGAAACAGGGGAAACATAACAGGGTAACATTGAAGACGAGGTCAGAGCGGGGCGGAGAGGTTGATGTTAAAAAATATGCTATCTAGATTGGAAACAGTGGAGACTTCCTTTTGGAAAGGTTTCTTTTTCAATCAGAATTTGTGAGGTTTTCCTGGTCACCAGCTGTGGGTGGTGACCAAAAGAATGAGATCATAGATACAAGCGGCTGAAATGAGCTTCCTCCGCAGGGTGGCTGGGCTCTCACACAGAGATTGGGTGAGGAGCTCTGCCATCCGGGAGGAGCTCGGTGTCGAGCCGCTCCTCCTCCAGGTCGAGAGGAGCCAGATGGGGTGGTTCGGGCATCTGGTCAGGACAGGGCACATCCCACCGGGAGGAGACCAAGAGGCAGACGCTGGACCTGCTGGAGAGACTGTCTCACAGCTGGCTGGGGAACGACTCGAGATCCTTCCAGGTGAGCTGGAGGATGCAGCCAGGGAGAGACTAGCCTGGGCTTTCCGTCTGAGGCTGTTGCCCCCGCGACCCGGACCCGGATGAGCGGAAGACAACGGAATGGACTTTTGGGAACCACTTTTAAAAGAATCATCTAATGTAAAATGTTGAATGTATTTTGTCATCCATTCATTAGCGAGAGGCAGGGTGCAACATGGATAGGTCACCAATCTATCATGGGATCACACCGTACCATTCTTTGCAACGTCATCTGAGGGCATAAGTGTTGCAGCCTGAGCAGAGAAACCCAGTCTCTTCTCACACCAGTTACATTCTTTATCTACTCCAAGGGGATCCCGAGGAGTTTCCTGGCCAGCTGTGAGTTATAGCCCATCCTGCCAGTCCCAGGTCCATTTATTTTCTGAATGGCTTGTCCACCTTTTGGGGTACCAGGACCTTTCTCAGCAAGTGAGACAGGTCACTAGTCTCTCAAAAGCCCAAATAAATTAAAAACAAATCTGGAAGAATTTGATTTATTACAGCTTGATGTTTTTCCCAATATTTTTTTTATCACCGTCAGCATCCTGATTTAATCTCTGAACCCCTGAACTTTAACCTCTGGGTTACAGGTAGTAAAATACCAGTTTACTTTCTAAAAAGTCCAAAATTCCTTGGGTCCGTGTTCCTCACCGGGAGTCTTCTTTGTATTGTTTCCTCTCATGTGTCCTGGCTTTCACGTGCAGACGAACCCACACACACACGCACACACTCATAACGCCCATTCGGCGGTCCTCTTCACACCTTACCTGCCCCCTCATGCCCTTCAGCATTGTTTATAAAAGCATGTCCACTTAAGTGCTGACCTGTCTGGCCTTTGTTGCCGTGGTGCCGATTACCCACATCCTGAGTCCACTCAGTTCCCTCTTTTCTCCATTCATCCCCTTCTGTCTCAATCCTTTTGCACTCTCATTCCTCAGGGGTATTCCCACTCCTCCTCCTCACCGTGACATACTGCTTTCCCTTCTCTGATCTGCACATAACCTGCAAACATTACGCTAAATCCCCACTTACCCTACCTACATCTTTATAAATAAAGCCCTGCATGTCAGATAAAAACAATAAAAATCAATCAAGACTTCGCTCTTCCTTTTATCTTTACTTTATAGACTTTATCCCCCTGCTCCAGCAGCTGGTTGGATTGCTGTTCCTGTGATCCTTTCTCTCTTTCATGTTCTGCCTTTCTTTATCTGGCTCCCTATTGAGGTAATAAGCAGGGTGTATGGCTGGGAAGTGTAAAGGAGAGGGATATTAGCTCTTGGATTACGGAAAGCCGCTACGGGAAAACTAATAAAGCTCCCAAAACCTACTGGCTGCTGTTGATGGATCTCAGAATAAAACACAACTTCAGCCTGGAGACTTTAAAAAGTTCTTATTTTCTTCATTTACCACCACTCTCACGTCCAACATTCATCATGTCCGAAATGTGACACTAGATATCTTGAAAGGAATTATTTGTGCTCAAATATTTAAAATTTTTCCGCATTTTTAGGGTGAATTTACAAGAAATCCCGTCAGTAAAGCAGTTTTTTTTGTTCTTTGGTTTATTCTGTTTCTTGTTTGACGTCAAATTTTTATCTGTGTATCAGATTCTTTTTCTATTTGAACCCTAAGAATGTCTCAGACTAAAACAAATACAATCTTAAGGCCAGGAAAGAGGCCTGGAACCACTAGGAAAGAGGACCAGAGGAAGACCAAAGAGGAGGTTCATGGACGCAGAGAAGGAAGACATGAAGATAGTTGGTGTGATCAAAGAGGATACAGCAGATAGGGTTAGATGGAAGAAACTGACTTGCTGTGGTGACCCCTGAAGGGAAATGCCGGAAGAAGAAGAAGACTACTTTAAGACCTTTCCACACACTGGTGACTTGTGAGGGGTGTACCCCACCTTTTGTCTGATGCTAGCGGGATAGACTCTGGAACCCTTCCACAAAATAGAGATGGACAATTTGCTACAAAGATGGAGGCTCTGTAACACAAGAAAGGCACTAGATTGTCCCGAGTCGCTTTTTTGAGCGGCTGAATGGTCGCTAAATTTAGCAACACGGATTTTCTGTCATTAAAAAAAAAGTCATAAAATATTTTTTTTTCTTAATTTTTTTCCAACACGTCTCGCGGTTGACTGGTTGGGCACCCCTGGCTTAGATGAATGGATGGATGAATCGATGGATGTAATGGTTTGAACACATGGCAAAAAGGGGTTTAAGCAGAAATACATTTATTGTTGAAAACATAAATATATAAATTATGATTATTTACGTTTTTAAAACAAAAATAAAAGCTTGGTGACAGCGTGATGGCATCGTGTGGAGCTGTTCTTACATGACTCCATGTGTGGTCCCTGATTTACTGATCAAACTACCCTCCATCAGTAAATGTACAGGCGTAAAACATCTGGATGTATCTGCAGCACTTGTAAACATCTGTTGAATTTTTATTGGTGGATAAACTTTACAAATGAACCGTTTCTATTGAACTTGACTTTAACTGGGGGGGTTGAAGAAGTCTGTGTTTTCACACCATCTCGCTGGGTTTGTACATTCATCACCACTAGAAGAACCGGGAAGGAAGTACTTGTTTGTTCTATTGAAGAGGAGGGTCAGGCCAGAGCTATGACGTTCTCAGACCACCTCAGTGCTCTCATCATCCGTCCTGATCGTATGCGGCTGTATAAAGTGGGAGTCCCACTGCAGGGTGGAGTGATTTGTTCTTCTGTCAACAGGGGAGCAAAGCCTCACTAAACAAGGAGCCCATTCATGCGGTTGTCGATCTGCTTTGCTCACTCATTCAGTCTTCAAGGTGGACTTTGCACTTTACGGGCGGAGTATATGTGCTTAAAAAGCAGACTGGGCAGGAATCTTTCTTATCAGAGTTGGAGATATGGGTGAAAAATAGCTTGTTGGAGCAGAGATTGTGTGAGCACACACACAGGCAGACAGACTTTGGAGTGATTATAGTGTCTTTATGGACCAGGTTTGCAATCAAAACACGAAATGTTGACTGCAGAATTAAAGCTTACTGCTCATTTTCATCTCATGTGAATAAGTCTGGATGGTTTTAACAACTCAAAAATGTTCAGATTAAAAAAAAAAAATTAAAAAAGAAGCAGATTGCAAAATAATTGACTGAGTTTGCAAGAAAATTTGAAAATGGCAAGTTTCTCAACAATCATTGCCTGTGAAATTGAATTTTTCAAATTTGGACATAAATACTTTATGGTGTAAAGAGGGGGTAAGTGGTATCTTTTTTTAGTTCCGAAATGCGTTATTATAAATTTACAGATACATTTGTTCAGTTTCACGTCTATTTTTCATACTCTTATTTTGGTGGAATTACATAAAAATGTAAAAGAAAGGAGGCTGTAACTGAAATGAGGGACCAAGCGTGAGTAGACAGCCTGCACTTTTGCTGCGAAACGCTTATCTTAAGTTAGAATTTAGGTGTGACAACGAACACTCGCGGGTCAGGGACAAGGTCCTGCCCCATGTGGAGGAGTTTAAGTATCTCGGGGTCTTGTTCACGAGTGGGGGAAGGATGAAGCGAGAGATCGACAGGCGGATCGGTGTGGCGTCAGCAATAACTAGGAGGCTGCATCGATCCATTGTGGTAAAGAAAGAGCTGAGCCGAAACGCAAAGTTCTTGATTTACAAGTCGATTACGTTCCCACCCTCACCTATGGTCACCAGTTGTGGGTGGTGACTGAAAGAATGAGATCGCAGATACAAGCTACCAAAACGAGCTTCCTATGCAGGGTAGCTGGGCTCTCACTTAGAGATCGGGTGGGGAGCTTTGCCATCCGGGAGGAGCTCAGTGTCGAGCCGTTCCTACTCCAGGTTGAGAGGAGCCAAATGGGGTGGTTGGAGCATCTGGTCAGAATGCCCAACGAGCGCCTCGCGGGTGAGGTTATTTGGGCACGTCCCACCGGGAGGAGACCAAGAGGCAGACCCCTGACCCGCTGGGGAGACTATGTGTCACTGCTGGCCGGGGAACGACTTGGGATCCTTTCGGGTGAGCTGGAGGAGGCAGCTGGGGTGAGAGAAGCCTGGGATTCTCATCTGAGGCTGTTCACCCCCGCGACCTGGCCCTGGATAAGCGGAAGATGACAGAACGAACGGAAAGGAAAGGAACAAAATGTGTGGCCAGGAACAACCTGGTTCAAATAGAATATGAATATAGAAGCTTGTAAATGACTCAAACATGCATCTATTTTCATCTGAGGATAAATAAAATCAATCTATCTGAAAATAGAAAACTACGTCGGGTGTGTTTTATGTTTGAACCTCCAAAAAGTTTTTTGCATATCACCCCTTAGACTTTAAACGTCTAAGTTTCCCTGCAGAATTTGTCCCTTCCCTTTTTCTTTCTCTACAGCTGGGATTCAAACGGCCTCTAGTTCCACCTGGGCATATTTTTTTTTTGCATTAAATACAACCTTTAAATAAAAGAAGAAGAAAAAGAAAACATAATTTTCCTTGGAGATAAGTATGCATTATATATTTCATAACAAAAATAAAGCATCTTCCTGTACTGGCTCTCACATGACCACCACACACACACACACACACACACACATTTATCCATAGCATATGCAAGAGTTGACATCAATCAGATATACTGCAATACAATACGAAACATGGATGACAAGAAAAACTATAAAAATGACAATGAGATTGTGATACTGATGAATACAGAGAACCACACAGAGCATGTTCATGTCTGCACAACTCATTAAAAGACTTTTCATGTCCTTTTTTTATAATGCAAGGAGACAAAAAAGCAAATATCCACACATATAAATAGTTTGTAAGTAGCGATGCAACTTTCTTTTCAGATTTAACTACACGTAGCCGATGAGGAAAGTCCCAAACAATCAGGAGTCCCATGAAAAATTTACCTTTTTATCAGAGCAAAAGTCTTAGAACTCAAGTTTTAATGCTCTGTAGAGTCTTCAGAACAAAAGTAGCACTCTTCTGCTGTCTGTGAATCTTTTCTTTGCATTGATATTCATCCCAATCTCTTCTTCTTCCTGTGTTTGTAAGAATCGTTCACACAGGCCCTCATGTGGGATTGCCATGCTGTTTTTCCCATAATCCATCTCTCACATGGCCAGCTCTGTTTTGTGTCTGTAGAAGTGTTCAACACAAATCCCTTTCATCATCACGTAACGGCCTGATTTTGCTCCGCTCCAGTTTCTCGACAGTTTCTCTTCGTAGGTACAGGTCGCCCCCTCCCCAAGATACGTCATCATCGCTGGCTAATGTTCCTTTAACAAAAAGCACCTTTGGCATCTTACTTATGTTTGTTTGTCTATTTTTCAGTCTCTTGATGTAAAAGAAAAGTTGATTTTCTTAAAGGTGGCAGTGGGAAAGAGGACAGAGCAAATGTCCCGATGGCAGCGCGTTTCATGTCCCTCCCGTGCTGGACTCCCTTTTTTTGTCCGGTTTCACCTCACATCCACTGCAGGAAAACAAAACAAAGTTCTGATTAGCATTAGCAAATCAAAACTCATGCATTGCAACTCAGAACAAGATCAAACGCTTGGAATGAGGTTTTGATTTTTATAATTCATGCTTTTTAACAAACTCTGCAACAGATACTGAGACTGAGATACTTCAAAATCATTTCCAGAGACGTTCCCCAGGGTGTGTGTGCGTACTGGCCTCCTGCAAACGTATCGTGCAGGATTGAGTTACAAAACCCCTTTTTCTGTTGTAGTAAAGTTCTTATCTCATGCAAAAATAACTCACTTTTCCGATCGTATTTTATGAGCATAAATAAACACAACAGCTGATCTATTGTGTTAACAAACACCAGGTACTATAAAAGCCTGATTATTGCTCAGCCTCGTTACACATCATGGAGTCTTTAAACACAGACCACTTTAATTAGAAATACAAAACCTGCAAATCTCTATTAAAATATTAAAAGCTCAGAAAAGTTCATTTTGCATGAGATAGGACCTTAAACATATGACCAAAAACCAAAACAATTAAAAGAAAAAAACTTCTTTTTGACATCAACAACAAACACGCAAAAACCAACGCTGTGAAACCAGGCAGATCAGCAAGTGAGCATGCTCAGCAGGCCACAAATTCACCATGCAGTATCAGGGTGTTCAGCAGATTCACTCCTCAATCTGATTAACTGTGATTGGTGACAAAACAATTTGGCCGTGACTGGTGGTCTCTGCACCCTGATCGAGTCAGTGCAGTGCTGGTAGGTGAGCGAAGGCTTCAGCTCGAGTCCTACCTGTTCCCTTCACAGCCTTCCACAGGACTTTGGGGTAATCAGAGTAACTTTAAAATGTCACCATTAAGTCCATGTTGGTTGATAGCTTTTTAGATTTCCTTTTTTTACCTTTAGCCTTTTTTAGGTGGCCTGAAAACACAAAGTTGGAGAAGGAGGATAGAAGGGAGGGTTAAAAAGCAATAAGCAGGGTTTATGATACAGAAAAGAACCCAAAAGCCCTGGGACAGAAGCAGAGGGTGCAAAGATATAAATTCTTCAGATGCCTTATCAGCACACGTTACAGCACTTATCAGCTCGCAGGAGAAAGAGGCTTCACATCAAGGCTCAGGCGGATTCACCTGTCTCATGCCAACAGCCTTTGAACACCTCCCTTAGCAAACACAGGTTCTCATCTAACAAGGTGCAAACACACATAAACATCGTTGAGGCAGCAGCCACGATGAGAGGTTATTCGGTGCAAAGCTGAGGAGCAGGACGGGGGACACAACAGGTGAAGGGAGGAATGGAAGCAGGAAGACATCAGACAAGATTCAGCCCTTAAACTCAGCCGTGACATCAAGTTTACCTGTGTCTGCATCTGAGTGCTCTACTACATGATGGTGTGACGTGCAGATGCACTCCAGGTGATCTTCTAACCGTACAAAGACCTCTTTAAGCTTCGGTTTCCTCCTCACGTATTCCACCTTGGCTACCTGAAGAGAGGAAGGGAAAAAAAAAAAACAGGTCAGGATTTGAAGAACTTTTTGCTCATTCACAAACATCTAGAGGCATTTCTCGGTGACTGATGGAGCATTCATCTACTGATTCATCAGAACAAACAACCAGCTGTTGCTTTGGCTTCCTGTGTCTGGTGAAGCATTCCTCAGAGGCTGATTCACTTTGTCCTACTTGTGTGCAGTTCAGTCTAAAGACGAACGACTGGAGTGTGTGACCCTGTCTAAGTGATCAGAAACAATGGCGGAGGGGAGAGTGGGGGGTGAAGGGTGGGGTGTTGTACACCCTAAGGGCCTGGGAAGGTTTACTCTGGCAGGAGAAAGAAAGCTGGGAGATCCCCCAGCTTCACGCAGCCACATCCAAACACACACACACACCTAAACTAATTCATCTTGTCTCAACATGCTGCTTCTGAGTTTTTCCATCAGTTTGGGAAAGTATTTCCAAGCGCGGATGTCGGAAACAATGTTTATTTAGACCTTTACGAGAAACAACAATCAAAATAGCAAATGCAGAGAGGTGAAGTGAAGCTCTTATCATGCCTGGTTACACTTTTACAAATCTCAGCTAGATCATAAGCAGACATCACAAGGCTTCAAATAGTTTTTCATCTAACTAAAACTCTTCGTTTCTGAATGGAAAAAAAGTTGCTTTAGGTTAAAATTGCCTTGGGTGACAAAAGGGAAGCAGCGGCATGCATCTGCTCCTCTGATCTGTGCAGGTAACATCCTGGTGGAGAACTGATTGGCCTGGAGTCACAGGAAAACAAAATCCTCAGCTTTAGCTATCCTGGTTACAGCACAAGAAAGGATATTGGTTGACAAGCTTCTAGCCATATGCTGGTATGAGCAAGAGCTGTGTAGACGCCATGAAAGTATAGCGCATGGACAGGAGGTTAAAAACAACGAGGCTTCCATCCTATGATCCTAAACTAGTCATGCAGAAAAATGGACGCTAACACAAGCACGATATATCAATATTGAATTGTTAACTAATAATGTACACATCAAGCTAGGATATCTGAAATAAGAACAGCGGCACATCAACCACTTCATTCAAATAGTTTCTGTTTATGAAGAAAGAAGAAAAGGAGAGAAATGGGAATAAGCAAGCAGGAGAGGTATGTGGTGAGCAAACAGAGGACAATAGTGTCTCGGTTATTGCTGGTGTGTTTGCTGTTACTGAGCCCTGACAAAATGGAGAGCAGGTGAAAGGCCAAAGCAGAGCAGAAAGTAGGAGGGCGAGCCATCACTCTCATTAGGAAGCACAGGGGTGGATGTGTGTGAAGGGGAGGGCTAACCGTGATCATGACTTGTATTAGATGACATTCATGTGTTACCTATTAACATCTACTTTCTGGGTTACTGAGCGGGGAAATTTATTAAGCTAACTCTGTCAGGACAGACGGAGGACTTATCAAAGGCTGCTTGTCATCTATCCAACCGTGAGTGATCCGGGCTAGTATTTAATCAAATTATTTGACCGTGGGGAAAATGAGGGGAAGAGGAAAAGAAAAGAGAAATGAAAGATAGAAAGAGCTGTGCTGTGATTGGGTACGGATAGATTCATGCTACGCTAACTTTGGCATTTCTTATCTCATATTACTGGAACTATTTCAAATCATATATTCAAACATTTTCTTAAATAATTAAACTTTTTTTTTGTTTTTATTTTTACATACTTTATGGATTCCTCAACGGAGAAATTGTGTGCTGCATTTCACCACAGCAGGCTGCCACATATGACAGCGCCAAAGGTGGGAAAACAGGGTCTTAGGTGTCTTCTCCAAGGACCCTAGACATGAACTGAGTGGGAATCGAACCCGCAAACTTCCGTTTAACTTCTGGTTAACTTCCGGTTCTGTATTTATTTTTTTAAGAATGAGTTTTAAGATCATGTTAAAATCTTAAATCTTCCAGCCCGCGGGCGAACGCTCTACCACTGAGCCACCGTCTCCCCTATTGACTATCTAAAGTACTGTTTGGTCTTCTGATCTTTAATGGTTTTTAAAGATACTATTTTCCATTTCGGTAGAGGATGGGCAGATCACTCAGTGTCTGTGTCAAATTTCAGAGGCGGAGTCTGTGCTTTCTCAGAATGTACAAAGGATGAGCAATAGTCAGGCCTTTACAGTTCTGGGTCTGTGATCCATATTGGAATGAATGTTGTAGTTGTTTGTGTGCAAAAGATACAATAAAAAAATAATCATTTTTTGAGATGGGTCATTTAATCTTTTTATGCATTTAGAAAAGCAGTTACTAATTTTACTTAAATTTGGACTCCTTTTAACTAGTTTTGACCACGTCTTTACTCTAGAGTTACCTCATGCATAAAGTCGATGACTTCCAGAAAAAAGCTCAGATCAGAAATATACCTCCCACCCTCCTCCCGGTTGCTGCAGGGGGGCCCCACACTCTCTTTGTATAAATCAAGCACTTCTAAACTCATGGAAAGCCGGGGCCCTGAGAAAAAGTCCCCTGAGTGGCTGTGGAATGATATCCAACCCAAAGGGTTGGGGTGAGACATGGGACTCTGGGAAACACCACCCACCCCATAGACTGTCCCCGGTGTCACCACTGCACTTCATGTGAAGCCCGTTGTCCCAGTTTAGCTAATTGGGAATTCCCTGAGCGCAGAGCACTGATGATAGCATGATGGAGGAGAAACTTTCGCTTCAGTCTCCCAAAGAAAACACAGCAGGGATGTTGATGTACACCGCGGGCCATGGCACACTTGAACAGGGACAGAATGAAGCAAAATAAATACAAGTGTATTTGTAGAAAAGAGGAGTAGAAAGAAGTGTAATTCATCCATCTGGATGGAAATTAGGCAACAGGGACTAAACAGAAGGGAGGAGAGATTTTGTGCATCTTTGTCCATGTTTGTCTACCTGTCTGAGGAAATAAATGAGAGAAAAACTCCACGATGAGGAACCGAAAACTAGATGTTAGACAAACACAAACTGCAGCTGGTTTATGCCAAAACTCCCAAATGGAGAGGAGTTATGTAAGCCAGAGGGAGAAGAAAAGAAACTTTATTAGCGCTGCGATGCCCATAAAATGTCGAGATTGAAAGATTTTTCTGTCTCACACAATATAAATATTATATATAAACAGTTATTTTTTTAGAAATTTATACCACGTTATATTATTCTCACATCAAAAAGCTACTGTCGGCATTTTCCATTTTTTTTCATTAATATTTGAGTAATTAGCACGCCTTCCCATTCTGTATTCGGATTCTGTACTATTTGAGCACTAAGTTGTTCTTGGCCATGCCTTTTGTTCTCCACAGACAGTGTTTTAGATCACGCTTAGGAAGTACTGTACCACTTTCATGTAAATGCATAAAAATGCACACTAATATAAAAATATTATGCAGATGCAGAGCTCATCAAAATTTGAGAAACTAGCCAAAGGCTTGACAAGATAGGGGTGTCCAAGAAAAGCCAAGAAAGGAGTGAGAAGCTTCTTCACATCACAGACAATAAGACTCCAGGACCGGAGAGGTCTGTGGTGAGGAGGATGACGAGTGAGAGAAGAGGTTACGCAGGGAGAGGACAAAAAAAAAATACAGATTTAAGGCAAAATGATTCAAATATCTTTTTTTTTCTTTGATGCATTCCAGCCGGTGGAGTAGTAGCCAAACGCTCAGACTGCTGGCGAGATCCGAACTCGACCTGCCCGCCACACACGCACACACAAACACACATGCACACAGTTCTCATCTAGTCACAAAAAGGAGGGAATCAAAGGGAAAATAATTCACAGCTGCAGGGGACTTCAAACGGGGAGGCCCCCTCGTTCCCGTCTGACCCCCTTCCTCTCCAACTCTCCCCACCCTATCCTTCAGATCATCGTAAATCATTCTCACTGTATCACCATCACACTGTCTTGTATTTATGAAACACTCCATAAGTCAGGGTTCCACACAGCCGTGGGGAGAGCTACCGCTTCCACCCGACACCCGGATGTGACCCTCCGTCACCGCTGTGTTTGTGTGTAGGGGTCAGGGCTGAGAGGAGGGAGAGCGGTGCTGAGAGACGTGTGTACCCCCACACTCAGCACTGTGGCCGTTCTAACCTTGCCTCTGTCAGCTTCTGCTTTGATCCAGTAGCCATCAACACTTCATTACTCTGCAGCCCGTCTTCCTCCTTCACACAACTGGCCTGATCCCGGTTCTGCGTCCGGGTCGGAGGGCTTCATGTGAAGAACTCACACATGCACATGTTCCACTTAGTTTACACAGATGTGTCCTCGTGACCTTTTTTAACCTCTGGAAAATACTGGCTTCAATACCAATTAAAGTTTCCCAGCTACTGCACAGGGCTAAATGAACTGGATTGTTACAGTAATATAGAGAGGTTATTAGATTAAGTCTCATCATGAGGGGAGCGAAACGACCCAGTTCTCATGTTTGCTGCTATTTTGAATGTTTTTCCTCCAGTCTTTAATGAAAACATATTTTTCCCTTCTTATGCATAACTTACCCTGTTTTTATTCTGATTTTTATGAGCTTTTTTTTGTCGTACTACAGTATAGGTTTATTGTTTTCAAACCACACGTGAAAAAACTACCAGCATGATGTCATGTGAAGATAAAAACATCTGCACTGTTGAATCCTGAAAACTTAATTAGTCTGTTCTGGTGTTTCGTGGGAAAACCACATATGAGCCTCACATTGTACAACAGACTGGTCATCTGTTCAGGGTGTAACCCACCACCACTCTGATACCCAGCTGGGATAGTGTCTGCATATACAAACACACGTGTACGAGTATTTGTGCTTCTTTCCTGTCCTGTTATTCCTCAGACAACAGGACCCTCATCTGACCCTTGCTTCATTCCCCTTTCCATCTAAATGAAGCCCATCTGCTGCACTTTAAAAACATAAAGTATGTGATGATTGATCTTATCTATTTTGCCTGAATTATGTATGAAATTCTGCATGCTAAAATTGCACACTGCTTATTTTATAGTAGACTAAAAAAGCTCCTCTGGGTCGAGAAGAACCAGATGGGGTGGTTTGGGCATTTGGTTAGGATGCCTTCCGAACGCCTCAATAGTGACATGTTTTGGGCATGTCCCACCAGGAGGAGATACAGGGATAGACCCCGGACAAGACTATGTCTCACAGCTGAATAGAGAACACCTCCAGGGTGAGCTGGAGGATGCAGCCAGGGTGAGAGAAGTCTGGGTTTCCCGTCTGAGGCTGTTGCCCCCTCAACCCTGCCCCGGATAAGGGGAAGACGATAGAATGGAACTGATCAAATAAAGTTTTTCATTGTTGTCAATGAAAAACGTGCTTCAAGTTCAATGTATCGCACAAACAAAGAAATTGATTGAGTTTCATCAACAAAAAGTAATATTTATCACTCTTGAAATATTCTGGGATAACACATGTAACCACTTTCAGTGCTAAATGTGTGAATCACAAGTGGAAAATGTTTCAAATCAAACATAAGGAGGTCAAAAAGGCAAATAAAACACATAATAAAACTTTTAGATCTTCACCCTTTCTTTCCAAAGATTTTTTATAATAAGCCGACTGCTGAATAAATCAGGCCTGCAGAAGAGAGGCTGTGCACAGACCTGTTCTGTGTTCTCAGGTCTATAACATAAAAGTCTTAAGGGGGAGAACAGAGAGGGAGGTAATAAATACATAATGATGTGCGTTTGGGCAAATGGAAACAAACTCAGCAAAAGTCTTCCTTTCACATCTGCAGAGAAAAATCTGACTGGGTAGGCAGACGACATTTTTAGTTTCCTAATAAACGAACAGAAAAGCACAAACTGAAGCCCTGTTCAGACTGAGAGGGGAAAACTTGGCAAGAGACAATGTTTCTTACACACAATGTGGTGAATGTCTGCTGACCGAAGGAACCCTGATGGATGACCTTTCCACACATGAAACGCCTTTCATACCCATTTGCCACATGGAAAACGCCGCCAACCCATCCTGAAACATTCTCTATCTCGGCTAGACTCCCTGATCGTCCATGTCATGAAGAAGACATGAACAATGTTGCGTAATATTTTGCAGATGGAAATAAGCCAGGGTTTTGGCATCATTCCTGTCATCATTCCCCCTCCTTTCTCGCCTTTTTCTTTCCATCATCTTCTGTCCTCAGAACCGAAGTCTCAAAGCTTTGTCTTCTCTTTCTGTTCCATTCCATTCCGTCGTCTTCCGGGGCCGGGTCGCAGGGGCAGCAGCCTCAAACGGGAAGCCCAGGCTTCTCTCATCCCAGCTGCATCCTCCAGCTCACCAGGAAGGATCCCGAGTCATTCCCCGGCCAGCTGTGAGACATAATCTCTCCTCTTGGTCTCCTCCTGGTGGGACGTGCCCGAAACACCTCACCAGCGAGGCTCTCGGGGGGCATCCTGACCAGATGCCCGAACCATCCCATCTGGCTCCTCTCGACCTGGAGGAGGAGCAGCTCGACACCGAGCTCCTCCCGGATGGCAGAGCTCCTCACCCGATCTCTGAGTGAGAGCCCAGCCACCTTGCGAAGGAAGCTCATTTCGGCCGCTTGTATCCGCGATCTCGTTCTTTCGGTCACCACCCACAGCTGGGGGTGGTAACTACTCCTCTGTCCGGTAGTTATCCTAACCTTGTCTTGTTTGGTTCTTCCAACTCTAATTTTGTCAAGCCTGCCCAAGACCCAAACCTGCAAAGAACGCGCCTGCCTCTCTTCTCAAATCCTTCCTTTATTCAATTAACTGGTTGAAACTGGCTGTTGTGCAGCTGAGTCCTACCTCTCACCCTCACACCGAAACAGTTCTTCCTCACTGTAATAGCAGACAGAGCTCTTATTGACCGTCCCAGACACCAAGTGTCTGCTAGACGGAGAGACAGATGAGCTCGCGTGCAGACAGACAGACACACAGGGTTGTGCTGTGTATCAGAACTGGACTTTCTTCCCACTGTATGAGTCAGCACTTCTACCCATAAACCCTGTGCCCTGTTTGCCTTTCGCCCAACAAAGGTTGTCTTGTCAGAGAGGGAGAATGTCTCCATGTGCTTATACGTACCTCCTGCATTGCTACTCCAAGGACTAACGTTTGTTTTAATACCTATCAAAGCTCAAATTCTGAGGTAGTTCATGAAAAGAAACAACTTCCTCTCTGGAGAGGGAGGACTATTCCAGGAGCTTGGCTTCTAGTCGAGGTCCAACTGATATTTTGATCTTATCTACGCTCCTGTCCTGACCTGCACGCTCTATCTGACCCCAAATCTAACTCCTACTTCCATGTGGATGGATCCTATCTGTTACAACCTACACACATGAACTACAAAACCAAATGTAAAAAGACTCCTTAGACATCTGTGTTTGGATATTAGGGTATAGAAATAGATTTGAATTGAAATAAATTCAAAGCCCCTATGGGTATCTGGGTAAGATCAGAACTTCTAAGTGCAGGTCCAGACTGGATGAGAAACATTTACAGAGTTTCTGGTTGTCCTGTTTATCTCCTAGTCGCATAACTCTCATACCTCCACACTAACCATTTAGCCAGCTCCTGGCCTGCAGTGTAAATACATCAGAAACACATCTCAGCTACAGCCACCATGTCTCCACTGATCCTCTACAGAACCTGTTTATAGCCAGTAAAAGACTGAGAACCTCAGTAGAGAGCATCCCTCCTCTGTTCCTCTCGCTCTCCGTGCCACTTTGGCTCTTTTCATACAAGACAAAGTGCCAAACAAACGGAAAGCAGAGGAGCAACCGTGCAACAAGCGACCATTCTCCAGACACAGGAGGCTGTTCTTCATCTTCTTTTTCTGCCTGTTCTGCACTTGGCAGGAGCATTTCTCTTGGGGTCTGTCCCTCAACAAATGTCCTGCCTGAAATTGCCAACAAGCATCGCCTCTCCTTCTCTTCCTCTCTTGGCACAGCCACTTAGGACCCTTGCCAAACATGAGATAAGATGATCGAGAGGTGGTGATCATCTGAAATGGAAGAAGACCATGCGGGGGAGGGTGAAGCGAGGTAGGGTGACTGATATTTACAAAGCGGCTGAAGAGGTACGAAGAGAAGGCTGGACTGAAGAGAAGTTGTAAAGAACTAGAACAAGGTAAACGCTGTGTTGTGTTTTACTCACCTGATGAGATGGAGCATGGATAAAAGTGTGTGTGTTCATTTTTAGGATAAACAACTGTTTACCAAGAAGTAGTAATAATGAAGTTAGACGTTGTGACTGACCTTGACGGTGCGGTGGTGTTTGCGGGACGGATGACAGCGCATGTTGCTGGTGTTGCAGCAGCCCGTGCAGCGCTTCACCTCCACACACGGTGGCCATATCAGGAAGTTGGCCGTCGTGGGATCCACCTGGCTCCTGGGGATCTCATAGATCACTGTCCGTGTCTTACACGCTGCAGGAACTGCTTCTTCCACTGAAAGACAGGCGCTGGCGTTAATACGCTCTCTGGATCTCAGGTTTGATGTTTCACAGCTGTTTGCATTCTTCAGCTGCTCATTATATGATGACTCACTTGATGAGAGAGTGTTTGTGTGTAGCTCAGGTCAGACCTTGCTGGTTTTAAGCATTACAGGCTGATCTCATATCAGCTGAGGGGCTTAGGAGTATCTACGACTTACATAAGAGTGGTTGCTTGTTCGGAGACTTTGCTGGGGTTAATGTAGCATTACTATCCCAAAGAAAGCTTTGTTTCCACCAGTGGGAGATCTGATAATGTCCTTTGGCTCACTTTCACGGTGAAGCAAGCATTATAGCCCATTTATCTCAAATACAATGTTGAATTTTAAGTTTTACCACTGAGTGGACAGTGAGATAGTATCATGTTCTTAAGATTATACATCCAATCAGTGCAAAATCTCAGGGTTCTGTTGCAGAAATGCCAAAATGGTGTCCCATATCATAATATACTGATTTGGCACAGATGGGTGAAACATGACCGGTTACTTCGCCCAGTGTTACTCTAAGTGCCGGAAAAGATGCAGAAGACTTTTACACACTCATCACACACTACATGATATCCTCCACACCTCTATCAGATATCATACCGCGTGGCGTTTTATAAAGAAATCTGACTGCGAGCCCAGGCGAGCAGCAACATGAACCCTGAATGCCTGGAATTTCCACGCTGGAGGATATATTTCCTTCTTGACGCTTGTGTCTTAGATGTGCGAGCCTCAGGCCAATTAAAAGTCTTCGTGTCAGACGTCCTCAGCAACCTCATGCACCAGAAGCTTTTCTCATGATTCCCTGATTGCCATAAACACCGGGTAGATGCCTTTATTAGGGTTTCTTTCAACCTCTAAAAAGCAGTATAAAAACCACTAAATGTTAGCTTTGTTTGACATTAGTGTAAAGCGATCTGTTTCATCTCCTGGGAACTTATATGTTGGAGGTGATATTAAAGATACAAAATACTTTCGGGGCATTTTGGCGGTGAGTGGTGAAGAATGCAACGTCAGATAACATCATGATGCAACAGCTGACAGTGGAACACTTACCTATGCTCCTCTTGCGTCGACTGTGGAGCTGAGAGCTCTTCAGATCGTTGTAGTAACCATGGTGATGGGAGAAGTTCTTGTGGTGATGTTTGTGGTGCTTGTGTTCCTCAATGACATCGTTTCCCGTACCTCACCAAACACAAAGTCAGCATATTAATAATGTCAAAAAAAGAAAGTTAAATGTTAATTCTGCTAATCTAGGATCTTAGAAGCATCACTGTGTCTTTAAAACACAGATGTGTGGCCCGCACAAAGTGGGGTCAGCTACCTGGTTAGCCATGTAGCCACATTAGCATGATAACTTCTGACTTAAAACTCTTGATTTGGATTAGAGAAGAATTGCCCAGCTTTTGTCCTTGATGACCGGTGCAGGTCCTGCTTAATCACTTTTGACTTCAAAGTACCATTGTGCAGGACTTTATTGGTTGTTTGATCAATTTAATGAAAGCAAGGTGTGAAGAGGTAGGAGTGGTAGCCATTGAGAACCCACTTTGGACACCCCTGGATTGAAGTTTTTTGTTGGGCAGCAGCTTAAAATGGCCCAGAGTTCAGGTAGAGAGGGTTGAACATGGACTTGTGCATGATTGCATGCTTTGCAACCATTTCTCTTGCTCATTTGGAAAAGACAGGGATGAAACAGCCAGACACAGGTGAGTCAGTGTTCATACACACGGAGGACATAAGCGCACGTTTGACAGGTGGTGTTCAGTGGACATCATTTCTGCACATAATTAGCCGTTTGCTGTCTCTTATTTACTGAGAATGTTTGCTTTTCAGTCCTTCAGTGGCTCCTGAAAGTACATGTTTTGTTCCGTTGTAGATTCTCGCTAGCAGAACAAGTCCAGTCTTTCTACAGTCATCTGATAAACTATGCTTGTTTTGGTCTGGTCTCCACCCAGAATGCAAGGTGGATAACAGAAAAGAGTAAGAACAGCAATAAAGCGACAACACTTTTTCACTTAGATATCGCTCAGAGAGTGTCTGAGATTATTTACAAAGTGGGTGTGTCCACGTGTCTGTAAGTACTACATATCTACCCCACCTGGTTGTCACAATCCCATACCTGCACACCACATAATCACACACACACACAATTAGACAAACTGTTCTCATCGCTGTGCATGACATCCTAAAACCCAAAGTACACAAACCAAGCACAGCTTAACCACGCACACACACAGTATCCTCATCCACGTCTATTGCGCTCCGACTTGAATCCTCTAAAGAAATTTCCTTTGTTTGAGGCCTTTTCACCCATTCTGTATGTGGAGTAATGTGGTTTCATCAGCGAGAGCTGATTTTTTTTAAGCTTATTGAGCAGTCAGTCAGGAAGCTGGTGACCTAAAGCCCGAAAGAAGTTCAGACAAGGAAAGTGTTGCCTGCGGCTGAATGAAGGATTTTTGTAGAAATCCTGTCTGACACAGGCACAAACTGTACTTAGACATGACCGATTGCATCCACCCAACGCTTCGGATCACTGACTCTTGGTATGCCTCCCTTTAGTCGCCCCATTGTGTCTATCTGTTCAACTAATTGTGTTAGTGGAAGGAAGTGTCACACTGAAGTCACCAGCAAACTTATCCAGTTTGGACATATTTTTACCAACTTTAATAATATTTTTAGGCAAATAAGGTACCTTTTATTTGTTACGCCCAAAAATTAAGCTTAACGTTTACCGATAGAGGGAATACAGTAGTACTTGCTATAACAAGCTCAGCCTTTCATAACCTCTCTGTTTCAAGGATTTCTTTAGTGTAATTTTACAGCTCCTCCTCCAGGTCGAGAGAAGCCAGATGGGGTTGTTCGGACAACTAGTCAGAATGCCCCCCCCCAAGCGCCCCGCTGGTGAGGTGTTTCGGGCACGTTTCACCAGGAGGAGACCAAGAGGCAGACCCTAAACCTTCTGGAGAGATTATGTCTCACACATGCTTGGGGAACGACTCAGGATCCTTCCGGGTGAGCTGGAAGATGCAGCTCGGTTGAGAGAAGTCTGAGCTTCCCGTCTGAGGCTGTTACCCCTACGACCCGGCCCCGGATGAGCGAAAGACAACGGAACTGAACGTAATTTTACAACTTTAGTTTCTACAATGTACTGTTTTTTTTTTTTTTTATTTAACCCTTTCAGGCAACACTTTATGTTCTGAATGCTGATTGGCTGTACATGCACAAGACCAGGAGAGGCAGCTTGAACCCATTTGACCGCCTGCATCATTCCTATAGACTTGTTTCAGGTCATGTGAAGACCTAATTTATTCCTGATCTAAAAAAATCTTCACTATAGTTTTGTAATATCCATTTGTTTTTGTCATACACACACGGATGCTTTGTCCACGTCACTCTGACACAATTAAAGTTGTTGATTAATTCAATTCCTTTTCATGTCTCTGTGGATGTTTGAAGTGTTTAAATAAGAGAAACGTGGAACATCTACCATATTAAAAAAAAAAAAAAAGCTGAGTATCTTTCAGATTTTGCCTTGCGGGTTATTTTTAGAACATAACTTTAACGAGGGACCACTGTAGATATAAGTTAAACCAGAGCAAGAAGAAAAGTTTCCTTCTCTGCTTGTTCCAGGTGACTAAGCGGTAATGGCATGCCTCAAGCATAGATGAGAAAAAAAAGAGGACAGGAGACAGTCACTTGCCATGAATCAAGCTTTCATGACTGGCAAATTACTCCCTCCATTAGCTAAGGGCCCGACTCCCTCCAGTTACTCCTCCTTTCTTTCTGCTTCCCTCTCCTTAAGCAAACATCCAATGTGCTGTTGACTTGGAGCGGGAGACGCCATCGTTCTTTGTTACATTTCTTCCTTCTTTTGTTACATTTTAACAGTTTTGCGACTGAATCCAGATGGTATCTGTAAAAGTCGTATGAGCAACAGGTTTCCCTGTTGCGGGTGAGAGGGTAGGTGTGAGGCTTGATAACTTGGCTTTGAACACTTCAGGTTTAGAGATAGCTGAACGTAAAGACAGGTTGGATAGGGGGTGAAGGGTGCAGAGACAAAGCAGATTGCACAACCTGCGGGCTCTCTGAGTGAAGCAGGAATATAACTTGGAGATTCCTGTTACTCCCTCCTCCACCTCTGCCCTCTGCCAAGAGTCAGGTTCCCTTTTCTATCAAAGTCCTTCACTAGCGGAGATAAGAATGGGGCCACCTCAGGGGGTAGAGAGGAGGAGAGAAGCACCTCAGGGGCCAGACAGCCATCAGTAGACTTCAACAAGGTCATCTCATCTGTCAGTTAGAGCTGGAAAAACTGTCCTCAAACAAAACTGCAAGTCTGCACCAAGCATGCAACAAAGTCAAAGTGAAACCCTCAGGCCTCCACGGTGAAAACTTCCAAACCTTTCTTTTGAGATTTTCCTCTGGTTGATATGCCATCTCAGGTTATATCACTCACTTTCCTGTGTCTACCATCTGCAACAAAACCTCTGAAAATACACCTCCCTACCCCAGCTGGCGTCAAAGGTCTTTTTAATAGACCAGCCAAAGCTGCCTGTAGCTGACCCTCAGACAGATTTATGTCCTCGTAATAATAATCAGCCTACTGCTGTTACCCTGCAAAACGCTACCCCGTTTGAAGAAAGGAAGTTAATTCAATTATAACCACCTCTTCTCATGCCAGGGGGACACCCGGGATCTATTCTGAGCTCGGTGTGAAGAGCGCTGATCCCTAATGATGACAACAGGTTGTTCCAGCTGCTAAATAATGAACAAAAATCAAATTTAACTTGTTTCTTTGGGAAAGTGGATTTAAAAACAAACGGGTGAATAAATTAAGCTGTTTCTTAAAATAAAAGCTTGGATTACTTAAAGGCGTGGGGGGAGGTGGGTAGGAATGTGGTTCCATGGGGTAATAATTCTTATCTCAAAGTTTATATAGATGAACATGGTCCGTTTCAGTTCGTACACAACACAGAGTAAATCTGTGCAAACACAATGTAAAGCGTGTCAAGTTGGCAACGTAAACCCGTTATGTTTCTTATTCCTATTTTGGGTGCATTGCACATCACGTGCACTAAAACACTTCCTGCTTATTTTATTATGAAGAACAGCCTGGCTTTTGAATACTTTCTGAAATATTTCTCAGCTTGCAAATGACTCAGATATGCATGAATGATTTTTTTAAAGGAACACTTTAAGCATTTTTTAAAGGTGAGAATACGTTCAAAAAGTTGAGTTAGTATGGAGATAATGTAGCCATGGATAATGTGGAGATTAATGTTCATGTGAAACAAACAGCTTCCAACTAACAGGCTGGTGTAACCTAATCTAAAGCAGTCCCTGAACACAGATCAGGCACAAGAACCTGCCTGACCTGCAAGCTGCTCTCTTTTATATTCATAAAGCAACAAATGTGTCTGCTCGCTACAAAGCTGAATCATTCCTGTTTCTGCTACAGCTGAGAAAATATCAGTGAAAGTGCAACTTTGTCATGTGCAGACGGTTAAATCAACTGTAATTTCAGCTGCTTTGTGGCCAGTAAAGAATTCTCGCAGACGTGTGGACAAACTGATTATCATTCATTTTGAATCATCATCGAAACTCTTTAATCTGTATCCTAAAACCAAAAAAAATTCCAGGATTTGAGTTGCAAAGTTTGCCAAATGATTTCTGTTTGATAAAAGTAACAAGAGGCAGAATTTACCTACGGAGTCAATCTCCAGTAACCGCTGGAGGTCGCTGATGCTGTGGATTTCACTGTGGGACAGTCTGTCTATCAGCTCCTGGGGGAACTCCACTTCCTACAGAGGGGAGTCAGGAGGGGAGCAAAGAAATCACAGAGATGAAGGTTAGAGGTGTGTGTGTAGGAATGAAGATTAGACATTGGAGAAAATAAAAGGACAAAATTTTCCATCCCAGAAATTAAGTTGCTTTTTCAACTTACATTTTACACCCATTAATATCTGCAAATATTCTGTTTTATCAAATTCTTTTTTACCCCATCTTGTCCTGCATTCTGACTTGCAGAATGGTGATCTGCATGTCAAGTATTGCTGAACAGATCTGCTCGACCAGGATCAGCAGAATAAATCTGTCTAGCAACACTTGACATGCAGATCACAAACAAAACCATGCAAATTTATGACACTTTCACACCTTTAAACCTCAAAACCTCTTTACCCCTTACTTTTATAGCTTTATTGATTGTTTAATGAGTGTTGATCTCTTCAGATGCTTCCTCTCCACTTTGCACTTGTTGCGTCCTGCGGCACCGCAACACGCAACCGCAGGAACAGCGGCTATTTTTATCACTTTACATGACAACCTAAACCTTAATCTAATTTATCTTCAAATGATTTGACATAAAAATAAAATTTAGCCTCAAACACTTGATTAATCTATGCGTAATATCCCGGAGCGCAGCGCAGTCTGTGCGTCAGACCTCCAGAAAACACACATATCTGAAGGATTTGGTGTCAGATGTCTTTAAAATCCTGTTGTTACATATTTAATACATTTAACACATCTATAGCAGGTAAAGTTTGATCATCAGCTTTGATTTCTGTAGGAATCAAGTTACTGTGATTTCTGTGTAAACTGCGCTCCAGAGGACCTTTGCACCCTCCCAGGAATAAACCCAGATCACACACACATGTGTTAGATCAGATCTCTTACTTTACCTCAGCAGTGGCCAGCAGGTATGTTGTCCACAGTAGGAAGTAACAAAGTGAGGGTTTCATCTCCTTTTAGTTTCAAATGAAGCCCAAACAGAAGAACTACTGGTGCTGTGTAGGAGCCTGGCTCCAGAGGATCCACAACCATCCCCTCAGGGTGACAAATGGGGGGTGTGAGGGCAGCTTAGGGTCTCAGAGGGACACAGTGCTGCACTTGCTTTAAAGGAGAATCGGAGGAAATCTCATTCACATCGTTTTTCGTCCTCTTGATCAAACCCTGCGCACAACTTGAACATCATTCCTTTGGACAATTCCGAAAAGGAAGCCTGGCGCACGGTGCACTTGTCCTTCACCTTCCAGATACACTCTTCAAACTTTTTAACCCAGCACAATCAGACACCAAATTAAAAAAAAATATCAGAAAACAGCTCCTAGAAGTGTGACTGTTTACTGATTATTACTAAAAGTCATAATCCAACAGCAGGAGATGCTCTCAAAAATAAAAAAATCACAAGAAGGGAGCTTGTCCGTCCTGGATTTAGCCAGTCTGTGTGTCCTGGTCCTGACTGAATGGTGTCAGAGCTCCTCTGAAGCTGGATATAGAGCCAGCAGCTCAGTGCCTGTTGCGCCTCCCCTCGTGTTTTAATGATTGTGCATCTATTCAGAAAAGAGAGCTGGTTGGCTGCTTGGATGACTTAAGACTCCCAGAGTACATCCCCAAACCCCCCTAACCTGTGTGTAAAGTGTGTGTGTTTCCCTCAGCAGACAGACCATTCACAGAATCAGTCTGTTCTTCATTTTCATTGTCAGCTCTAATATTTAAAATGACCAAAGAAAAGAAACTGTTTCTGAAAAGCATTTTAAAGATGATGCACATGAAGACATTGTAAAGCCGTTATGTTTAAACATGACAGCAGATAAAAGGGACCTATTGTGAGCCTATTTCAATTTGGATGGTTGTTAAATTTAGTGCAAAATCTAGATTGTTTTTATGTTTGTGATGGTAGCCATGGGTGATGATGTCTCATGATGTAGGCCACTAGAACAAGGTTTTCTTTGTATTTTAGTTTGAGTCAAAATGACCCATTTGGGTTATCTCTCCATCAAAAACAAGCAGACAGAAGATACAAACTACTGACAAATTTGGACTTAAAATGATATTTAATCAAAAATTTTTGCTTAATTGGCAATTCAATTTAATTAGGAAACTCCAATATCAGTGTAGATAGATGTATTATTGAGATTCACACAATGGAGGGAACAAAAAGACCAAAAAATCAGCCCGAAAATGAACATAAGATATTTTTAAACTAAACTAAGTCATACAATTATACCCACCTTCTCAGTGAGGAAAAACTAAGAAAGAAAAACAGAATACGTTCCAACCCTCACCTATGGTCACCAGCTGTGGGTGGTGACCAAAAAATATGACCGTGGATACAAGCGGTCAAAATGAGCTTTCCTCCGCAGGGTGGCAGGGCTCTCACTCAGAGATCGGGTGAGGAGCTCTGCCATCTGGGAGGAGCTCAACGTCAAGCCACTCCTCCTCCAGGTCGAGAAAAGCCAGATAGGGTGGTTTGGACATCTGGTCAGGATGCTTCCCAATCGCCTCGCTGGTGAGATGTTTCGGGCACGTCCTACCGGGAGGAGTCCAAGAGGCAGACCCCGGACCCGCTGGAGAGACTATGTCTTACAGCTGGCCGGGGAACGACTTGAGATCCTTCCGGGTGAGCTGGAGGAGGTAGCTGGGGGGAGAAAAGCCTGGGCTTCCCGTCTGTGGCTGTTGCCTCCACAACCTGGCCGAAGACGATGAAACGGAGAATATAAAAAAAGAGAGAACCTCATAAAATGAGGCTTTTAATTCTACAATTAAATATCACCTTGTTATCCCAAATGTTCTCACTTGTTAAAAAAAATGAATGGGCAAAACAAATGCTTTGAATAGTTGCTGACCAGTTTTCATTTTGTCCATTTAATTTTAGCAATAAGTTTAATTTCTTCAAATAAATGTCACTTTGTTTCAAATGTAAATAAAAGTGAAGAATACGTCTAAATTTACCGGTGGTTTAAATAATTATCAGCAGCATCGTTTCTCAGAAACAAGATACGATAAATGTGTTCTTTTTTTCTTCTATTTCATTTTGCACGTTTGTAGAAACCATTTTTGGACACAGGAAGGAGCTACTTAACAGCACGTTCTCGACTGACTGGTCTTAACTTGTCCTTAGGAAGCCTTTAAGTGTTTTGTGCTGAGCTGGGAGGTCCAGAAAAAAAAGCCCAAGGGTCTGATAATGGAGACATACCTGAAGTAGCAGAAGCCCAGATAGCCGCCCTGCGTGCACATTAACAGCCAGAGGTGACAACCAGCAGGTCAGTCCACCAGGTGGTCCGGGCTCTGCCGTGTCCACTCGGAATGGGGATACCCTGGGGCCGTTGTGACTGGAAACATCACACGGAGAAACCTCGACAGCAGATGGTGGAGTAATTAATGGAACTGCTTTAATAGACCTGCGGTGCTCTTTTCAGGATGGCACAAGTCCTGTAAAATGAATCAAATGTTTTTTACTCCAGACTTCCCTCTGCTACTATGAGCAGTAAATGAGATCTTGCTGCTTTGAGGTTTTCTCTCCACCGACTCTGCCTTCCTCTCCAGAAGGTCGCACGACAAACCGCATGTCGTAAAGGTGTAATAAAAGATTTGATGCTTTAGGAAAAAAGATCCACTCGTGACAGACATGTTGTTATTACCATGGTTACTAACTACACGGGTCAAACTCCCTCTCTGGATGCACTCTGATACAAACTCATGACTCATGTTTTATAATGTCAGATATTCACATCAGAGCTGCAACGATTGAGTCGGAAAATGTTCTATTTATGTCTTATGTGTTGTTGTTCATTTAGATGCAGGAGTGGAAAACAAAAATGACCCGGAAAGAGGCGTCCGGACAAGGAAAATGAAAACTGTACAGAAAGTTCATCACTGGATTTGGATTAATTACAGAAGCAAATATCAAAACTGACGTTGTATTCCGCTTTTTTTAAAACAAAAAACATTGTGTAACATGTTTACTGGTAACTGTCTGTGTACCTAACAACATGAACATTCGGTGATTTTATAGATGCTGCTACACAGTAAATCCAGCCATAAAGACTCTGTGGAAAGGACGTAGTGAGCGACTTCCATTTTGCTTCAGGCACAAACATTGTTCCTATTTAAAACAGCAAAGGAAAGAAGGAGACATTTACAAAAATGTGTTTGGTCTTTTCCATTTTAGCGGCCGAGATCTTCTGTACCGTCTTAAAAAGTTCTTTTATTCTAATAACAATGGATGTGTGGTTTTAATGTAAAAAAAGACAACCCTTTAGAAGTGACCACAAACTATCCTGGAGATAATGTGATGTTTCCAAAGCAACACTGTTGAATCAGAGAAAAGAACATAGTAGACAGTAAACAGCGTGGTTTTTTTTTTTTTTTCAAAAAAAATATACGCCGCCATATTTAATGGCACAAAACTGGAGTCGAAGCCTCATTTTACAAAACAAAATGATAAAATTGTGAAACTAAAAAAACAACAATTAAAACACCCTGCAATTAATTGATGACACATCCAGGGTGTAACCTGCTTCTCATCTGCCTTCTACCTAAAATTGTCTCTGGCATTTCTCAGTGGTAGAATGTTCACCCTGGGACTGGGAGAAGTCAGTTCAAATCCCACTGAGCTCATATCCTTGGGGAAGACACCCAACTGCCAGTTTCTCCCCCCATTGGCGCCGTCCTGGAGGCATGCTGTGGTGCAATGCATCCTGTTGAGTGATGAATACAGTACGTAAAAAAAGATAGAAAACAACAAAAAAAATACACTATGAATTTTTTAACAACTCTACCTCATACCACTCCTCTTTGGATCAAACTCATCTGCAACATCTCTCAGACATGAACTACGATGACAACATGAACTATGTGAAGACATTCTTCTTTATTTTCTTCTAATGTGTTTTTAGGGGCTTTCTAGGATAACAAAATATCCTCTTTCCCAGTTCAATTTTAAGCTTAACAAACTTTTTCCACCACTTTCAAAGTCCTTAAAGTTTCTTTAGAAGACTCTTATTGCACTCTGCTAACCCCTACAGCATCTCCGTTCCCAGATTCCTGTCCTTCTTGTGGTTCAGAGGATTTCAGCGACCAAAATCCAGAGCACAGCCTTTAGTTTTCAGTCTCTTCTGTTGTGGAACCAGCTGCTGGTTTGGGTCCAGCACAAACAGGGTCTCAAACTTTAAAGTCAGACTAGAAATTAATCTGAGTGGAAACCTCTTCAATCTATTTTTAAACTTTGTTCTTTGAACGTTCTTTCTTGTGTCACGATCCGTCTATTCTGCTGTCTTAGTGTTAAAATATGCAATATTTGTTTAAATCTCATATTTCTCATTTTAAACACAGATTAAACCAGATAAAAACATGTGGCCTAAAATTCTCTGATTTAAAAAATGATTGAGATTTTTCAGTTTGCACTCAAAAGTGTCTCACCAGTATGTGCTGTGTAAAACTTTGTTCTTACTAAGTTTCTACTTTCAGACTAGTACTGGTTAGTACTGGTTAGTTTGACGACCCCAAAAGGCGAGCACTGAATGTTCTGTTAAAGTTTAGTCCAGAATGAATCATTCTGATCAGACCAGGTGATGTGAGGATTCTATTTATTTTTATCCTACTGGATCAAAATCGTAGAAGGCCAACATATCAGAATAGTGAGGTGGCATTCCGGCATAGAGAGAAACCAGATGGGGTGGTTCAGGCACCTGGTCAGGATGCCTCCCAAACGCCTCGCTGGTGAGGTGTTTCGGGCATGTCCCATCTGGAGGAGACACCAGCTGGGGAACGCTTAGGGATCCTCCCAGGTGAGCTGGAGGATGCAGCCAAAAAGCCTTGGCTTCCAGTCTGAGGCCTGGCCCAGGATAAACAGGATAAGGATGGACATACCTCACTGATCCCGCACGGATCAATAAAAAGGTGAAAGCAGGTAGTTTAACCTGCGACCCTGACACAATCCTAGAAACAATTTTGAAATATTAAAAAAAAAAAAGTACAAACCGACAAGGTATGTACTAGATTAGAATTCAAATACCAGATACTTCAATATTAGATTCTAAAAGAAATTTAAAAAACAAAACATAGCGGCTTACTCTTGTTTCCTTCTTCAAACAACAAATGTTTCATTCATTTCATCCTCTGAACCATCCATCCCTAACGGGGTTGCTGGAGCCTAACCCGGCTGATTTAAGGCGAGAGGCAGGGTACAGATTGCAAAGTCTGTCACAGGGCCACATACACACACATTCCTATGGGCAATTTTATAGCGGCTAATCAACCTTACATGCATGGGTGGGAGGAAACCCACGCATACACAAGGAGAACATGCAAACTCCACACAGAAGGCCAGTGTTTCAAGCCTCGTCCCTACTTGGGACACAAATCCCTGACCTTTTTGCTGTGAGGCCACTGTGCCAACCATTGTGCCACCGTTCCGCCCCACAACAAATGTGTATATTGAATAAATACAATTTAAAACAAAGAGCTTAGTCATCATAAATGAATCATTTCTGTGGGTCAGTTTGTTTTTTTTTGCGAGTTTTGTTAGGTGTGCTGATTTTTACATTGAAGTGTGTAAATATTTCAAAATAAAATATATGGTTTGATGTGTTCTTAATCAAAGTTAATCACTGCTAGTCGTCAATTGGATTTTATTTTTTAAAACTTGCATTGGAATTAGTTAAGTTGTTAAAACTGATTCCCAGACTTTGTAAAAAGCTGTGAAAAGTTGTTTCTGCATGAGATGGCTCCTTAAATAAACTGGAAACTTTCTGAGGTAGTGAAAACCTCAGCCACTCATCTCTGTACATTGAGCAAAAATAATTGATCCAAATCTTATCAAGTACTCCAACTTCCTAGTTTTGACAATATGTCTGCATTTCTTTTTTTTTGGTTGGAGATATACGCCCAAAAAAATTCAGAAAGACCATTGCGATCCTAACACTTGCCCAGTAACTAAAAGCCATGGAAAATGTGGAGGACAATGAAATAAACGGAATTTAGTTCTTATTTTTATGTTTAATTTCAATTATTGGTAGAGGAGGAGAGAGGCAGAGAGGCGGTTTACAAGAAGCTCTAAGAGGAGTTTAGGAATGCAGTGAAGGATCTGAGAGAAGAGGATGGAGAAGACCGGGTTAAATGGTAGAAATTGACTTGCTGTGACCCCCTGTGAAGTAAACGATCCTCAACAAGTTCATCACTGTCTGCAACATTCTGTTAAACCCTAACGATTAGTAACGCTCTTCTTGAACTTCTGAGTTTCATTTTAGACAACTTTTATTTGATTTTCTGCTGATTGTTGTGTACAAAACATGTTTCGCCTCTATTGGGCAGGCTTTGATCTACCCTAGTCACCAGTCAGGGGAACTCTTACTCTGTAACGAAAGTGAAGATCCCCACACGTCTACACAAAAGAACCATAAAAAGATAGCAAAGTCGACAATAGAAACTCAGTAAACTGATAGCTGCATAGTTGTGAAAGTCATAACAGCTACAACCTTTATGTTTATCTTCCACTAGAGGCTGTCATGTCTTTTCCACTGGAAATTCTTCCCGTTATCACACCTCATAACGTCGCAGACTGAGTCGATTGCCTTGCAACACAGAAACAAACAAGTTCAAACCCCAGAGTCTTTAGCCGACCATGTCAGGAGCAGGTCTGAGTCACAAACCAAAGAAACAGAGAGATCCCTTCCTCCTCCTTGGGAATGAATAACCCTCCAAACTAAGTGTTAATTGGCTCGTCTGTGTCCATAATAACAAAGTTGATGCTATTTGTGGTTTATTTTGTGCGGTGGTACTTCAGGTTAAGCTCTTTTGATAGACAAATTAGAAACCTGGTGGCAGCCTTTATGGGTTGATTACTCATGTACAAACTCACTTCCACGAGCACGTAGGTGAGATTTCCCAGGAGCAAAGGTGCATTCCAGAGCATGGTGGCAATATAGATTGAAGTTGGAAATAATCCAGAGCAAAGTGCATATCCAGGGCAACCCCAACGCCCGTAAACAAGCGCTGGCACAACTTTCACACATTTACACCAAGAAGAGTCAAACAGACACTTTTTTCTGCCTGTAAGTACATTTTGAGGCCAATATTTCCTCTAATTTTTTTTATGTGTCTGAGCAAACACACAAGCTTCCTGAGCAGGAGGGGGCGGAGCAAAGATTTTTACGCTTTTGTGACGTCAGCAGCAGCGATGAGCCGAACTCTGAAGCAGCGGTTTGAAGCAATTTGTTTCAGAAAGAAAGAAGAAATAGATATGCTCCGGAATTCTGTCTCATTTCCCATCTTAATTTTAAACTGAGTTTCATTTTGCGCGCTGCATAGGTTTTCTTGTGCGCTATTTATCTACGAACAATGTGCAATTCCGCAGGCGTGCAGCTTATAGGGAACCTTGGTGGAGGCATACGAAAAAAACCCCCACAGAAGTTTTATTTACAAAAACCGTTGTGCAAGTTATCCTAAAATTTTAATATATAATTTTAGTAGTAGCTAATGGAAATAAAAACATAACTAAATTACACTACTTTTAGTTACTTTTAACCAATGAAACATGAGCTTTACATTATATACCAGAGCAATAAAACAGACTTCATTTAAGTTAGCATTGACGACCAGTCTGCCGCGTGCGGAGCTTAACAAAAAGTCATGTGTCTTCTACGGATTTAGGCAACAAGTTGGACTTAGTCAACTTTTTCCCAGTAATACGTTAAATTTTGATTTACCGGTCGATCTGCGTTCCTACCCTCATCTATGGTCATTAGCTGTGGGTGGTGTCCGAAAGTATGTGACCGCAGATACAAGTGGCTGAAATGAGCTTCCTCTATAAGGTGGTTGGGCTCTCACTCAGAGAGAGAGTGACGAGTTCTGCCATCCAGGAGGAGCTCGGAGTACAGCCGTTGCTTCTTCAAGTCAAGAGAAGCATGATTTGGTGGTTTTGGCATTTGATTCGGATGCTTCCTGAATGTCTCGCTGGTGAGGTGTTTTGGGTACGTCCAATTGGGAGGAGACCCAGGGGCAGGCCATGGGCGCTAGCCAGGGAACTCCTCGGGATCCTCCTAGGTGAGCTGGAGGATGCAGCCAGGGTGAGAGAAGCCTGGGCTTCCAATTTTAGGTTGTTGCCCCTACGACCCAGCCCTGCATAAACGGTAGACAACGAAACGGAACGTCATATCACGGAGTTACTGAACAAAGGATTACATTACGATAACTCGTTACATTTTTAATGTATTACTTCCAGCACTACTCACATCTAGTCCTTCGTGCAGCTGCTCTTTTATAGGAACAATTACTGGCAGCCATTTACAAGACCTAATCTGTCTAACATGCTTTGCAAGTTGAATGAAATCCTCCATGGGGCCTCTCAGCACCCTTCTGGACCCCCTTTTTTTCTTAAAGGCACCATAGGTTTGCAGCCATTGAGGTGCACAATACCCTACTGCTTTTTCATGAGTCACAATCCTGTAGTCAAGTTAACCTCTGGGATAAAAAAAAAAAAAAGAAACAGCCCTGTACACACTAAAGGGTTGTTCCAGGTATGCACTGCAATCTTCCAGCTGCAACACATTATACATTACAGCAGCATACTTGAGTTGTTAAGGGACCGCGGCATCCTTTCTGTGTGATCTCCAGATCTGTCAAAGCGCCCTCCTGCTCTTGTCATAACTCTGCCTTGACTTTTTCACTCTGCAGTTCTCCATGAAAGCTTTCCTTAGAGAACTAGAAATATGTGATCAGTGGGAAAAAGAAATCTGGGTGTGAGTTTTGTTCTTTTTCCTCCAGGAGTCATCACCCAACTCAGGTGGGTCCCAGCATTGAAATCCATTAATGTGGTCGGGATTCTTCGGTTTGACACGTCTTGCTTAACAGCAAAGAGAAAGCAGGTGAGAACAAAATAAGATTTTGAAATATTTGAAATGACTCCCTTATAGACTGTACGGTAATCCACTCACACAGCTGTATTCTCTTATGTACACATATATTCACCAATTTCCTCCAGTGGACAGACAGACAGACATGAAGCAATCCGGGCACAAGTCCCTACATGCAGCTCACTGTTCCCCACGTCCCAGCTCATTTTCCCCTTAAAACACTACCTCTTTATTCTCTATGAATGAAAAAAAAGAGGAAAAAAAAAACTTTCTCTTTTTTTCTGCACACACACACTTTAAAAAAGCGGGGACTTCCAGCCACTAAGAAATAGCAGCATAATTGCCGGTGCTCTGTTGTCTATCAAGACCTGACCTTTTCAACATATGTGTGCCGTGTTGGGAGCGGTGGGAAACGGCAAAGAGGAAGACAGGGGTCTCCCCAGCTTTGTGGTGGTCTAACCCAATCCCCCCCCTCCCTTTTTTTTTCTCCTCTACATCTCCCACAAAAAAAAGTCTCGGAACTCCCACTGAGTCCACATGTTGTGTGAGTAGAACGGGAGGACGTGGCCGACTCACAAATCAGAGTCTTGGCAAGAAAACATCAAAGCTGGGACCGGACAATGTGGAAAGGATGGAGGGACAGAAGTAGCCTGTCTCCATCTGATCCCAGGGGGTTAAAGGAAAATGAAGTGGAGCCCAGACGGTGTAGTGGCAACTTCTCATTCGATGCCAATGGGAAAGTAATCCAGCAGTATTCCCTTACATCAGTCTGGTTCTAAAATAAGATTAAAGAAGGAAACATATACAGAAACATATTCATAATAAACATAAAAACAGATAAAATTATGTTCATAAAAAAGTTTCAGAGTTCCAGAGAAATGTTTTCTAAATAAACTGACATTAGCAGTGAAATGTTATATGTTGGGTTCATGGGAGAGGCAGAGCTAAAATCTAATTAAGTCTAATGAATCCCCATCAAATGTCAACTTTACATCCATACATGACAGACGAGCTCAGCTCTCAGAGGAATCACACAAAGCTGACCTTAGAGATGGTTTTAAAGCTCATAATGACTCCAATTGGTGTGTCAGAAACAGCTTTCACTTCATCGTTCATGTTCTCTCTCCAACTGAAGAACGAGGGTCGTGATAAAAGTGGTGATGTACGGGATTAAAAAGATTTTTTTTTTCTACTTGTGGGTGATGGAGGGAAAGAAAGATGTCTCTGATGGTGTGAAGAAATCTTGAAAGTTTGCAGGAGTACATTAAGAGAAGATGTCTATATCAGTGCCACGGGTCGCCACAGCAAGTCAGTTTCTTCCATCTAACCCTATTTGCTGCATCCTCTTCGGTCACACCAAGTATCTTCAGGTCTTCCTTCACTGTATCCATGAACCTCCTGTTTGGTCTTCCTCTAGGACTCTTTCCAGGTGGTTCTAAACCCAGCATCCTTCTGCCGATGTACTCTCTCTCCTCTGTACATGTCCAAATTATCTCAGTCTGGTCTCTCTGACTTTGTCTCCAAAACCTCTAACATTTGCTGTTCCGCTGATCCTGTCCATTCTGGTCACTCCCAGAGAGATCCTCAGCATCTTCATCTCTGCTACATATCTCCACCTCTGTTTCCTGTCTTTTCTTCAGTGCCACTGTCTCTAGACCAAACAGCATGGCCGGTCTCACCACGGTTTTGTACACTTTCCCTTTCATTTTACCTGAAAATCTTCTGTCACACATCACACTTGATACTTTTCTCCACCCGTTCCGGCCTGCCTGTATACTCTTCTTCACCTCTTTTTCACACTCTCCATTGCTCTGGACTGTTGATCTTAAGTACTTAAAATCTTCCATCTTCTTTATCTCTTCTCCCTGTAACCTCACTTTTCCATTTGGATCCCTCTCATTCACACACATGTACTCTGTTTTACTCTGACTAATCTTCATTCCTCTTCTTTCTAGTGCAAACCTCCACCTCTCCAGCTTTTCCTCCACCTCTTCCCTCCTCTCACTACAGATCACAATGTCATCTGCAAACATCATTGTCCATGGAGATTCCTGTCTAACCTTGTCTTAATGTGCTAAATGCTCTTGGTTATTTGTTTTTGGAGCTCATGAGCAACCTCGAACACGTCTGTAGGAGAATCCTAAAACAAATAGTGTACCATGAGTTATGGGAAATCTTTCCTGCTCCACTTTACCTCCAGGAGAGAAACCCTCTTCGGTTTATAGGCCATACGGTGAAGCAGTTTCGCACGCATCGGGGTAACCATTAACTTTGAATAATGTAAGCCCCCCCACCCACGCACCTAGCCCAAAGAGCTCCCAGGTAGCTGCTCTGGAAACAGCACCATACTGCTTTTAAAAATAATTACAGCAAGCTTTGGGTTCTTTTATAGTTGTTATTATTGGAGGCTATAAAAGTGGTACCAGGTCCATTCCCATCTCTGGGATGCATGGAAGCAAGTGGAGGAAAAAAGAAGCACACAACACACTTTGTGGGACATCTATTGTATTTTTACAGTCTTGTGAGTCTTTAGTTCTGATGTCTGCATGCCTGCACAAGTGTGTGCATACACGCATACTTCATCTGAGTTTACAGTAGGATTAAGGATCTGAATAAGAAAAATAAGATTTTATTCTCCTGAAGCCTTTGATAAAAGTGCACAGTGTCATTACAGCACACACAGCAGAGCCAAAGTAATCCCCCTCCTCGTTCTCCTCATCTTTCTCCTTTTCTAGAACTCTAGATAAAGTGTCAAAATCCTGTGGCTGAGAGAGATCACAACAAACTGATTATCAACAGGAAGTGGCTCCATTATGGGCTTAAAGACAGGAGAGAGTGCTCTCTGGTTACGGCTCTCAGTCAAATCCACACATTCCAGCAAGGTTTAGGCAGAGCCGGGTCACCCCTTAGCTGGGTCCTGCAGGGTCTTAGGGATAACTGTGCCACCCTCACACTGGTCTACAACGCCTGGAGCATTTCTACAAGCAGATTCTGGATTCATTTGAGAAAGCTGGATGGTCTTAGATGTCCAACATGTTCTGAGTTTGAACACCTGCAACCAGAGCCAGAGTTACAGGTGACATTTTTCAGTTAAAATGAGCACATTTAATCAAGCCTAAAAGATGGGGATTCCCAAAGTGGATGTTAAATCTTATCCAGACATCAATAAGTGTAGACCTACGGTACCAAATCCAATTAAAGTTTCACATTTCAAAAGCTTAAATCAGATTTAGAAACATGAGATGTTTTAAGAGCCAAAATGTGAAGTAAATCAAATCATTATCTAAAATATCTCAAGGGCAAATATCCATTACAATTTAGCGAGTGGGCTTCTGTGACTGTTTCTTCGCCGATCCACAATGGACTTTCTGCATTCCCTCATCTTCCTAATGTGATTACAACAGAGTTCGACTACTTTTATGATCTGCTGTGAAACCTCAACGACTCCCCCGAGAGCAGGAGGAAAGAAAAAAAAGGAACAATTGAGCCAATTGCTGCTCAGCATCTCCAGGGAAGGAAGTCAGAGGCAAATTGAAGAGATGTTTTGTGTTGGGTTTGGATCAATGTGGGAAGACGATGGCAGAGTCATGCGCATGGTGAAATATTTCACTCGGAAGAATGTTTCTGTCAAACTCTTTTAGCACACTTCAGAATATTAGAACACTTCAGGCTTTTGTTTGTTTCTCCTACAGTCACACGAGGTACCCTGAGCTGGGAATAAAAACTTTGAAATTTCGGTCATAACTGTAGAGAGCTGGGAGGGCTTGGTCTCAGTGTTGCCACAAGTAAACATGTGAATTATTTACTTGTCGTCCAGCAGGAAATGAGGAACGATAACAAGCTTGGGAAAGAAAAGCAGAATAACAAACAGATGCTATCTCATCTTCTCCTCCATTTATTGTTTTCTTTTAAAAACGATCTGTTTGGTTTTCCTTTAATACAGACTTTCCTGTATTATGTTTAACATTTAACTTTAAAGTCAACATGGATTAAAATGTTTCACATTATGGGTGTCAAACATGTGGTCCGTGGACTAAAATTGTCCCATTGGAGTGTCAGAAATGGCCTGTGGTAAATATATAGAATTTTTTTTTTTTTTTTTTAATAAAAGCTGCAATTTTCTGATTTATCTACTTTATTTATCTGTGACAGACTGGCAACCTGTTCGGGGTGTACTCTGCCCCTCACCTTGAATCTGCCGGATGGGCTCTGGCAACCGCCGCAACCCCACAAGGGATCAGAATCAGAATCAGAATCAGAATATACTTTATTGAGCCCACACAGGGGAAATTTGTGTGTCACAGCAACAACTTCCTATCTGCTAAGTGAGTCGTTGTAGAGCCCAATCACGTACGGAAAGAAAGACCTCCGGTAACGAGATGTTCTCGAGCGGAGCTGTCTGAGCCTCTTGGAGAAGGAGCTCCGTTGTTCGTCCAGGAGTGGGTAGAGAGGATGGTCATGGTTTTCCATGATGGACAAAAGTTTTTTCAGTGACCTCCTCTCTACCACTGCCTCAAGTGAGTCCTGTTTGCTGCCAATGACAGAGCCAGCCAGTCTGATTAGTTTATTCAGTCTGTTGGTGTCACTGGCTGCGATGCTGCTCCCCCAGCAGATGACAGAGAAGAACAAGGTGCTGGCCACCACAGACTGGTAGAAGGTCTCCAGGATCTTGCCGCACACATTGAAGGACCTCAGCTTCCTTAGAAAGTAAAGTCGGCTGCAAGTCTTCTTGTACACAGCAGTACTGTTGCTCCTCCAGCTCAGTCTACTGTCGATGGTCACTCCAAGGTATTTGTACTCCTCAACCACCTCCACATCTCTACCCAGAATGCAGAGCGGCTGCAAAGCAGTCCTCCTCCTCTTCCGGAAGTCAATCACCATCTCCCTGGTCTTGTCCACATTGAGGAGCGGGTGATTCTCTCCCACCCACACCACAAATCCATCCACCACCCTCCTGTACTCCTCCTCCTGCCCACCACTTATACACCCTACAACTGCAGAGTCATCAGAGAATTTCTGTAGGTGGCATGAATCGGAGTTGTGCTGGAAGTCTGAAGTGTACAATGTGAAGAGGAATGGAGAGAGCACCGTGTCCTTTGGGGCTCCCACACCACTTAAAACCACATCAGACCGGACTTTGCCCAGCCGGACGAACTGTGGCCTGTCCGTCAGGTAATCAGTGATCCAGGAGACGGCGGACGCACCAGTACCCATCAGCCGCAGCTTATCACCCAGTAATGAGGGCTGGATGGTGTTAAAGGCACTAGAGAAATCAAAGAAGGTGATTCTCACCATGCCTCCACCGCCATCCAGATGTGAATGAGCTCGCTGCAGCAGATGGATGACAGCGTCGTCAACACCCAGGCGTGGCTGGTAGGCAAACTGCAGGGGGTCCCGAGAGGAATTCACCAGCGGTCTCATGTGGGCTAACACCAGCCTCTCCAGCACTTTCATCACATGAGATGTGAGGGCAACTGGACGGAAATCCTTGAGGTGAGATGAAGATGGTTTCTTGGGTACAGGGACCAGGCACGATGTCTTCCAGAGAAGCGGAACCCTCTCCAGCCTGAGGCTCAGGTTGAAGAGGTGCTGGAGAACCCCACACAGCTGGAGCGCACAGGTCCTCAGGGTATGGGGGTTGATGCCATCTGGGCCGGCTGCTTTGTGCTGGTTTAGCTTCTCCAGCTGTTTCTTCACCTGAAAGGTAGTCACAGTCAAACGGTTGGGTGGGGGGGGGTTCAGGCACTAGTCCATTGAATAGCTGAGAAGGAGCAGACGCTGGTAGCAGGTGTGGTGGAGGTAGGGAAGAAGAGGTAGTGGCATTTGTAGAGCTAAACCTGTTGAAGAAGGTATTAAAGTCATTAGCTCTATCTCTGCCACCACTAGTGGGTCTGCTTCTTCCCCCATATCCAGTGGGCGGTTAAGAAGGTGACTGACTGACTGATCTACTTTTTACTGCATTTTTTTCTATCACTAATTAGTACTAATTAGTCACTAATTTGTAAAAACATAACTGTATAAAATGTATTTTACCAGGTCAAATTTAAATGAATTCTACAGTATGTTTCAATATAAGATTGCCTAGGTGGTCAAAAATTCCACAGTGGCAGGGTTTCAGTAGTGGATGAGATTGTCCCTGAGTTCCTATAGGCTCTTGATGGTGTTGGACTGTCTTTGCTGACATGTCTTTGAATTGAGGATAATATCGCTTGATTGGAAGGCTGGGGGGTACTAGAAAGGGGCTTGGAGTGTGTGCTCCGACCACAGAGGGATCACTTTTTTCTCTGGGTAAGTCTACCCAGGGTTACTAGTGATCAGATTCTGTGGATAGTCAAGTCTCGGGTTGAAGAGGAGCAGTGTCGTATCTGTCCTGGACGTGGAGTTACAGCACAGCTCTATACCCTCTTCCAGATCCTTACAGGATGAGTTTGTCCAATCTGTATTTTGTGGATCTTGAGAAAGAATTCAACTGTGTACTTCGGGGCCTTCTGTAGATGGCATTCCGGGAGTACCGAGCCTCAGAGGCTTTGCTAAGGCTGTCTAGTCTCTGTAGGACTGGTGCCAGAGCTTGGTTCGTTTGTCGGCAGTATATTGATTCTATTTCTAGTGAGTGTTGGACAAACCGCCAAGGGCAGCCTTGGACGTTTGTTACTTTTGTTGACAGAATTTCTTGAAACACTTCGGGTGTTGAGGGGATTCGTTTTGGTGACCTCAAGATTGGTGACCAGAACTAATTTTAAACTACATTGATTTGCGTGTTTAGCTTATAAATAATTTCTAATAAATATCTGGTGGCTTTGATTGAATTTTATGCAAAAAAACCAAAACTTTTTTCCCGTCCATCCACCTGTCTAGACTAAGTTCATCTGCTTCTTTATAATGTTGGTGCAAACACTCCAGTCTTTACTGGGTTTTATGAATTAAACTAAAGTAATTAATGTTTACTATTGAGTATGAAGATTTGCTGCTTTTCAACAGAATCAGATCTTGTGATGATCTCCTAATCCTGTTTCTGGCTCTCCCTCTCCTCCTGACCTCACTGCTCGCCCTCTCTCATCCCTAACCTTTCAATCCCATCATCCTTACTGTTGCTCAGCCACCTGTGACCAAGCTTGGATGGTGGCCTTTGACCTGAGAGGGTCATGATTAGAGTAGAGAATCAGAAGGGTAGAAGTAGAGGAGGAGATACCACTGGGATAAAAGTTTCTAAACCAACCAACTAGACAGAACTGTGCGATTGGGTCCCAGTGGCCAACATCTCAGGACAGACAGCTGCGTATTGGAGGCAGATGCCATAAGAGCATGTGGCAGGGGCTGACTTTTCCCACAAGTATGTGAGGATAAAAGAGGACAGCGGGAGAAAGCAGAGGGAATCAATGTAGGATGTGAAGCATTTTAATTAGCCTCAATCTTTCCAATGAGGAGGAGAGAAAGGGTGCGGAGATGGCATGAGAACACAGAGAGCTAAAGAAGACAAGCAAAAGGAAAAGAAGAAAAACGTTGTGATCGTCTCACATTCAGAAGCAAGCCTCACTGTCCCAAAAATAAAACTAGACCAAATAAAACCTGCTCCCGTGTGGTTTTATGTGTGTATTTAAGGGATGTGACATATGAACGAACTCAAGCCAAATTATTCCCAGCCAGCTTATCTTAAAAAGTTTTGGCAGAAATGACGAGAAACGTGGAATTTGGAGGGATGCGCTGGAGAAGGAGTTCTGTAAGTAAGCAGGCAAAATGTTTCTCAGTTTGGAAAATTTCCCAAGAATGTTCGTGGGTGGATTTCATTCAGAATGTTAATGAAACTAGAAGAAAATTTAAGAGTCAATCAATTAAGCACAATGCTCTGACCATGCTGTTCCTCCCACACCTTCATTTTATCTGTTCCAGTAAATTCTTTTTCTACCAACCTACTTCACTACAAAGTTGTCTCAGTGCAAAGTTGTTGAGATAGAGACAGACATAATGAATTTGGATGGGCATTCTTAAGATTCGATCAATACCGGTACTCCTTCTGTTATTGCTTGGGTCACTGCTTTCAAACTACGTTTCTCATGCATTTGACACAACGATTCCACTTTTGAGTAATACAGTGAAAGTATACCATTGCTCTTTCACACTTGTCCATTTCTACTTGAATCCTACTTGAATCCTAGTGGCTGACTGAGTGAGAGAGCGTGAGCAGTCCCTCCCCTTCGCACTGGAGCAGGAAAGAGGAGATTTTTCTTCTTTCGGCATTTCCCTTCAAGGGTCACCACAGCAAGTCAGTTTCTTCCATCTAACCGTATCTGCTGCATCCTCTTCTGTCACACCAACTATCTTCATGTCTTCCTTCACTGTATCCATGAACCTCCTCTTTGGTCTTCCTCCAGGCCTCTTTCCTGGTGGTTCCAAATCCAGCATCCTTCTTCCAATGTACTCTCTCTCCTCTGTACATGTCCAAACCATCTCAGGCTGGCCTCTTTGACTTTATCCCCAAAACCTCTAACATGTGCTGTTCCTCTGATGTACTCATTTCTAATCCTGTCCATTCTGGTCACTCCCAGAGAGATCCTCAGCATCTTCATCTCTGCCACCTCCATCTCTGTTTCCTGTCTTTTCCTTCGTGCCACTGTCTCTAGAACAGCGGTCGGCAACCTTTGACACCGAAAGAGCCATTTGAACCCGGTTTCCACGGAAAAGAAAACACTGGGAGCCGCACATCTAAAATGAAAAAAAAAAAAACTTCTACTACTTTTTACCGCAGCATGTTTCTTATGAAATCCACGTGCTACAGAGAAAATTACATTTTATTCATTTAATGAACACATTTTGAACATTTTGAATTCTTGAAAAATAATAACAATGAATGTCTCTTTCAAATAAATTAAAAAGCTGAATTTAAATTGTCCATGTAGCAAACGAAAGCAGAAAAATGCCATGAGGCGTCATCCTTATATCCATTTATCTAAAATGAAGATAACACTGTATATACTGCTTTTTCTTACCTTTACACTTTATATAAACAACTATAGTGTGGTTATGTCTTATGAAGTGCTACGGAGAAAATTAAATTTTACCGATGTAATGAACACATTTTGAATTCTTGAAAAAATAATAATGTCTGAATGTCTCTTTAGAATAAATTAAAAAGCTGAATTTAAATTGTGCATGCAGCAAACAAAAGGGAAAAATCCGTGAGCCGTCATCCTTATATCGCCTTGGGCTTTCAAAGTATGCAGCGGAGCATACTTTGTGATATTTCAAGATCACAATAATCTTCAAATTTAGAACTAAAATAATATAAAAACTAATACAAATAAAACACACTTCAATTAAATACAAAAAAATTTTTTTTAGTAATTTATTTTCCCAAGCCAATCAGAGCCGCATTATAAGGATAAAAGAGCCGCATGAGGCTCCGGAGCCGCGGGTTGCCGACCGCTGCTCTAGAACAAACAGCATGGCCGCTCTCACCAGGATTTTGTACACTTTTCATTTCATTTTAGCTGAAACTCTTTTGTCACACATCACACCTGATACTTTTCTCCACCCGTTCCAGCCTGCCTGCAAACGCATCTTCATCTTTTTTCCACACTCTCCATTGCTCTGGACTGTTGATCCTAAGTACTTAAAATCTTCCACCTTCTTTATCTCTTCTCCCTGTAACCTCACTTTTCCATTTGAATCCCTCTCATTCACACACATGTACTGTTTTACTCTGACTAATCTTCATTCCTCTTCTTTCTAGTGCAAACCTCCACCTCTACAGCTTTTCCTCCACCTCTTCCCTCCTCTCACTACAGATCACAATGTCATCTAATGGGGAGTATCTTCCTTTTTTTAATTCACATCAAAACAATGTAGTGTGTGTTGCGTTCACGCAGTTGCCATGCAATACAATACGAGGCAATAATAGGCTGAAACCTACCATTCCAATAAAAATTGATGACATTGTAACCAAATATCGGTATACGACCTATACACAATCAACGCAAGTGATAACTACACCAAAGAGAACCATGCCCCGCCTGTTAGCAGAATCTCTAATGAAACCAGTGAAAAAAGACAAAACTTGAAAGTCCCTTCGAGAATTCCTCTTTTGGGGTGGACAAGCAAAATGTACCTCGAACTGAGAATGACACATTAAATTATTTACTTCTTCCATAACAAAGCTCATGTTTGCAGGGTGTAACAGATGGGCATTATCCAGATCGGAGTGGGGATGAATTTTGAGATCAAATTAGATGAGATTAAGGGATCATGAGTCTGGACAGGATCTTGTTTGGAGTCCTGCCTCGTCCCTTTTTCTCCAGCTTCCTGTCTATTCATTCCCAATTACCTCCACCTGGTCCTTAATGTCTCTATCTGCTAGCCTGGTCGTCCTTCCTTACCCCGTTGTCATACTGTCGTGTTTCCCTTCTGTCTTTGTGTGGAACCCTAGCCTTGCCTTATCCAAGGAACTTCCAAGTCATGCCTCATCATTGCCAGCTCCTGATCTCTAGCCTTCCAAGCTACCAGCAGTGTACTCTGGTCATTCCTCCCTGTTCCAGACCTGATAGATCTGGTTTGTTGAGTCTCCACCCACAGTTAGCGACCACCGGTAAGGGTGTGAATGCATTGAGAAGAAACTTCTGTAAATATAATGAGACATATTTTATTGACCAGAATGACTTGTTCCAACTAAACATAAACTATTTCCTTCCTGAACAAGCTGTGAATTTTTGCACATGTTTCGCAAGTGTGTGTGGAAGTGTTGATGGGGGTATCACGGAGGGGTGCATATTATTTTTGTCCATAAAAAGGGGCCCTGCAAAAAAGTTTTGAGATGAAAGTGTGAGTGTGCTTGTTTATCCCTTCATCAACTTTGGGATGTGATGTCATGGATACATTAAATTACTTTACCTGCGTGCCTTTGCCAAGTTTTAGACGTCTACAAGCCACCCATGGTGGTTCTGAGATGACTGGTAGCACACACGCAAATACATGGATCACCAGAACATAAACTAAGTGGCTGAACTCTAGATTTTCTACTAAAGGCTTGAAATGACTTCCGCACAGCACAGAGGCCCTGATTCTGACGTGTAGGAGCACACCTAAGATCTACCACACCGTGCAAGATGTAATGTGTAGGTTGTGCAATGAGGCTCAGAAACAATCCAGGACATATCTGTCAGAAAGAAACTGGCAGAGAAAGCATACATGGAACATTGTTACCAGGTGGCTGGGATAGAATACGGAAACATCTGAAAGGAGAATAATCTGGAAAAACCAAAGACAAAGTGAGAAACAACTAAAATTTACATCTATCTATTGACAATTTAATAAATTGATTTACATCAAAATTGCATCAGTCCAGAGCAATGGAGAGTGTGGAAAAGAGGTGAAGAAGCGTGTGCAGGAAGAAGATTTACATCAAGATACTGAGATACTGAAATGTACGGATATATGTTTATACATACTATAAATCTAGAAATAAATTTCTGTATCACCAAACTGAAAAGCTGAGCTTGACGCTAAACATTAACACTGTCACATGGATTATAAATGAAATGTGAAGTTTTTCACCTGAAAATAAAGCAAAACTAACTATTCTTAGCACATAGAAAGAAGAGACTTCAAATTTTCTTCTTTGTTCTTGTGTGTTAGGGTATGTTGTCAAAGCAAAGAAGTTTTATAGGTGGGACTGTGTCCATGTGTGGCGAGGGGAGTATAAAACTCAATGTCAGCAACTTGGGGGCACATTCCTCAGTTGATTTAGAGGGCATTAAGATGAAGAGGAATGTGTCAAAGCTGTACAGGCTTTAACTCAATGTGATGTAAACTGACTGGGAGGTGCTCTCTGATTGGCCGGTATGATGTATGACTGACACTTAATCTGAGGAGGATGGAGAGCAGAGGAAGCAAAACTACAAAGGAGACTGCAGAGTAAGAAAAATATGTGAAATCTGACGGTAAAAAGATTGCATTTTTTAAAAAAGGGGATTAATTCACAATTTTAGTTTGGGGGAGGTTTTGGTGTGACCTGAGAGGGAATAGGTTGAGATGAGAGGGGGAACTAAGTCCAGTCAGGAGGGATGTGGAGGAGATAAAAAGGGGGGTGATCATGAGAAAATAATGAGACAAATCAAAGAGATTTCAGAAGCTAATCTTTATTTGCCCAAGATGGTTGGAAAGTTTGAAGAAAAGATACACAGAATACAGAAAAACTCTTTTTAAGGTCACATTTATTCATCAGTCACAGGAATTCTGTGACAGTTTGCAGGAGTTGAAAAAAAAGTAACACAAGCTCTTTTTTTTTTTTTTTACTTTTTACTTGATTTATTTAGAACATGAGTGTAATAAAATTGCTGAGTGAAGCTGCTTTAAGAAACTAAGGTTACAAACTTTGAAAATGGTGCAAAAGCTTTAATTTACCACATGAAACAAAATGAGTGTAAAATAAAATGTGTTCATTCAGTCCTTAGACAGTTTGACATAAAACTGTTGCTGAGTGGAGGTCTAAATAAAATAAAATGCTACTTTTTGGAGTAAAACAGCTCAGACTGAACTATATAGCCTTAAAAACAATCCTGAAAATATTGTATGTATATTTTTGTAATTTGCATATTCTTCTAATCCAGGCATGGGCAAACTACGGCCGTGGGTCACATGTGGCCCGTTAAACGTTTTGATCCGGCCTGCCGAACTTGAAAAATTAAATAAATAAACCTTGTTAGTTTTATTCCCCCTGCAATTCTGATGTTTCCTCACAAGATGGCACACTCTAGATTTATAGGCTTTGTTGAGAAAACAACAACATTGCTCCAATTAAAATGTCGTGTCTCCGTGATGTGCCCGCTGTCAAAATAAAACAGTGTGCAAAAATATGGAAAGCCATCTGGCCCAATACACGCATGTAAACAAGCGTTAGACGTTAAAACAAGCAAAATTTTACATCAAGCACTTCGATTTCAAACCTACTGCCACTAAATGCACGTTTTTAAGTGCTATCGCACTAAATTTCAGACTTAGCGCTGCTAGATTTGAGATTTAACGCTCGTGATGTAACATTTAACGCGCTTGTTTAAAATCTAGTACACTATTCTATCGGTCTAATCTAGCGGTTACCAAAGCATGCCATCCTTCTGCTCCTGTTCCGGCCCGCTGGTCAAATGTTAAAACCCAATGTGGCCGGCGAACCAAAAAGTTTGCCCACCCCTGTTCTAATCTGTCAAATTAACTAAAACCAACAATATAATTTAATCCCACTAGTAATGGCACCGTTGACAATGTACAGTATATGTGCATGCACAGTCAATTCAAAAGTGTGGACAGTTTTACGCAAAATTATTTAAAAAGTTCATCAAAATAAAAAAAAGTGCCGCCAAGATGGAATAAACTTTAAATTGCATCATAATTTTCAAAGTCTAGGTTGATTTTGTTAAATAATTAATCAACAAACTCCTGCAACCCCGCTGTTCAAAGGAACAGTACAGAAAATAATTTCTGCTCTCCTCCATCAAACTACTCAAATTTCCTTTTTAGGGATAAATAAAGTATATTTTCAAATCAATTACATATTTTTTTGTAATTAACACTCTTTCTTTCAGCAATTAAATTCTGGAGATGTACAATTATTTCCATAATTAGTCTATTGGGAAGGCTTTTATACTTCGTCCAATTATCGGACCCGTGGGAGAAATGACGAGGCTTTAAGCAACAAAATAATAAAAAAAAAATGAACATCATTAATTAGTGGATTTAATTCCATGTTGGTTTTAGTAGTTTTTACAAAATTCAATAAATATTTTAATCTTATAGGGATTCAAATAAATTATTACTTTTATTTCTGATAAAAGCAGTAAAGACATTCTTAAAAGGTGAAAAATAAATGAAACAGAGAATTTATTTAACTTTTCGTCTTAATAGCTAAAACACATTGAAAGAAATGAAGGTGTGTATAATAATCGCTGCACACACACCGACATAAGTTCCAAAAAAAAAAAAAAGGCAAACACCAGCAGGCGAGTAACGAGAGTTGCCTAGTTACTTCTCCACACTGTGCGTAAACATGACTTCCAGTGTTTCCTGAATTAATCTGTTCCATCTATAAATGACCTAAAAGTGCAAACACCGTTCTTAGTCAGTCTTGCATATGTCACATGATCCCATGCTGGACTATTTTATATCACAACATAAGTTAAATATTCTCTGCATTCGTTCTGATTTGTTGCTCTGAACATAAAGCTACACGACGGCACAGATTAAGTCAAAGTGCACAAGATCAAAAAGAAAAAAACGTACAAGCAAAATAAAAAAAAAAAAAGAAGAAGCGGGAAATAAGCGCCCTGATGTAAAACCCAAACTCCTCCCTGTCCACTAAAAGCTCTGATGCTAATGCTGCGTAACCCTGCTGGTGGGGCTCGGTGAGCCGGGGTGTCACACGGTGAGGGAGATGAAGCTGTTGTATCTCTGGATGTTCCTCTTGAGAATCTCTGAGCAGGGTCCCAGTACACGCTCGAAGCGGGGCCTGTCAAGTTTCACACACTTGAGGGGTCCACGGGCGACGACGGTGGCCGCCCTGGGACGGTTCAACAGGAGGGCGATCTCACCTGTGTGGAGAGGAAAAGAAGGAGGAAGAAATCAAATTTAGTCGACTGCAATAAAAAGAAAGCAGTCCAACATTTTCAGAAGGATTTTGATTATTTCTCCTCTTCAATCCAAGATTGTCTGATGTTTTTTTTTTTCTTTTTTAAGAATTCCCCAAAAGATCAAACCTAGCAGACTGAAGAGTGAAATCCCTCTCCTAGTCATGGAGCAGTGGACCATCTCAATACCATGTTCCTGAAGTCCTCATGGACGTTTGCCCGACCAGTCTACTTATAGAGTCTACTTATGGAGCGCTTTTCTACCTGCGTTGGCATACCTGATGGTGGATGCTGCCGAGCAAGATGCAAGCCATCATCAGGAGCAATTAGGGGTTCAGTGTCTTGCTAAAGGACACCACGACATGAGCCCCGGGCGGTGGATCGAACCGCCCTGTAGGGTGACTGCCCTGTAACCCTCCAGTTACAGGGCGATCGCCCTACTCACTGAGCCATCCTTCCTCCCCACAGCATGATGCTGCCACCACCAGGCTTCACTGTAGGGATATACTTGTCCCGGCGATGAGTTTTTGGACATCTCCAGACCACAATGCCTTTCTCCCCCAATCACTCAGCTTACATGGTTGGCCAGACCTAGGAAGAGTCCTAGTGGTTCCAAACTTCTTCCAACTATGAATAATGGAGGGAGGTCAATGTGCTCGATGGAACCTTCAAGTTGGCAGAGATTTTTCTGGACCCTTCCCCAGCCTTGCACCTCAAATCAATCCTGTCTCAAAGGTCTACAGACAATTCCTTTTCTTTCATGCTTGCTTTGTGCTTTGACATGCACTGTTAATCCTGGGATATTATATGGACATGGGGCAGATCTTTCCAAATGATGTCCAATCCACACAGGTTGACTTCAATCGCAGATATAAAACATTTAAAAGAAATCATCAGTGAAAACAGAATAAATTCCAGCTCAATTTTGAACTTCACAGTAAGCGCTGTGAATTCTTACAGTATGTATCAACCATTTTTCAATTTAGGTTTTTTTTATTTTTGATACATTTGCAACGATTTCACAAAAAAAAAAATTCAACCTTGTCGTTGTAGGGTATTTTTAGAAGAATTTTTCAGAAATGAAACTAATTTAATACATTTTAAAATAAGTCTATGACATAATAAAATGTGGAAAAAGTGAGGCAGTGGGAATACTTTTAGATGCACTGTATTAGCGCCTGTCTTCTTTATTTTTGAGGCAATAATCTCTAATCAATACCCACCAAAGTAGTCCGACGGCCCGAGGCGTCCAACCTCCACATACTCCTCATTGTCAGACCGACGTTGCAGAACTGAGGCGATTCCCTAAAAACGAAGATAAAGAAAGTTTAGGCAAGAAGAAAAGCGGGGGTGTCTGTAAAAAACGGTCGGATGAACGAGAGGAGGGGTTTCCAGGAAGGATCCTACAAAAAAAAAAAAAAAAACACCAGGAGGATTAGGCAGAGGAGAAATTCCTTAGCTTCATAAAAGCACAGGTGCACAGGATTTAGTCTGTTTCTTTGTGGCTGGACACCTGTTGCTCAGGACGTGCATGAGCGAAACCACATTTATTCATCTAAAAAGTCAAAGTGATAGAAAAATGGATTCGTCCTGCTTGATTTCAAGAGGGTAATAAATACAAACATTTAAGCACATCAGAGGCTGAACTATGTTTTCATCACATATTTTCTTTCATCAGAATTAAACAGTAACAACTGTTTTCTCTACACACTGCAACGTGTTTGTGAACACCGAGCTCCTATTGCTTTGATCTTATGTTGTGAGAAGTTGAATGATACGACACAGTCTAACTGAAAATGGAACCGATTGTACTTGACTGTCATCATGCAACTGGAACATGGTCTCCATGTCCTCTAACCACTATTTACATGAGCTAAAGAGCCACGAGGAGAGCTTCCTAGCTGGTTTTGGGTTATTTTATTAACCAGACATGACCCTTCCAGTGGTCTTGTTCCCTTTCTAATCTCTGCGGACCAGGATTACAAAGTTACATATGAATATAATGAGCTTGAATGAAAACCTGCAAACTGCCAGATACTCACTGCAGAAAGACAAAAGGCAGGTTGTAGTTCAGCAAAAGAAACGTGTGCCTCGACAAGTTTATGACAGTAACAAACAAATTATTTTTGGGGAAAAACCATTGTGTCTCTTTTTTCCAAAAATAAAGCTGGACATCATGATGGCCTCCACCCATCTGATGTAAGAAGCTTCTTCTAAATCAAAGATGTGAGAGGTATTAGGTGGAGGGGAGGCAGTGTATATCCTGTCAGATCAGCACCTACAAATCTGAGACCATGGTCCTCGCCCGGAAAAGAGTCTGGAATTCCCCCTGCAGGTCAGGGACAGGGTCCTTCCCCAAGTGAAGGAGTTTAAGTATCTTGAGGTCTTGTTCATGAGTGGGGGAAGGATGGAGCAGGAGATCGACAAACGTATCGGTGCAGCATCAGCAATAACTCGGACGCTGCATCGATCCGTCGTTGTGAAGAAAGAGCTGAGCCGAAAGGCAAAGGTCTCGATTTACAAGTCGATCTCCGTGGGTGCCTGATCTAGCTACTTATTAGCAGAAGTTTTTAGATTTTAGCACAGATACTCGATCTACACATACAACCTAAAACCCCAGCAATCAGATAAATCAGCTAAACCATGTAAATTCAGTTCATACTGTACAAAACCGTGGTGAGACTGGCCATGCTGTTTGGTCTAGAGACAGTGGCACTGAGGAAAAGACAGGAAACAGAGATGGAGGTAGCAGAGATGAAGATGCTGAGGATCTCTCTGGGAGTGACCAGGATGGAGAGGATATGCAGGACAGCACGTTAGAGGTTTTGGAGATAAAGTCAGAGAGGCCGGACTGAGATGGTTTGGACATGTGCAGAGGAGAGAGAGACAAGAAAGATGCTGAGTTTGGAACCACCAGGAAAAAGGCCTAGAGTAAAACCAAAGAGGTGGTTCATGGACACAGTGAAGGAAGACATGAAGATAGTTGGTGTGACCAAAGAAGATGCAGCTTAGATGGCTTAGATGCAGGGTTAGATGGAAAAAACTGACTTGCTGTGGCGACCCCTGGAGGGAAATACCGAAAGAAGAAGAAGAAGACAATACAAGTAGTAGAACATTTATATTTCTATTTATAAATTGGTGGTGGACTGGTGACCTGTCTAGGGTGTACCTTGCCTCTTGGCTGACACCAGCGGGGATAGGTTTCAGTATCACTTGTAACAGTAAGTGTTACAGGATACACAAACTCAGTAACTGAATAGATTATTGTTCACAAGGTCTTTCAGCACTTTTTATGTGTTTATTTTAACGTGCACACACTTTTTTTTTTTTTCAATGTCACATTTTTACATTGATAGGACTCCCGTTTGACTGCAGAAGAAAAAGAAAGCTAGAGAAATGTGAATGAGGGAAGTGAAGGGGCACTGAAACTCTTATGTTTACAACTTGTGGAATACTCTCCTTTCCATTCATGTCTAAACAAAGGGAGTGAAACAGTGCAGCGCCACAGCTACAGTAGTTCATTCTTGAACTGGGCTCTTCCAGTGTGGTCCAGATAAGCATCTGGTACAGTACCACCCCAGTGGTAGCACTCCGCTCCACAGATATTTCTTTTATAAACACAGAAGAGCTTCCTCTGCCTGTTCCACACAGACTCCTGACAATAAAAAACTAAAGCTGAGGTCAAGCGCAGAGAGAAAAATAAATATGGGATATGAATGAAAGAGAAGAAGTAGCAGAGACATGGAGAAAGTAATACTGAAACAAATAAAGTAACCGCAACAAATCACGGACACTTAATACCTGGCCACAGAACTTCAAATAAAATGTGTGATCGCATATAAAAATATACGAAAGGTGGAGAGAAACACACACGTTTAAAGGTAAAAGTAAAAACAAAACATCTTGCATTAATAAAAACCAGTGGAATGACAACATGGATAGAGAAAAGGAGACCGGGGCACCAGCAGATGAAGAAAGGTGATATCTTGAGTAGCCTTTTCATGGGGCCACCCTGTACCAGCAGTGTCTGCACCTTCTCATTCAGCTCACTTACCAAACACCACCGTTTCCTGCTGAACAGTGTGCAGAGAGGAGAAGGAGGGGGAGGTCTACTTCTCCTGGAGTCCAACTCAGCTTAAACTTGTTAATCTTTAACTTCCCTCTTATGACCACATTTCTTCACAGTGATGAAAACAACCTAATCCATTAACTCCATTGATTACACGTCCACTAAAAGTGTTGAAACACCATTAGTTAAATTACACTTCAGTGAGTCCAAGAACACCAAGAGAAATATTGTGGAGAAACCACAAGGGGCCCATTAGATGCTGTCACTGGGATTAGTTTTTGTAGGAGGATAAAGAGAAATAACTCATGGAAAGTCGTTTGTGTTGATGAACAGAGGAGAACGGCACCACTACATAAAACAAGAAGGAAGCTTGAAACATCGAGGATGATAAACCAGACACAAGAGTTCATGAAAAACATGGGCCACTGTGGTCATGGACCACTTTACAAATGAATGGGTAGATGTTCACATGGATAGATGGATGGAGAGACGTGTAGCAGGTGGATTTATGGATAGACAAATAGAGATATTTATATGAGTTGGAATACTAATTAATATTCACACGTCTTCATAGTGAAATGATTTAAATCAGAAATAATTTTAATGTTTATCTTGCAACGTCTCCAGCTCTCACTGCACCGATTTGCTGACGAGTATGGAAAAGGGTGGAATGCCCCCTGCAGGTCAGGGACAAGGTCCTGCTCCAGCTGGAGGAGTTAAAGTATCTCCGGGTCTTGTGGGGAAAGGATGGAGCGGGACATTGACAGGTGGATTGGTGCAGCGTCACCAATAACTAGGACACTGCATCGGTCAATTGTAGTAAAGAAAGAGCTGAGCCGAAAAGCGAAGCTCTCAATTTACAAGTTGACCAGATTCTCACCCTCACCTATGGTCACCAGCTGTGGGTGGTGACCGAAAGAACGTGATCATAGATAAAAGCGGTCGAAATGAGCTTCCTCTGCAGGGTGGATGGGCTCTCACTCAGAGATCGGGTGAGGAGCTCGGTGTCGAGCTGCTCCTCCTCCAGGTCGAGAGAAGCCAGGTAGGGTAGTTCGGACATCTGGTCAGTTTGCCCTCCGAGCGCCTCGCTGGTGACCGAGAGACCGAGAGGCAGACCCCGGACCCGATGGATGGACTATGTCTCACAGCTGGCTGGGGAACAACTCGGGATTCTTTCGGAGGATGCAGCCGGGGTGAGAGAAGCCTGGGCTTCCTGTCTGAGGAAGCCTCCTGTCTGAGGCTGTTGCCCCGTGACCCGGTCCCGGATAAGCGGAAGACGACGGAACGGAATCTTGCAATATTTGAATTTACTTACACATATAAATTTCTGGATTTGCCAGCAAAATATTATTTTAACATCCTTTAACCAACAGTAATGTTCAATGTTGGCGTGAAGTTCATTCAGAATAAAAGACACAAGCAACCTTTTTTTTTAATTTTTTACAACAAACTGTATTCATCCTTCGAATGAGAAAATTTTTGTGTACTTAGACATGACCTCAGTTGGAATCAAACCAACTTCTCCCGGTCCAGATACGGCCATTCTACCACTGAGCCTATTTAGCATCTTGGTAAAGTTATTTAGAAATTAAATGATTAAGTTGATTTTTTTTTTCAAAGTTAAACAACACATCACACACACGTGTGTTGATGTTTTTTTTTACGCATTTCTTTCACAAACCTTCTTTCCAGTAAAAGGAAAGTATGCATCTCAAATGACAGCGAAACTGAACAGCTGCCTGGGAAAATTTCAGAACGTTAGATAAACTTGTATTGGTGTAAAAGTCGAGCTATTTCTGTTTTAAAATTTCTGTGCTGAGGGATTTATGAGCCTGAAATATATTTATGACCGTTTATGTGGTACAACATCATAGTAGGTCTCTTAGCTGCTTTATGATAAAACAACTCCTAAAGATTTAGAGGTGAAAGACATCAGTTACTCAATTCAAAATGTAATATTTACAGGTTATGAATGAAGCTACCACAAGCTGGTGACCTGCCCAGTGTGTTCCCTGCCTCTCACCTGCTTACCACCCATTATCGGCTCTGACACCCCTTCCAAACCAGTGTCATCATATATGGTTAGGAAAATTATGTATAAAGGAAAATCAACAGCAAAGAGATGGGGTACACCCTGATCAGGTCATCAGTCTGTCCCAGAGTCAGACAGAAAAACACTAACAATACCCAATTCATTTCCCAGTGACCAATCAGTCTAATATGCACATTTTTAGTGAGCGGGATGGAAACAAAAGCCCGGAAAATAATTCACACACACACACAGGGAAAACATGATAAGTTCACACAGCGTGGGTGTTGGGAGAATAAATGGGAACCAAGAAGAAAAGCGGGAATCTGAATGCAAGAGGACGATGACTAAATACTTACAGTTAAAGGTTTGTTTTACTACTACCATAAGCAAAGCGAACATGGCAGTTTTATTTCAACCTTTTTCCTTTTGTCTAGTGATAAAAAAAACTGATGTTGTTCTCTACCTCCTTTTCTAATCTGTCTTGTTAAGAGCGTGTAATCAGCGATAACTGGGTTTGTCTCAGTTTGAGCCGCCAAAACCACAGAAATCAATGAAAAGGGTGAGAAAAAAACAGATTAAGAAGATGATGGGCCTCATGCAGAGCAGTAATGTAATAAATTCAACATGAAAAGAGAGGTTAGAGTTCTGTAATTCACTAACTCATCTTTACTTGTGGTCCTACATTTTACCCTCAAATCTCTGCACTCCCTGACTCATCCGTCTCTTTCGCTATCTCTCTTTTGCCTCTCTCTGTCCCAGGAGGGGTCTCCTGACCCCATGTGAAAGTTGGTAACACGCATACCGCCACTGTCCACGCTGCTCTGGGAAAATCCAGCTGCGAGAGACATGAAGCTAAAGAAAGATTTCAACTACGGCTCAGTCTACAGGATAAAAAAGTAGAAATATTTTGACCTACTTAATTATTTAAATGTCTGCAAGCAAAAATCACAGCTTTAGATGAAATTTTAACTTAAATCTGTGTGCCTAAATTTTTTTTCTGGTCTTTCTTTCTCTTCTGTTTCTTATCCATCTTTCCATCTTGTGCATTCTTTTGAATACTTTCCATGTTGTTCTTCTTTCTGGGAAATAAAGCCTCAGATTGGTGAGTCATAGACCATTGACAGCAAGATATATACCTCCAATTTTCCCGATCTACCGATCAACCAGGTTCAAAACAGTACTTTAATTGTTGTCAAATATGTTACGCAGAAATTACGTGAAAGTTAAATTTAACTATTCATGTTTTTTAATAAAAGACAAACAGGAATGCCATTTTTAAAGCAACAAATTAATCTAAAATCATAACCTTATGTGTAAACTTCACAAGAAAAACAAAAGCTCATCTATCTCCCTTCAATCCAACGTAATGATGCAGATGATGCAGCGCGGCCTTGCATGATGATTTCATTATATCTGCTGAAACTTTGATGAATCAATGTGCTTTTAACTTTTAAAACTGACTCTTCTTTACTGGAAGAAACTTTTGACCACAGAAAAAAATGACTTTTGTAAAGTTAAATGAATACCAGCTTTGTTTTCAGAGCAATTTAAAAGTTTGTTCTCAATTCTTGACGACATTAAAGGTCCCCTATTATGCTTTTTTTCCCTTATTTTATCCTGTGCTATGTATCTGATATGCATAATTTTACATTCCGCCACAATCTCAACACAATAGTTTTTAAATACTACCCTGTTTAGGAGCGCAGTTTCAGACCCGGAAGTCAAAACAGCTTGTTTCAGTCTTTTTTTATTTTTTTTTTCCCGGGACCCGCCCCGTTGGTTGCGATTGGTTGTCATTCATTGTGATTTCCCCACCCACCCAGCACAGCGTGGAGCGGGAGGGGCGAGGTGTGAGACGTATTGAGTAAACAAAGCGGTTCGGAGGAAGGAATAAACTTTGACTATGGCTGTCCCCGTTACTTTGCCTTACGTTTATGATCCAGAGTCTGATGAAGATTTTGAAGTCCATGCTGCACAAGTACCACGAAGACTTCATCAAGATGTAGCAGACTGGTAAACATGCTAACCCATATTCATTGTGAGATTACAGAGTAGCACATGCTAATTTTAGCTTTCATTGTAACTTAGGTGTAAGTGTGGTGTCTGTCAGACAATGCCAACTGAACAAGAAAATGTTTGCTGTCAGGAAAAACCAATGGTAAAAGTTTAGTATGTTTGTATCTTTGCATTCAAGTAAAAAAAACAAAGCACCAACATCATTGTTGGATAACTGTCACATCTTTTGTGTATGTATTTTTGATTTACAAATGTTTTAAAGTAAAAAATGCATTAAAAATAAATTGGTAAAGGATAAAGTATTTGTGGATTTTCCATTTTGATCGCAGTGCAAAAAAAAGCTGACACGAACTTTTAATACTATAAAAACGCCAGAAAAACACCGATTAGCCTACTACTTCGTGTTTTGCTCTTCAAACACATGATGCACATTAAAAGTAATGCACTACAGCAAAATTCTGGGACAAAACATGTCAGCTGTATTCCGTTTGTACACGTCTATCGTGCCAAATTTGATGCTAACATCTATAAATACATTCGGAATATAGCGTTAGCATGCTAGCGCCAGTGTTACTTACAGCTGCAGGTTCCTCTTCTCCTCTGTTTGTGGGAACAGCTCCAGTTTGTAAAACCAGCTTTTTGGCAAAACCACTTTTGAAAAGGCCAAAGTTTTGAAAGCAGGTTTCAGAAAAATGCCGTTGGCACACGAAGACATTTGAGCTGGTGGTGTAATGAGGGTCTCCAAAAATGAAAGCTAACCACTCTTTACGTAGGTCTTCTGTCTTCGGAATAGTAAACAAAGTTGAGACATCAGCACAACCAAATTCACATTTTCTCATTGTTGCCATGGTGTATACAGCTTTTGAGGAGAAAAAATACCGCCAAACAGATCCAAGTGAAACAGCAAAGGCAAGGTTTGCTTGCTCTTGTTTGGTGAAACACCAAACAAGAGCTTTTCACAGTAGAGTGAAGCACGGAAATGGGTGGATATCAGGGTGGAGAGCAGGTAGAAGTGGGGGAGGGTGTTTGAGCTGCAGGGGGCTGAACAAAAAACAGATGTACGTCACTATGTTACACCAGTCGTTAGAGGTTTGGAGAACACGCCCCTTACTTTGACTTTAAATATCTCAAAATAGCATGAATCACAATAAAACACACTTTGGGGGATTGTTTGGGGTAGTACTAAGTAAAATAAAAGGTTAAAACCTCATAAAAGTCAGTTTTGCATAATAGGGGACCTTTAAGCAAACATGGCTTTAGACACCAATAAATTGTTCCTCTTGTCTGCTCAATTTATTTTGTTTTGACTACAAAAAGCATGTTAGTATCAGCATAACTTATTTTTCTGGGACGATATATTACAGTATGTTTTCCACCATTAAGGTTGCACAAAATTATTGACGACATTTCTAATTGTAATTTCCCTGTCTGCTATTGCATCATAGAGAGTAGAGCTGTTGCTCCTCTGAGTCGAGAGAAGCCAGATGGGGTAGTTCGGGCATTTGGTCAGAATACTTCCTGAATGCCTCGCTGGTGACGTGTTTTGGGGACATCCCGCTGGGAGGAGACTCAGAAGCAGAACCTGGACTCGCTGGAGAGACTATGTCTCACAAATTTCCCCCAATACAAACAATCAGTTGGAATCTTTCTTTAAATGATATCAAAGAAAAAAAAGAATAAAAAAATAAATGAACATGTATGTACTATGTTAGGTGATTTCTTGCCTTGTGAAAATATATTTAAGATTATAGTTATTGGAGAGAGACGTGTCAAAACGTGAGAGGAAAAAAAGAAGATAATGTTTGATGATGAATAAAATAGGGACACGGACTAAAAAAAATAAGGAAGGAAAGCACAGTGGTAATAACATGTTGTCCCCGGCTCCCTCCCCCTCTTGACTTGACCCTGGTGAAAGCTGTATAAGTATGGAGTTAATCAAAAGTGTGTTAGGATGACAGGCAGGGGGCCCTTCATGGAGCTGTGCCAGGGGCCCCAGCTCCACAAAGCCTGCAGTGTTAGGGGGACTGTTCACTGCACAGGAACTATGGTTGAAGGATAGGGCGATGTAGTACCACCAGGTAGTCTGTCTGCTGGTGGCAATAAAACAGGATCAGTTCCGATGTCGGCAAAGCGCCCACCAACATCTCCACATGATGACATTTTCATCAACCTCTCCGCCCGCTTGATGACATGTACATGGTTTTAGGGCCCGTGTGTCAACATGTTCAGCTCACAGGAAATGTGACAGAATAGGAAAATGGCCTGGTGTGAAATGGCAACCCGTACCTCTGTAATAATGAAGAAGTCATCGCCAGGTTCACCCTGCACTACGATCTTCTCTCCATCCTCAAACTGAACCGGCTCCAAAGCATCAGCTACGGTCAGACGCTCCCACTTATCCAGAGATTCTGCAAATAGAAAAGAAATATTAGTCATTTAAAAGATGTCGGAGTTAGTCAGTACATTCATTTTTCTTCCTTACCTGGGTGGCTTCTTCACTAGCTAACTGGTGGGCTAAATCCCATCTCAGCTAATCCAGTCATTCATCAGGAACCATTACATCTTACATCCCCCAACCACTCCCTCATTTCATGGAGGCCCATAAAGCTTCAACACCTTGAAATTGAGTTCCAAATTTGTTCGGCTAAGTCTGAATTGAGCTGACAGAAAACTATTTCTGTCAGGGATAGTCTCTTCTCTCAGAGAAATGAAATATTTAAACCCAAACTACATTTTAACTTGGTGGCAAATATCTAATAAGTGTGTATTTTGTACCTCTCACTGACCAATCAGGCACCAATTTGGTAGACAAAATTTAAAAATTCAGGTTAAAAATGCTCAAACTGAAAACCAAAAGCTCAGTTAGTTACACAAACAACTGGAAATAAATCCATATTAAGCAAATTTGACTCTTTATTTGATGCCAAAAACCCCATAAAATTCTTTTTTTCCTTTCCAGACAAGTTGGCCTGATTGGCTAGTTCCCCTCTCACACCTCAGCATTATAATGTGATCTAATCTTAGTGTGTTCATGGACATTCGGAATGTGACTCATCTGCAGTAAAAACACACCTTATCCTCAGCTTAGTCTAGATGAAAAGATGAATCCTTGTTTTGATTGAACTAAGACATGAGATAAAGGTGTGAAACTGCAGCGTGAGCTCTATGTCTGTGTCTATTGTCCGTATTACAACATGCACAGTAACGGATCCCTGTGTGTCTATATGAGTGTGTATGAAGGTATATGTACTTAGGATTAACTGAGATGGTTTTGGTGATTTGGAGGTGTCCAGTGTCCTTTCTAGTGGGGCCGTAGTGTCTACCCATCAGGATGGATGTCTTCTGTCTGGCTGCAAGCCAAAGGCAGCAGGTCTCATATAGGTGATCCTTAACAGCAAACCAAGTAACGTGATACACAAATGTCCTGACTAAAGAACCTACGTTTTATGCTTCGTCAAGCTTGCACCCACTTAGATCACCTTGTTGCAGACATACATGATAAACATCTAGAAGACTGGCCACTCTGAGTGTGGCAAACATTTGTTTTCTCTGCCTTCTTTCCAAGACATCAAAAGACTTGTTCCCAATTTCGTGGCTATCTGAGAAATCAAAGACAAACAAAAACACCTCCAACCCATTGCCCCTCCTCCAATTCAGAGAGACTGAGTAGAGAGGCAAAGACAGAAAGCACGATTAAGAGTGGTAAAGCATTTCGACGAGGGAGGCGGGTGTTTGAATGCAGGCCTAAACAAGGCTGTCAAAAAGGGAGCTGCGGAAGAAAAGAGGCGAATGAAAAGAGAGCAGATCTCAGAGAGGCGTTCTCCTCAGACCAGAATAGAGTGTATGGGTTTACTCACCCAGCTAATAACTCTGTACAGGGGGCATGGCCTTACTCTTTACACCGCACACACACGATCAAGTGGAAAAGGATGAGACGTCAGTTCCTATTGCAACTCAATTTGAAAGTCTGAATGAACCTAACTCCCCATCGCTTCAAATCCAGCGGCTGCTCTTATCAAGATTCCAGTGAGGAAGAGAGGCTTAACTTAACTACCTATTCTTTTATTGTCCATGCAGAGGCATGGGAGAGTGTGACTGGCTTTAGGCATAAACAGTATGAGCAGATTAGGAGTGTACACATATGTCTCACTAAGCTGTAGGCCTTGTGTGACAACGTGTGCCTGTGTTTATATGGGCTAATCTATGGTATACGTTGATTTAACTGCTTGCACTTTGCACCCTTTGACCTTTTTGAAATTAACCCATAACACAAATGTACATGCAAACCTGCTTTTTTTCTCTCAAACACATGGAACAAAAACAACCAGAACATAAATAAAAAATACTCACACCACATCTTTATTTTTTTCACTTACCCAGGATGGAAACCTTGCTGAGAAACTCTTCATACATCTTTCTCTTTCTCAGAGTGCTACCCTGCAAAGCAAACACAGAAAAAACATTTACACTCTCTGTTGTATGCTAACACAACCATGAGACAGCGTAATTATGGGCTGACAGTGTGGAGGACATACGTTATATTGTATAAATCAGGAAGGATTTTTCTATCATTTAAGAAGTGGAAACTCCCATTTTTCCTCTAATGTCTTTCCCAGCGTTTGTGTATTTGCCACAAACTGTCTTTAAATGCACCATAAAATTATAATGATGTTCTAATATAATAAAGTGGAGCTACAATAGAGGATAATCTGCAATTAACAGCTTGTAGGTCACAAGTTCAGATGTAGAAAGGTGTGTATGATATATGTGGTCTGTGTGTGTGGCCCGCCCCACACACCGAGCAGGGGACTTTCCCCTCTCTGCCATGAAAATCAGGTGCTTCCTGACAAATCTAAACCCAGCGGACCCTTTCTCCTGCAGCATTTCTCCTCCACTGCACAGAAACAAATCAGGAAGAGTGGGGAAAAAAAAGTGAGGGATGATAATCTTGCCCACCCTGCGTCTGCCTTTGCGTATGGAAGTGATATATGCAGGCTCGGCGTGTCTTCGCTGCGGGATTCTGGCTGCTGCCTCTAATTTGATATAATTTCACATTTTGTCTTAAAAGGGGAGAAAATCTTCCCAAGTGACTCAATGTCAAATTTGGGATTGTAAACAACTTGATTAAAGGAATTCTAGCCTGAATGGGCTCCCTCCTGGATACATGAGTGTGTGTCTGTGTGTGCAAGTAGTCTGTTTTTAGTTTTTACCACTTATGTTGTCTCTGCAGGAATGAAATTTGCTCATTATGTGAGCAAATACACTTTTAAACTCGCAGACAGCCTTTTCAGAAAAAATGGGGAGCTTAAAGGCTTACTGAGCATACATAACAATAAATTACACAGTAGGCCTGATTTACGCAACGGCAGCAGGCTGGGTAGAGGGCACCTGTAAGCATTGCAGGCCAAAAAACAAATTTAGACTTAAAAATTCCCTCTTTGGAAAGTCTATTTACAAAGCCGGCTAGAAATAGAATTAACTTAATAATCGTTAGTAGGTTGCAAAGAGACAGATGCTGTGAGATGTATGCTGCACACGGCCTATCCTGTGATTTAAAGGGTAAGTTTTATCCAAAATCAACTGTTTGCAGGTTTGAACATTTGTCAAAAACATGCCTTGGGGTACCTTTGTACTCCATTAAATGCAAATATGAGGAATTTGTGAGCTCTTCTGTTGGGCATTGGAGTACTACTCGAACACAAGGTTGCTGTTGGCCACAGATTTTGTTCTTCGCTATATTCACATTCCAAAATAAACAGGAAGTGTTTTTGTAAAGTCAGTGCATGCACTCTGTTCACATTCATATTTATGGCTTCAAAAAAGATTTACACTGTGTCATGCACGAGTGCAGGACAGGAGGACTAACATAAACAGAAAGTGTTTAACTGCCCAAGCTCTGCTCATGCTCAGTTCCTTCCCCCAACAGGGAGTGCTAATTTTATGTAAAAGAAGAATATAATTAATACCCACTTGTCCAATAAAGCATACTTTTTAATCTACCCAGATGCCTGGCTCCCGGTGGATGTCTCACTGATGCCTGGACTTCAGTGATCTGAAGATCTCATCTGTACTCCTATTTTAACACATTGGCCTCATCTCATCTAAAAATGACCTCAACTTCACTTTCCTGTCTGGACAAAGCCCATATGCTACGTATTCCAACTATGCACTATGTCATGGCATACAGTATGTAGATGAGCAAATTTTAACTACCAGTCCTACATATATTCAGCCAGCAGATTCTGTGCTAAGATCTCTGAAAAAGTTAATACGTTTTGTCTTTTCATTTTTTTTGTCTGCATCAGCTTAATCCGTCATATCTACTTGGGAGGGCTTGGAAACATGCGCCGTGTATAAAAATCTCTCACCCTTCTTAGCCTTTATGTATCGCTCTACTCTTGTGTTTGTAGATGAACCAGCCTCCGTGTCTGTTTGCTGTCTTTGAGGTAGAATCATCAAAGGCTTGAGGTGTGGCGCGAAGCCACGCTAAACCAACTGTACCTTGCGCCTCATCTCTATCGCCTTCATCTCTGTCCAATATGAAACACCAGCTCAGCACACCCTTCATCGTGGTTCATTCGAGGTATAATTTCACCTTGTTTCCTTTTGTCTTGTGTTCTGTTTGTTGACAGTGGTCTGTCAGTTTGTGAATGGCTTTGTCTGTAAGTGTGTGTTTAAATACCAACATGACATGACTAAAGGGTATAGTATAAGAAGGACACAATGGCGAGAGTGTTTATCACAAAAAAAGGGAATTACATTATTTGCTCAAACTACTCCTGCATAAGCACTGTGGTGAGATGAGTGGGTGTGGTGGGCTTTGACGGGGCGCCTTGGGCGCCTGATCCTATCACTAACAAGCTGCATCATCATGAAATATGTTGCCAATGTGCTTGCTGTTTGAAATGGATTAAATGAGAGATTGGTTATTGTGGAAATTAATTCTCATTGAGTGTGATGTAATTGTAAAGTCAGGGAGGATGAAATTTAAGAAAAGTTTCATAATTAGCATGAATACATTTCTGGACATGTCCGAACCATTTCACTCTGGCCTCTCTCACTTTATCTCCAAATTCTATTCCTATTATGTTCTCGCTGTCTTCAGATCAAACATCATATCACTTTTCTCCATGCCTGCCTGCATATGCTTATTCACCGCTTGTCCACATTCCCTATTGCTATGGTGTTGACGCTAAATACCTAAAACTCACATCTTTCTTTATCTCTTCTCTCTTTCAATTCATTCTACCACTTGGGTTCATCTCATACACATACTTTGTACATACTCTTTTTTTACTGCAGCTAACCTTCATTCCTTTCCATTCCAAGGCAAACCTCCACCTCTCCAACTTTTCTTCCACCTGTTCCCTGCTCACCCTACAGGCCACACTATAGACACCCTCAAAGCTAATATTGAATCTATAGTACTTTTTTTTGGCTTAAAATAATATTCCTGCCCCCCAAATGTTCACTTTTGGACTCGACTGTCAACTACGCTTTCCTATAACCTTCTTGAGAAGTTCATCAGATTTGTGTCTCAAGTCACCACAACTCTGAACTTTTCTCCCATTTTCTAAAAAATATGCACAAGTATGTTTAACTTTTGATTAACTTTTTAAAATAAATTCAGTCATCAATCATGGGAAAATAAGCACATTAATTAGTATTAGAAGGACAGACCATTACCGCCCCCTGTGTTAATCAGATCATATGTCAAGGCAACTGGGGCGACTAAGTGGAAGGAAGGTTCCGGAATGAGCCAAGCTATGTCAGCTGAGAAGCCTTTCATTCTACTCAATATTTTTCAAAGGGGTATCTGGTGGTGATAAAATGGTTAAAAAACTATTTCTACTACAGCGGCAGAACATGAAACAGTGAGTCCACGTATCTGCAGAAACCTGGCTCCCTCAATCATGATGGGCTAGCTACATTCCAGGCCAATTGTTCTATTGTGTGAAGCTATTTCTGTTTGCGGTCAGCATGAATGCTCTATGTCTGTAATTCAGTTTTTCAATCTAGTGTTGTGTAATGGTAATTTAATTGAATCTTGAATTCCATGAAGTGATTAATTATTTTCCCTGGGAAAACTGCTTGTTCTAAAAGGAGTTTTTAAATTTTAAAACTTACTGGTTGAGTGTTGTTCAACCATCACATATGGATACAGTTCATTTTCAGCTTGACATAAACATATATTAATTAAATATTATTTCATAAACAGGCTGATTTAAGTGCTTCTTGGAATAGGAATAGTGAAGTGTGAACAAAAAAAAGTGAGCAAATGTGAAAACAATGAAACTGATGGCAACGACGAGGCAGCACATGAGCGTCTAACTAGCTGCAGACACAGCCTCTCAGGATAATAGTTGAAACTTACAGAGAAGCACAAACACACACGTATTTACACAAATAGAGAAAGCGCATTGTTTTGGCCGACGATGTTGCCAGAATACCACACTTTCTATGAAAAAAAACAAACAAAAAACAGCTTTACAAATCATTGACAGCAATAATTAACTACAGGTTCACATAATTGAATTCTGTTTCACCCCACCAACATTGCTGCTGGAGAGAAGGAAGGAATGAGAGCTGCACAGAGAGAGAATCCCCTCAAAGAAAGGTTACCCGGGCAGACCGCGTCGTCAGTTTAGCTATGCGCTTAAGAGGTGACATGAGTGCTAGCCAGGCCTCTACCAACTTTACACTGAGCTGAAAAGTCCAAAACCAGACTTTTTTTTCCATCAGCAGGAGCTCTACTTGACATAGAACAGATTTTTTTTTTCTTCTGTGGCAATAAAAAATGTTCAACAGGTCAATTACAAGATGTCTAATTAACTTTGGATAAGAAAATATACTCACATACATGTAAGACTAAATGGTTTCAATAGCACCCAAATCATCAATGTGAGTTTCTGAGTGTGTACGACCCTGTGGGGTAGGGCACCTAGTGTTTCTACTTTAAATATTTAGACATTCCTAAACAATAAGCTCCTGGAAAGGGAAGCGCGTGCATTGGAATTAGAAATGATCCGTTTTCTCCTTCACAAAATTCATTCCCTCTCCATCACATTTTACTCTTTATGTTTTGTAGTCTGGGAGAAGTTTTAAGGATACATGGAAACAGGAGGATCAACTCCCGTGTATGTGTGTGTACGCCAGTATGTGCATGCAAGTGTGTGTTTTTGTCGTAAAAGAAAATGAATTCAGCAGTTTGAAGTGTTTAAGGAGTCTTAAGTGGTTGTGTGGGAGAAAATATTGCGAGTAAAAGACCATGAAAGATGAGTGCTGAGAGTCTAGTGCTGTGCTTTGTGTTTTAGGGACATACATCACGCTTTTTCTACTGTTTCACAGAAGTCTGCTTCTGGTTTATGTGCTGGGATTTAATGTTTTATTTCATCTTTGGGAGTTTTTGTAGATCACATTGTAGTTCATTTTGAATAATTGCAAGGTGGGAAAAAAGTTTAGGAGGGAAAAAAAAGTTCAAACATTCAGATATTTGGGCGTATCTAAAATGTCTTCTTTTTTTTCTAACAGATAATCTGTAAATTATACACTATATTGCCAAAAGTATTTACTCAACTGCATAAATTTGTATATTTAACTTTGTTCAATGTGAAATCAGTTTACTCTTTGCCAGAGTAATTTGTCCCTTCAGAAAATGCTACTCTATTATGTTAGAGTTTAGTGATGGCATTTGTTCGACCATTGAATTCTACGTTTTGTATTTGAGCTCTGTCAATGTGCTTCAGCTCGTCTGAAGATCATGTGAAGTTCAGAAGTGGACAGTCATTGATTTGGCAGAAATTTGGTGATATCTTTACACCAACTTAGTCTAGCTTCTTTGACTTCATCCCCATTGCATTGACTCATTCCTTATCCTGTCCATCCTGGTTTACATTGCTCAACTACATTTGGTGATATAAAAAGAATAAAATTTTTTTAAAGTTTTGCATAAATGCAAACTTTATAAAGCAACCAATTAAACCTGCGGATTGAGTGGATTTAATAATTACTGCTACTGATTCAAACCTTTATTAGTCCAACAATGGGGAAATTGCAATGCTGCATTGCCCGACAGCAGGCAGCCATGACAGCGCCAGTGGTGGGAGCAAGTAGGGGGTTAGGTGTCTGCTCTAGGGACACCAAGGCAGCTCAGTGGGATTTAAACCGGCGTCTCTCGATTCAAAGACAAACGCTATGTCTTTGAATCGAGAAATGCCGATTCAAAGACATATCAGCGTCTCTCAATATATTAATTCCCCTATTAATATCTAATAGGGGAACTAACGCTTCCCCTATTAGATATTTATATATTTAGATTATGTTAGATTAGATTATATTAGGTTTATAATCTAATTATATACAATAATCTAATCTATATACAATCATGCAAGTGAAGGACATCTTTTTTTAGAGTGAAAACATGATTGTTGTTTTCACTGCAACCTAAATCTCATTGAGATCATGTTTCACTTTTCTCACAAATCTAATTTTATGAAGTCAATTCTAATGTTGAGGCGTCACACTCATTTAAATTAACAATTTACCTACAACTGAATTTGACCAAATTAAGCTGTGACAGTTTGTCAATATCGTCACTTTATCCTAAAAAAATCCCTAACGTTATCAAGCAAATCCGATGATGATTCTTTCTCTTTGTATAAATTAGATGGAGTTGATTTGCATTACTGCCATCTACTGTTTGGTATTATTCTGGTACCAGACAACAGAGTGTACTGTTTGCCAGAAGCCTATTGGTCAGTAAGTGTGTTTGAGTGGGCACGGGGACAAAAAGGTTAGACATTTGGAGAAAATATGTCAGGGGGATTTTTTATGGCTTTAAATGATCAAGATTTCTTGATTCATTTCCGCATGTAAAGTGCACCACCACGCAGGTAGGTCCGACTGCAAGCTCAGCACCAGTCGGACTCAATTAACTCTAAACTTTCAGACATTTTATTTTTTTCCGATTTCAACCACTTGTTTCCTATAATGCAACTGATTTGTGATTAATTATATTCCCAACAAAAGGATGCCTTTTCTTTTCTTTTATTTCCCAATTTAATTTTTTTGTCTAAAGTATAAATGTGCAAAAAGATTTCAAGGCAGCCGAAATGAGCTTCGTCTGCAGGGTGGCTGGGCTGTCGCTAAGAGACAGAGTGAGGAACTCTGCCATCCAGGAGGAGCTCGGAGTAGAGCTTTGAGAGAAGCCAGATAGGGTGGTTTGGGCATTTGGTTAGGATGCCTTGATGAAGTGTTTCGGGCAGATCTCATCGGGAGGACACAGGCCCTGGACCCGCTCGTGCGACTATGTCTCACAGCTGGCCAAGGAACGCCTCAAGATCCTCCCAGGTGAGCTGGAGGATGCAGCTGGAGTGAAAGGAAGCCTTGGTCTTATTGGAATAAAATAAAATGTGTGAATATCGTATATTATTTGTAAGTTAAACTGCAGCGTACTTCCAGTGTATGCACTAAATAGATCTGAAATCCGTCCTTCAGCAGTTTTTATTACTCTTCATGTTCTTTTAGCAGTGCATCCTACCAGTCTGACACATGTTGTCATTATTAAATTGTTTGTAATGCTGGGTGGCTGACTAAAAATTTTGTCCACAAATTTTATTATGTTTCCAAAAACTTCTCAGGCTAATCAAATTATAAAAGCATTATAACTTTGAGCTTGAGGTTGTATTGTGGTGAGTATTTGAAGATGTTCATACCATGAGGATGCGTCGGTAGCTGTCTCGGTCAATACCCCACAGTTTAAGATCAGTCTTGGCCTTGACGGTGGCAGCTCTGGGAGTCCCATAAATTAGGGCCAGCTCTCCAAAACTACCTCCTTCCCCAATGTTGGTCACCAACTCTCCATTCACGTAAACCTATAGATAGAAGAAGAAAAAGGATGAGATGAACAGGGTCTTATAAGCTTAAGTAGTTTAAAAAGTGTTTCTAAGACTGATTTGCTCAGTAAAGTTTTCTCTGTGATCTAGACTACTTAGCTCTTTAGACAAGACTCTCTTAAAGGTTCTCTGTCCTCCCTATCTCTCCATCAACCCCTTTTGTTTTCTTTGTCTTGTCTTTTTGGAACCTTCTCTGTGATCTGGGAGTAATGGTCAGGGAGACTTTGTAGGTCTATCCTCTAATACACAGTCACACACACAACGATGATCACTTACATGCAGACACATGCACAGCTTCATTCAGGCCAGCCTCTAAAGATCTACAGACAATTCAACCTCAGTGAAGCTCACCGTGACAGTCTCTGAGGCCGTTACGGTTTCACTTGTCAACACACTATCCACTATCTTGTTGACTTAATAACACAGAGGAGGGGAGGAAGGGAACAAGTAGAGAAAAGGAGGCAGTGGGGGTTTACTCCTCTGTTTGCTGCTGTGAACTCCCAGATTTGTTGGAAGCTTTTATTCAGATTCAGAGCAGACCACAGGGGACTCATCCGTCACTACAAACTGGAATGGCTTCAGATAGATGCAGAATGCTGACTACGGTTACGTCAAGCTCAAAACAATTATCTGAATGTTACAAAAGTTACAGCTGACAGAAAAGGCTATTTTTACCTTTCTAATTTATTTAAACAATCAGATAAAGTAATACTTTGATTCAGATGGTGGACAAATAAATAATTCAGTAGATAAATGTATTATTATTGAGAGAGGCTGACAGATTCTAAACATGTTTCGTACAGTTGGATCTTCACCATGTCAACATAAGCACAACATGTGCATTGCTGCTAGTAATTAAGAAATCAGGATTCCTGGAAAATGCATGTTTAAGTGTGTGTAGTAGTGTTTGTGGTTGCTTTGTTTGCAACTGTAAACTCTTCCAAAGTAATGATAAAATAAACCCCCTGTTGGAATTTTATTTATATAAAAACATGCCAACCAGTTAGAAAATCTTCTATATAATTTGCTGAAGTGCACTAAAAGTTTAATTACAAACAATCAAATTATGTTTCATTTTGAATGAAAGCCTTCATTCCTTTAGGGATGCACCCTTTTATAAATACAGGCCGATGTTTGTAAGTGAAAAGATTTGTGCGTCGTCATGAAGGGGTGTTTACATTAGTGGCAGATTTTAGGCAGTTTAAGTGACGCTGGCAGATTTACACCCTGTCTAATGAGAGACATCTCCACACTCTAATAACCACGGCACTGATCTTGAGGCAGTTTGGTGCCAGGGTTGTGGTTGGGAGGCAGTCGCTGTCTGTCCAGATTGAAGAGAGGATAAAGTAAGGGAGACACAGAGGAGCATAGAGTTCTCGCTGGGGTAAGTTTGGGATTATCTTCCCACATGGTGACAAAGTTCTGTGAGAGCAGATTTTTGGGTGTCAACAGTGTCAAACCTCATCTGGTATAACACATTTATTGAACAATTACGACACTCCCTGTACATCTGTGGAGCAGAGCATCATTTCAATTAAAAACTGTGGAATAAGTTTGAAAAAAATATATAAAAAGAGCTATATAAAAAAAAAGAATAAATATCTATAATGAGCTGCAATTGCAGATAAAATTCACCAGGCTCTAGTTTAGCACAATCAACTGTTTGGAGGTTTCTATAATGTTTGAAATTTATTTCGGAATCAAAAAATTACCTGAAGTGGTTTTCTATTTCATTTCAGTATGTTTGATCAATTGAGCTCTAACGTTCAGCATGCAAATATTATTTGATCACCAAGTTGCATTGCTCGCAGTAACAGATGTGCTTTTCCGCTATGCCCAGAATCTAATATACGCAGGACTTGTTTTACAGCTGCAGTGTACGGACTTTGCTCCTGGACACTGTATGTGTAAAGTTGTATGTGTTGTATGTGTAAAGAACAACATGGAGTTCCATTCTTATATAAATGCTTCGATTTGCTAGCTTTACTAACTTTATGCACTTTACACTGTATTAATAGTGTCATGCGAGATTTACGCTTCGTCGTGCATGCACCTAGGGGCGGGACTAAGCAGCATTAAGCGGAAAGGTGGAATAGTGTCGAAAACAGAATTGAAACTGAATAAATGTATTTGAGTTTTTATAAAAATAACAATTGGAAACAATTGTAAATATGCAATGAATTAAGAAGAATTCCACCAAGAAAGCCCAATACCCTCTCTTTAAAAAACATTCTCTATTTCATGCTTGAGGTCATTTTATTTTGATATATTTCCAAGGCAAAGACAGCAGACTCTCTAAATAGATTTTTTTTTCCTTTACAGTGAATTTTATCTCATTTGTCTGATCCAAAATAGCCAAGAAGACTCTTTCACAGGAATCTAGAAATAGACCTGTTCCGTATCTAATCCTTTTTGACATACTCTATCAGGAAAAAACGAGGGCAGCACATTGAGATTTAGGAAGTAGCTGTTTCTATGTTGAGATATTATCTGAATATTTTTGCTTCCCTCTTTCTGTGTAGGAGGGTGAGTGATATTTGCAACCTTAGCCAAGCTCACCAACCTTCTTCTGTCCTCTAACCCACCGTCTCTGTGCTCACTGCTGTAAGATGATAAGGTCACTTCCTGTTTAACTTTCCATCAGCTCCCGTTTTATCTCTCCACTTAACTCTATCGCTTTGTGTCAGGCTCCCAAAGACAAAAGATCTTCTCAGTTTGAGAGCCTTCACAGAGTGATTGACTCTAAAACGCCATGTTCAGATTGGCATCGGACTGGAACCAAAGTTTAGAGAAAGAACAAAAACATTCGGGCAGCTTTAAGACCTACAAATTTGTTAAAAGGAACTCTCACCCCTGGCACAGACTCACCCATTTGCAGAAAGTAACTAGGCCACTTACTGTATGCTGATGATCAAATGTTTATTCATGCCATCTGATTGCACTACTTTTTCTATTTACAGTACTATTCATTTACAAAAATCCATTGATGGAATAACCTGGTCATTTCATCAATGACCAGGTATGATGAAATTTCAGAGCAGGTTTGTCAGAACAAGACCAGGTTTGTCTGAACGAGAGCCAGACACTTGGGAGGCGTTCAGAACGAAAGCTGGACGGCATTTAATAAGAAGACCAGTGACCTATAAAAGCTGGTCAGTTAGTGCATTCAGGTAGTCAGTTCATTATTCTAAACAAATACTTTTGCTGACCCAATACCTGATCAACAAAACACGACCAATCGCAGTGACCCCCGACCATGATATTTCTGCGACATGCCTATCCAGATGGAACAAAGCACGACAGGTGCTTAGCCTAATGTCAGTATTTTCTGCATTTCATATTTTTCTGTGTCAAAGTCCGGTCCTGGAGCGCTGGTGTCCTGAAGGTTTTCCATGTGTTCTTGCATTTACACACCTGACCCAGGTTACTGGGTCAATGGGCCAAATTTGATTGGTTGTTGATTTCACTTCATGCGCATCAACTGTGTTGAAGCAGGAACACAATGAAAACCTTCAAGACACCGGCCCTCGAAGACCAGACTTTGACACCTCTTTCAGAAACAGATGAACATCTTTTTCATAATAAAGTGGGTGTCGATCACGTGTTTGCTTGAGAAATGAGAAGTGAACCTTGCACTAGTTGGAATTACAAAAAAAAAACCAAACAAACAAAAAAAAAAAACAGCCGAGAAACATTGACCCATTAAATATTAACCCAGTAGTAGGTTTGTACCCTATTTCTCAAATAAATCAAGTTTTCTTTTTTCTTTTTGGCTACGCAGTGGAATTTAATCATTAGTTTGAACTGCTGAGACCAAAATAAAAAGTTTATCACAGTTACCATAGAGTAGAGTGATTCTAAGTCGTCCAGTTAATTCTTTGGTTTCTTCTGATTTTATATTAATTGTTGTGTTTCTGATGTAAACATTGCATGACGGATGCTTTATTTTAAGGGTGTATCATTTTTATCTCTCTGTATCAGTTAAATAAATCAATTTCAACAACACAGATTGACTTAAATCTCTTAAATAACTTCCTGAGTAATATACTCAAATAGACACTCTTAAAAAATTGCTGTGGCAACCCCTGAAGGGAAATGCCGAAAGAAGAAGAAGAAGACACTCTTAAAAACAAAAGAAATCTGTAAGAGGAAGCTCCTGATTTCAGTAGACTCGGATTCCACTGAGACAAACTCTTTCAAATAGATTTTCTTTACAACAAAAGAATGAAGAACAGGTTTTAATAAAATACAGTGCTTTTAGTAAAATCGTGGCATAGAAAAAAAGACATGTTTATGTGTGTTACTTACGTCCACTTCACCTTGGTCAATCACATAAAAGTTGTCACCTTCATCACCTGAGAGGCAAAGAAAGACATGTGTATAAGAAAATTTGGTGGCGAACCAATTGGTAAGCTCTTTAAGTCATAATACCATTCTTAACGGCTAAAAAGCTTAAACTCATAAGCCCTGGCACTCATTTTAATGTTTTGAGTATCCTGCTTGTTGGAACAACTGAACATGCATTTAAAGTCTTAAAACATTCAGGACCTCCAACTTTCTGGACACACCCAGCTCCAAAAGTGCTACTACTTTCTCCTGAGAGCACATTTATGGGTTTGCCAGTAACTTTGTGAAACAGGGCGCCCAGCGGCAGAAACCTAAACGCGATGGCAACCGTCATTAATGCTGCTTCTGCAGTTTAATAGCGGAAACTTTGAAACAGACGTGCTAGAACTTTCAGAGCTACAATGTATCTGTATGATGTGAAGGAACAAAGCAACCAAATAATGTGGTGGACAAATTTAGCAAAGAGTTTTTTAAAACCACCATTTATTTAAAGGGGGGTAATAATTTTTACCTCACAGTATTTACTTGTATAGATAAATATGGAACCATCTGTTTGCTTAGAAATGGGACATTTGCAGAAATAAATATAGGTAAAAAAAGTTTGTAAATATTTGGAACCTTCTGGCTTTTACATTTATTAAAATTTTTTCAGTTGGTTTTTGAAACTGTACATTTCTCCTCCTCTCGCTTCTTGTTTAGTCCTTCCCCCTTAGCGTAAGCACAATGCATGGCAAATCTTGTTCGAGGCTGTATATTGGAAGACAGTAGCTCAGTGGTAGAGCATTCGCCCGCGGTCCGGAAGTCAACCGAGAGTTCGCCGATTCGATTCCCACTGAGTTCACCTCTCCGGTCTTTGGAGAAGACTCCTAACCCCCCGTCTGTCCCACCATTGGCGTCGTCGTGTGTAGTAGTGCAGCACACAAATTTTCCAGATGAGGGATGAATAGAGTATATAAAAAAATAAAAATATACAGTGTATGCCGCATCAAGTTACCAAAGTTAGAACATATTGACTTATTTTGGTGCATTTTTATATAAATGGCACTCCATGTTAGGACCGAGCACTGTTGCAACACTTCCTGCTTCAGTTAGAATGTAAGTGGTGCAAAAAACAAAATCTGTGGCCAAGAACAACCTTGCATCTAATTACGCAAACATACAGTATATGAGTTAAATAGAAAACCACTGCAGATATGTTTTTTATGAAGGAATAAAGTTCAAACATTGTATAAACTTCAAAAATCCCCTCTTTTTAAAGTATTTCAGCATTTCAGCATTATGTGATGCAAGATCACATAATGCTGTTGATGGTTCCTAGGATTTCAAAAAGTACAGTTGGAGGTAGAGCCTTTAGCTACCAAGCTCCAGTTTTATGGAATAAGCTCCCAGCTCAAGTGAGAGAGGCAGACAGTGTTCCTACATTTAAAGGGAGGCTTAAAGCATTCCTGTTTGAACAAGCTTATCAACAGGCCAGATAGAAACAGATTCATTTAGCTGATATAATTACTAGTTGGCTGCTAGATAGTAAAAGCTGGGGAAAGTATGGTACATTGGGGTTCTGTCCTCTAATTCTATCTACTATTCTCTGCCAGACTGCCTTGGCTCTTTCCCCGTACCCCCTACTCTTACCCTCTACTCTAAACCCCTGGCTTTCTATCTCATTCATTGTTCTCAATTGTCTGTTTATTAGAATTACACTGCTAGTTGGTACAATACAATTCATATGTTGTCCACTTCTCTCCCTCCTGTCTGGGAGAGAGCCCCATTCAGGACTCTGCATTCCTGTCCTGGGCATGGCCACACCGAGGAGACCTCCGTGCTTCTTCATCCCCGCTCCATCAGGATGAAATCCATCTACTCATCCCCGCCCTGGGCATCGCTGGGCTGAGGAGTCTCCCGTGTTTCCATCAGGATGAAGAACATCTACTCATCCCCGTCCTGGACATCTCCGGGCTGAGGAGTCCCCCAGTGTTTCCATCAGTATGAAGACCATCTTCTCATCCCCGTTCTGGACATCTCCGGGCTGAGGGGTCTCCCGTGTTTCCATCAGGATGAAGAACATCTATTGACTTCTTTAGATATTTAGCTGTAGATTAGAACAAGCTAATACTGTATTTAAACAATAATCTGTGACACATTGTTTGCTCGTCCCAGGGGAGGGATCTCTCTTTCACGTGGATCCCCATGAGGTTTCTTATTTTTTCCCCACTGATGGGTTTTTTAGGAGTTTTTCCTCACCGAGAAGGAGAATCTAAGTGCATAAATTTTGTGTTTGTGCATATTTGTGTTAATACATTCCTCTTTTTCTTGTGAAGCCCATTGAGAGGAACATTCTGTGATTTTGGGCTATACAAATAAAATTGAATTGAAAGATTTGCTGAGTTGGGGATGCTGTGTTTACTGATTTGCTTACTGACACTGGCATGACAAAACGAACCACTGAAGCTGGTTGATGTCTTTTAAAAGCATCGGGAATACAGATAAGACTGAAAAGTTTTCCTCTAATTATGCTATCCATTACATGGACAGAGGAAATCATTAAAAATGACAGACAGGCACATGCACGAGCTCTTCCTGCAGTTGTCTTTAACAATAGGAGGCGAGTGCAAATAGATTCAGAGGCACAAGTAGTAGTAATGCATGTCTGTGCAACTAGTAGGTACCAGGTTAGAGGGCAACCCTGTGTGTATTCCTTGTGTGTATTTTCACCTTAGGAGTTGAAAGGCTGAGAGCACCCTGTGAGTAAAGTTCACAAGAGTTCACACGCCTAATTAATACTGAGTGGAGTGGAGGGCTCGTTAATCATAGAGCTCTATTTGTCACACAAACTGCTCCTTGTCTGTCTCAGTGAAAACCCCAAAGATACATGAATACATATACGCTTAACCTGCTGCAACCTGGCCCCCTGCTAATTTTTCTTCTCTCTCTTTCATCTCCTCTATCGCTCTTTCAGTCCCCCTCTCACTGTGTCTGTCTTTTCTTCTGCTCTTCCTGTCTTTTATCACTTTGGTGCCCGAGTCTTTGTCTTTGGCCTTTTGCTTAAGAGAGCAGGCAAATATTTGACCAAAACCTGGGGACACACTCACACACAGTCAAGTAGGCTGGTGTAAAGCGTATGGCCTTGTTTCTACACTGGGTAACTGATGTCTGTCCAGCTCAAGTTCTATGGTTTTGCTCAAAAGAAAAAAACATAAGTACATCCTTAAGTGATTTTTGTATCCACAACTCCGAGAGACCACTGAAATGGGATGTCAGAAAGACTAATTCTTCCAAGATTTCTCAATTCTATTTCAATGACCCAAACAATACACTAAAATTGATTGTTTGATGCGACATACTGTCCCTTTGGGGTTTGGCAAGCACTTTTATGTTTATTGCAAAATAATTGCCTGTTTTGGCAACTAATTTATCATTTCTGACAAAAAAAGTTCAAACTTTTAAAGCCAAATCTTTTATTGAAATACAAAAAACTTTTTTCTTTCAATTTTAAGTACACATAATCAATTCAATAATGTTTCCAAAAGTTCAAAAAAATATGATAAAAAATGAGTACATAATAAAAAAAAAAAAAGTTTTGCACTCAACAAAGGTTTGCGTACACAAGACCAATTGATTAGTTTTCAATTCCGATGGTACAGAACGTCTGTCTATTAGTGACCCTCAAACTTGTTTGGGATGCACCGTACTTCTTGCCTGCTAATTAGCTAGGATATGCTCGTAATCTCCTCTTTGTTAATTGCCAGTCAGCCAGTAATTGACTCAACAAAGTTTTTGCTCTCCATTTACTTATTTCATTTTATCTTCTGAACCGCTTACCCCTCATGGGGTCACGCGGGATGCCGGAGCTTATCCCGGCTGATTTAAAGGCAAGAGGCAGGGTACATCCCAAACAGATTGCCAGTCTGTCGCATGGCCACATACAATTTCATCCCACACTCTCTTCCTAGGGAGAATTTTGTAACAGCCAATTAACCTGCATGTCTTTGGAGGGTGGGAGGAAACCACAGTGCCCGGAGAAAACCCACACATACATGAAGAAAACATGCAAACTCCACACAGAAAGGCCAGTGTTTTAAACCCCGTCCCACCCTGAACCCCATTTTTCCCGGCCATGGTGCTAACCACTGCGCTACCTTGCAGCCTCCATTTACTCAAAAGCAGAAAATACAGCAAGAGCTCATGGATGACCTCTATAATGCGAATATTAATAATAATAAAATAATGTATACTTTATTGATCCCTCACCGGAGAAATTTGTGTGCTGCATTACACCGCAGCAGGTTACCAAGACGGCACCAATGGTGGGAGAAACGGAGGCTTAGGTGTCTTCTCCAAGGACCCTAGAGGTGAACTCAGTGGGAATCAAACCCATGAACTTTCAGTTAACTTCCGGTTAACATCCGGTTAATTTCCGGTCTGCGGGCGAACGCTCTAACACTGAGCCACTGCCTCCCCCTAAAAAAAATTGTGCGCTGCATTGCAACGCAGCAGGCGGCCACAATGGCACCAATGGTGGGAGAAACAGAGGGTTAGGTGTCTTTTCTAAGGACCCTTGACGTGAACTCAGTTAGATTCGAACCCGCAAACTTCTGGTTAACTTACCGTCCGAGGGCAAACGCTCTACCACTGTACCACCGCCTGCCTAGCTAGTGTCCGTAGGGACACTAGCTAATAAATCACACTAGCTAGTCCCACACTAGTAAGTCCCTAGCACTTCCTAGCACCAGTGGGATCCCTGCAAAGCAAATAGAGGTAAAAGTATCACAAAACTAACTTGCCAAATAGGTTAAGCACATAGTTTCCATGTAAAATGTGTGACTTTTGGATAAAGTTGCAAGTTAATGTGACTTCACTATGTTTGGTTGATTAAACCCAACTTGTCTTTAACTACGTCTTTAGTCTGACAAAAATAAGTCCTTGTGCTGTGTGTAAATAACGTGTGTAACCAGTCATATGGTTGGGGTTTTTTGAGCTGTACACTAGTACAGACATTAGCCATGACTTCAGTCCTGTATATACCACACTCAATAGTGTTTTAGCAATGGACTGTCTGGAACTGGGGGCCCTGTAAAGTAAGGCAGACCTATTATCACCAAATTAGGACAGATACACTCCTGGATGATGTCTTGAAAGTAGGTAGGAGACCCTGAGTGGACGTCCAAGCAACAACACTTTTTTTCTGTGTTTGTGTGTTGGAAAACTATGCTGTAAAGTACTGTGTGTGATTTTGCGCAGGTGGTAACATAGTATTATCTGACAGTGAGAATTTGTCAACAAGAATGTGTGTTTTCAGTGCTTGAAAATATGTGATTAAATGTGTCTGTGTTTGATAGGAGTTTAAGAAGGGGAGACCTGGAAAAATACAGTCTGGCCGCACTGGTCTGTGTTTCTTCCATTTCTAAGGATGACTTAACTCAAGGTTTTGGACGACCGTTTGGCAGAAGAAAGCGACCCAACAGCTGGTGCAGGTCAAAGGAATGTGTGAGAGGGCCAATATGAGGAAAAGGGAGTGGTAAGATAAAATAAACATGGCCAGTGGTGGCAGGGGATTGATACATTCTTTCAGATAGGCCTATTGTGGATTATCAAAGAAAGCATCATTTTAATTGCTTCCTTCGCTTTAAAGTAGTTTAATGGTTCAAATTTATGCAAAAACCAGGTCACTCACAGCATCAGAGAGATAAAAGAAATCATATTTACGATTCAAATCCCTCACAAAAACATAAAAAAATGGAAATAATATAAAGATCAAACTGATTCAAAATTTAAATCTACCTCAAAATTTATCAACATGCAACAAAAAGACGACTTAATTAGATAAAAATATTGTTACACACCTTGTTGGATGACTGTTTCTCCAGCAATGTGGGTGACTGGGAACATGGCATCGAATATGTCACTGAAAAAGAAAAAAGGAGTCATGAAGATATGAAAAAGAGGAGGACACAACAACATGCCTTATAGTTGCCATTTTAACACCATCTCAGCTTTTCTGAATTGTTTACTACCCTGTTAATCTCAGGCTAAAGAATATAGAACATAAGTACAGTTCAGTGGAGGAGTGAGGTAACCATCATCACTGTATGAGCTCTATCAGCAGGTAGTGAAGGCCAAAGAGAGTCCTAAGAACTCTGGCTGAACCCAAAACACACACAGATGCACACACGCACACACAACTGCACAAACCAAATCCCTGTGAAAGTGTACTGGTTTCATCTCAGCAAATACGCCGTATTTCCAGGTAAAACCATCAAAAAGAACATCAGGATGCCAGTATAGTTCATGACAAGGGTTCAAAATAGTGGTTTTCACAAATGTTAGACTAACTTTTGTGAACTTTGTTAAACATCATTGATATAAAAGTCTTTTATTATTGGTTTTTGAGAAATACACCACTCTTCTTTCACCATTTCCCTTTAGGAATCGCCACAGGAAGTCAGTTTCTTGTATCTAACCCTATCTGCTGCATCTTCTTCGGTCACGCCAACTAACTTCATGTCTTCCTTCACTGTATCCATGAAGCTCCTCTTTGGTCTTCCTTTAGGCCTCTTTCCTAGTGGTTCCAAACCCAGCATCCTTCTTCCGATGTACTCGGTCTCTCTTCTCTGCACATGTCCAAACCATCTCAGTCTGGCCTCTCTGACTTTATCTCCAAAACCTCTAACATGTGCTGTTCCTCTGATACAGTATACTCATTTCTAAACCCCTCCATCCTGGTCACTCCCAGAGAGATCCTCAACATCTTCATCTCTGCTACCTCCATCTCTGTTTCCTGTCTTTTCCTCAGTGCCACTGTCTCTAGACCAAACAGGATGGCCGGTCTCAGCACGGTTTTGTACACTTTCCCTTTCATTTTAGCTGAAACTCTTCTATCACACATCACACCTGATACTTTTCTCCATCTGTTCTACCATGCCTGCACACACTTCTTCACCTCTTTTCCACACTCTCCATTGCTCTGGACTGTTGATCCTAAGTACTTAAATCTTCTACCTCCTTTATCTCTTCTCCCTGTAACCTCACTTTTCCATTTGGATCCCTCTCATTCACACACATGTACTCTGTTTTACTCTGACTAATCTTCATTCCTCTTCTTTCTAGTGCAAACCTCCACCTCTCCAGCTTTTCCTCCATCTCTTCCCTCCTCTTACTACAGATCACAATACACCACTGATTTTTTATTTTGGATTTTTTTCCCATATTAATATGTTATCCTCCCAATATTATTTACACATCAACCCATCTAAATTGAAGGAATACAATATTGGAATATGTAAGTACGGTGACTTGCTTCTTTGACTCAACAATAATATCAATTGAACTGGATGTAACTCCTGAACCGTTAACGCCAGCTTTGTTATCCCAGTGGCTCCTGTAAGCTGTGTTTCCTCTTCCAGCATCATGTAAGATGCACAGTTTTCAGCTAGTTCCATAAGTCAGGTAAATATTAGTTCCAGTGAGGAGTTGAGATTGATCACAACTTGTGGGTATGATAAGAATTATTACAGTTCCATAGTAATACTTAGTTGCTAGAAACAGTAGGAAGCCAGACTAAGAAGCTACAATGTGGAGATGGTGAATGAGTTGGAAGAAGAATGCTGAATTTTTACCTCCCAGGCAGGATTCAAGGAGAAAATTATATATATAGAAGGAATTTTACAGATGCACTTAAGGACTGGACTGGTCCACCAACACAGAGATGATTTACAAAAAGGGCCTGAGTAAACTGTTCTACCTTAGAAAGCTCAGGTCCTTCAACGTCTGCAACAAGATGCTCTCCATGGCTTACCATGCCATCATGGAGAGTGTCCTGTTCTTTGCTGTGGCTGCCTGTAGAGCTGGTATAAAAACAAAGGATGCCAACAGACTAAACTGGACGTGTGGTTGGCTTACCCCTCGCCTGCGTGGAGGAAGTTGCGGGGGACAGAACGAAAACAAAACTGACTTGTATGATTGTAGCACTGCAGCACTCAAATTTCCCTTTGGGATAAATACAGTATTTTTAATTTCAATTAAATTAAAGAAGGACATAAACAGTAGGTTGTTGGTGTAAAAGAAGATGTGATTTGATGGAAAGAACTGATATACCATAAAGCTCCTAAAGAGAAAAGCCCAGAAGAAAAGAAGCTATTGTTCTCACATTTGGGCCAAGTCCCTTTCAGTTCCTACTGCTGGTAGTTACCAAGAAAAGAAAAATACATAGAGAGAAATAACTGTCAGGTTGTTAAAACCAGGTGAACTTTAATAATTATGGCAGATTGATTGCTTTATATGATCCCCAAAGGGAAAATGCTACTAAAAGCTTTAAAAAGTTGTGATTACTTTGTCTGCATCTATGTGTTATACTGGAGTTGTGCAGGAGTTTAAATATAACTGTTATGTTTCAGAGGCTGTGATCATGCAGGCATCTTCTTCCAAGAGAGAAAACAAAACCAATACAGGTAGCTGTGTGTATGTGTAATTTCTGTTTTTAGCCAGCAGTAAGAGCTCCCATTAGGGTTTTGCTAATTGGCCTGTTTGACTGCATGAAGCCTGAAAAGATAAGTGCTCCACTTGTGGAATGTGTTAGGACAAGAGACACATCCTTCCTCTCTACAGCTCTAGGCTGTATTTATCCATCTAATCAGTTGCATACCGCCTGTCTTATAGAGAAATATAGAAAAAAATAAAAGAGGGCCAGGTATATCAAAGGCATAGAGGAACTGCTGAGTGAATCTGAAGCGAGTCTGAGCTTGCTGAGTTCGTACGTTTGTAAGACGCTGATTGTGTGCATTTAACTCTGTGTGGCTGCATCAGAGTTTATGCTTCCTGAGAAAACACACGAGTTTGTACAAACTAACTTGTAGGTGTGTATGAGTGTGTGCTCCTGATGATGAACAAGATTATGTAGAAATTGCAAAAAAGTGTTTTTCATTTAGAGTAATTAAAATAGGGAAAAGAGAAACTGTATGTTGACATGTGCTTGAAAAGATCTGAGGATCTCACTGAACGTCTAAAGAGACTTACTTATGTGCCAATGAATAGAAAGCAGAGTGAAGAAGTGGGATTTCAGCCAACTTTGCAAACAGGTAGGGCTTGTGTGTTGCAGCTGGCTACTGACTCACACATACTTGAGGACATGCATCCACGTCCAGAAAAACATTTACCAAAAGACGTGTCCTCTTTGAAGTGTACAAACAACAAAAAAAACCCACGTATGACAATTGGGGAAAAAAGCAACTTGTTGATGCAGCTGTGTGCGTTAATAAAGTAACACACACTTTGTTGCTATTACGATATATTTTTACCGAAGGATGTTTAAATAAAAATGCTTATAACGATGTGGTGACATGACAAGCAGATTCCAATGCTTTGATGGGAGTTAGTCAGACCAACATCTGCAGGAGCGCCCAAAACGCTTCCCACATCTCTGGCCACCTGTGCTTGGCATGAAGTTTGTTTATCCTAAGAGCAGTCAGTTTAAAGTCACGTATTCCTAACATTGGGATTTAATTATCTTAGTGTAAGGTAAAGTTCAAATACAAAAAAACGATAACATTTCATACTATAAGTCGCTCCGGAGTCTAAGTCGCACCCCCAGCCAAACTATAAAAAAACTTGCAACTTATACTCCGAAAAATACAGTACACGGCTTTAACAAAACGATGAGTATAACAGGAAAAACAACATGGATGACAGGCTACTAATGCCTAAAATGTTTTGTTTTGTGTATTAAGTCACTATGGATGACAACACATCACACATTGAAGCAAAGAGTTGTTGACAAGCTTAAAATCAACAACAAACGATCCTAAAAATTTAAATGACAATAAATCACTTAAATGGCCCCTTAACAAACTGGCGACCTGTTCAGGGTGTATCCTGCCTTTCGCCTGAAATCAGCCAAGATAGGCTCTGGCACCCCCCGTGACCTGTTTAAGGGTAAGCGGTTCAGAAGCGGTTAAATGCACTGAATTGAAAATAGGTCGAGAGGTCGAGAGGAGCCAGATGGGGTGGTTTGGGCATCTGGTCAGGATGCCCCCCGAGCGCCTCGCAGGCGAGGTGTTTTGGGCACGTCCCACCGGGAGGAGACCCAGGGGCAGACCCCGGACCCGTTGGAGAGACTATGTCTCTCACAGCTGGCCGAGGAACGACTTGGGATCCTTCCGGGTGAGCTGGAGAATGCAGCCGAGGTGAGGGAGGCCTGGGCTGCCTGTTTGAGGCTGTTGCCCCCGCGACCCGACCCCGGAACAAGCGGAAGATGACGGAACGGAACAGAATTGAAAATACTTTCTTAATCCTCGAAGGGAACTCTTTTCCTAACAGTTCATCCTGAATTTTCTTCATGTCTGTGCTCAAAAATTCTTCCTCTGTCTTCCCTCTCAATCCTCTCTCTTTCCCTCTAATTGTCTTACTGACTCACCTATTTCACCCATCTCTTAGTTTGACGCCCCCTACATGAAGTGATTAATCTTGTCCTTTCCGCTACCTGTAGCCCCTGTGACCTTTTGAAAAGGCAATGCAACCCCACCAACAAAGGATGTGTTATTCTGAAGGCCTCACATTGAGAGACAGAAAAGCAATGACAGAGAGAGAGAGAGCGGTGGGCGGGGGTATAAGTCTCATCTTTACCCATTACAGGCAGGGAGAAAATGCTTATAAAGACCCTGTCAAGTCAAGATGTTTCCTAACAAGTAACCAATAGCACTGAGGCGGTCTCATAAAAAAAGTTATAGAAATAAGTCAGAAAAACGCTGCACCCTCTGGCACCTTGTACAGATATGTAACTATGCATGTTTGAGAGTAGTAATGATACATAACAAAGGCCGCGCTTTTCTGTCTTTCAACAATGGTAGGATAATAGTTTGTCACTGTTCCTTATGAGTCATGAAAAGTGTTTAGCTTAGGGGGATTTTAGTTGCTAAGAAAATTGAATCAGGGTTGCTTATTGTGGCTAAATTGCTTGTTGTTCTTTCACGTTGGCAGTGAAAGCCTCCCTCCTTTAATCTCCTCTTTCCTCCCTCCTAATCTCTCGACCAGTGCAGATGTTTATTTACTCAGCAGCTTACATCTTATCTTTAACACTATGACATCAACACACAGCACCGACATTGTGCTTTTACCGACAAAGGGTTTTATAGAAGCACGACATACCGCCGTATCTTTGTGCTTCTTAATGGGTCGCAGAATGTTGACTTACCCAAGACCTAAATGTTAATCCGAATGCTTGCTTTGTTTGAGTTGTGTATGTTTTTGTAATACACAGGATAATCAACAATTGTACAGCACAGGGGAACTTCCCAGTTGTGTCTTAGCTTGGCAGAAACATGTCACTGGTTTGGCTGGCAAACTGCTGTTGACATTACAACCTAAAGGATCATTTCACAACTCAAAGTGATTGTAATTGAGGGGGGTGATTCTCTGAAATCAGAACAATAGTCTGTGTTATGTTAGAATAAACATTTCCAATACAGAAATGGTGGCCTGAGGACACAAAAAGTTTGAACAATATGTGCAAGTTCCAACTGCAAGGTGATAAAATCATGTGGTGATTAAAAGTAAATGTTGTTACTCTGTTTATACTGCATCCATAATTGTAACACATTTTTAAGCCACCAATGTGCAGACAGAACAATAGATTGATGTGTAATAGTCCTGTTTTGCTCTCAATATTTAGTAATCATAGGAATATTACATGGAAAATATGTACCTTAAAACTCCCAGAATCTTAGGTAGCAGGTTGCTATGAACAACACATAAACAGTTCTGGGTTCTTTTTTTGGCCTTGTTAATGATTAGTGAGCATTTCACTTACAGCATAAACTAATTCACAAATATGAGCTTGCAAACATAAATGAGTTTCCACTGAGAGGAGTGAAAGAAACGCTTTAGCATGAGTAGGGCTAGTTGGAATACAGCTTTATGAGGCTGGTTAAGTGCTGCAGAGTTTATTGTCCAGCGTTTAAAGTTCTGCAAAAGCGGCCAAACTCACTCACAAGGAACAAACAACTCACCCCACTAGGTGCTTTGTGCAATAACTATAACTTTGCCTTTTAAATTGCAATTGTCGTTACATAACCATTCAAGCGAGCACATGCACTGATGTTTTCAAATGCAGATAGAAACTACTGATAAGAGGCGAGTCTGCGAGTCAGCGACAGAAAAAAGGGGCAGCTGAGAGGGATAATTGCAAAGCTCAGAAGTATTCAAGGAGGATATTTATAACATAAAAGCTCTTGACACGTGCTCTAACTAACTCACTAAAAGATGAATTATTAACTAAGAAAAATTAATAAAACATATTTTGGTCCAATTTCTCTGAATTAGATTCTATCCTGCACTGAGCACTTTCTAAATTGTTTTTACAATTTGACATGAGGCGAGATAATTGTGACCCAGGCTAAGGACAGAAGTGAACGTTTATGAGAAGAAATATGGTTTAATATCAAACAAGAAGATGGAAAGAAGGTTTGCCGAAGAAAGCAGAGAAACTAAAGTAGCTGATATGAGAGAAAAGGATGCAGGAGACAGGGTTTGATGGAGAAAACAGACTTGCTGTGTCAACCCACTGAATGGAAAAGTTTAAAGAAAAAGTAGAATATGAGTACAGAAAGTTGCTGAGGAAACGTCAATTTCACACATCCATGTGCCACTTACACTTCCAAAAACAAACAAAAATAAAGAACAATACTCGTAAAATTGAGAAAACATTCACTTTGAAGGGTTTAAGAAGGTTGTGGTTTGTAGATGGATCAGAACCCAGTTTATGTAAGCTGTTTTTCTAGTTGAAACCCCGGGAGTATTACCTGCCTACACAGTTTTTCAAACTTATTTAAGAACATTTTTACAGGGTCCTTCTGTTTTTCTGATGTGATGGGAGTTAAATGTGGAGCCTACCATGCAGCAGAGGTGGTCCTCTGGGTTTACAGGTGGACATTAACACTTTACGGATGATGACCACTTGCTGACGGCCAACGAGGTGGGAGGGTGCCACATTTAAGTGAAGAAAAGAAGAAAACCTTCACTTTTCACAAACTCATTGACCTTTTTCCCATCTGCCTTTAAATGTGGTCGTAAGGACTCTAAATACAAGACTGACAAACATCAGACGCTCCAAAAGCCACTTGGCATTCTTTCAGTTTGCCATGGTTTAAAAAACACTGAATCTAATTGTTGAAAAGATTCTGTAGTGCATTCAATGTTTCTCTTAAAGATCTAATATATTCACATATCTGGAGGTCTTAGAAAGTTCAGTGAGTTTGTAGTTAAAAGTTGTGTTGCAAATGAACTGAGTAAGGAGGCCCTGTGTGTTAAAAACACACACCTGGCTCTGGTTGGTTTATAAGGGGTGTAAACCTGAATGCATCCTGTTGCCTGTAAGTGCAGAAGTGTGTCTTAGTGTGTGTGTACAGCAAGACTAAAAAGGGCCAGTGCAGTCACGTTAGTGATCTGCGTGACCTGTGGACTTCTGCTAAAACCAGGTAAAAGAATCTGTCATTTGCACATACTGCAAGGTTCAGACCACCTGTGAGGACGAGGAGAGGCATTGGAGGGAAGATGCTTGTCATGCTAAAGATATTTTTAGGTTTTCTTAGTAAAAAAAAAAAAGAAAAAAGTTCCTGGAAATATTTATGTTTGATTTTAAGTCAGATATGTTACAAACATTTTTCAATAAAATATTACATTATTTGATTAAACGACTAACCAAATTTAAGACTGTATTCATAAGACGAAGGGTTGTTGGTGAATTCATTGAAATCATTAAGTGAAATCATTTTTACCACCAAACCCCCTTTTTTAAAAATAAGCTATTAGCTTATAGAGGTAGCTTTGAGTTTGTGATTAAAACATTCCTCTTTGGAAAGCCCATCACCAGGCCGGCTAGAAATATAGATAAATAGTTGCTATCAGACTGCTTCGGAGTCAGAAGCCTGCAGAAGTATTGTTTCACTGCTGCTCCTCTTTCCCTGTTTGTAAGCCACTATATAACATAATTTTACACACTTCCACAAGTGGGGAATTAAGAAATTTAGTCCCTCTCGTGCACTGCTTATGGAGACGGATAGGGGAGAAATCCCTTCCCCTGTCCATCTGGGGATGGGATCTCGCCTTCATTTGGATCTCCATGAGTTTTTTTTCCCCATATGCTGTGTTTTTTTCTTACTGAGGAAGAGCGTCTAAGGATGGGACGTCCTAGGTGTGTTTAGTATAACAAAAGGCCATTGTTTATATTGAGATTATTTTTGTGGATTTTTAAATCCAACTTGTAGTGTATAGCCCATTGAGACAACTGTGTAGTAATCTGTGTAGTATTAGGCTATTTAAATAAAATGGAATAGATGCCTGGCTCCTGGTGGATGTCCTCCTGACGTTTGGGCATTGGTTGATCACACCTGTGCTCCTGTCTAAACTGTGAGGCCTTAACCACATGTCTTTGAAATCCTACCTCACTACTGTCAGGAAGAAGCCCACCAACTGCCCCTACAAACGTGACCGGCATGATTTGGTCTTGAGCTCATTCTACCCATCATCAACTTAAATGACAACAATAGAAGAGTGAAAGAAACCTAAAATTACATGAAAGGACATTAGGTATCTTACAATTAGGGTTGGCTTAAACCAATGCAGTAACTTTCTAATAACGTAGTTGCTTTTCTGAACATTTTTGATATAAATAAATCATTATTATTCAGAAAAAAAAGTAAAAGTTTGGAACAACTACAAAGCTGGCATTAGAAGTTTGAATCCTGATAATCTGCCAGTACCAACTTCATGATAGACCACATCAGTTTTATCATGTCCTCATCATTTCTGGTACCTACCAGTGATTTTACCAAAAAAGAGAACCAACAAAGATTTATTTCACTGGGAAGTCTGGGAAACCAACGGTATTCTTAAGATGAGAAGCCCAAAATGAATTGGACTTTGCCAGACCAGGAAAATAAACACCCTTTTAAATACACATGCCTCATCATGGATACATTTTAAGGCTTTTAGAAAGTTCCAGTTTCCAACAGCTTGAACAGCAGACTGCAATAATGGTGCTGAAGTTAGTCATTCCAAACACTGAAAAACTTTTTCCTGCCAATTTAACGTGCCACTTAAATGTGGGCATTTTGAAGGTGAAAGCTGCTGAATAGAGAAAAAGTTGATGATGAGAAAAGAGAAAGAAGGTGTGTTTTTTGGGAAATCTCTTTTTAAAAAAAAAAAAAAAAGCTCAGCACTACATTAAAACAAATATTCTACTTTGACAGTGTCATAGTTACAAGTATTTCTAAAAACGAGCTTTAACACCATAAACAAAGCAGAAACAATACATCAGATGTTTTAGAGTTAACTGAATGGAGTAACTTTAAGTGGTATTCACAGAGGAGAACTGTTACCCCTACACCACAGTGATTCTGTAATTACCTCTTAAACGCAGTGTTTTTAATGGCTCATCTGCACAGGCAAATTTATTTCTACTATTTTACTAGATTCCCACTTTGACAGTATAATTGTGATTCATCCGGCTCCAAGAATGATTTGCAATATTGTCTAACGTCAATAAAAGAGGAAATGTTGAACCTAAAATGTTTAGTTTACCATTTTGCTATGGTACATTTTACCATCATGCTAAATCCCTCCCAAACCCTCCATGAATTTGTGGACCATCTGAAGAGCAGCTTCAGCAACAGACTCCTGCAACCCCGCTGCTCAAAGGAACGGTACAGAAAATCATTTCTGCTGTCCTCCATCAAACTATTTAACCTTTCACTTTCAAACCTGCCATTCACAACAGTTAAAAAAAATCATGTAGTATGATTGTAGTATGATTGTAACACTGCAGCACTCAAATTTTCCTTCGGGGATAAATAAAGTATTTTCAAATCAATTTTCCTGACGCGTTTTCTCATTACATTTTTGTCTTATTTTGTCAATATTTGTTTTGTTTTTTCTTAAACTGTATAACCACATTTGGTTGCTAATATAGCTTTAAGAAAAATGTAACTTGACTGCTAACATGTAACAATAATAACAAATCCTATTACTAAATAAATGCATTTTATGTTTCATTTTAACAAGGAGTACAAAAACAATGGAAAAACAGCAAGTGTCTTCATAGTGATTTTTAAGATTATTATTACCATTGTTAAGATTTTGATTATTAGATCAATTGAAAAGAATAGGATAACTACTAACAGCTCAAATCACAGATATGGGGATTCACATAGGATTAGAATAATCTGAAAGCAAATTATCACTATTATTTTTTTCCCCCTTTATTTTTAAAGACATGGTACCCAAAAAACCACGGACAATATCATAGATTTTTAGAAATGACCAGAGGTCCTAAATCTGGTGCAAGTGGGATTTAAGTCTAATGCAATGCTTTTTCATCCATTATTTGTGTGTAATTGTAAAGATTTGCTCTGCATTTCTGTAGATAAAGTGAACTCAGCTACTCTTCAGGCTACCTCGGTGGCCTCGTCGGGATATACCGGTAATTTGAAGTTCTAAAATACTCTGTTGTGTGCATCAAGAGTGACAGCTCTCTTTTACAGCACTACCTGATAATCCAACACACACCACCTGCTACAGCAGCCATGATGTCAGCCTAAAAACATCACAAACAAGACCAACCCTTCTGGCCCTGCATTTATTTCCTCTCCCTTTCTGTTCTTCCCGTATCCCCTTTCCTCAATGTTGTGATTTGTCTGCTTCGTAACTTTTACCCCCAAACATTTTCTTTGCTTCAATTCATTTTCCTCATGCTGTCAGTCTGGATCAGATTTTCAGTGCTCAGGGATTTTCACACTTTCCTAGCGCCTCTCTCTGTTGTTCTTTGCTCCAGGGCAGGAAAAAGCGAGTTCTTCCTCCACTTAGAAAGAAAAAGGGTCAGGTTTGAATCAGGCGCTGACAGGACTAAGCTTCTACCTCTCTGATGTGTCTGCAGCAGACAAGTCACTGCAAACAGTGAGAAAAGTAGAAAGGGGTGGAGGAGGGCATGAGGAGTTGATTTAATCCTTTTCTAACCCATTAACGACATGCCTGCAAAAAAATGATCTTCACAATCCACATAAATATACTTTTCATGGTTAAAATACCTTTATAAATGGTTTACACGTGATAAGTGCAGTCTCTCTCTAAATCACTCCTTCTCCAACACACACACATATAAACTTAACATCAAGGAATGCCGCAAACTCTGGAGCATATTTTTCCTCTCCTTTCTCCGACGCCATCACTCTCACCTCACAGACGAGAAAAACTAGTCCAAAATAAGAGTTTGTGTTGCAGATCAGGATGTAAATCGTCTTCCTTTGGGCTTAAAACCTGAGAGCTGTTTACACAACATGACACACAACACATGCTTGTATAGATGTTCATAGTGAAATGGAGAGAAACAAAACACAGCACCCCAGGGTTAAGGGGAAATGAATGTGAAAAAATGAAGGCCGTATCCTGTGTGGAACTTCAAAAATGCTATATTGTCCTATGCATGTTTACACATTAGAACATATGTGTTGAAACAAAGAACACTGAGAGCAATGAGGTAATGAGGCTCTGCATTATGTTAACATGATCTGGCTGAGACCCAAAACAGTGAATGATAAAAACGTATTAGTTACATTCTTGTAGTAGATAAGAGTAAAGCTCAAGAAGCACTTCATATTGAGAATGATGAAACTTTGTTTTCCTTACTGGGAAATATGCATGTGTAAATGAGAGCTTTTGTCTCAATGTTATAATTAGATAAATCTACAGTGACAAAATAAGATATCTTAGCATCAGGCCAGATGTTTTTATCCTAAGAAACAGTTGTGAAGAGGGAGTAGGGTAGGAGTGTTTGTTTGTGGCAGAGAATGAACGAGAAGTAAATTGTATGCACTGTAGAGTGTCTATGATTTTGTGTGCGTGTGTGTGTGTGCGATCAGGTGGATGAATGAGGATATTTAATTTGGTTTATGATTGTGTGTGTTTTAAAATATTTTTTCCATTCCGTCGTCTTCCACTTATCTGGGGCTGGGTCGCGGGTGCAACTACCTCAGACCGGAAGCCCAAGCTTCTCTCACCCCAGCTGCATCCTCCAGCTCACCCGGAAGGATCCCAAGTTGTTCCCCAGCCAGCTGTGAGACATAGTCTCTCCAGCGGATGTGGGGTCTGCCTCTTGGTCTTCTTCCAGTGGGACGTGCCCGAAACACCTCACCAGCGAGGCTCTCAGGGGGCATCCTGACCAGATGCTCGAACCATCCCATCTGGCTTCTTTCAACCTCGAGGAGGAGCGGCTCGACACCGAGCTTTTCTTGGTTGGCAGAGCTCCTCACCCGATCTCTGAGTGAGATCCTGCGGAGGAAGCTCATTTTGACCGCTTGTATCTGCGATCTTATTCTTTTGGTCAACACCCACAGCTGGTGACCATAGGTGAGGGTGGGAACGTAGATCGACTTGTAAATCGAGAGCTTTGCTTCTTGGCTCAGCTCTTTCTTTACCAAGACGGACCGATGCAGCGTCCCAGTTATTGCTGACGCCGCACCGATCCGCCTTTCAATCTCCTGCTCCATCCTTCCCCCACTCGTGAACAAGACCCCGAGATACTTAAACTCCTCTACTTGGGGCAGGACCCTGTCCCTTACCTGCAAGGGGCATTCCACCATTTTCCGGACGAGGACCAGGGACTAAACGTTTCTTTAATAAAAAACATTTTTTGTTACTTGTGTATGAAAAGTGCATTGTGAATAAAATTTGGTTGATTGATTAAAAAAAAAAAATACAATTATTTTCCGTCTTGCAGTTTTCACGTTAAACTACAGAATAAAATTTATACACATGAATCATCTACAGTTAACTTTATAAATGTTTGATGTAAATAAATATGTACAGTTTACATGATTGAGAAATTGTGATATTTGTATGAACATTTTGCTGTGAACTATTGACCCATCTGGATCAAGCTTCCTTGCTACATCCTGCAAATACGGTGCAAATATGAAGCGTTATTGTAAATTAAGATGTGCTTATCTGTAATTGCCATTTGTGATATAGTCTAATTACTTTTACATCGCTGAGCACAAATATGTCATTCATTACAGAAATTTAATCAATTGTGCAGCTAGAGAATCTTTTCACTTTGAACTGTTGTAAACAGAAAGATACAGTATATTCAGAAAAAACTGTGACCTGGATATTTTTTTTAGCAGTGTCCTAAAATCTGCAACACGTGCTTTATAAAATTCTCCTACTAAAGTTCATCAAGCATGAAAATGGGCTGAGCGGCTCAAGTCTAAATGAAACTCAAACAGAGTGACACCATCGAACCAACGAGGAGGTCATGGGAGAATTAACACACTATAACAGGACCGTTGTCTGTGCCTGTGCACTGGAACCTATCGTAGTTGCATAGACAAAGCAGACGTGATGTATACAATAGGAGGCCATGGGGCAACCCGGGCGATTCTGTCAGGCGCTAGGCTGCTCCATCCCTGACTAATGTGTGGTGGTCAGTGTGTGGGCTGCACTCTGGGCCTGGCTGAGCTATCAAGGCAGTGAAGGGTTGCAGGGACATCATGTTCTCACAGCAAAAGAGAAACACTGAGTTGGATACTCTACTGCACACACGTACAGACTTACCTCACATTTTCATTCACAAAGTGAAACGTGGCACTTTTTGCGAGTGTAACTGGTGTATAAATCTCTCTTAAAGTGTTCACAAATGTAGAACCAGGTGTTCATAATGTGCTGTAAATCTTTTTCTGCTCCTTGTTCTAATTGGATTGCAATCACACACAACTCTACTATTTCTGGTGTGGACCCATATAAGCTGTGCGGGGTGAATATTTGACATGTGCTTTGGTAAGTAAATAGCCATCTGTGCATGCGCTTAGAACAATCATTTATGCACATGCATGCAGGTACACACATTATAAACATGTTCAAACACGCACACATACACTCACACACTAATGGTACTGAATGTGCAGCTGTAAAGCCAAAGATAAACCACAGCTTACTGGAAAATTAATAAAACAGTTAGAACATAATTTTTTTTTTACATATTTGGCTAGTTTATCAGTTAGCCAAAGATAAACTACAGCTAACTGGAAAATTAATAAAACAGTTAGAACATAAAAAATCTTTACATATTCCTACTATCCAACTATGTAAAGAAATGACGGAATGAAGGCAGACACAGAAAAAGTAGCTGAGGACAGGTGGGAACAGTGTTAACAGCATGGGACAGGACAAACCTTTTGTGGTTATTTGTGCATGCGTGTTTAAGTTGTGTGCCCTTTCTCACATGTGTGTACTTGCCTTGTTTGAGTGTCTTTGTGTTCAAGCCTACAGAGGTAAAACCTGGTTGATAAGAACTACCTCCAGATGATCTATTTTAGTTTCACGCTGTAAGGTCTACGCAATCTGTTTCATGCAAAATCAACTTTACAGAAGTCTCTACCTGGTTTGAACATTATTCCCACAACAAAAGCATACTTGAAGTAATTTTTTATTGCATTCATGGATTTATGAGCTATTTGCAAGCTCATCTGTCCAGTATTTAGACACTATTTGGACGCCAAGTTGTTCTTGGCCATGGATTTTGTTGTCAGACATGCCCACATTTCAACGTAAGTAGATATCAGATTCACACTAGCATAATTTACACTGCTTTTCTTATTTGCAGGCTTAAGCAAGATTTATTCTGCGTTGTACACGTGCCCAGGTGGCGGGACTTGACAGGGAGTGAGAAGAGGGAGAAATTCTAAAAGTTTAAAAAACGGAAGTGAAACTGAATAAATGTATTTATAAGCTTTTTTCGGCAAATATCACATTTCTGAGCTAAAAACTCAGACTAGGACACTAGGACAATATCCCTTACTAGGACAATATCCTATCTTTAAGGTGAAGCTGTCTGAGATGAAGTTATGATGTGATAACCTCAGGGAGGTAAAATTTGTGGCTTGTTAAGTTGTGGATGGTGGTGGGGATGGTCGAGGTTCAGTCAGGCCTGCAGCTCTCCTGTGGTGACTGACCTCATCGCCTGGCCCCTGGCATTGTGGCAGCAGCACAAAGCCATGCAGGGGACAGAGAGAGGAGACTTCACATGAATGTGGGGGAGGGATTGGCTGTGAGTGTAGATATAGACATGAATGAGTCTGCATGATTGAAAATAGAAGAAAGGCAAGAACAGAAAGAGAAAAGTACAGAGAAAGTGTTGAATTTAAAATATGGGCATAAAAGGACCTCCCAGAAAACAATCATGAAATACAAGCACAGACTCAAATTAGCAGAATAAAAACTGCAAACTTGCTAATTTGCTCATAATGGTGCCATTACACAACCTGCTGCAAAATTCAGGACACAGGCACGACTCTTTTACCAGGACGTGCAGGAAGACTGGTTCTCTGAAATATGGGGCATGTTGGGGAGGAATAAAGGTTCATAAGGTTAACACATCAAACAAACAATAAACTGCTTTATTCTGGAAAACGAATCTATAACCATGGCATTTTAGAGAGCAAATACTAGCAACTAAATCACCATTTAGAGCATTGTCTTCCTGTTTACAGTGCATGACGCCCTGCAAAGGTTCACCTGATAAAATGTATGCAGGTGTAAAGAGAGCGGGAACATGATCCTTTTGAACACATGTTCTTGTCTGTTTATTATCTCACTTACAGTGAAAAGAGCAGGTCACAGGAAGCGGTGAAGTAATGGCTCCTACCTGTTGATGTGTGCGTGGCGAAAACACCCTCTAGGGGCAGTTGTGTGGTAACAACAGATGCTAACGGTGCTTTGATGGAGAACATGTGTTTCCTCACATATTTCATTGTTTTATTATTTTAGGAAACTGTGCATTTGACTGAGATATTAACCCCCATAAAAACTGAGGCACAAAGCTCAAATTTCACATCTATTAGTCAGCCATCAGATATGGAGATGTTGCTTTGTCTCCGCACACAGACCTTAAATAAACTTTCAGAGTATAAGACCCGGCGCTTTTTTTGCCATTATTTGCTTTCCTGTTGGTAACTGATCTATTTATTATTGTTTCTGTATCTTTTCCAACACGGAGCACACTCAGAGGATCAGTACACTAAGGATGTTCCCTGTCCATCAACAGGAGTTAGTGGAGGGGGTGCAGAGGTCAGAGTTTCGGGGTTAGGGGTCAACCAATCAGTCACTTCATCAACTCATTACTCTGCTTGTTAATTAGAGGATTAAAGCAATATGAGGTAAGCGTCACGTCTTTAACTTTTGACTATTTACTGCTCAAAGTGCTTTTATTGTGGTTTTGTGTGCGGCAACAGAATATTTACCGTACATTTAAATGCAGAGTTAGATTAACCTTAAACACAGCGCGAGACATCTTGATAAGAAGATATTTACCTGACATGATCTGGTACAGTTGAATCAGCTGTAAACCGGGCCCTACTTGTTCTGATCCAAACTGTGATATGATTTTTTATCTATTTGCATGTCAAAAAGATTACATTTTTGATAGGTCTAATAGTATAACAACATGATGCCCCCTCCCCAAGATTGCTAACCAGCAAAACCATGACCAAAAAAAAACTTGTGCTGGGAAAATCAAGTTACATAACCGCACAAACCACAGATTAGACAACCTATTATGAATGGTGGTACAACAAATACGAAGGATGTCTTCTGATAAATCAGCACTTGTGTTAACATCCCAAAATAAGTTAATCATTTTCCTTGCTCTTACAAGATGGCCCAGCTTCTGCTCTTTGCTGCACTCTCTCTTGCCCATCTACATTTTGTGCTGAACGTTACAGAAATATCATGTTTGGAATTGAATTTGCTCAGGGAGATTTATAAATTCTAATTCTTGTGATATTTCTTAAATCTGCCTTCATTGAATTTCAGAGATAACAAGTTATCAGCAGTCCTTTGGAAACTCTAATCCCATCCAATTACGCTTTTCAATTACAAACTGAAAGCAACTGCATCCCTTGACTTTGTCTTTAATTTTACACAAAAAAAAAAATCTAATTTGATAAATCACTAATTAAGAGAAATTTGTATTTCATTTAAAATAAATAAATTTAGAGTTGCTGTTGTTTTCTAATTTGAAGATTGTGATCCTTTGACCAACAAATTCATTGCAATGATGGACATTACCTGTAAATCCAATCTCACTTAACTAAAAAAAAGTGCTGAAATTTTTAGTTACCAGTGAGCAAAATGTGAGGAGGCTTTTTTCTGGGCAGCTGGAGATAAGTGAACTACATGCACACACAACACACACGCACACAGACACAGCTGGTGCAGTTCAAAAGCTATGTGGACATAAAGCCTGACATGAAGGAATTGGTTTTAAAGCTGCGGTCCCAGCTGGAGAAGACGCATTGGGAAAACATTCAGGCATCCTCTGAGAATTTGCCTTAAAAAGCACATGATTACATCTCTATTTATCATCTTTAGTACAGATAACAGTACTTGTATTCCTGGTTATTTCCTAAATAATTGTTGGTTTTAGTTTTATATTTTATTTGGCCACAGAAAGGCCATTTATCTCTGGCCTTTCTGTGTGGAGTTTGCATGTTCTTTCTGTTCGTATGCAGTTTTTTTCCATGTTAGTTTAGTTTCCTCTCACCCTCCTAAAACGTGCATTTCGAGTTAATTGTCCACAGTGAAATTGCCCGTAGGTTTGAGCATTGTGTGTGGCCTCACAACAGATTGGCGTTCTGTTTGGGGTATACCCTGGTTCTCACCTGTAATCAGCCCAGAAAGGCTCCGGCACCCCCTGGGACCTGGACTGGGATAAGCAGTCAGCCAGGCATCAGAAGAGCAGACACATCAGAAGAAGGCATCAAAAAATGTCTGACAGGCTGATTTCCCTCTCTGAGTATCTGAAAAAATTTCCCCTTTCAATCAGACTTTAGTTTATAATTTTTTTTAAATTTGCTACATTCATCAAAGAAAACATTATAAATTTAAAAACAATTTTTTGTCAGAGCCACAATTATCGAAGAGATAATTAGTCCCACTTTTGAAAAGGCACCACAGAATATCTTCTTCAGCAATGCTTGCTGAAAGATTAAATATAATTTCTCTCTTACTTATAAATTTCAACCAATTGAAGCTATCAAGCACAACTTAAAAAAAAAACTCAAGAAGTTAAGTTGGCAAAAATTTAAAGAGTAAATGTTCTAAAACACAAATCACTTGTTGGCTGTATTACAGTTTGAGGAATCTGCTTATCCTCAGATGCCCTTCTGAATACTTCATGTAATTATACAGACTCATCACTGTCCCAAAGCAAAACTAAAAATCCAGTTTCTGTGCTGACAGACATCCTGTGGAAAAACATTTACTGGGTAATTTTTGCAAGCCAATCTATCCAGAATTTTGCAGGCATTTACTATGGTTGCTGCAACTAAATTGTCAGGTTTTGAGTGCAGTTTTCCAAAAAGTTGTGGGGATTTTTTTTTTTTTTATGCAAAACCATGTCTACTTATTATTAAATAATCTTTCTCGCCTAATTTAAGAGTGCTTTTTCCTAAGAAGTTTAATTTGCAAAAAAGTTTCCTAGTTCTTTTTCTTTCAGCATTTCCCTTCTGGGGTCGCCACAGCAAGTCAGTTTCTTCCATCTAACCCTATCTGCTGCATCTTCTTCGGTCATGCCAACTATCTTCATGTCTTCCTTCACTGTATCCATGAACCTCCTCTTTGGTCTTCCTCTAGGTCTCTTGCCTTGTGGTTCCAAACCCAGCATCCTTCTTTCTCTCTCCTTTGCACATGTCCAAACCATCTAAGTCTGACCTCTTTGACTTTCTAGTTCATGTTCCTATTATTTTTTTCCCCAGAGAAAAATATTTGAAAATGAAAAAAATAGCTTTGTTAAGTCTTTTGCATTTGCTGTTAAAAAAAAAAAAAAAAAGCATTCTTTTTCTCTAATGCGGCATCAGCGACGCTAAGCAAGGGGAAGATGCAGCCCAGGACTGCATGGGGGAAGATGATCAATGACCTGAATATCCCAGGGACCACACTTTGCAAAGTAATACATTTGCATCAGTAATAAACTAAGACGTCATGGTTTAAAATGCTGCATTGCATGAAAGGTTTCCCTTGCTTAAGTCAGCCATGTCAAAGCTCATTCAAAGTTTTCCAAGGATAATCTGAATGATCCAGAGGAGTCATGGGATAATGTTTTGTGGTCAGATTTGTCTCAACTCTAGTTGTCATGAATGAAGGAAGAAAAAGGATGTGTATAGTCCCAATATTACTACACCTTCAGTAAAACTTGGGAATATTTTTCTGCAGAAGAGCCAGAAAGACTGCATACAGTACGACAAATTGGACAAAACCCCCATTTCCTCAGCCAGAGCATTGAAGATGGCTTGTGGTTGGGTCTTCTATACTACAATGACTTGCAATGACTTTGTGTTTTAGTTGTGATTTTGTGTTTTATCCCTCCCACTAACTACAGGGCAAGCGTGGTCTGCCTAATTCCTAGAAAGACATCTAAGCGAACTAGCCAGATGAGTCATGCTGACGGATATACACGGTGATGGTAAAGCAAAACAAGACCATTATGATAAAAAGGACAGAAAAGTTTGAGAAAGAGCACGTTATGATTTTAGGAATGACAGTGGTACTAATTGGGAAGAAAATTGTGTGGTGCCCAAGTTTATATAACTGCAGAATGACTAATTCTACAAAAAAATTTTGTTAATCCACACATGCAATTACCAATTGTGGTTTTCTCCATTTCCCTTCTTGATAATACATGTAGTACTTTCTGTTTATTGTCAAAAATAAAAAATATGTCATGCAATGTGGTGTTGCACCTTGGTTATGGCGGCATAGCTCAATTGTGTTGCTCTCTGGCCTCGTTTGACTAGAGAGTTGCAGGTTCGATTCCCGTCACTAGCTCAAGCCGAAGTGTTCCTGGAGAAGACACCTAACCCCAATTACCCCCATCACTGGTGCTATGATGGCTGCTTGCCGTGGTGCTATGCCGCACAGAAATTGTCCCACAAGGGATCAATAAAATATGTCATTATTAATATTAAGTCCAACTACTGAGGCTGTATCTGTGAGAAGACCTAGTAAGAAAAAAAAAGCTAGTAGCAAAATTAGAGAGGAACTGGGATGAAAAAGAGGCCGAGAGGGGGCTGCATAGCTGGGAATCCATCTGCTGAACTGCGTCAATCCAGTTCTGGCACATCACGAGAAAGCTGGTGTCCTTCATCTCATGACTTCATCAATGCCAACAACAGAAGGCATTTAGGCGTGAAAACATTCGTCACTTTCAAGCAAAGTTTAGCTGTGTTTTCTTTCTTGATGCCTCTTTAAATTAACATCAAGCATCTATTTTTTGCAAATAGTCACAAAGTTGTGTATGTTGTGTAAATGTATTCATTTTTACACCCTTGTGAATTTATGTGCACTAACAATGCAGTATTTTATGCCACTATATTAAGACGGTTATTTGTGATCTACAAGATTAGCATTGATATACTGTTTATATCAAGAAGTGTTATCTCTTTTTCTTGACTAAAACTTTATTTGCGCAGAATTAGCATTACCCCTGCGCCCTGGGGCATCAGACATAACCTCTGAAATTTGTGTTTTCAGTGGCTCATTCGTGCAGGCAAATAACTATGGGTAATAGTTAGTTTACTCTGGCTATCATTTCTCAACTGGATATCATGTCAGTACCAATACAAAGCCCATCATTAAAGTCCAAAATAATTACAAAATGTTCAAACTTATTAAAAGAGTTCATGTTGTACCGCAAATGCTTAGTTTTTTGTTCCAAAACCAACAATCTTAAGTTTTGCTTTGGGTTACATTTTATCTCAAAGTTTTAATTAGGAACTAATTAAAATGACCTGAATTGTAGTTAATTTAGCTTCAAGAACAACATCATAAACAATTTGAATGCTCTTGCCTCTGATCACCTGGGGCTGAGCTTTGCCACCCGGAAGGGGACAACAGTAGAAGATAAATCGTGTGTTTCGGACATTAGGAGCCTTATATTCTCAAGCATACTTGCATAAAGAGAGAAACAGTGTGCATGACATTTGCAGTGTGTGTGAGTTGAGCAAAAATGCTTGCTCAGGTTTTATGAGGCCACTGGTCAGGTTGCCAGCCAAATGCCTCGCCGGTGAGGTGTTCTGGGCATGACCCAATATGAGGATATCCAGAAGCATGCAGGACGGACTATACCTCCCAGCTGGCAAGGGATTGCTGCGATATCCTTAAGAATATGCGGGAGGATGTGGACGTGATGAAGGATGTCTGGGCTTCCCTGCTAAGGCTGTTGCCCCCGCCACTAAACAACTGATAAGCGAAAGATAAAAGTACAGTACAGGGATTTATTAAAAAGTCAAGCCTTAAATGTGCTATCTATTTATGCAATCATTATGCAATTAAAATATGATTAATGTTTTGTATGATGCAGTATTTTGTATGATGGTTAAATTTTTATATTGAAATACATATTTCCATTCCTGATTATATTTTGACAAAACCATGAATTTAAACCAATAACTAGGACGCTGCATCGGTCCGTCGTGGTAAAGAGAGAGCTGAGCCGAAAAGCAAAGCTCTCGATTTACAAGTCAATCTACGTTCCAACCCTCACCTATGGTCACCAGCTGTGGGTGGTGACCGAAAGAATGAGATCGCGGGTACAAGCGACCGAAATGAGCTTCCTCCGCAGGGTGGCTGGGCTCTCACTCAGAGATCGGGTGAGGAGCTCTGCCATCCGGGAGGAGCTTGGTGTCGAGCCGCTCCTCCTCCAGGTCGAGAGGAGCCAGATGGGGTGGTTCGGGCATCTGGTCAGGATGCCCCCGAGCGCCTCGCGGGCGAGGTGTTTCGGGCACGTCCCACCGGGAGGAGACCAAGGGGCAGACCCCGGATCCGCTGGAGAGACTATGTCTCACAGCTGGCCGGGGAACGACTTGGGATCCTTCCAGGTGAGCCAGAGGATGCAGCCGGGGAGAGAGAGGCCTGGGCTGCCCGTTTGAGGCTGTTGCCCCCGCGACCCGACCACGGAACAAGCGGAAGATGACGGAACGGAACGGATGAATTTGGAGGTTGCTTCCACAGGAGGAAACCCTCTACGCTGATGCTTCATGTTCAACCCAAAATTGCAAATTAAATGTCTGTGTACACTAGATCAACTGTCCAAGCTGGTGGTGTTTTAACAGATGATGAACATTGAGAGACAGTCAAAAAATTTCAATATTGCGCATGATTTCATGAGCTGATGACAATGGTGTTACATGACTTGTCATGCCAAGAAGTTTTGCGTATATTAAAACCTGATGTCTTCTTGTTTCTTGCCAAATATTTATCTGTCTTAAGCCTAATCTGCCATGTCAGCAATTACAGCCTTTGGTTTTCAAACTGTCCAGATCTATCACACGTTGCACCCAGTCAGAGCTCCTTCAGATGCAGTGACATGCAATCAGAAGACTCCTTTCTTGTGCCAGGGGAGAATTTTATATTGTCATCTGACGAAAGAATGGAATAATTGTAGTTAGGGTTTGGTCTGTGGAAACTCTTCCAACAGGAAAGCTTCAGTGTTTTCTTCTTCATGGTGCATAATGGATTCGTCTTGCCAATGAAACACTACTCCGGCTGGCGGCTAGAACCGCCAGCCACCTGAGAGACTTTCCCACAATACCCCATCTCCTGTCAGGGCCAGAATCAGCCATCATCGAAGATTTGGACAGATGGGGGATTGATGAGATGATGGCTGAAGTGAAGAGGAATGTGAAAGAACAATGAATTGGAGCAGATGGTGAAATAAGACATAGAGAAGTAATGAAGAAAACCTGGCAACTTTCTCCCATTTTTGAAAAACTATGGCTAGTTGTTGATTTCTAAACAATGAGGACCACCGCCCAATTTGTAAAATAATACCACCAAACACAAATTTCACCATAGCAACTAATAACACAACATAGCACCGACACACACACATTCAGAGGCCCTTAACCCACCCGGTGATGTACCCCCTTCTCTATTTCACCATCTGTCTGCAGCACGAGTACATGTGGCTACGGGTGTATTAACTTTTAACTATAAAATAGGTTATTCGTCCTCTTACTTATTAAATGCGTGATCGGGCTGAACAACATTGATCCGTTTGTTAAAAAGAAATAATCTGGTCTGCTCGTTTAAGTGTTAGGCTGTAAAGCTATAGAAAAATTTGATCCCTGGCCTGAATTAGTTCCAACTGAATCTAAGTATCTTAAGTATTTAAAAATGATTGTTTCAGGATGTAATTAAAGTAAAAAACTTTATTATCCTTGTAGAAAAAGTTTCAAAAAAGTCTTCTGGACAGTTTAATTCTTCAACGAGACGTTTCGACTTCCGTCCGGAAATCATTTTCAATCTGAAAGTCGAAACGTCTCGTTGAAGAATTAAACTGTCCAGAAGACTTTTTTGAAACTTTTTCTACTATGGATCACTCCTGGATGAATGAGGGACTACACGGATTTATTATCCTTGTATAACAAAATGTAAATGATCGCAAGCTGTAAAAAAGCCATTACCTAATTACATAAATTATCAAGTGTCGTTTACCATATAGATGTATTTTTTTAAGATTATAAAGTAATTAAGAATTTGTAAGTACATTTTCCATTTCTGTACTGATAAAACTAAAGAACATTGCACATGATCACAGCTCACAAAGTAATATCTTTAATACAAGAAAACCTTCATTTTATACTAAATAGTCTTTAAATCTGAAAACGAGTACATTATAAAAAAAAAATTAAAAATGAGACAAACCTGTTTTATAAATTGAAAAATTCTCAGCATAGTTTTAATAATAAAATTTATGAAGATTTTTTGTTCCTCAGATGGTCAATGGTATTGAGAATTTCCAGGTGGACAACAAAGCCTTTCTATAAATAGGAAATAGAATCCTCAGCAAGTCAGGGACAGGGTCTTGCCGCAAGTGGAGTAATTCAAATATCTCGGGGTCTTGTTTACCAGTAGCAGAAGGATGGAGTGGGAGATCAACAGACGGATCGGTGCAGCGTTTGCAATAATCAGGACACTGCATCGATCTATTGTGGTGAGAAAAAAAAGCTGAGCCGAAAAGCAAAGCTCTTAATTTAACAGTCGATCTAGTTCAAGCATCTGGTTAGGATGTCTCTCGAACGCCTTACTGGTGAGGTGTCTCGGGCACGTCCCACTGGGAGGAGACTCAGAGGCTGACCCCGGACCGCTGGAGAGACCATGTCTTACAGCTGGCTGGGGAACACCTCGAGATCCTTCCGGGTGGACTAGAAGATGGAACTGGGGGGAGAGAGGCCTGGGCTTCCCGTCTGAGGCTGTAGCCTATGTGGTCCAGCCCCAGATAAGTGAAAGACAACAGAACGGAATCCTCAGTAAGTGTAGTCTGCAAGCTAACAATCTTGTTAGGCAAATGCTACATTGCGTGTTATTTCTAGCCCGCAATGTGCTAGAAATAACAGGAAATGTCACTTTTATTTTTTTAAATACTTTAATTATCCCTCAACGGAAATTTTTTTGTGCTGCAGAAGACTGCAGCAAGCTGCCAGCTGGTGGGAGAAACGGGGGGTTAGGTGTCTTCCCCAAGGACACCTAGACATAAGCTCAGAGAGATTTGACCCAACGAACTTCCGGTCCAAGGGCGAACATCCCCGAACATCCCCTGGCTACATCCCCTCTGCTGTTTTATTATCATTTTTTTACTATTACGTTTGTCCTGTTTGTGCTAATGTGCAACTTGGGCTGCCATGTTGATGTGCAAAAGCACATTTGATTTGGGGCACAATATAAATTTTGGCAAAGCATGCACATTTTTGCACCAATTATTTAAACCTACAGTATCCTTGTAATGACATTTAAACCTTGTGAAAAAATTGTCTTTGTACCTTCTCTCGTTGTCATCCAGATGAGCAAACAGCACATTCTTAGAGATGGCTTTGGCCAATGCAGTCATGGTCTTGTAGTCTTTTGGAATCACCTGAATAGACAAAAAAAATCATTACAGCATAAGTGGATGGCACCATGCAAATGCAGGTGGACACATGAAACAAACCAGTGCAAACACGTAATGTAGCCAACTTCAAAGGCAAACTATATTGAATAATTAGAGAGCAGGGTGCTGGCAAGCCCTGAAAGGAACATAGCACACGTGTGTCGGTATATTTTTGGGGAAGCCCATCTGTTCAGGGATTACACTCAAAATGTCACAGACCTTAAAAATTCGCAAAAGCCCTGAACTCATTCATAAAACATGCATTTTCATGTCCCAGACTCTGCGGCGTGTGCTTTTGGAAGGAGAAAGGCAACATCTGAAGCCACAATAAAGCAGCACACAGAACTCTGTGGAGAAGGCATCCTAGGAGAAAAGTTATGCTTATTTAAAAATAACATTAAACGAGTAAAAAACTAATGGAAAGATGGAAAAAAAAATACTTTCTCAAAAAGGGATTCTGATTTTGACTGAAGTTTTGTATGTGTGTGAGTGTGTCTGTCCTGCTTCTGGTTGTGGGAGTGAGGAGGGGTTAGGCTGTAATTAAGTTAAGGCAACAGATGTCTCCACATAAAGACAACCACATTCTGCCGTGCACAATATGTACATAAATGTGCATACAACCACATCACATACTTTACAATATATCAAGTAGTGAAGTTTTATCTGTCCAGAGTTCTACATGGCTGGCAACCCAGTGGGCATAAGAAGAAAGAGGTCGGCTAGAGATGGAAATTTAGTCAGAAAAGGACAGATATTCTGGGTCATCTTGCTAATAATTTAGAGAGTACACATCCAACAGTGCTACCCACAACATCATTAGATGTCAGTACACTGCTTATTATTAGCACAATAACATATTTTTATCCTGTAATTTATAATGTAGATGCATCAATATATTTACTCAAACATTAAAATATCCCCACAATCCTGTCTGGATGAAGCTCACCTGCTATATCCTTTAAACCCAAAACATTATTGTGGATTTAGCTTATCTAATCTGTAATCCCAGTCGCAAATGCATTCTGCCTGTCTAAACTGGGAGGCCTTTTTTTTCTCCAAATGAGTCTCCATCAGGTTCCGTTTCATTCTGTCCTAGTTATCCATGCCCGGGTTGTGTGGGCAACAGCCTCAGACAGGAAGCAGAGCCTTCTCTCACCCCGGCTGTATCCTCTAGCTCACGCAAGAGGATCCTACGACGTTCGCCGGCCAGCTGTGAGACATAGCTTCGCCAGTGGCCAGCTGTGAGACATAGTCTCTCCAGTGGCCAGCTGTGAGACATAGTCTCGCCATTAGCCAGCTGTAAGACATAGTCTCTCCAGTAGCCAGCTGTGAGACATAGTCTCTCCAGTGGCCAGCTGTGAGACATGGTCTCTCCAGTAGCCAGCTGTGAGACATAGTCTCTCCAGTGGCCAGCTGTGAGATACAGTCTCTCCAGTAGCCAGCTGTGAGACATAGTCTCTCCAGTGGCCAGCTGTGAGATACAGTCTCTCCAGTAGCCAGCTGTGAGACATAGTCTCTCCAGTAGTCAGCTGTGAGACAGTCTCTCCAGTGGCCAGCTGTGAGACATAGTCTCTCCAGTGGCCAGCTGTGTGATACAGTCTCTCCAGTGGCCAGCTGTGAGACATAGTCTCTCCAGTGGCCAGCTGTGAGACATAGTCTCTCTAGTGGCCAGCTGTGAGATACTGTACAGTCTCTCCAGTGGCCAGCTGTGAGACATAGTCTCTCCAGTAGTCAGCTGTGAGACTTAGTCTCTCCAGTGGCCAACTGTGAGATACAGTCTCTCCAGTGGCCAGCTGTGAGACATAGTCTCTCCAGTGGCCAGCTGTGAGACATGGTCTCGCCAGTAGCCAGCTGTGAGATACAGTCTCTCCAGTGGCCAGCTGTGAGACATAGTCTCTCCAGTGGCCAGCTGTGAGATACAGTCTCTCCAGTGGCCAGCTGTGAGATACAGTCTCTCCAGTGGCCAGCTGTGAGACATAGTCTCTCCAGTGGCCAGCTGTGAGATACAGTCTCTCCAGTGGCCAGCTGTGAGACATAGTCTCTCCAGTGGCCAGCTGTGAGACATAGTCTAAGATATAGTCTCTCCAGTGGGTCCGGGATCTGGCTCTCCTTCTGGTGGGACGTGTCCAAAACATCTCACCACTGAGGCACTCAGTAGGCATCCGAACCAGAAGCCCGAACCACCCCACCTGGCTTCTCTCGACCCAGAGGAGCAACAGCTCTACTTTGAGCTCTTCCTGGATGGTACAGCTCTTCACTCTATCTCTGAGTAAGAGTCCAGTCACCCTACAGAGGAAGCTCATTTCGGCCAACTGTTTTTTTTTTTTGCTCCAACTTAGTTTTAATAAGTTTTTTTCTTGGTTTGTTCAGTTTGATATTGCTTGTGTCGATTATGGCTGATAGTGTGTTTCTTTTTAGATTAACTGGGTCTGAAGCCTCTTGAGGCCGCTCACTATTTTGTTATACTGGGTTTTATAAATTAAATTGGAATTAAATGTCTTTAAAAAAAGAACAAACGAATTGCAACTTTTCTGTGAACAGGCCTCTCTATCTTATTTTTAGTAGAGTTATTTTAGATACCAACTGTGGGCTAATTGTATTCTGTTAAAGAAGCAGTAAATTTTCATTGTGGAGTTTTTAATGAAAATGATGTAATAAAATGTCATCAAATCTTTATATATCCGTGTCTGTGTGTGTGTTTGTGTGTTAACCTCATCTCAACGGTGTTTTTTAACAATGTGGTAATAGTGTGCTTTCATGCTTTAATTTGATTTTGATTAAATTTTCAGTGAATATGTTGTGTAAGTTGAGAACATGCAGTAAGTTTTTCTTAAGTATTGATGTGGTGGTGGTGTAAATCATTGAATGTGTTGACTGTGCCACTTCATCTGATGAAAAGAAGAGGAAAATGTTGCTCCAGATGAAGACAAACTAAATTTGACCACAAACGGATGAGACACGAGACGGAGAAACAAAAATACATCAATGTGAAAATAATTTTTTTTCCAGTAGAGACAATTTCTTTGATCCCAAATTTTCAAAAGGTCCCTAAAAATTTTAGGTGTTGAGATATTTTTGGCCTCATTATGAAAGAAACAACAAACACACACACATGCATGCAACCAAACCCACACTGCATGCTCCAGTAATCAAACAGCTACTACGTGGTGATTGGGGTTCATGCCATTACGTTGTTACCTAACAATTTATGTCAAGTTAATTGGAAGTGAACAAGCACAGTAATGATAAACAAACAAGAATGTGTGTGTGTGCATGTCAGCGAGTCCATGTGCATATTGTCTATATTTTAAGCTGTACAAAGAAAAAGTTCTGTAGATAAGTATTCTTATTATCCCAGGAAATTATGGAATAGATGATTTGTATATTTTAAAGTCTTGATCATTACATTAAAAAAAAAGCTAGTATTCTAGCTTATAGTTAAAAAAAAGATCATTATTACACTTTGATTAAGTTTAAAATGAAATCATCCAGTTTTTAATTTTTTTTAGGAGAGGCGCTTTTTAAATAAACCGTACCAATCAGGGTCCTCCGCTGGGCTCTCATGTTAATCCGATTTCAAATAGGCCAGTTGAACAGATTATTTTTGGAAATGTTGATTCATAAGTTTTTAATTGCTTTGCCATTCAGGAGGAGCTCTGAGTAAAGCCGTCCACAATATGTACATAAATATTGTGCATACAACCACATCACTCCCCCACCTCGCTTCAAGAGAAGGTGGGGCTTCACCTTCAAGCCTCGCAAGAGAGGTGAGGTGGTTCGGGCATTTGGTTAGAATGCCTCCCCAATTCCTCACTGGTGAGGTGTTTTGGGCACGTCCCACTAGGAGGAAAGCCAGAGGCAGACCTCGGACCCGTTCGACAGACTATGTCTCACAGCTAGCCACGGAACACCTCTCGATCCTCCCGGGTGAGCCTGAGGATGCAGCTGGGGTGAGAGATGTCTGGGTTTCTCATCTGAGGCTATTGGCCTCACGACCCGGCCGCTGATAAGCGGAAGACAACGGAACGAACCAATCAGACTCATTGTTGTATTAGGGCATTAGGAATTCCAATTTTCCCACAATATTTTATTTTAGTATAGTGCAGTTTGCATAAGGTTCATTGATAAGTGTGTTTGACTTTATGCACTTGATGTTTTTTGAAAAATCTAGCGATTAATATCTACATAAATGGTTGTAAATGGAAAAAATTAAATTTCTTCCACAAGGTAACCAGGATGAGGAGCTCATTAAGAAGATCTGAATTGAGCTGTTGTTCTGTAACAAACAGTGGAAACATAGGAAATGTCTCACAAAAACACACCCTGTAACTTCTAGGATAATCTATTAAACAACAAGCAAATCTTTTTTCATGTACAAGACATGTAAAGCAAAAATGGTTGATGTGCAAGACTTTACGTATTATTCTGTAAGTGTTTATTATGAGCAGCAGATTTTATTGGAACATTTTTAAATATGCTGATGCAAAGATACAAGTGTAAGATAATAGATACTCTTTGTTTTATGCTGAATAAGTGACTCACATCGTAATGTGATCACAAGATAGATAAAAAAAAAAAACTACTTTGATTTGGTGTCATAAATTTACACTGTCTTCCAGCGTGAAAATCGTGTTCTAGTTGTGTCACATCTTAATATGTGTTTAAAAAAACAAAATAAAACAATTAAAAAATACAATCACAAGTAAAATGATTTAAATAATAAAAATGCTCCTCTTTAAGATAAACTATATGGTGTGGAGGATCACAAAAATGATACCACAGCATGAATTTGACTCATTTTGAAAACTTATGGGGGCCTGTTGGGTGTGAATCTGCATGCCATCTCAGTGTGTCCATTATGAATGATTTAAAATCCTAAAATTCCGAAACAACCAGGTTAAACCCCTTTTTCAACCCCTGTCGTTTGTCTCTTTAAAATGATTCACCATTTAAGGTGTACTGTGTCTTTCCTTTGATAGAGGTTGGGAAACCCTCCAGCTTCGTCCATGACCCTGAACTGGAACAAGTGAATATGAAAACGTGGATGGATCCAGGAAATAGATATATGGATGCGTGGCTGGGCTGACCTTGCGTACGTAGCTGACAGCATCCTCCTCGGTGTACACCTCTGCGCTGACTCCACCCCTGCGACGACGGGCCTTGACAACAGGGTTTGGTGGTGGTGGGGAAACCTCGTCATCGTGTGAGTCTGACTGGCTGTTAGATTTTTGCCGGGCCATGATCTGTTTGCATTCTTCCTGTTAAACAGAGACAAGAGGGACATTCAGGGAAAGCAAATAGCTCTGAAAAAAAGAGCTGATTGTTTCATAAAGTGAAAAAAAAATGCATTTACTATTGTCGCTTCAGGCAAGAAAATTAGGCAATAGCATGTGCTATTTTCTATATTTATTTTTATCATGAAAAAGAATCACATGGAGCGAGGCTGACCTTTCTGTCACTGATCATTATATAAAATGACACAAATACTGGAACTACATTTGTTGCAGAGATCTGACTAGCTTACCTGTCATGACAGGTAATAACATGACAGGCAGGCATAAAAATAATATGAGTTCATGCTGTAAAAGTAAAAAAAAAAAACAAAAAAACTCAAATGATAAGCTAAGCAACAATGACAGGAATTAAGGGAACAGAAGATGCTGCTGACTCCATGTTGTTTAAAGCACTGAACAGTGCAGGTAATAAATTATTGACGACACAAGTGTGTGGTAAAAGCAGTAAAGGCTTGAACTCTATGGAAGAGGATTTGAGTAAAACGAAGGGGTCTCATAGTGTGTAAAGTCACCACAACCCGCTGTTTTCTATATTTCTTCTTAAAAACAAACCTGTGGTCAGTTTTATTCTCATTTCATCACAATGTGTGAGCAACACAGAAATTCAAAATATGTCACAATATATGATGGGATGTCTGATTCTAGCTGCCTAACACAACTGAGTATGTATTGTAGCATTTTCAGGTGACTCGTGTTAGTCATAAAACAGTCGAGTAGCAACACTGTATTAAAGCCCGATTAGATCGTAATTAATAGAGTACGTTGTTTAAAAGTGTCTTGCTTGCAGAGCTTATGCTGTTATTACCTGGCAGTGGCACAGACAACCACGTAGACAAAAAAAGAGACCTCGTGTAACAAATATCACAGAGCATTAGTAGTCTTTTTATCAGGCTGAGTAAAAGACAGCAGGGGAAAAAAATGACCCATTTTTCTCTTTTATGAGTAAAAATAACACATAAGCTGTATTTTTTAAGTTATTCAATGACAAAATTATTTATTTATTACTTTCTCTCTTCCTGTCTTAGTTGATATTGATCATTTGTCATGCTGTGCTTTCTGAAAAAAATAATCACTGGCTTATGGCCTTTATTTTTTTCCATAATAATAACTGTAGAAACAAGGGGAAAACATTTTTTTGTTCATTTTTATACCATTTTTAATTAATTGGATATTTGGCTTTAATAGAAAGTTGTTATTTTTCAATATAATTTTTAGAAATGATCATTTGTTATGATTCATGATTGCATTTACAAAGTAAATCATGAGACAAATCTCTTCCAATTTGACACTTTTGTCGGATCTGACAGTTTTGAACCCCATCTGTAGAAAAGAAAAGGACCAAAATAACAAATCATTATAACTGTTGAGGTATGAGTGTTTACCAGATGCTTTCAGGAACAAAGAGTTCCAGGTTAAGTCATCTTACTAACTGATATGGAGGAAGAAAAAAGGAAAACGATTACTCCAGAGCCAAACAGCGGTACTAGTGAGACAAGCACAAACTCTACATCGGACTTAATATTTTAAAACTTCTTCAGCACATGTAATGGGAAGAGAAAGACATTTCATCCACATAACAATGACTCTAAACCATTAACCTAGAAACAAGTTAAAGAGGATTTAAAAGCTCACACTTTGGCTCAGCCGGTGTGAAAACGTCCTCTCTTGTAATCATTATTTTGTCACTGCATCACTCACTTTCCCTCCTGTCGTGCTGACTTTTTTCTGATTATTTAATCGAAGGTTACGGTGGAGCTTTTCTAATTGTCTATGTGAAACAATGTGATAATGCAGCTCTCGTACACACACCACCCAAATCAGATTGGCACGTAAACACAACTTAGGACAAACAAACACACTTCTTGCTTACGCAGAGTCACCGCCTGAGGGAACTCAGCCAGTAGGAGGAGAGAAGGGAAAACAGCACTGATGTTACACACACTCTTACCAACACATGTACGTATGCCAGGTGGGGATGAGCACATTCGGTTAAATTTAGTGGGAATGTCTGGAATTAGCTAACACTGCATTTTGCAAAGGGCTGAAGAAATGCTAACGTGCACATTTATAAAACAAGAAAAAAAAGAAAAAAGCCAGAGCATACACACAATCCAAGTCCTGCTTTTCAGGATAGATACACATAATCACTACGATTCAAACATACTGAAATTATTCTAAGTATTATTGTTTTACAACAAAACTTGAAAAGTATTGCATCCACCTGCCTGTGCATCTAGGAGGTTGCATTGCTTTATTTTTTCCCAAATAAGTTTGTAATCAGAAGTATTTACCATGACATGAAGGGCTCCTGGCCAGGCCTGCTATGTGTCCCTCAGCCGCTCACAGGCATCAAACATCCAGTCAAAGTTTGAGTGTCTGAGCATAAGAGTCAATGCATACAAATTCCCACTTCATACACACTTAACACACATGTCCCAATGCGTTCGGATCTTCCATCATAGCTCAGAAAGAAGGTAAATAATCCAAGTTGTGCAAGCCGAAACAAAGAAGTGGCAGAATGTCTGCAATCCCGAGGACACAGTAGCTAAAGAACAAGTCCACTGATGAAATCACTGATCACAGCAAAAAAAAAAAAGCTCTCTATCGCTGCAGCGCAACTCTCAGTGTCGCTGTTTTCTAGCCTCTCTCTGGCTCTCTCTCTCACACTCACAATCAGGTGGCGCAATGAGCAGACTCCTCTTGCTACCCTCTGTCACTATGACAACCAGGCACTGTGAGCATCCTGAATAGTTGGTGGTGAGTCTGATGGGGAAGCAAGGGAGGCTCACACACCTACATTTATACACACAGGCTCTGCCGGCTGCCTTGCGATCACCATCATGTCAAAGTGAATCAGTCACTCTGCTCAGCGTGCACTTCTGTTCTCACCAAATGTTGTTTTCACATTCTTTTTATTCCCTACATTACCATAGAGATGAATCTTCTCCATCCAATATGTTTCTAGACACAGTTTCTTTTCACTGCTGTTTTGCTCACATGTTTTACTCTTAGGTCAGAGGGTTGGTAATCAAATGAAGACTTTGTGTCTGATCTCAACAAGTTCCATTGTTGTGTGGATGCTGGCCATGGAGGATACAAACAGTGCAGGCAATGTGATGCTTGAGGCTGTACAAGTTTTAAATAAATCACACTAATGCTTCACTAAATCAGAATTAATAAAATCCACTCTATTGATACTTTCACACAGTTTAGCTTGCGTACGTGTATACAAGTTTTAGCATTTACTACATTTTTTGAGATTTAGACAGAACTACTGCTGTCCATTTTTTCCATTATGAAAGCAAGCTGTTTATTTGTCATCGCACTTCCATTTCTAACCTATTTTCTGAATTACCGATACTTTGTATTCTGTACTCTCCTTTATCTCCCCCTGCGTCATCAGCAGCAGCTGTGCGACAGAGAGAAAGAGAGAGGACAAAGAAAAAAAATCTTGAGGAGACACGGGGCGCAATTGCAAGCAGGACGAAAAAGCTCTTTTAAAAGTGGCCTTTCCTAACAATTATGGGTCAGAGATTAAAAAGACACAGATCCTATCAGCTTGTACCATAAAGTCCCAGACAAAAAGTAACATGTACTTTAAGTCGAGTTTATTTAATCTGATTAACAATCTTTTCTTTTCAGCCACAGCAAACCTGTTTTCCCCATCTAGCCATCTTTTCTGCATCTAACCAGCGTCATTTCGATTATCTACACTACATCCAAAAAGCTGCTCTTTGATTTTCTAATCTAAGTTATGAAACCGAGTCTTTGTAGTAAAATAGGGTAGAAAAAAGTATTTGTACTCAGTGGTATTGTTTCAGGCTAGAAATATAGAATACTTTAGATATTACAAATTACTTTGCGTTCAAAATAATCATCAATTTTATCGTAATCATCATTTGATTAGTCATGACATGAATTTCCGTATTCAGTCAAGATATAAGTATGAAAAAGATTTGAGGATTTATAACATAAAAAATGTCCTTATTCTCCTATAATAATCAATTTTCTTGTAAAATAAAACATCTATCTCAATTGTTACCTCACTGCATGCAGCCTTCGTCCTCGGCCAGGGCAATAAGCATGCAAACCAAAAAGGCAAACCAAAAACAACAAGGTACACCACACACACACATCCAGGTAATGAAGCATGTAGGAGCTGATCCACTAGCGAAGCTAACAGTCTACTCATCACTCTGTTCCACATCATTACAGCCCTACAATAGACAGAACGTTCACTGTTTTATGAGGTCTGACAGTCCTGATCGTGTTCACCGTGTTTAATGTTGTGCCACACACACACACACACACACACTGGAGGAAAGTCTCGTTGTACAAACATGATTTCTATTTTGCAAAGGTTACATTTTAAATGTTGATCTTGTTAATTGAGCTTTTGAGAACAATGTTTCTGACAAATATCTTTAAATTAAATCATTTGTATGTACGTGTGATACCTGTCCTCACAATTACCATAATTTACTGATTAATATTAAAGTAATGTGTCAAAAATATCCACTTTATGAATGACTAATACATAGTGGTAGTATTTCATATCAGCCTCTAATAAAACGTGTCTGCCTTTGCAAGACTGATTTGTTTTTTGTAGAGAGATGAAAGAGTTGGAAGTCGATGTTCATTTGTGTTGCAGAAAATTGTCACTACTCCCACACAACTTTTTTCTCTAATAAACCTCTAGCATGCCAGCAAAAGTTCAAGGAGAACCTGTTGAAATGGGGAGAAACTAACGAGGGACCACCATGAAGGTGTGTTAGGAGTGTGATTTACCTGAAAGTACCCAGGAAGGAGAAGGTTTGGACCTGGGTCAGTGCAAACAACCCAGGATGATTTAACAAACTGTCTTGCTGTTATCATTGCAGTGTTGAGTGAGAACAGTGCGTGTGGACACTAATTACACTTTTACTCAAGTTTTGAAGCATGTGATTATTATAGTACTTAGTGATGTCATTACACAGAGACATATTCAATAGAAACAAAAATAGCATTGAAAAAAAAAACTATTTGAAGCCAAATTAGGCTCTAAATTCTCTCGGCAGGCTCAACAAACAAACCCCTGCAGATTAATTGTCGATCAGAAGCTTTGGATGGGAGAGGTGGGTTTGTTGTGACAGCCAAATGGCTGGCAGCACGAAGTTGTCTCATTTTGCACACGCCAGCCGATTGACACAGTGACAGAGCAAAGATGTCTCTGATGATGCAACTTTGTGAAATCTTCCTTAAATAAGTATTTAATTAGTGACGGTTTCAGTTGTTCTACTTGCCCTGCGTCATCTCTGAAAATTGGTCCAACACAAACACCATCAGAAATGCATACTGGAACTTTTCATTGTATCAGATAGTTTTTTGGAGATTGTGAATCATATTTTGAACAAATACAACATATTGTCCTAGTAGGACAACTAGGACGCTGCATCGGTCCGTCGTGGTAAAGAGAGAGCTGAGCCGAAAAGCAAAGCTCTCGATTTACAAGTCGATCTACGTTCCTACCCTCACCTATGGTCACCAGTTGTGGGTGGTGACCAAAAGAATGAGATCGTGGGTACAAGCGGCCGAAATGTGCTTCCTCCGCAGGATGGCTGGGCTCTCACTCAGAGACCGAGTAAGGAGCTCTGCCATACGGGAGGAACTCGGTGTTGAGCCGCTCCTCCTCCAGGTCGAGAGGAGCCAGATGAGGGTAGTTCGGGCATCTGGTCAGGATGCCGCCCGAGTGCCTCGCTGGCGAGGTGTTTCGGGCACATCCCACTGGGAGGAGATCAAGGGGCAGACCCCGGACCCGCTGGAGAGAGTATGTCTCACAGCTGGCCGGAGAAGACTTGGGATCCTTCCGGGTGAGCTGGAGGATGCAGCCGGGGTGAGAGAGGCCTGGGCTGCCCGTTTGAGGCTGTTGCCCCCGCGACCCAACCCCGGAACAAGCGAAAGATGACGGAACGGAACAACATATTGTTAAAAATGAGCAGTGGCTGCATAGTTTTAAAGTTTTAAAGCGTCACACCAACCTGCTCTCAATTGAGAACGAAAGAGGACACACAGGTGGCCATATTTGTTGACCTCCCACATGCTTGCATGCACATTAGGTCTGCTCACACTCGCCATGTTTGAAGATAGGCCGTCATGCTAAATTAACTTTTTGGAGGTTAATCCCACGTTTGAATATTCTTCCCACATCAAAAAGATGTGAAGCTGTTATTTTATGTGTATTTCCATTTCTTCAATAATATGTGAGAAATTTGGAAGCTTTACATTCCAATATTAAGATACTGATTGAATGCCAGGTTGTTCTTGGCACTGGATTTTGTTCTATGTCACACCCACTTTTAACGTAAGCTGGTGTTTTTTGCAGTAGTGGTGCACACACTCTGTGTCGAATGGGGGTGGTGTGTAAGGTTGTTCAACATGGAGTGCTTGTTTTTTGTTAATGCACCAAAGTAAGAATGTAGAAGAATATCCATCCAGATTCATTCTGCTCTTTAGTTACAAGGCTGGTTTTTCACAATCGCTTCTATATTTGTTGCTTGGTATGTGTGATTGTTGTGCTTCTGGTCACGCTAAAAGCAGTTTCGCCCTTCTTCTCCCCACTTCCTTCTACTTTCTCACAGGATTATCATGAGTTTGTCTCATGCTTCCCTTCTGGAGGATTTTTTTAACATTCAAACCTTATCTTCTCATCCTGTCTGTTGTTAAGACTCCCACACAAATATAACACATGATAACACATTTTCTGATCATCAGAAATGCTGGGTTTACTTGTTTGCTAAGTGACGTAAAAGTGATGTACTGAACAACTAATGTCCACTTAATTCTTCTTCTACGTCTTTCAACATTTCCCTTCAGGGTTTGTCACAGCAAACAGTTTCTTCCATCTAACCCTATCTGCTGCATCTTCTTTGGTCACACTATCTTCATGTCTTCCTTCACTGTATCCACAAACCTCCTTTTTGGTCTTCCTCTAGGCCTCATTCCTGGTGGTTCCAAACCCGGCATCTTTCTTTCGATGTACTTTGGATTTGGAATGTCCACTTAAATAAAATACTGTTTAATATCCATGAAAAAAATCATGGATATCAAGTAACACCACCATAACTTTTAAACTAGAAAACAAAACTATTGATGGTACTGGTACGTTGTCATTTCTCAAACTGTCATCTAGAGCTGGGGGTACCTTCGCATGGCAGTCTCAGACAGTAAAAATGAAAACTAAGGGATGACTTCAGCGTATTCTTGGTTATTATATTTCCTCCAAGAGGTATGCAATAAAGAGAAAAGGAAGATATATTTATCTAGATAGATCTTCCTACGCAGGTCTACTTTTTTGCAAGCAAAGCCAGATTTAACACTTTCATGATACAGATATGACACTGTTAAGTCAGGTGAAGATGAAATATTTCCAAGAAAGCATCTGTGGTCCAAGCTGCTCACCATGAGTGGCATTTCCACACCCACACATTTCAATCTTGGCAGTTTTGTTCAACAAGGACGTTTATCAAGGCTGTACAAGATTCAATCATTAACTATCTAAAATAAATTACATTCTGAATTATCTACATGCAAGGCACAAACTAGGGTTACAACTAGTGTTACTGTTACAAATATTTATTTTTCTTGTAAACTCAGATACTTTGCATGGGGTGGAAATAGTAACACAAACAGAATGTCTCAAGGATAAAGTATAATATCTTTACAGCTACACATTTGTCCTAATAGAAATGATGAGGAACCCATCTAAAAATCCTCAGATCAAAGGCATCATTACCATGGCTGAAAGAGTACATGAAAGAAGTAAGACATGTTATTATTTCTCTGCAAAAGCTTCAACCAACCTAGTCCAACTGATCATTTTGTGTCCTCTGAACAAAGAAAAAAAGCTTGTTTAAAAAAATGAAATTGAAAATAGAAAAAGAACACGACGTTCTGCCCAGTTTGAAGGTACTGGATGTTGAGCAGATATAAAATAAAGTCGGGGTTGTGGAGTAGAGGGAGAGAACTATGAACTGTCACACAAAAACTGAAAAGATAAGAAGAGAAGGAGAGAACTTTTTTTAATAACTGCATCTACACTATATCCATCCTCTCCTTGTTGCCTAGGATACCGCCTGTAGTGGGCGATGAGTGGTGATGAGCATGGCCATGAGAGGGGAAAGAAAAACACAAGACAAGGGGTTTGAAATTTAGAAAATAATGTTTTGTTTTTCGTTTTGTCTTCTGAACCGATTAGCCTTAAAAGGTTGTGGCGGTCCTGTAGCCTATCCTGACTAATTTCAGTAAGTGGTAGGGCACACCTCAAAAGAAAGACACATAAAATTACAGTATTTTTTCTTCTAATTTTTTATGACAACTTCTGGATCTAAAAGGCAACTCAAACTAGTCGACCAGATCTGGTGGAATTAGTCAAAAATATCCATTTTTAATTTGTTTTTCTTCATCAGAGATAATCTCTGTCTAATAGTGAATTCAATCAAATTTAATGGGCATAGATAATAAAATAAAATTCTATCCTCAAAGTTCACAAGTGCAGTTGGAAATAAATGGGCTAAGCCTCTTAAATAAGTAGGCCGCCAAAAAAAAACCTTCACAGGCCATTTCAGCTTTGTGAACAACTGACCTTAAACCTTAAATAGAAACTCGATTAAACTTGCCAACTACAATGCTTCCGAGCATGTGTTGACAAGAAAAAGTTCACGGTTTAAAAGTAGCAGGTTAATTATGGGAAAATGCATGTATTCATAAGTTCATCAAATGCATGTTAATAACGTTTGGGTATTAATTAAACTCAGACCTGTATAGCTTAAACAAAAAAGATCTACGTAAAAAAAATGGTACATGTTGGAAGACTAGAGAAAAAACAAACACATTATGATTTTCTTTGCTGTCCAAATCTTGCAGATCATGCTACAAATCTTTTATTTTACGTTCAGACATGAAAAGGGTGAGACTATCCTCCACTTTAAATGCTTCACTGATGAGAGTTGCAGCAAAATCCACCAGCAGACAGGAAAACAAATGAGCCAGAGATGATTAGATGCTTGATTAAGACAAAAGACAAAAAGCAGACTGTTGTGCAACCAGCAGCACAGTGAAAAAAAAATTCTGCCTGGTGACCACTGCAGTTGCAGAGAAAGATGGTTTCTTATTTATGCCAGGGTTCACACCCACTAAAAACATGTAAATAAGCCAGATTGCTCACTCTGAGTCAACCCAAGAAGTCAGTGTGTGCTTGCATGTTACCATGTGATCCTGTGAAAGACTCGTTACCTGGCCAAGGTGCACCCTGCCTCTAGCCTGCTTGCCTGTCAGAATAAATTTTGAGACCCTCAGAAGGAAGAAACACAAACTTATCTACAATAAGTGCTTGTACAGAGTGGTTGCACAGTCTGCAATCAACAGGAAGGAAAGATCTGCAGATCATTTCTGTAACAAGAAGCGAATGACTGAAGTGAGAAGACTATTTGCGTAGGGTTCAACTCTGAAAACTGTCTCTGAAGTGTGCGATTTGCATTGCCCAACAGTGGAGGAGTTTATGTATCTTGGGGTCTTATTCACAAGTGGGGGAAGGATGGAGCGGGAGATCGACAGGCGGATTGGTGCGGCATCAGCAATAACTAGGACGCTGCTTCGGTCCGTCGTGGTAAAGAGAGAGCTGAGCCGAAAAGCAAAGCTCTCGATTTACAAGTCGATCTACATTCCAACCCTCACCTATGGTGACCAGCTGTGGGTGGTGACCAAAAGAATGAGATCGCGGGTACAAGCGGCCGAAATGAGCTTCCTCCGCAGCGTGGCTGGGCTCTTACTCAGAGATCGGGTGAGGAGTTCTGCCATCTGGGAGGAGCTCGGTGTCGAGCCGCTCCTCCTCCAAGTCGAGTGGAGCCAGATGGGGTGGTTGGGGCATCGCGCCTCGCGGGCGAGTTGTTTCGGGCACGTCCCACCGGGAGGACACCAAGGGGCAGACCCCGGACCCCCTGGAGAGACTATGTCTCACAGCTGGCCGGGGAACAACTTGGGATCCTTCCGGGTGAGCTAGAAGATGCAGCCAGGGAAAGAGAGGCCTGGACTGCCCGTTTGAGGCTGTTGCCCCTGCGACCCAACCCAGGAACAAGCGGAAGATGACGGAATGGAATGTTGTTCATCACTTACAGAAACTACACTGATTCATTTCATTTAAAAAAGTCATTATAAACGCTGTTTTATTTTCCGATATTTTCCACAAAATGTTGTTTTAGTTGACTGCGTGCATCATATCATTCTGATTATAAACCACTTGTTACTTGCTTCAGCAGAGCTTTATCAACTTCATTAGTATTCACGTTGCATCTCTGTCTCTGCAGTATTACAGTTCCCGACAACAGCAGCAGCAGATCTGCCCTTTAGTCGCACAGTTTCTGTGACTATTCTAAATACACAAAAACACTATAGGTTATAAAGAAATGTCTAATTAAGGTTGTCTTGACATATCATAAATAAATTGACTATAATAATGAACTAAGCATAATTAATAACACCTTATTAAAGAAAGAAAAACACAGCATCTACACAAGTGTTTACATCAGATGACCCTCACATGCTAAATCACACACGCTAAAAACACTGCAGGAAGACGTTAAGATAGCAAACTTTAGACCTTCATCTGATTTCTTGCCACAATTGCTTCTCTTGTTAGCAATTTCTTGCTTAGGGTGAAGTCCCTTCAGGCCAACGTTGACATTTTATAAATTCACCTTTATGATCTGTTTGTACCGGCGGTATAAGAGAAGAGTTTATTGTTTGAGCAAAGAAATCTCATGACCTTCTCATGAGAAGCATGGTCTCTGATTACTGACCTGGCAAACAAACAATCTTAAGGATTATACGCTAAAAGATGCATTTTATTTGGTAATATTTGTGATCAAAATCTACATTAAATCTGCTTTCACACATGTAATCCACTGACGCTAGTTTAACTTTTGATTTAAACTGATACTGATGATCTTTTTAATTATGTAAAATCATACATTTCATATTCAAAACGAACACTGATCTTTCACATTACAAGTGGTGAAAACAAGCGAATAGACCTGATCGACAAGAGCCAGAAATATATTTCAAATTTACAAGATTATCTTTCAATGTCATTTTTTTAGTTAAAATAAAAAACCTACGATTAAAATAAAGAATGTCCTTCTTACATCAGGCATTCAATTATTTAAAAGGCTTTCTTTTAATAGATAGCTTGTAAAAGTATTTAATTCAATTGCGTTTTTTTTCTATAGACAAGAATGACACCAAAGTCATCTCCAATGATTCCCATAAAATAAATCAGATGTCATCACACAATCAGACTTAATACAAGTTAAAAGCATGTAAACTAACCACAGCCAAGACACCCCTATGTTTAGAGGTTCTGTCTCAAGGAGGAAAAACTGTTAAAACCCAGTTGGAGGATAGAGAAGAAGATGGAGACCCATTTGGAGGAGAGATACAAAGGATCCAGACAGAATGAACCAAGGAATGGAAAGGGGGCACACATTTTCTACTGGATATTTCAATTCTAGAATGAAAATGAATCCTTTTAGAATGACTGTAGATTATTAATTTTCCATTCTTGCAGGAATGGGTACTGCCTCCTAACATAAATAAATTAAAATTTAAAATATAGATTAATAAACTATAGGATTATAAATGGAAAAATTTCATCTTACAATTTCCAAGCTAATTTAATAAGCATGATTAAAAACAGCCAGAAGTTGCAATAAACATATTTCACATGTGCAACACATATTAAAGAAGTTGATGGTAAATTAGCCATAATTTACCATAATAATTTTATGAGGTTGTTCACAGAGTCTTACATTTTAAGCAGAAAGTACAAGGTTTTTTTTTAACGAACCTTTTCCAGTTTTTCAAAATGCTCCCGCAGGAACTTCATAGGACGATCAGGCTTAGCGATGCAAAGGTTCACAATGCACTCTTTAAGGATCTGTTGGATGTTGTGCTTCTGCACAAAAATTTCACAGCTCTTCAAACTCTCGTCTTCTTCCAGAGTGGAGGAGGTGGCCATCTTATCTTTTATCTCTGTGGCAGTGGGAGAAAACAGGGTGGACCGTGAGAGGAGGGGAGAGAATGTACTTGTAGAACAGAAAATAAAGGAAAGAAACAAAAAAATAGGATGTGCACAATCCATGATTATGAACAAAATGAGTTCATACTCAATGTTTTTTGGTAATACTTGGCATAAAACATTTCATGAGTAAGAACACTGTTACAGTCGCGTGCCTGTTGTAAGTCACCAGCTTTAGTAGCAAAGCTGAGTTCCTTCATAAGATAAATTACAAGACTTATCAATATATGTGGTAACTCTGCACTGTCTGTTTCATTCTGTTGTATTCCGCTTATCTGGTATTGGGTCGCCGGGGCAACAGCCTCAGATGGGAAGCCCAGGCTTCTTTCACCCCGGCTGCATCCTCAAGCTCACCCAGGAGTATCCCGAGGCGTTCCCCGGCCAGCTGCGAGACATAATGTCTCCAGCAGGTCCAGGGTCTGCCTCTGGGTCTCCTTCTGGTGAGATATGCCCGGAACACCTCACCAGCGAGGCATTCGGAATACATCCTAAACAAATGCCCGAACCACCTCATTTAGCTTCTCTCGATCCAGAGGAGCAACAGCTCTACTCCGAGCTCCTACCGGATGGCAGAATTCCACACTCTAAGATTTAATACAACTAAATGAATCATGATGATTTAATAAACTTGATTTTAAACCCATCAATACAGTAATAAACATAAACTGTTCAAAATGTCGCATTTATTACATGCGATGAGACAAGTACGACATTATTAAAATGTATTAACTTGATTTAACCATTTGTAGTAATGAGTCCGTGCAATCTCAAATTTGCTCAGGAGTGATCAATTGTCCAGAAGACAACTTTGAAGTCTTCCTTTGACATTTGAAGTAATCATGTAGTTAGAAAAGAAAAAAAAAACTTGACCGAAGGCAAACATATCCAGCCAACTTTCTGAAGATGATTGAAGTCACTCAGCTTAAACACAACAAAATATTGATTTAGATAGAGAGTTAGATTGTAGGAAAAGCTTCAAAGTTGTCTTCTGGTCAGCGTGCTTGCTGATCACTGTCTAGAAGACAACTTTGAAGCCTTTTCTATGATGGGTCACTTCTGGATGAATGAGGGGTTTCACGGAATAGAGAGACCGACTTTATTAATTCTGAAGAAAATTTCAGATGAATAATAAACTCAAGCACAGTTTTTTTTACAGTGTTTGTCTTTCACTCAGATTGTGCTTTTGGAAATATTACCAACTGACAAAAACAGACTTAAAATATCTCAACACTGAACAAATAAATACATACATATACTTCATACTGGATTGATTCAAGGATCAGCTTGAATCAATCTGATCCTTGTATTATTTTCTTGGTTTAAGCAATCCTTTCTTTAAATAACTTTATAGAGAAATGTCCCTGATTTTTTTTTTATTATGCATAAGTAATCTGTTTATATTTAGAATATGATTTAGCATCATGTTGCTTAGAGATCCAGGAAGCAGTTATATTAACAACCTGCTTTCACTTCCTAACGAGCAAAAAACCTGTTCATTTAATTTATTAAAGCATCACAAATTATAATCATAAACTAGCTTTTTAAAGCATTTTTATGCAAAATTTCCACCTTTACTGACACCGTTTCAATTAGCTCTAACGATAGTAACTGTTTAAATAGAGTTCATCCAGGAAGAGGCTAACAGGACTAGCTTTGCTAACCTTACAATGACAGACAAACATTAACGAATAAAATATCATAACAAAATGATTTAAAAACAACCAGAGGTTGTTGTTAAGTTCTAATCAGGTTGTTTATGAATGCTAATCAGTAAGACATCGTGTGAGTCAGTGTCCCTACCGTTATTTCTGGAGGATGCTGAGTGTTGGTGGTGGATAGATGGGATGCTGCTGCTGCTCTGCTTCACGCCGCTGCGTCACTCCTCGTGACGTCACTCTGTCATCTCCACCGCAGAGCCGCTCTCAAGAGGCAGTAGAGGCGCGCATGCGCGAACACACAGTACACTGAGCAAACCTAACTTATTAATGGTTGTTTAATATGTATTCTAAATATTTCATAGATCATTTTTTTCACAGATACGCATTTATGACGGTAAATTAAAAGAAATCTGAATGTTTTCAAGATACATACGTATTTATATATATATATATATACAGTGGTGGTCAAAAGTTTACATACACTTGTAAAGAACATAATGTCATGGCTGTCTTGAGTTTCCAGTTATTTCAACAACTCTGATTTTTCTCTGATATAGTGATTGGAACAGATCCTTCTTTGTCACAAAAAACATTCATGAAGTTTGATTCTTTTATGACTTTATTATGGGTAAACTGAAAATGTGACAAAATCAGCTGGGTCAAAAATATACATACAGCAATGCTAATATTTGGTTACGTGTCCTTTGGCCATTTTTACTTCAATTAGGCGCTTTTGGTAGCCATCCACAAGCTTCTGGCAAGTTTCTGGTTGAATGTTTGACCACTCCTCTTGACAGAATTGGTGCAGTTCAGTTAAATTTGTTGGCTTTCTGACATGGACTTGTTTCTTCAGCATTATCCACATGTTCTCAATGGGATTTAAGTCAGGACTTTGGGAAGGCCATTCTAAAACCTTAATTCTATCCTGATTTAGCCATTCCATTACCACTTTTGATGTGTGTTTGGGGTCATTGTCCTGTTGGAACACCCAACTGCGCCCAAGACCCAACCTTCGGGCTGATGACTTCAGGTTTTCTTGAAGAATTTGAAGGTAATCCTCCTTCTTCATTGTCCCATTGACTCTTTGTAAAGCACCAGTTCTATTGGCAGCAAAACAGGCCCACCGTGCTTGATGGTAGGCATGGTGTTGTTGGGGTTAAAGGCCTCACCTTTTCTCCTCCAAACATATTGCTGGGCATTGTGGCCAAACAGCTCAATTTTTGTTTCATCTGACCACAGACCTTTCCTCCAGAAGGTCTTATCTTTGTCCATGTGATCAGCAGCAAACTTTAGTCGAGCCTTAAGGTGCCGCTTTTGGAGCAAGGGCTTCCTTCTTGCACGGCAACCTCTCAGTCCATGGCGATGCAAAACACGCTTGACTGTGGACACTGACACCTGTGTTCCAGCAGCTTCTAATTCTTGGCAGATCTGCTTTTTGGTGCTCCTGGGTTGACTCTTCACCCTCCTGACCAGTTTTCTCTCAGCAGCAGGTGACAGCTTGCGTTTTCTTCCTGATCGTGGCAGTGACAAAACAGTGCCATGCACTTTATACTTACAAACAATTGTTTGCACTGTTGCTCTTGGAACCTGCAGCTGCTTTGAAATGGCTCCAAGTGACTTTCCTGACTTGTTCAAGTCAATGATTCTCTTTTTCAAATCTGTGCTGAGCTCCTTTGACTTTACCATTGTAGCGTTTGTGGGTGTTTTTATCCAATGAGCCCTTTTTAAATGGCCTCAGAGAAGTCACCAGCTGTAGTCACTCATAATCACTCACAAGAAGTTAAGAGGTCATGCTATGAAGCTCATGTCATTGACACAACTTTCTAAGTCTCCAAAATTGCTCATTCATGTTGCTGTATGTATATTTTTGACCCAGCTGATTTCGTCACATTTTCAGTTTACCCATAATAAAGTCATAAAAGAATTAAACTTCATGAATGTTTTTTGTGACAAAGAAGGATCTGTTCCAATCACTATATCAGAGAAAAATCAGAGTTGTTGAAATAACTGGAAACTCAAGACAGCCATGACATTATGTTCTTTACAAGTGTATGTAAACTTTTGACCACCACTGTATATACACATAGTTTTATATATATAGTTATATATATATACGTATATATATACATATGGTTGGCGTGACCAAAGAGGATGCAGCAGATAGGGTTAGATGGAAGAAACTGACTTGCTGTGGCGACCCCTGAAGGGAAATGCCGAAAGGAGAAGATATATATACATACATACATACATAGTATATACTTTGTGTGTAAATATATTTATATATAAACAAGAAAAAATACAGAAATTCCATCAAGACCTCAAGACATTCTATTTGTAATAATCCTCTCCCTTATGGAATTCCTCTCTCCTAATCCTGCCCTGTGCCCTAATTCAGCACGCCTAATCCCAATTGCCTCCCCCTGACCACCTGTGTCTCGTCTTCCCCTAGTTATTTAACCCCTGGTGTTCATCACTCTGGTGTCAGATTATTTGCTGTTCTGCTCTCCCGTTGTAGCCATGATGGTGTCCTGGCAAGAACAAAATGTTAGCAATTAACAGCTATGCACAGCCAGTCATTAAATACACTGCAGGAATAATAAACTGGCCCTAAAGAAGACGTCCAGATAGAAAAATATACACGGAAGCCACTGACCATGCATGGAAGGTTCCACCTCGAAACCAGCATCTTAAGACTCCACACTAAGCACAAGATTGAGAAGTACCAAAGCCTCAGAGAAGACTTGAGAAGACCTGGAAAGTGAAAACAACAGTTGTGCTCGTTGTCGTTGGGGGAAGTAACCCTCAAACTAGAAGAGTGGCTACAGCAGATCCCAGGAAAAACATCAGACATCTCAGTCCAGAAGAGCACAGTCCTTGGAACAGCAAAGATTCTGTGCCTGAGCCGAGCTTGGTGGATGAGACCACCTGTGGAGGCTGTGAGAACAATCATCCATTCTCACCCTTCCGCGGGTGGTCTTCCACACTTTCCAAGCTCAGACCCTCTACCAGAGGCCAGGGAGCTTGAGGGTTCTACACAGTATGCTTGCTGTTCCTGGGACTGCACTCTTCTGGACTGAGACATTCGACGTTTCTCCAGGGATCTGTTGGAGCCACTCCTCTAGTTTTGGGGTCACTGACCCAAGTGCCCCAATGGCTACAGGTTTTACTGTTACCTTCACTTTTCAAGCCTTATCCAGCTCCTCCCTAAGACTTTGGTACTTCTCCAGTTTCTCAAGTTCCTTCTTCCTGATGTTACCATCACTTGGAATCGCCAAGTCGACCAAAGCTGCATTTCTACACTACAATGTCAGGTTGGTTCGGCAGTGCTATTCGGTCAATCTGGATCATGAAGTTCCACTGGATCTTGTCTCCTATGGAACCAATGCGGATATGTATTCTTTTAGTATTAAGTTGATATTGTGCATCAGCATCACTGAGGAACATCAAAAAAGTGCCTCAGTTATTTATTTTTTACCTGACCTTTGCAATAAACATATTCTGAACTGTTATGTTTGTTATATGACCAATATTGTCAGAATTATTTAAATTAAACTTTGTGTTTGCTAAGTTTAGTTTTTGTGTTGAAAGTGACACTGTAAGAGTGTACTGTTATAGATGAGATTGTCAATAAAGTTTGAAGAATTGAATGTGGAACTACCGTAAAATAGTCTTTGTTTGTCGCGCAACGACTGGTTACCATAGTAATAGCCAAGATGGCAGCCATAGAAGCAGGAGATGAACACGCTGCCTCAGAAATATTAAAATTACTCGGTCGGGATTTAAACTCATTAAATGAGGATAATAAGGCGACAAGAAAGAGAGCTCTCGAGTCCATAAAGAAGCAAACGGTAGATAAAGGACATTCTGGTGCTGTTTTACAGGAAGTATTCACCATCTTGCTCAAGCCGCTTCTCAAATGTCTGTCAGACCCGATGGAAAGATGCAGGGAAATCTCTATTACAACTTTAATAGAGTTTATTCGATGTATTCCTAAACCTGAGGATTCCTTGCCGTATCTAATGCCCTGTTTGGCTCAGCGTTTGGGTGATAAAGAGATTCAGGAGCCAGCTGAGGAGCTGCGTCTCTCTGCCATGGAGATGCTTACATTGATAGTGGAGGTTTGTGGAAAACACTTATCTCACTTTATGAACGAAATGATCAACATCCTGAAGAAAACCATCGTCGATCCTTTCCCTGATGTTAAAAGAGAAAGCTGCAAATGCACAGTGAACTTTGCTAAATGTGTTCCAGGTTGGTAGAACTTTTCTTGCTGACAGTTTGTTACTATGGTTACACAATACACAGAGTACTCAGTTGGTTTGAAAGGCTGCTGCATATCTTCTTTTATTCTAATTTATACCAGATCAATAAACAATAATGTTTACTAGATGTCAAAAATATCCAAATCTGACTCTTATTATGTGTAAAAACTCAATTTAATCATAAAGTTAAAGGTGGTATGAAAGTTTTTACCATTTTCTTATTTGCAGTTTTACTTAGATTTGACTTCATCTGCTGGGGTAGCACTTAAAAACAGGTGAACTTAGATTTAAAAAAAATGCTTACGCTTTTATATTAGTTAAATTATAAACTACAGACTCTGTGGGACATTAAAAACTACAACCAATAGTTTTTGTATGGTGAACAATAACCATTGGTTCACAGCCTGCTGATCACTATAACTTCCTGCTTTCAGCGACAAGTAAGTATTTCTATTGGTTGGAGAAATAAAACCAGAAAAAGACAGAAAAGACCAAGGCAGGTCTCAAAGCTTGCATAGGAGTCACAAGGTCTTGCAGAGCTGCCTTTACAGTAATAGTGTAAAGATAGACCTGTGAAATATGGATAACAATGGTGCAAACACGTTCACTATGCAACCAAGAGCTTATTCTGAAACCGGACTCTGGCTTTGTTATTTGAAGATTTATTTATTTTTTTGTTGAAATTATTTCTAGTCACAAAGTGTATGCTGAATAAGTTGATTCAAAAGTGACATCACTACTCTGGCATTAGGGCCTGTTTGTTTCAGGTCCTTAAAATATAAAATTCACTGAGGTTGTACTTACTATGTCTGACTGTGAACATGTCTTGTTTTCGACCAAACCTTTTCAAAGTTTATTGATTCATTGATTCCTAAAATTATACTGTTATGTTCCATTAAGTTGATAAAAACCTCATAACATTGAAAATAAGTGATTCATGTAAGCAGCCAGCAGCCTTAGAAACAGAAAAATCTCTTTCTGTGTGTATTTGAATGGTTTTTTTTTAACATCTTTTTATTCAGAACACTTTCATCTGCAAGCTGACAGTCTTGTCAAACCTCTCATGCTGATGATATCTCATCAACACTCCCGGGTGCGTGTGTCTGTCATCGAAGCCACTGGTGTGGTCATTCAGTACGGCAGTGGAACAAATGTGAACAACGTCATCTCACACCTGGCACAGAGGCTGTTTGATGACTCACCACAGGTTCATTTTGTTCTATTTTTGTCATTTTCTCTTTTTGATCATACCTTGTCTGAAACTTGGTTGTTTTTTTTTTATTTTCCATAGTTAGACTTATTTTCTTTTAGAGAATAAATGTGGTAAATTGAGTTCTTTTTCCAGGTGAGAAAAGCCGTGACCATAATTGTTGGTGATTGGTTGCTGTACATGAGAGACCGATATTCATACTTCTCCAAATTCATTCCACTTCTGTTGAGCAGCATCAGTGATGAAGTTCCGGAAATAAGGTTAAATCTTTTTTTCTCAATCAATGATATAAAGAGTAAACATGCTGTTATATTTGATCAAATACATTTATGGTCGTTTCATAAAAAAGTTTAACATCAAAGTATTAACACAAAATTAATCGAATGGATTTGTTTATCACATTCTACAGGGATCTTGCAGCTGATTTATGGAGGCGGGTAGGTGCTCAGTGGGAGCAGGAGAATGAGGATGACATAAAGGACAAGTTGGACTTCCTTCTCACACCACCTCCTTACTACCCACCAGGAGGTCAGTCACCAAAAACCAGAGGATGCTTCTCTCTGTTGTTTAGTAAAAGCTCAAGTTTGTATTTTAGTTAATTTATTTAAAGAAAGAAGTACAATGCGGAGTAATCATTAACCTCAAAAGAAGAGATTCGTTATATAATCAAGTGTAAATTTCCACCTACAGCCCCAGGAGCAGGGGTGTTTCAGTTAAAGATGATTACAAATGAATTGATACTAGGAGGATCAGACCAAATTGAAAACATTATTCTCCATGGACAATGATGTTTGCAGATGACATTGTGATCTGTAGTGAGAGGAGGGAGGAGGTGGAGGAAAAGCTGGAGAGGTGGAGGTTTGCACTAGAAAGAAGAGGAATGGAGATTAGTCAGAGTAAGACAGTACGTGTGTGGAAATGAGAGGGATCCAAATTGAAAAGTGAGGTTAGAGGGAGAAGAGATAAAGAAGTTGGAAGATTTCAAATACCGGTACTTAGGATCAACAGTCCAGAGCAATGAAGAGTGTGGAAAAGAGGTGAAGAAGCATGTACAGACAGGCTGGAATAGGTGGAGAAAAGTATCATGTGTGATTTGTAATAGAAGAGTTTCAGCTAAAATGAAAGGAAAAGTGTACAAAACCGTGGTGAGACTGACCATGCTGTTTAGTCTAGAAACAGTAGCACTGAGAAAAAGACAGGAAACAGAGATGGAGGTAGCAGAGATGAAGATGCTGAGGATCTCTCTGGGAGTGACCAGGATGGACAGGTTCAGGAACAGCACATGTTAGAGGTTTTGGAGATAAAGTCAGAGAGGCCAGACTGAGATGGTTTGGACATGTGCAAAGAGAGAGAGAGAACATCGGCAGACGGATTCTGGGTTTGGAACTACCAGGCAAGAGGCCTAGAGGAAGACCAAATAGGAGGTTCATGGATACAGTGAAGGAAGACATGAAGATAGTTGGCGTGACTGAAGAGGATTCAGCAGATAGGGTTAGATGGAAGAAACTGACTTGCTGTGGCGACCCCTGAAGGGAAATGCCAGAAGAAAAAAAAAGGTTTAACTAGCATGTCCAAGGTTTCATATTCCCCTTCTTCCATCAGGCCATTGTAAGGGAGTTGCTTTGGTTGGTTTGAATTTTATATATATTTTTTCTTAAGAAAAAATATAGTTTTCATCTCTTCATTTGTTGTACTGGGGCAATATCACATGTAATTTAAAGGGACACAGTCATGCCGAACTTCACAAGAAAACAAAACGAACTCTTGCCTCTAAAAGACCTATTTAAGAGGCAAGACTGTCTCTTCAAATGAGTAAAATTAGCAGATAAATGTCCTACACCTGAGAGCATTTATGTCTAAATTTGGCTCACAGCTGCTACTGCATTTTATTACGTTTATTTTAGTGGAGCTCTTTTAGTGGAACACTTGCTCCAGTGGACTTAATTGGAATGAGATGATTCTGCTCAGTGTGGCACCATCCGTTAGAGTTGAACAGAGGGTTCAGATGATGATTTTATTCTCCTAGGTGGAGGGCTTGCGTCACACAGAAAGTAGAGTTGACACACAGAAAGTGAAATCAACAGTCAGTAAAATTTGACTTGATAATCTGGTTCAGAGGTACAGTAGATGCAAGAAAACATAAAAAACCTTCAGAACTCCAGCCGTCTAAGCCCAGAGTTTGACACCTTTGTCCTCGTTGTTCTTCATTCTCTGCAGGTTCTCCAGCTTTCTTTCTTCATTCTACACACACGTTTTGAATTATAGTGTTACTCATGAAGAAACTTTTTTTCTAATAATCCATCCACCCATTTTCTGAATTACTGAGTCGAGGCAAACTGGCACAAGCACGCTGGTGAGGGGCGGAGTACAAGTTGTCAGTCTGCCACAAAGCTGTATAATGAACAACAATCACTCAACAGTTGTTCTTAAGAAGAATTTGACTACAACAAATCAAGCTAACATGCATAGTCTTGAGGAGTCGAACCAGTCACCTTCTTGCAGTTTAGCCACCAAGCCATTACTTCAGTCACGATCAACTAGTAGCTCCTGTTTTTGTTACTTAAAAAAAAATTCCAGCTAATTTATTTATCCTCAGTATCAATTTTTGTCATTCATTTACATTTAAGGAGGCCAAAAAATCCTTAACTCAAAAATAATTGCTCCTGTCATGTTTTGACAATGAGTGGCCATTATGTTTTCTCTAGGGGATTAATAAAATATTCTTTTATCCATCTATCTAGAAAAGATAGTCAAAACTACCTTGCTTGGTAGTTTTTTTTAAGTTGATGTAGCGTAAATGCGAAAAAAAAATACACATGATAAACTTTCCATGGTTAACGGAGCTTTCTTTGATTATAGGATAAAATGCAAGGTGATAAACAAGATAGATGGTGCAGGTTGTGACAGCTTTGTCTTTTGGACAAGTATTAGTTTGGGAAGATAAGCTTTTGCCTTCAGGCCATTTCTGAACCTGAACATGGTCTCCACATTTTTGCCTAAAGTATCACAATAATCGTATTTTCTTTAGTTCCTTGGCTGTGCTCTTAAATAAAAGCTCTTGTACAAGTTTCACAACTTTAAATGTCACATTATGAATTAATACCTTCACTGCCTGGGGACAAAGACGGAATGGATTGGGAAAAAATTAACAGGGAGATCTTTCTTTTTTTGTCTCCCTTTTTTTGTCTTTCTTGTCTCTATAAATCTGCCAGTTCCTCCAGTGTGAAGAGGTCACTGCAAGAAAGGGAGGAATAGTCTTGTTTGGTCTTGTTGTAGTTTATTTCTCTGATTTATGCATGCGTTCCTGTAGTCCTCTCTTCTTTAGAAGTTAGTGTTCCTCAAGGAAAGAGAGAACGTTAAAGCGGGACAGAAAGAAAAAGGGGAGGTAAGGGACGTATGTTGGAAAAATAGCAGCCTATCTTAGATTTGTATTTCATTTGCACTGACAAATCTTTTCAGTTGACTGGAAGGGATTTATCCATCTGATATTGTAATATTAATTCAATATTTAACTCATAAATAAATTTGTGTAAATGCTATTGTACAACAATTGATAAAACAAATGATAAAAAAAATCCTTTTCACAGTGGCCACACAGCAAGAAGGTTCTGATTCGTGTCCCGAGTGGGACGAGGCTTGGAACTCTGGTCTTTCTGCGTGGACTTTGCATGTTCTTCCGTGTATGTATGGGTTTTCTCTGGGTACTCCAGTTTCCTCCCACTCTCCAAAATTATGCGCGTTAGGTTGATTGGCCACTATATGTACTTGTACCCTGCCGCTCGTCTGATATTAGCCAAGATAGGCTCCGGTATCCCCCGCAACCCTGTTTGGGATAAGTGGTTCAGAAGACTTACAGAAACCTTGCACATGATTACAGGCACAATTTTTTTTAAATGACTATAAATGGCATATTTTCAAATACAAAACAACTTTAAATCAAATCAAATTTTATTTGTAAAGCACTTTTCCAAAACAAAGTTATACAAAGTGCTGAACAAAACAAAAAAAAGTCAAACATTAAAATCCAGATCATTAAAAAAACAGTACGTCAAAAACAAGCATCCATCAAAAATCACACACTCGTACAAAAAACTGCACACATGCATTGACATTCATATAGCCCTCCCATCCCCTGCCCCAAAACCCCATTTCACCTGACCGCTACATACTGTCTGTTTTACTAAAATAAAGATAAGCATCTGGCCTGATGCTGTGAGGAAATAATAACTGGGGATCAATCCGCATCAGGAGTTGGCCTGCCCATGACTTCAGCGGCCAAAACCATAGGGGTTTACCCAGCTCCAGGAGACACGGGCACCTACAGAACATCCTGATCAACTGAATGTGTCAAAAAATATGTCATATATTAGACTTCACTGAAACTCACAATTAAATGTTGATAGGTAAAAAATATACAGAAGAAACAGGAATCAAAATGATGGACTGTTTGTATTTTATATACAAAAAAATATTGTTGCAACTCTTAAATTAAATTTGATGGGCAAGGATATTTTATTTTCCATATACCAATTTTGGTTGGTGTTGTCATTACAGACCACCGAGTTCAAATGTGGAATATTTATAAAAAATATGTGAAAATATGAATATGGTTGGATCAGCTGTGTCTTGGAGGTGTGTGCATTTTGTCCACCAACGATCATGAGAACAGTTGTCAGGCCTATGGTTTTGTCAAATATAGAGGACTGCTCAGTTATTTGCCATACCGGGGCAACTGAGAAAACTGCAGCTTGCCCAAAATAGAGCTGCCAGAGTAGCCTTGGATTTTTTTAAATTGGTTGAAGTTACCAGACAAATAAATGGGAACCTTTTGTGCCACCTTCACAGTGCCATTTTTGGAAAATGGCCCCAAATCTTTTTCTGAAAAACTTGTGTACAATAGCTGTTGTCACCAACATAAAAGTTGGCAAGTTAGCTTTGGTGATTCACTTGTTCCTTTTAAAAAAAAATCAAACTCTATTAGAAGAATTGTGCTGTTCAGAACCAGCTGTAGGGGTGGAGAAGACAAAAAGTGAATTAAATGTTGGACACGAATGGACTGTATTCTGTTAAGTCCATTTGTCAACAGCTTGATCTATGTGATAGTTAAATTGGGATGTTTTTTTTAACCCCAGGAAAACTAGTGACCACTTTGCGGAAGCTAATAGGCTTTAAATTAATAAATACACATGCATCTCTTAAGCACCACTTTTATAGTAAAACAATATTTTTAGAATAAAAAAAGTTGGCATGTTTTCTCTCTTTCTGTGCTGCTATTTTAAGGGTGACTTTTTCAGTCTTTCGGCTGTCATGATAGTTGGCATAAGCATTTCCAATGCTTTTCATTTGCAGCACAAAACACAATTTGACAACACCAGTTATGTGTACTTCTGCTTAAACACATTTTGTTTTCCAGTGGAACGTCCAGGACTGGGCTGCAGAGAGTTGGTGGTGGCAAACCTGTACAGGCTTGTGCCTGCTATTGGTAATGATGTGACTGACTGGCTGGCGACGACGCGAATCAGGACCTCCCAGCTGCTTGCCGTTCTGCTGCTTCACGCTGAGGACCACACCACTCAGCACCTGCAGCCCCTGCTGGCCACACTGTATCGTGCATGCACCGACTCAGAGAGGGAGGTGGTTGACAACGTGAGTCCCAGAGAATGTTTGATCAGATCAGGAGGATGTTATACATCATTTCTCACTTCCTCCGTATAAATCCTAAAGGATAGTTTCTCAGGTTGTTCACAGGCTCAGTAGAATAAATCTCTTTTTATGATGTTTCAATGAGATTTCAGGACACATCTGTTGTCCTGAACTCAGTTAAAACAATTTTAACTTCCAAATATGTCTGTCAGCTGTGCTTAATTTTAGATTTCACCAGGCAGAGCTCAAGGACTTAGGATGCACCTGTTTACTTTGGAGGATAGTGTGTAGATCTTTGATGTGTTGCATATTAATGGAGAACTTCCTGTTCTCACCCTACTTTATTTCTCTGTCCCCCCCAGTGCCTAGCAGCTGCTAAACTGATAGGAACCTTTGTGCCTCCACCTGTCTTCCTGAAGCTGATGCTGGAACATGTGACCACTCCACGCTCTTCCTCCCATCCTTGGACCCCCCTCATGGTTCTGGCTGCAGTCCTGGGAGGTTGTGCCAAACCCCAACTAACACCACATCTCCAGCTGATTGCTGACACTCTGGTTCTGCCAGAAGTCTGCCACGTATATCAACAGGTCAGAAGGGGAAAAACCTTGGTTTGGATGCGGCTAACCTGTTTTTAAATTGTTTACCTGAAAATTAATGTTGTTTTTTCCAGGAATACCATTCACACTCATGTTAAAAACATCCACACACTAACGGTTACTCTGCATAGCAGCCTCATGAACTGAATTTTTTTTCTATCAGTTGGCAATCTATCTTTTTCATATGTCTGATCTACTGTATCTATTTTTAGCTACTTAAAAAAATATATATATACACAGGTATATACCTAATTTGATCTACACTGAGATACTCTTATAATTGAATAGATTTTTATACGTCCAAATATACACATGTCTACATATAGCTATAGATTTAACTATAAAGTACACCTATTGGAAACACTCTGCACATGTAGATAAATATGTATAGATATCTACCCATATAAATTTATACGTATAGCTATGCATTCATATATCTACATATAGATATTTATTTATCTAGATGGATAGAGACACCAACAGACGGGCAAAATCTGTATTTTATTTCTAAAATACTCTTCTATTGTCTGTTGTTACACCATACAAGGACTCATAGTGTGACCCTGTAGAAGGAGCATTTGTCCTAGGACAAGCCCCCTCTTAATTATTTAGTTTTATCTGTAATGCAAGTTTGGAACATTTTTAGGTTCATACAGCTCTTTACATTTTTTATTAACACAGCATAAAACATGAATAAAAATACCTTCACAGACTGACTCCTAATAAAAATCCTTCCATGGAAATGTTCCAGCAAGTCTGGGGCAGACTCTTCCAAGTTTTTCTTTTGCTCATTCACTAGCTCTGCTTCCCTTGTGGCCGTCGGGGAAAAGCTATTTTCTAATGTTGCCGGAGCGTTGCCTCACCTACACCCACATTCCCATCCCCCCATTCGGAGCTGCCCGCAAGAATTTCCTCCCTGAGATAATAATAACAAAAAAATCCACTAATTTTATGTGATCCCTGCATGGCTACTTTGACCCCAGGGAAGAGGCAAGGCACCTCATAGACTTTGGGTTATTTTTTATAGCCAAGCATTAGGCCTAAGCACCAAACTTGCAGTTCATCCGTGCCATTAAAGGAATTCGTAAAATTTCAAAGTGAGCCCGGTCAAGGCCAGTGATAAATGAGTAGGGGAGTCTGACCCCTCCGTGTTAACCATCCGTGCTGTCCAGCAGGGTCAGTTAGACCTCAAGCTAACAGGATGGCAGTCACAGATGCATGCAGACCTCTGCTTCCTTATCATCTGTTCCTTCATCTGTCTTTCGCTGTCATTCTTTCTCAATGTTTTTAAGGGCAAAACTATAAGCGATGACACAAACAGGCTCACCCGGACTTGCACCTGCAACTTGATTATTTAAAACAAAGCAAGTTCAAAGCAGGAAGAACCAACTTGGCATGCAAATAACATTGTTAGACACTACTTTCTACTTCTCTGGGGTATGCAAACCTAGAGTAGCTTATTACAATTCATCATGGCTGACTTGTATTTAATTATAGTTAATTTAACTGCAAAAACAGCAGTGAGGTAGACGACTAAGAACAGAAGTCATCAAAAGCTTGAAGAAACGTGTTTGGTTGTAACTTGATGGAATTACATCCCTCTTCAAAACCCAAACTTCAAAGGTGATGTTGGACTAAATAACAGGCTGTTAAAAACTTAAATAAATATTCTTTATAGTGAGCAGGTCCCAGGGGAACGGCAAGGCTCAATAAAGAGTAAAAAAAATGAAAGCTGATATAAGATTCTTCTCCAAGACCTAACCCCTAAAATTCTAAACTTTGTTTTCTTTTTGGTATTTTAGTTGAGGGGGAAAAACGCTTACAAAAATAAAAGACAGATGCTCGGCGGGAATTAAAAATATCAGTTGTAAATTTAACATGAGGTCGAGACCCTAGGACGGGGAATAAAAGCAATGCCGTGGTTAGAGAGAAAAATATAAAAAAACCCTCAGTTTTTATGTGAAAGGATCTTCTCATGAATCACTTTAAGTCTTCTTTGAAAAGAAAAGTTCCTCAGGGCATTAGCAAATGACCACTGTTATACAAGTTCCAGCTTCCAGCAAAGTGTCGCTGTATTAATAGTTGCCATAGTGATGAAGGCGTCACAATATCTGCAGGGCTGGAGGAAATGGGCTTATAACAGTGAATAAATAGACATTTTTACTACCAGATTTATTAACAGAGACGATACTGGATTGGGGAAAGTCCTTAAAAAACATCCAAAGTTGTCTAGAAGTAGCAGATTGGCAAAAATATATTTTCTTTTAATAGCCTGTTTCTTTTAATCATGTCTGTACATGAAAAAAAATACTGTTAAGTGAAGACGTCCAAAAAGGTGCATTTAAACATTCATGTGCGAGACAGTCTTTACTCACCTATGACAGTTGGATCGTTTTCAATAAATAACTAAAAAAGGCAAACTATACCTGAGGTGCAGGGGTCGCCATCACACAGACACTGTGTTTGTTTTTCTGTTGCCATAGCAAGATCAGCTGTGTGGGGTGAGTTCCCCACTGGTTAGGAATTCACTGCCTGGTAAAGCTCCTGAAGAAGGAGTTGGGTAAGTGTAATTGATGTAGCCAACAGTGAACAGATCCACACGTAGACACACTGCATAATGAGGCCCCTGGAGTGTGCCTCCTTCAATAAAACCAGGTGTATATTGGCAGGCTCCAGGTGTCCACCTAGTCATTACACTGAACCATTTTTCCCGCTCTCTCTCACTCACACTTTAGTCCTGCCTTAATAGTTGTTTTCAGCATATGTATAGTATTCATGTCTGTGTCTGTACTTGATGTACTTTATATGTCCATCACACACATTTTTTTAGGTTCTCCTTGTACCCTTTGCCATCTTTTTGAAGCCAAGCAAACATTCCCAACTCGCAATACCAAGTAGAAATGTTCATTTAATTCACTTTAAATCAATGTATTTGACTCACAACGTTTAAATTTATTGATTTTTTTTTGTTGTTTTGTGTTAAGCTCAATTGCTTTTTGTTTTATAGAGACTAAATCGAAGGGTAGAAAAGAAACGAGCAAGTAAATGGTCAACCACATAAAATCCAAGGATATTGAATACCCTTATTTTACATTTAAATGGAAGTTTAATGTACATACTTGTTCATTCGTCTCTCCTAGTAGATCAATGCAATAATATTTGCTAACTAAAGCATATTTTTTAATTACTTTAAACCGTAACATTATTGTCATACCACTGCTACAATATTATAAATATACTGTAATTCTTCAGACAAAAGGCTGAATACTTTTCCACTGAATCTATTGGAATAGCCAAACTCTGAATTGGAGAAATTTTAATCTATATAAATCTCCTAAGAGGCTTATGTAAAGTTACTTTAAAATAAGCAAGCAATTATAAATGCTTCATAGACACTTTGACCCAAAAGCTCCTTCTCTATTGCAGATGTATGATAAATTATACTTCCTGTGCAGAATTAAAGGCCACTTATTTCTCATTCATTTCAACTTTTTCTTTTCTTCGATATTAGTGAAAACTTTCCACTAGACCCTGTACACGCAGTATTTGATATGGGGCCGCTTTTAAAATTTTTACTCAAACTTTTTAAAGTTTAAAAGGAAGAAAATGGTGAAGATCCATATCTTGTTTTACCCCAAAAAGTAGCGCACTAATTTTTGTATAAAATTTATATATAATTTTGAAATTAAAAAAACAAACAAAATAATTTGAAAAAAATTAGTTATTCAGCATATTTTTAGATTTATAACTATTTAATAAAACTCTCATTTGGTTTATCACTAAAAAGTTTTTATTTGTCCTACTCATAGTTGATGTTGATTTAATAACGGTGACCATTATTTATAATGGTTTATATTCATTGTACCTTCCTAAATTACTCTTAGCGCGCCTCAATAGGGCAAATATTAATTTCCAAAACAACTAAATGGTTTCCTTATAGATTTTTTTCAAAAGGATAAAGTAATAAAGTTTAAAAAAAAAAAACAAAAAAAAAAACAAAGATTCCTAACATCGACCCTTGAGGAACGCCACAAATTATGAGGACAGCACATCTCAAACTTTACTGACTGCTTTTAGTAACCAGAGATTCTTTTTCAGGAAAAGAGAGAACAAAACCTTTACGAAGTCTACTAGTATGTCATTGTGTAACATAGATGTACTAAGTCAAATAGTTAAGTATCAAAAAAATAACTTTAAACTTTCTATGTTTATCCAGCTCATGCCAAAACCTAATCAGCAGTTTTTTAAGCGATTTCCTGATGATGTAAAATAAAGTCTTGCATATTTTTGTTATCTCGCTAAAACACAGAAACAATAAACCAACACAGCCGAAAACATAACCTCCACCTTTGTGGAGGCAAAAACATAAAGATGTGTATTTAAGTTGGGTACCCCTCATAGCCCAAATCCTCTTCCCATTAATTCTGCTCACCCAAAAAAATATTCCCTCTCTTACTCTTGCCCACTTATACCTTCCATCTTCCCTGAATCGTCCTCTAGCTCACACCCCCATGAACTCCTAATGACGGTACGCTTGAAAACAGGAAAAGAGGTCTTGATCCCAGTGATGGCATGGAAATTAGTCTGAGCTGCAGCTCTTTGTCTAAACATGACCTCACCAAAACATTGGCTGACAAGTGTCAGCAATCACATACTCTTGTTTTCTGAGTTGGAAAATTTTCCCTTTTCATTAAGAGCCGTTGATCATCTATTGTGTGTGTAAAAAGCGAGATAGAAACCCTTGCATGAAGTTGTTTCTAAAGGCAAAAGAGCAACACAATAAAATAGAATTACGTCTTGGTGTTTTTGTGCCTGGACTTGCATCTTTAGAACTAGAGCCTAAATTAGTCCTTCTTTCCTCTACTTCTAGGAAATGTATCTGGAGCAGTTGTTGTCATGTGTGGATGCACTTCTGCTTCAGTGTGAGTCAGACTGCTGCTCGGTCAGTCTGCAGCTACTCCAGGTGCTGATCACTGTCCAAAGTCTGTCCACAGATGCAGATCTCAGTGGAAAGGTGAGAAAACACCCCGTTATAAAAGAAATGTTTTAAAGTCTCTCTTCCTTATCTCTGTTATTTCTTTGTTCCTCTTTATTAGCAATGTATTTATTCAATCCCCACTTATTGTTATCTTTTTTATTTTATTGTTATCTTTTTTTTATAATAAAGGTTAGTAAGTTTTATGGGGCAAAAGCTATTCAAGGAATGTAGCTATTTGTTACTGTTTCAAAGTGGGCAAGGTCAGCTATATAATTACCTACTTACCCGGGGGAGCTGAAATTGCACCTTTGTAGAGGGAACTTTAAATCCAGCCTTGGGTGAAAGGTGGAAAGAAAAGTGAGTGACAGGAATAGAGAAAAACAGATGGGGTATTTTCGAACAGTTATGTGTCATCAACCAGGTCCCATTTGCTTTCATAAAACGTCCTCAACTCAAGTCAAACCCAGGTAATGAGCTTTCGCTTTGTGATCGGCCTCTCAATCCGAGGTCCAAACAGGAAAAGTGATAAGTCAAGCCAAAGATATCTGAGGTTGGCATGTCATCCAGCTTCTTGTGGCCGTTGCGAGCTAATGACAGGGAGAGGAAAGGGAAGGAATTGGCACAGATGCTGAGCAGACACCACACGAGCCACTGGTGTGACTGCGTGTTTATGTCTGTCTGCACTGGTGTGTATGTTCACACAGAGAGCAATATTAGAGGAGGGATGGGAAGGAATGGATTAAGAAAGAGCGGGAGGGTGAGAATGGCCTTGGGCATTCCTGGACCCAGAGGAAAAGGAGAACTTGTTTTCCCAGAAAAAGGGCCATGTAATTCCCATCAAAGGACAGCTCAGGGTTGTCCAGTTTCCCTCTGACTGGTTTGAAGAGTGACTCAGACACTGTCTGTCCCTGTCCACCCAAAGGGACCATGAGTACAACTATGAAATGTCCAAGAGGTCAGTTTCCCTTCATTGAAAAGCCAACTAATTATTTACTCGTCTGTCTCTCATCCTTGCCCTTTCCTCTTTGGTTATTAGAGCGTGTTTTTGTCTGATCTTGTGTGTATCTGTCAGTCTCTACGCTGTTCACATCCTGCTTGTGAATTTTTGTTTGTCTGGTTTTTTATGTGAGACATTGTCACCTCTGTTCCTTTCTCGATGGTTTCACAGGGTATTTGTGTTTCAAGCTGTTTTCATTTAAGAAACAGGGTATTTTTGTGACATAAGTAATCCTTAAACTAAACTTCTGTAAATACAAAGAAATGTTATTCCAAATTTTCTGTTTGTTTTTTTTTTTTCTCATCTTTTTTAGGCTCTGGAGAGTTTGCACTTTTTAAGTAAGGTGCAGGGTCTGGAATTGACAGAGCTCTACAGGCAACACATGGCCCAGCTACTGGACTCACTGTCTAGCTCTGTCGAAACCTGGTCTAGTTACTCCCCACAGAGACTGCAGCTACATATCATCCTCATGCAATCGGGTGAGACGCAGAGCTATAAATTGTATACATTGACACAGTAATCCCTAAAAATACATGCAATGATAACATAAAAAGTGGAAAACCCCACTTCGTTAATCGAGACGTTCTAGTTTACTCAACAGGTGGTTATACAATAGGTACGGTCTGGTTGGTAATTGTGTTGTCATCCTTATTAATTCAATTTAAATTATAGTCAACAAAGTTATCTTTAAAGAGCTTCACACACAGCTTGTCAAACATAAACACACAATAAGACTTAAAAAAATCAACAGAAATAATGACTAAATAGATCAGGGACATTTGTGTTCTTAAGACCACCTCCTTCCTGCGAGGGAAACACCTAAAAAAGGCAGATATTGTTTTAGAAAATTTGTAGGATAACTTTTACGATGAGGAACTTATTCAGAAATTACACATCTTTAAGGCACAGCATTAAACTTTATATGTGGACAAATCCACCAGAATGCCGTAGTTAATAGTTAAAAACTTTTTTTCTCTTTTTTCAAACCAAAACTTTAGGATTTCTGGGTCTTCCTCTGCTGTGTTCTCACCCTAGTGAGATCAAGGAGGCATCCGAAACATATTCTAACCACATACACTTTCAATCTCCTATCAACAGGAAGGAGCAGCATCTTTGCTCTGGGCATTGAGTTGCTCCCTGAGCTCTGACTTTCTCATCCTATCTCTAAAATTGTTTCCAGTTGAATTCTTTGTACTTTTAGTTCAGATTACTCAGCTTAACTGTATTGGAAAAACAATACTTCTATAGAACGCTCCTCTTTAGGTTTTATCACTGTCATTTGTACTGACAGATGCAGTATTTGCTTTGAGGATGTTGATAGAGAAGTATAGGGAAGGCCAGAAGGCTAAATTTCGTCTTTGCAGATCTGGAGAAAGCTTTTTTTAAGATGCTCAAAGAGGAACTGTGGTATTGTGTGAGGAAGTCAACAGTGCCAAAGAAGTATGGTAGAGGAAGATTAAAAAGGAGATATATGGATGTAGTGAAGGAGGACATGAAGGTGTGAGAAAAGACTATGCAGAAGACAGAGTTAGATGGAGAAAACTGAGTTTCTGTGGCGCCCGCTGAAGGAACAAGCTGAAAGGAGAAGATTTCTCCTGACAGACGATCCTTCAACCATAAAACCTGGTGCACAAAAATGCTTAAGTTACCTTATTTTATGGAGTTGTTTGAAGTTTCATTAATGATTAGGAATTGCAAACGACGTTACTCATGCAAAGAATTCAATGGGCGAACTTGCCCACCCAAAAACCCGGGATGTCATTAACACTGTTTAGCTCAGTGACCTGTAAAAATCCCTCTCTCTCTCTCTTTCTGGTTCTCTGCAAACCCATCCTTATGTCCCAGACTTCCCCAGCAAAATGTGTGTGTAGAGGTTAAAAAGCTACGACCCTTGCTTTGGCTGTGAGAATTTACTTTACCCCCTCTGATACTTCAAAATCCTACATCACCACCTCCCTTCTTAACACTTTCATCTTTGTCTTTTTTTTTTCTTCCCCCCATATCTCCACCCCGTCTAATTGTCTGGGCAGCTCTAATCCACACATACATACACACACCGCACAAACACTCCCACAGTTAACTGACCAGTCCATTTTAAGGCCACTCAGTGATCCACATAGAGGTCACTACATCAAACAGCCACAAAGCCACCTGCTCTTGACCTTCCACTGGATCAAGGCTACTTTGAAGCTCAATTTCTGTCTGTGGGTCTCAGTCCCACATTTGAGTTTGTATACATGAGAAAAACTGTTTTATTTGCACATGTTTAATGCTGCTCTAAGCTTCCTTTACGTTTTACCATTACAGATGTGATCTTTAGCCTCTCAACACACCCTGAGGACTTTGCTCCAGGCAGCAGACTGTGTGTGTGGCCCACTTTCTTTGATAGGCACACAATTCAGGAAAGTCAGTTCTTCTAAGAACAATTGACGGTAGTTAATACAACAACATAGACCTTTTATTTGGTCGTCAGCTTTTTGCACACTTAATCTTAAACAAGAAGAAATATGGCGTCTTTTTATCCTCCTCATGGTCTTCTATTCTCAAGTGTCTGGTCCGGTTTTGTCTGGCTTGATTAGCTTATCTGCTTGTTTCTATAGAAGGTCCAAGTCCAAGATTTTATTCCCCAAATTTTCAATTGAAAAGAAACTTTTTTTGCTTTATTTTGAAATTCCTTCAAACATCAACCTAATATGTGTTCCTGTATGAGATGCAGACTTTGAGTCATTTAGAAATCAAAGATTTCCTCTGTCTGCTCTTTTTGTTGGTCACAGTTCTGTCCAAACAGGGAAACTAATCACTGATTACACACACACAGGGGTCACTATATATAGCTTGGTAAACATGTAGTCAGACTTGAGTTGGATTGGTGTGTGGGCACAAACGGAATTGGAAATTCCTATACACTCAGCATGTTTTTTTTTTTAGTTTCCCAGGAAAAAAAAAACAGTTTTTCACATAGTGTCTCATTTCCTCCACACATCGTGTCACTATCTCACCACTCCACGGATGTTTAACAAGTGAACTTGAGTTTTGAAAGTTAGTCTTTTTTTATGAAAGTTAGTTCAAAACTAATTTCAAAACTAATGATGGGTGTTCTATGTTTGCTTTAGCCTTCTACATGAGGAATCAAGTAAAGAAGTGAGACAAATAAAGTAACTCACACATTGGAAGGATTTTTATTTCACTTTTTTGTAGCAATCTGAATGTCTTTTGTGTGTTTTTAAACAATTGCAGCATTTTGAGATTTGCTTCTAAATGTAAGGTGCAAAATACATCAAATTTATCACTATTATACGAATTACTACTCCTCAAATGCCGGGTTGTTCTGTACCTTGCCTTTTGTTTTCCACCTTGGCTACATTCTAACATAAGCAGGATTTGTTTTTGAAGAGTTCACGCACTCTGTTGACATTCGGTTCCTCCTCTCAGGTATCGCTCTCTTTCCCCTCACACGCCCATGGGGCTGTCTTAAGTGGGGAGCAAGAGGAGGGGGGAATTTAGACTGTCAAAAACAAGAGAACGCTGCATCGGTCCGTCGTGGTAAAGAGAGAGCTGAGCCGAAAAGCAAAGCTCTCGATTTACATGTCGATCTACGTTCCTACGCAGGAACGTAGGCAAACAACTAATTTGTTCTTTAATCTCACAGTTTTAATTAAATAAATAATCAACTAAAACATTTCTAATGAGAATGTAAAGTTTGTTCCACACGAAGCTGAGTGCTGTGGCTGGTGACTGAGAGAATGCGATCACGGATACAAGTGGCCGAAATGAGCTTCCTTCGCAGGGTGGCTGGGCTCTCACTCAGAGATCGGGTGAGGAGCTCTGCCATCTGGGAGGAGCTCAGTGTCAAGCCGCTCCTCCTCCAGGTCGCGAGGAGCCAGATGGGGTGGGTTGGGCATCTGGTCAGGATGCCCTCCGAGTGTCTCGCGGGCGAGGTGTTTCGGGCACGTCCTACCGGGAGGAGACCAAGGGGCAGACCCTAGACACGCTGGAGAGACTATGTCTCACAGCTGGCCGGGGAACGACTTGGGATGCTTCCAGATGAGCTAGAGGATGCAGCAAGGGTGAGAGAAACCTGGGCTTCTCGTTTGAGGCTGTTGCCCCCACGACCTGGCCCCGGAACAAGCGGAAGATGACGAATGGAAAAACAAGAGTTCCTTTCTGTTGTATTCTGCTTATACGGGACCAGGTTACACGGCCAACAGCCTGAAATGAGAAGCCCAGCCTTCTCTCACTCTGGCTGCATCGTCCACCTTACCTGGGAGCTATCACGAGTTGTTCCCTGTGAGACATAGTCTCTGCCGCAGGTCCAGGGTCTGTCTCTGGGTCTCCTCCCTTTGGGACATGCCCAAAACACCTCACAAGCGAGGTGTCTGGGAGGCATCCCAACCAGATGCCCGAACCATCCCTAGCTTCTCTTGACCCGGAGGAGCAATGGGTGAGCTTTGCTTTTCAGCTCAGCTTTTTCTTAACCACGACGGGTGATGCAGCCTTAAGCTGATGTTGATTATATGAGGGAGCTGCTCCGCAATAATAAAAAGTAAAACTGAATGTATTTATAAAGTTTTCTTGGCAAATATCAGTTTTCTGATCTAACAAAAGGTACCATGCTTAAATACTGTACACATGGGATGTACCCCACAACAGCACAATACAGGGGGTATTGTGAGAGACGGGGGTAATGAGACAGACTTGCTTGATGGATTTAAATCATTTGATTGTAAACCTAGAAGGTAAATTAGACAGTAAACAATGAGGTGAAAAAAATTGTTTGGACAATAGAGACCCTTTTTGTGTGACAGCACAACAATTTGGGTAAATTTTAAATAACTTGCCTTGAAATATCTCAAACATCCCTGGTGCCTCTGTGTGTTATTTCTGGTGACATGCTTTAAGTGCTTGTTGCACAGGTGCGCATGACGCACAAGCAAGTGGGAGATTCAATTAAAAAAGACCAGAGAAAGCATTTTGCTTCTTTGTTTTGAAGGGTTTTTAAGTGCAACTGGATTATCAACTAAATTTAATTAGGACTTGATGCTGAATAAAAACTACCAGGGATGCTCGAGGTAGTCCAACTTAATGACTGTTAGGTCACTTTCACACAATAGTTTGTATTAAAAATAATCAAAAAGGGCACTTTTAATGTCAGAGGACTTACTTCTGACTCATCCATGTTTTCTTTTTCATCTTGTGCTGCAAAATGTTTTGTACCTGATCATTTTTTTTTCTTGTTTTTACTATTATCTACAGGATTCATATTATTCTGTGAAAATCAAAAGCCATATTAAGTTGTTTTTTTTTTTTTCAACAATTGCTACTTAGTTTTAAAAATAGACGTTTCTTCCGTTCTCTTCCGCTTCTCCGGGGCCGGGTCGCGGGGGTAACAGCCTCAGACGGGAAGCCCAGGCTTCTCTCACCCCAGCTGCATCCTCCAGCTCACCTGGAAGAATCCCGAGTCGTTCCCCAGCCAGCTATGAGAAATAGTCTCCCGAGGGTTCGGGGTCTGCCTCTTAGTTTCCTCCCGGTGGGACGTGCCCGAAACACCTCACCAGCGAGGCGCTTGGGGGGCATCCTGACCAGATGCCTGAACCACCCCATCTGGCTCCTCTCGACCTGGAGGAGGAGCGGCTCGACACCGAGCTCCTCCCAATGGCAGAGCTCCTCACCCGATCTCTGAGTGAAAGCCCAGCTACCCTGCGGAGGAAGCTCATTTCGGCTGCTTGTATCCACCATCTCGTTCTTTCGGTCACCAAGACGTTTCTTGTGATGAATACATTTTTTTTAGTTGGCTTTACAATAACTAAACAAATAAAAGAAAAGGAATGAATACATTTCAGTAAGGTGACTTTTCCATGTTAATGTTGTAGGCCCAGTATCCGGGGAGTTTTTGGACCAACTGATGCCTCTTCTCCATAACTGCCTTCAACCAAACAGAGATCCAGAAATGAGGATGAGCATTTTCACCATGTTGGCCAAATTGCTACTAGATGCAAACAACACCCTGGACTCCAAGGGGTAAGAAATATGCATCAGACATTCTATAAAGAAGGGGGGGGACCTTGTAATATTGATGTATTTGTTGCTCCCAGAGCACCAAACTTTTCCTAGATTCTGTCTTCTAGCAGCATGCTAACAAATATTTAGTCAACTGTGTTTCCCAGTTTGTCTGGTGATGAGATTTTCAAAAGAGGAATGTTTTAAGTCTAATCTTGGATGGAGAGACTAGGAGCCTATCCCATTTAACAAGATCAATATTTCACCTTTGTGTGGACTTTTGAAAAAAAATTCCAGGAACTAATACCAGCCATATATTTTGTGACGACAGTGTTCTTTGGTTGGTAGAGTATTTTTATCAAATCTATCTTTATCCTCGTTATTGCTAAAAGTGCAACCTGTCTTTTCATATTTCAGCATTGTTTTTCTTCAGATGTGGACACCTGTCCTGTTCAAATGCCACACTGAAATGTGTGTCACAAAACTGACTTTGAATGTAAATCAGTTATTTATTCTATTTGTTCTCCTTTGGTTGTTTCTTGCTGGTAATAAAAAGGTTTTTACAGTCAAAACAAACAACATTACCATTCATGTAATGGTGAAAATGCTTTTCACTCATATGCTCTGTGACCCTCCAATCAGGACATCTGAAAACGGTCACGCAGAAAGTCTGCGCAAACGCCAGCTCAAAATCTGATCAGTTGAAGCAAACATAATTTTATACAGAGCCAACAGAACAAACTCTAAACCTCTGCTGATTTTAGCCAACCTTGCAACAAATGCTGGCATGGTCAAATAGGATTGGTCAAATGTTTTAAATCAACAACATGCATTTGGAAGCAGTGCAGACATTGGAAAAGCTATACAAGGAAACATAAATGTCCTTTGGAAAAAAATTTTAATATTAATAGTTGAAATATAATTAGCAGCAACTTTTTTTTTTCAGATATTTTTTCAGACGACATAGATATTTTTTTCAAGTCGTTCTGGATCTACCACTGGTATATTGTAAAGAGCTAAAATTCTTGCTATAGTTTGAAGGAGATTCATCTGAGCTGAGTTGCTTTCTTGGGGAGTATCAAATAAGCCCACCACTAATAATCACTTGCCAGCTTGACGTAAGAAGATGAAAGCTATCGCAAACCTAATACTAATGGTTATTAACTGATTATCAAAGTAGAACGGCAGGAATGTTGGACACCCGGAGAGTGACCTTACCATCCCCGACCTACCCCAAACTTTTCACAGCCTTCAGCTGTGTGTCCCCCCGCTCAGGCCGTGAGCTTCAGTCTGAGAAAATGCCTTAAACCTGAGGCCCTTTCTGGGTTCGGCCAATCATTGCAGCTGCTCGTGTCAATCAGAAAAACAAACCCCATCTGTGTCGTTGCCATGGAGATGTCTATGCAACCCCAATGCGTCAGCCAAAAGATTTAGATGTGCTAGTAAATGTTTCCATCGGTTAATGTGAGGACAAATCTTCACATGAGAACACAATGAAAGTATAGTCATCCAAGACCAAATAATACCCTTCCTCAAGAATTCATAAACAACAGCAAAACTTCTGAAGACAAAGTTGTTGGTGTTTTTTTGCCAAAAATGTGGAAATAGAACATTCAGCTTTCATCATCATTTTTTTTTACATTTACTTCTAAATGTTCTTATTAAACAAAAGGAGGCTCTGTTTCTCTCCTGCTGCGTGCACGGCCACCTGCACTGCGAAAACCAGCTCTCTCATTCCTGAGACATATCTCTGGTAATCACAGAACCATGAAGAGACAGAAACCATGTTATACCTTCAAAAGATTTCAAACAAATGCTAAATTCACACTCGGTGGAGCTGTGTGGTCTGCCATAATATTGCCATTCATACTCAACCATCCATCCCTGATTTATGGCTTGATCTTTGTTCAGGCCACACACACACCATATGCCATCAGGAGGACGATAATAGTCATAGAGAAATTACGTTTTTCTTTGTTGTGCATCCAAAATGACATAATGACACCTCTGCAGTGAAGCAAGCTGAAAGGGAAAGTTACAAACAACCTCCTTTCATCAACACACTTAGAATGTCTTTGTTTTGTTTGTTTTTTTTCCTTCATGTGCTATGATTAAAAAGCTGGCTCTGAAATTTAAGGAGAAGAAATGAAAGTTTATACTTTTTTCTTTTTTTTCCCTCCTGGGTAAGGTAGACCAAAATCATCTTGTGCCGTCAACCGAGATAGGAACATGCTTTCAAGATATATAAACTACACAAGAGAGGTGTCTTTAATCTTGACAGAGTTTCAAGATTTACCACAAAAAAACAGTAGAATTACTAATGTGCTTTTATAGGAAATGTGGAATTTTTTCAACATGAAAGAAAACAAAACGATCCGAGTGTGCTATTATCTGTAATAAGCCCTAATCTGGAGTATACTCCGGGAAACTTCTGAAACAAGAGCCTCTGTTAAGGCAGATTGTTAAATGGGTTTAAATCGGAAAATAAATCTTTTATATCCAAATATTATTGATAACATCTAAGTACCTGCTTAATGCTTTGTCGCAATCATTTTTTAACCTAATAGCATTGTCCTGCTTAAACCTTTCAAATGAAGTAAAAGTATATCATACTTATTTGAAATCTACAAAACTAAATTATGAATTACTCTATCATTTTAGATTTTATTTCCTATTGTTATTGGTATTCAAGTTAAATGTGCATAATGTTACAAGAACAACATTGACTTACTGGAACTATGTGGTTAGACAGGGATCTCCACGGACTATGATGTTTGCAGATGACATTGTGATCTGTAGTGAGAGGAGGGAAGAGATGGAGGAAAAGCTGGAGAGGTGGAGGTTTGCACTAGAAAGAAGAGGAATGAAGATTAGTCAGAGTAAAACAGAGTACATGTGTGTGAATGAGAGGGATCCAAATGGAAAAGTGAGGTTACAGGGAGAAGATATAAAGAAGGTGGAAGATTTTAAGTAGTTAGGATCAATAGTCCAGAGCAATGGAGAGTGTGGAAAAGAGGTGAAGAAGCATGTGCTGGCAGGCTGGAACGGGTTGAAAAAGTATCAGGTGTGATGTGTGACAGAAGAGTTTCAGCTAAAATGAAAGGAAAAGTGTACAAAACAAAAGACCCGCCATGCTGTTTGGTCTAGAGACAGTGCCACTGAGGAAAAGACAGGAAAGAGAGATGGAGGTAGCAGAGATGAAGATGCTGAGGATCTCTCTGGGAGTGACCAGGATGGACAGGATCAGAGGAACAGCACATGTTAGAGGTTTTGGAGATAGAGTCAGAGAGGCCAGACTGAGATGGTTTGGACATGAGGAGAGAGAGAGTACATCAGCGGATTTGGAACCACCAGGCAGGTGACCTAGAGGAAGACCAAAGAGGAGGTTCATGAATACAGTGAAGGAAGACATGAAGATAATTGGTGTGACCAAAGAGGATTCAGCAGATAGGGTTAGATGAAAGAAACTGACTTGCTGTGGCGACCCTTGAAAGGAAATGCTGAAAGAAGAAGAACTTTGTGGAAAACACAGACAAATGAGAATAAATCAACCACAATACAATCAAGTAAATGTAGTTGGACCCACACAGACACATTCCACAGTGCCACACTCTTTACTTTCTGACACACACCTTTCTCTCTATCCACGCTGGTCCCTTGGAGTTATCCAATCTCCTCCTACGTAACTCATAATTAGATAAAAAAAAGTGTTTTAAGTGTCTCTTAGTTTTCTTTTTGTTTTAAACAGTCACTTTTCTAAATGGGTCGGCAGAGTGGCCTCAGAGCAAGAAGGTCAGGGGTTCAAGTCTCTGCTGGGGAGGAAGCTTGGAACACTGTTTTTTTTCTGTGTGGAGTTTGCATCTTCTCTTCATGTCTGCGTGGGTTTTCTCCAGGTTTTCCGGTTTCCTCTCACTCTACAAAAACATGAATGTCAGGTTAATTGGCCGCTATGAAATTACCCCTAGGAATGGGTGTGTGTGTGGCCCCGCGACAGACTGGCGACCTGTTCGGGAGGTATCCTGCCTCTCGCCTTAAATCAGCCGGGATATGCACCGACACCCCTTGTGATCTTGTCAGGGATAAGCGTTATAGAAGATGACTGACTGACTTTTTTAAAAACAGTTTTTTGTCACAGTATGTCGTGATCAACACTGGACTTTGTGAATGTGCCCACTTACTACTGTGGGTCTTGTTGTTGGCGTGTTGTAGCTTTCAAATGAACCTGTTCGGTTTTATTTTGTTCCACTAAGAGCAGCAGTAATGATGATGTGGGAACCTCCTTGGATTTGGTGTGAAGTCATGACGTCCAACATGTGATCAGTGATACATTTTGATTCTTTACTAGCTTCTGGTTATATATTTAAATTCAAGTAGAAATGAATCACTTTGAATATGTAGCCATATATTCACACTCCAAATTCCACACAGAAAGGCCAGTGTTCCAAGCCTCGTCCCACTCGGCACTCGAACCACCTACCTTTTTGCGGTGAAGCCACTGTGCTAACCACTGCACCACTGTGCCGGCCTCGTGTCGGACTTATTGGGAACAATACTTCCTTCTTCTTTTGGCATTTCCCTTCAGGGGTCGCCACAGCAAGTCAGTTTCTTCCATCTAATCATATCTGCTGCATACTTACCAACTTTGAAAAATCAACTCCGCAAATGCAATCCTCTGACATGCATACACCACACTGCAACAATAACTATTTTTTTACAGAGTGGCAGCTATTTGGCAAAACCGGGATTACAGATAAAAGCATTGACAAGTTTTATCTAGAAACTTTATATTAATTTGGGGATCAAATTAGATCTTAATGGCCACAGTTTGGCCCTTCCTGGACTAGGCTGTCACGCTCACTGGGTTTGAACCAAGTGATTAAAAAGATAGGTGGGTCCTACTGAGAGCGGGACGCAGGTGGATGGAGGTGATAAGAGCAGGAGACGCTGGGATTTATCAGAAGTGAAGTATTTGAGGATTCAGGAAGCACAGAGTCAAAGTTGCACAATTTTCAAATGTGGAAAAAAAACTTTTAACATTTCTTTTGAATAAAAGAACACAAACAAGCCAAAAAATCTCCAAAAGTCAAAAGGCACTGATAGTGTGCAATAAAAAAACAACCCAAATAGGAACATTTAAATCTCACTAAGCTTATTGTTAAATTCCAGATGAGTCAAATTTGTTCTGACTCACAAGCAGCCTGATCCCGGCTTGTTCTTCAGAGGCGAAGAATTTCCGAACATTAATATAAGAACTGTTGAACTGCAATGTTTCCCACTTTTCCTAGATAATAAGCTTATTGTAATCTCACCTCTTTACCAGCAGCTTCCCGGCTGTTTTGTTTTCTGGGAGAAAGTTTTATTATTTCTGGTGCATAAAAGGCTGCAGTGTGCACAGACCCATGAGATTGACTGTCAGAATTTCCCTGGCACATGTTTAGCTGGTGTGTCTGAACGTTCAGGGATCCACAGATGTACAAATACAAGGTGAAGTCCCTTTTTTTTTTTTCCCTCGTCAGACATCATTCATCCGGCATGGAAATCCGTCTTTCCAACGGTTGGCTTCACAAATGAAAAGCTGTCAGCACCTGTCGAGCTGCAGCCACCGAGCTGCAACACCACAAGTGATGCTCAGTCTCCCCCTGTTGGTGATCCGCACACTTTTGTGCAAGCCAAACACATTTATTGTCACTCCAACTGAGGAGCTGCTGTTTAATGTCAAATGCTTAAAGTCTGTAAAGTAGAAAAAGTTTTTAAAAAAGTCTTCTGGACAGTTTAATTCTTGATCGAGACGTTTCGACTTCCATCCGGAAATCATTTTCAATCTGAATGAAATGGACAGAAAACTGGATCTAATTATACTAACCTGAGTAAAAGGTAGAAAAATAGTAAGGAGGGCTCGACCAATGAGCCTGTATTACCTATGATGGCCGTGAATGGCTCCTATTGTAGCCACAGACCAGTAAACAACCCTATTATAAAAATGCTAAAAGTCTAGTGAAATGAAATTCCTGCTAACGAGAGGCGTGAAACTGGGTCACAAGGTGTCATCTTCAGTCCATTGCTTCAAAAGGCTGCTGTAAATACCGGGCAGAATGTATCTAACGCCTCCACTCCGATTCAGTGAGGGACTCTCTTTCATCACAAAGATGGCTTCCTTCACCCCTCATTCAAACCATCCTTTCTCTCTACTTAGAATCTTCACCTCGCTGTCCTCAAAAGTGTGTTTGGTGGATTTAAGATACAGATGTACAGCAGACTGTGGACCACTTGAGGCTTCTCTTCTGTGTTGGTAGTGGAGTGGCTGCTTAGTTGTGGAGTGGCTGCTTAATTTCCCCAATGTAGTGTTCTTTGCAGCTCCCTTCACTGCACCGGATCGAATAAACTACATTGCTCTGTTTTTCTGTAGGCATCTTGTCTTTAGGATGTACTAGTTTCTGCCGTGATGTGTTGACCGGTTTAAAGAAAACCGGGATGTCATGTTGTCTCACTAGGCTTTTAGCATTTTTATAATAGGGTCGTTTACTGCTCTGTGGCTACAATAGGAGCCATTCACGGCCATCATAGGTAATACGGGCTCATTGGTCGAGCCCTTCTTACTATTTTTTTACCTTTTACTCAGGTTAGTATAAATAGATCCAGTTTTCTGTCCATTTCATTCAGATTGAAAATGATTTCCTGATGGAAGTCGAAACGTCTCGATCAAGAATTAAACTGTCCAGAAGACTTTTTTTAAACTTTTTCTACTATGGATCACTCCTGGATGAATGAGGGACTACATGGACTTAAAGTCTCTAAGAAAAAAAATGGAAACCAGAAGGAAAGAACGCAGATGCATTTGCCTGTTGTTTTTACTTCCTTGCATTTTAAGACTGCTGGAGGTTTCTACCATGTTTGAATGTAATCTGTTCAACTTCTGCCGTTCTATGATAGAGAGTGTTCCGATCTACAGATGCACGGTGCACTGTGCGTGAGAAGAAACAACTGCAACAGGTCATCAAGACCACGCAGTGGATTATTTCCTTCCTTCTCCCAAATCGGAAGGAATTTAATGGCAAAATGTTACTTAATGGTCCTGCGCCATCCAATAATGGTTTCAAGCAAATGGGGTTTGTTGTGTCCACATGACATTTATATATTTCCAAAACAAACAAAAGACCTTTGTTTAACTTAGTCTTTAATTGTGATTGTAAAATTCCATATTAGGGACATCAAAACAAAAAACAAATTACAAAACTAACCAAATTAGGTGCAAATTAAAGTCATCAGCACATAATTAATGTTTTTTTTTCTGCTTTATGTGTTGCAGGCATTTCAGTAAAGAGTCCGCGAAGTTCCTGAGTGATGTTCTAGTTCCCAACCTAGTGTGGCACGCAGGGCGCATAGCTGCGGCTGTGCGTACATCTGTCCTCAGCTGCATGCTGGCCCTACTGCATGGAGGTTCCATCACATCTGAACAGGTACACACATATTCATACAATTCATCCGTTCTGTCATCTTCCTCTTATACGGGGCCGCGTCGCAGGAGCAACAACCTCAGACTGGAAGCCCAGGCTTCTCTCACCCCAGCTGCATCCTCCAGCTCACCCGCAAGGATCCTGAGTCATTCCCCGGCCAGCTGTGAGACATAGTCTCTACAGCGGGTCCGAGTCGGCCTCCTCCCGGTGAGATGTGCCCGAAACACCTCACCAGCGAGGCGCTCGGGAAGCATCCTAACCACATGCACAAACCACCCAATCTGGCTCCTCTCGACCTGGACAAGGGGCGACTCGACACCGAGCTCCTCACCTGATCTCTGAGTGAGAGCCCAGCCACCTTGCGGCGGAAGCTCATTTTGGCTGCTTGTATCCGTGATCTCATTCTTTCGGTCACCACCCACAGCTGGTGACCATAGGTGAGGGTTGGAACGTAGATCGACTTGTAAATCGAGAGCTTTGCTTTTCGGTTCACCTCTCTCTTTACCACAATGAACCGATGCAGCGTCCTAGTTATTGCTGATGCCACACCGATCCGTCTGTCGATCTCCCGCTCCATCCTTCCCCCACTCGTGAACAAGACCAATTTATCTGCTTTGTATCTCAGATTTTTTCTTAACTGTGCTAAAAAAGATGCTTATAAATACATTTTTTGCAACATAATTCACACCCAATAAAAGTTATATTTATAAATTTACACAATTTCTGCTCATATTTTGGAAATAAATACAAATATGTAACTTTTCCAGTTAAACTTTTGTTCCTTTTTTTTTCGGTTGTGAGGGGAAAAATATGCTTTTGAATTCTTGCAGCCCATCCGGGATTGATGTTCGCATCAAATTCTGTTTTGTTCATTTCTCATCAAAATAGATGGTCCCCTCGGCCATTTAAAAAGAAAAAATGTTTTTCTCCATCTCATTCTGTTGGCTGAACGAGCTGGCCTCAGCAGGTAGCAGGTGGATGCCGGGGGCAACTGAGTTCGCATACCTGCGGCACGAAATAACAAAGCCTCCTCTGTTCTTGGGTTCTTGTTAATTGCAGGAACTGTCACCGGAACATGGCCTTGCACCTGCCTGCCGCGGCATGTGCTGATTACTGTATGAGAGCGTACACGAGTTCGTGCACATCTGGCAACGTTTCATCCGTGCACACCGATCAATTGACACAGGTTCATGTGACTTTTATAGTCTCAATGTGGATGGACTTTATTCCGCAATCTCAACTATGATTTTGGGGCGACCATAAGACTTCATTTTGAGTTTATGGAAGGTTAAAATAAAACCTTGGAAAGTTTTTGGATTTTCACTTGTGAATCTAACAGGCTTTTTGTGTCCCTTCTTCTCCCTGTGAAAATCATCTGCAGCTCCAGTTACACTCGGCACCTTTAGAATACCTCTGATGTAATGTTAAGTCCCACATCTGCCAAGATTCCCTCCTCTTTTTTGTCTCCATCTTTGGGTCTCTCTTTTTTTTTTTTTCTTGTTTTGTACGGTTTCGATAGCAAACAAATGAGGTGACAGAGGTTTTAGTCATCACCTCCTGGCTGCATGGCTTTGCCTTGTTTGTCCATTACACTTGTTTTTCATCTCCGGTATGATGAAAACATCAGCCCTCACTATGATTCTGACTTTGGACTTGATGTTTATGGCTGTAGAAAGTTGATCCAAACTCGACTCGGATGAAATTTCACTTAAACTGAGCAAATTTCTTTCCACTTTATTCTGACTAATTAAGGTGCATCAATGCTATACAATGTTGTACCTCGTCTTATTGTTTCTTTTGGTTGTTTCCTCCAACATGTTTGCTTTGTTTTCTTGCAGCTGCTCAGTCTAGAGGAGAATCTGAGCCCCAAACTTTTATCCGCCCTCGATGAGGACTCTCAGATGAGTAGACGGATGGCTTGCCAGTCACTTTCTATCATTCTCAAACTCATCGGAACCAGTCTGCACCAAGATGCCCTTAACAAGATTTATCCAGGTAATGGGGTCTACTGTATGTGTTGTGTTTGGAGGTCAGGTTTGGCTCCTCATAGTGAGGTCTATAATAGAAAAGTAGATTTCCAGTTTCTTTACGTCAGAAAACGGGGCACACCTGATCAAATGGTTTCTACAAAGCTGCACATGTCATTTATTGAAAACGAATCTCCATAAAAGCTGAAACTGTAAAACTGACTTCTTTTTTTTTTTTTTTTCATTTAAAGAGTTGTTGAAGCGTTTAGACGACAGCAGCAGAGAAATTCGCGATGTCGCTCTACAGACCGTAGACATCTGGCTGTCCAGTCTGACTAAAGACTACAATCCTGAGCTCTACTCTGCACATTTGCAGCTTCTCTTTCAGCAGCTTCTCCTGCACATGGACGACCCTGACAGCACGGTGCAGGACCAAGTTCTGGGTGAGCGTGGGAGAAGGGGTTAAAGCACTGACAGATGGTCACGGATGCAAGAGAATGTGTCTCTATTTCTCATTTACTCAAGATGAGCATAAGAAGATGATTGTTTATCAGGTTTAGACATGATTAATTAATCTTTATTTAAATTAGACTTTTCAAATAGTTGATCAAAGTGCTTAAATTTTTAAAGATTATCTCAGCAGGCACAGCTTAGAGCATTTTCCTTCGGGAGTCCCTCATGGCAAGATGTTTCCATCATCGAACCCTGTCTTCTCTCACGTCTTGCTTGAGCATACTTCTCTGTAACTTCAGACTTCTTCATACAATCCCACACTTCATTTCTCAGCACCATGTCTTAAGATTTCTCTAAATCTACACAACCACAATGCAGCTACAAGAGGTTAAAACAATACGACAATTTATTACATCCTCTTCTTTCGGCATTTCTCTTCAGGTGGCGCCACAGCAAGTCAGTTTCTTCCATCTAACCCTATCTGCTGAATCCTCTTCGGTCACACCAACTATCTTCATGTCTTCCTTTACTGTATCCATGAACCTCCTCTTTGGTCTTCCTCAAGGCCTCTTTCCTGGTGGTTCCAAACCCAGCATCCTTCTGCCATCTCAGTCTGGCCTCTCTGACTTTATCTCCAAAACCTCTAATGTGTTGTTCCTCTGATTCTGTACATCTTGGTCACTCCCAGAGAAATCCTCAACATCTTCATCTCTGCTACCTCAATCTCTGCTTCCTGTCTTTTTCTCAGTGCCACTGTCTCTAGACCAAACAGCGGCCGGTCTCACCACGATTTTGTACACTTTCCCTTTCATTTTAGATGAAACTCTTCTATCACACGTCACACCTGATACTTTTCTCCACCCGTTCCAGCCTTCCAGCAAACACTTCTTCACCTCTTTTCCACACTCTCCATTGCTCTGGACTGTTGATCCTAGATACTTAAAATCTTCCACCTTCTTTATCTCTTCTCCCTGTAACCTCACTTTTCCATTTGGATCCCTCTCATATTCACACATGTACTCTGTTTTACTCTGACTAATCTTCATTCCTCTTCTTTCTAGTGCAAACCTCCACCTCTCCAGCTTTTCCTCCACTTCTTACCTCCTCTCACTACAGATCACAATGTCATCTGCAAACATCATAGTCCATGGGGATTCCTGTCTGACCTCGTCTGTCAGCCTCTCCATCACCTCAGCAAACAGCAAAGGACTCAGAGCAGATCCTTGGTGCAGTCCCACCCCCACACTGAACTCCTCTGTCTCACCTACAGCACACCTCACCACTGTCATGTCCTTCCATGCTCTAACATACTTCTCTGTTACACCAAACTTCCTCTGATTTCCAGAAATAAGTCTCATAAGTTTGCAAAAAAGCAACAAATGATTTAAACTAGTTATTTTGTTTTGGTTTGATGGAGATCTGTCTCTGTGTCCAACATTCTGGGTGTTCTCACACACATCCCCCCTCTAAAGGCATCTCATCTCTCTTATTTTAAACACTCTTCATCCGTTATTTCTATTAGATTTATCAACAATAACAGAGTGAGCGATCTCCCCGCCAAAACCTATCAGGTCTATTGTGAGCGGAAAGCATCAACGAGTCGTTTCAGAGGTTAATATGTAAACTCCACAAGCTCTAATTTCCATTCAGCTTTTGTCTGCAAGCATTAGCAGGGATGAATTGATCTGTGTGTGGCCGGTCTGGAGCTGTCTTATCTAATGACAACCACATGAGGACCCTCTTCTTCCAACCTCTCCACATCTGTCCTCACACTCATCCTGTTTAATCCCTCCGTCTTTTATCTGTCAGTTCCTCTTCCTGCCCTCCGTTTTCTGCAACGGCCCGTAACTCCACGGCTGGGTTTTATTAGCGGATCGGAAAGTCTGAGCGTGTTTCCCCGGAGGCTCTGCTCCTCTGGATTTTTCTCTGAGCCATCATGAATGTTAGCTGTCACTACTTCTGACAGGATGCGGGTGAGCGCCGATGGTTTAGCCAAAGTTCAGAGGCCATGTGATGGGATGACTCGTACCTCATCCTGAGAAAAATTTAAAAAAGAGATCGTGCTCATCATCTGCATGTTTCTCTCACAAACCCTTTAGAAACTTTTCCTCAGTGGGTTTTTATTTGTCGTGATGAAATTATCAACATCAGAAAACACTTTCTGACTTGTCTGAAAAGATTCACCACAAGTAGAATGATTTATTTTCAATTTATTGAGAAACTATCAGTTGGAAGCAAAGATATTTTTATCTCCGTGACAAAATATTTCCAATCGGTTCGTCGTGGTAAAAAAAGAGCTGAGCCGAAAAGCAAAGCTCTTGATTTACGAGTCGTTTTACTTTTGTATACTCACTTATGATCACCAGCTGTGGGTGGTGACCGAAAGAACAAGATCATGGATACAAGCGGCCAAAATGAGCTTCCTCTACAGGGTGGCTGGGCTCTCACTCTGAGATAGAGTGAGGAGCTCTGTCATCTGTGGAGGAGCTCACAGTGGAGCCGTCGCTCCTCCGGTTTGAGAAAAGCCAGATGGGGTGGTTCAGGCATCTGGTTAGGATGCCTCCCGAATGCCTCGCTGGTGAGGTGTTTCGGGCACGTCCCACCAGGAGGAGACCCAGAGGCAGACCCCTTACCAGCTGGACAGGCTATGTCTCACAGCTGGCTGGGGAACACCTCAGGATCCTCTCAGGTGAACTGAAGGATGCAGCTGGGGTGAGAGAAGACTTGGTATCCTGCCTGAAGCTATTACCCCTGCAACCTCAGGCACGAATAACCAGAAGACAACTGATCAAAAATATTTCCCTCTGCTAACGTCCAATCAGATCCAAACCTAGAAAAACGGATTTATGATTCCGATAGATGGTGAAAGGTTTGTATAGGTAGAACTAAAACTCTGAAAAATTTAGAGTGATTTTGTCTAGTTTTTTTTTTTATCTATTTTTAGCCAAATCCTGTAAAAATCTTCAAATTGGATTTTTTTTTTTCACTAATTTGTGACTTTGTTACTCTCACTATTTTTTTTTTTGTCAGAAACCATTTGTTACATTTGTCCTTTCGTCTCTTTCTGGGTCGTTTTTATAACGTTTATTACATATAAAGTGTAAGATTAAATCCCACAATAATCCACGTGTATACTTTTTGACTCACTGTGACGAACTGGTGACCTGTTAGGGTGTACCCTCCCTTGCACATCTAACTAGTTGTGATGGTTTCCAACACCCACCAGGGCGTAACTACAAGGAAAGTAACTACAAAATAATTTGTTTTTGTCGCCGTGGATTCATTGATTTGATCTGAACCAGTTTTTTCGACATGTTGGTTACTGAACTTGGTTCCTAATCCAGCCAGAAACAAAATGAACAATCTTGTTTTTAGTCGTTTACAGCTAGATCAGAAAAAAGTTGTCTTGATTGCAGATTGTTTTCATCCATACAAGAAAAAAAAAAAGTTCAACTCAACACTTTTATAAAGACAGATAGTTCACAAAAAATTAAAGATGTGTAGAAAAGGCTCTTTTTTTTTTTAGAAATTAAATGATATATATGTGAATGTGTTTAGACATATTTTTATCTTTGTATCGGAATCTTCGGTCAGATTTTAGACCCCCTTGTGGTCAACGGTTAGAAAAACATTGCCCATCCTCGACCCTATTTGACCCTAACTCCAGCTCCTCTCCTCGCATTCCTCATCCACATCAAGTCAACGATTACGTGCAACTGCGTGTAGTCTGATCCTCGTAAAATAACGGCACATTCACAGACAGTTCGGAGTCTCCTTTGTGAAACGAGATGACCTCACATCTCACTGAGTGATCATCAGTATCTGACAAATGTGGAAGTGTTCCTCCCTGTCATGCATCGCTCCGTTTGAAGCTCTCTTTTGTTCTGTCTGTTTCTTCTTCTCCGTGTCTCTCCTGCTTATTCCTTTAATAGCTGATCCCATTCTTATGCGTCTTGTGTTACAAACGTGAGTGTGTGAAGTGGTTTGCTGTGTGCGGCGTGTCCTGACAGAATGATGGACCATACCGCCGTCCACGCCCTCTCATCCCTCTTGTCTCACTTGTGAGAAGTGAGTTGGCACGGACGCGCCGTAGTTCTTACAAGCCATTATTGTTCTTATTGTCTTATCCCGAACATCCATCTTAAGTCAGCAGAGTTTACACAAAAGCTGAAAATCCCCTCGATCTGTTTGCAGAACAAAGGCAGATATCATGTCGTGTGTTTACACGGGCAAACTGATCCGACATGATGACAAGTCAGCGCTCTGCTGCTTTTATACGGCATCGTGTGGAATTTAATACGCTAAAAGATTATTAACTTCTAAAACTATGAATGATTAGAATCAGAGACTTAGAAGAGATCATTGCCTCCAAATAGATGATAATGGAACATCAACGCGCCCGTCCGCAGGCGAGGAATTTTCCAAAAGTTCATCACTGACATCTGCTGGAGAGTTTTTATTAATATTATTTATTTGGCCTTAAAATCACAAAAGTGTGTGTGGTAAGCAACGGAAAACTGATACCCTACACAGAGCTCTGCTTTGGACTTAAATGGACTAATGAGGTCAGAAGAGGATGCTGATCAAGCTGCACAGGATTCATAACAACCCCTCATGCTCTGTACAGGACTGAGAGGCGTTCAACCAGAGACTGCTGCACTCATCGTCTGAAAAAGAGAGCTGCAGGTGGTCCGTTGTACCATCAATAGTGAAGATGTCTAATAGAGAGAGAGAAAAAAAAGACTTTTAACAGTTTAATTTCTGCATCTTAAATGCATTTTCATTTTCAAATAAATTTGGAAACCACAGTAGCAGATTAATTTCATTCATTTGTTCATCTTTTAAATGTCTCATCTCTAATGGGGCCGCGGGATGCCGGAGCATATCAAGGCTGATTTCAGTTGAGAGGCAGGATACACCCTCAACAGATCACCAGTCTGTTGCAGGGCCACACACTCACAACCATACACACACGCACTAATTTCTAGGGGTAATTTTGTCGAGTCCAATCAACCTAGCATGCATGTTTTTCGAGGGTGAGAGGAAACCAGAGTACCTGGAGAAAGCCTACACATGGGGAGAACATGCAAACTCCACACAGAAAGACCAGTGTTTCAAGCCTGGCCACCACTCCAGGACTTGAACCCTGACCTTCTTGCTGTGAGGCCACTGTTAAATAAAAGTTAAGAAATATTATTTCCACAATAATACCCGTTTAACAATATGATTTTTTTAGTCAAGGCCTGTGTCTTTTTCTATTCAAACAAACATAAAAAAATCCATTTGATTAACAATAATCTGAAGTCAGAATTTGCCAGAGGTATAAATAATGCAGGCAGCACGGTGGTACAGTGGATAGCACAGTGGCCTCACAGCAAGAACGTTGTGGGTTCAAGTCCTGGGTGGGGACGGGATTGAAATATTGGCCTTTCTATGTGGTGTTTGCATATTCGCCTCGTGTATGCATGGGTTTTACGGGAACTCCGTTTTTTTTTTTCCCACACTACAAAAACATGCATGCTAGGTTGATTGGCCACTACGTGATTGTCCCCAGGAATGAGTGTGTGTGGATGGTTGTATGTGTGTGGCCCAGCGACAGACTGGCAACCTGTTCGGGGTGTTCCGCGCTCCTCACCTCCAATCAGCCATGATGGGCTCCGGCACCCCCTGCAACTCCAAAAGGGATAGATGGTTCAGAAGGTGACTGACTGACTGATAAATATTATGCACAAAAAAAGGTTTAATGAAGAAAAATAGTTTGCTGTAGCGCCTCCTAGAGGGAAAAAGCCAAAAAGAAAATTAGAATTTGGAAAAAGTCACATTTACAAAAAATCAACAATAATCTAGGAAAATATTTAGTGTTATAAACAATAGTTATAATGAAGATGATTTCATAATAAACAGAGATGAGAAGTTTGTTATTATTTTTGCTAATGTCTATCTTTTTTCATTTTTTGGATTTAGAAATCTTGAAGAAAAACAGTTCAGTCCACCCGGGGCTTCTGAAGGAAGAAACTGAAGCTGTGAAGGACAAACACCGCAGTCCTATTTACTGTGAGCGGCTGCTCCATCACGTCAGTTCCATCTCCACCCAGACCTCTGCAGGCGAGCAGGAGCAACAGTAAACATTCCCCATACTGCAAAGAATTTATTCTTTAGACGTAAATATTATAAACATAATAATTTTCTGCTGAGTCAAAATATTTTTAATATTTTTTTCTAAATTTTTTCTTGTTTTCTTGTGAAACTTCTAACATGTGAAATGATTTTATGTGTTTTGTGTTCAGAATAAAATCTGCTTTTCACATGTTTTTGTCACATTTTATTGGTACAAAAAGATCTAAATGAAAATAAAGTTTTATGTATCTTTACGTTCAAATTCTAATTACTTTATGCCACCTCCAGGGGGCGTCATAACTTGATATGAGCCAAGTTCTGAACTTGGCTCATAAATAAACTTAAAAATAAACCAAAATATTTTTCTCTTTTATTCATTCATATTTGAGAATCTGCGAGCTCTCCTGTCCAGTATTTGAAACGTATTCAAACGCTACAGATTTTGTTCTCCACCACGCCCACATTTTAACATAGGCAATATTGTCTTTGCAAAGCTAACACGCACGCCCTGTGTCAGATCAAGGATGGCACCTGTAAGGTTGTCCAATAGGTGATGTCATTTTTATTTAATAGCTTAAAAGGGTACGTGCTAGCTTTGCTAACTTGATGCACTGTACACAGGTTTTGTAGCTTCAAAACAAGTTTTACTATGTGTCATGCACTTGCCCACAGTCGAGACAAAGCAGGGAGCGAGAGGAAGGGGAAAATAATCTCATCATCGGTGATATTTGACATGTGATTTCATCTAATAAGGAATTACATTCTGGGATTTATTGGATAGTTCATCATGCTAGATCAGAGGTCAGGTGATAAAACAGAGCTGACCCCAATACCCCCTTTTCTCTCTGAACTTCAACCTTGTTTCCTCTGGATGGAGATGATTGGTTTGAAAGGTAAAGATCAGTATCACCACTAAGTCACTTCAAAGAGATTTACACACCAGAAACACGCAATCAGGACTGATGATGACTAAACAGAATCAGGACAGTCCTGTTGTTAGAACCTTTTATTTGAGGAGGAAAAACTCCTGAAAACCCAGTTGAAGAGGGAAAAAATAATTCAAATTAGATGGGTTTTCAGTCCCAAAGGTCAGAAGAGAAGGTTTAGATGTCGGTGGAACATCCACCAGAAGACAATATTACACATGTACAGTAAAACACACATTGCGTTCCATCGTCTTCCACTCATCTGGGGCCGGGTCACGGGGGCAACAGGCTCAGACAGGAAACCCAGGGCTCTCTCACCCCGGCTGCATCCTCCAGCTCACCCGGAAGGATCCCGAGTCGTTCCCCGACCAGTTGTGAGACATAAACTCTCCAGCGGGTCCGGAGTCTGCCTCTTGGTGTCCTCCCGGTGGGATGTGCCCGGAACACATCACCAGCGAAGCACTTGGGAGGCATCCTGACGAGATGCCTGAACCACCCCATCTGGCTCCTCTCGACCTGGAGGAGGAGTAGCTCGATACCGAGCTCCTCCCGGATGGCAGAGCTCCTCACCCGATCTCTGAGGAAAAGCCCAGCCACCCTGCGTACGAAGCTCATTTCGGCCGCTCGTATCCGCGATCACATTCTTTTGGTCACCACCCACAGCTGGTGACCATAGGTGAGGGTTGAAATGTACATCGACTGGTAAATCGACAGCTTTTCTTTTCGGCTCAGCTCTTTCTTTACCACAACGACATTATTGCTGAAGCCGCACCGATCCGCCTGTCGATCTCCCACTCCACCCTCCCCCCACACATGAACAAGAACCCAAGACACTTAAACTTCTCCGCTTGGGGCAGGACCCTGTCCCTGACCCGCAGGGGGCATCCCATCCTTTTCCGGGTGAGGACCATGGTCTTAGATTTGGAGGCTCTAATTCCCATCCTGGCCACTTCACATTTGGCAGCAAATTGATCCATGAAACATGTAAAAAACACATAAAACACACATGTAAAAAGTTTTTAAAAAAGATAAAACACAGATAAATAAATACAACAGGAATAAAATAAGTCCATAAAAGCAGATGAAAGTGTATATATAAAAAAAACCTTTTAAATGTTGATCAAAAACATCCATTTTACAAGTAAAAACATGGACTGTGCTGATGAAAAAAAATAATAATCTAGCTTTTTATAAACGTAAAGTAAACTTTTACTGGTTAAAAGAAGAAGAAGAACTCCTGCTGAGTGAGTGATACGTTTTGTGTTTCGTGTTTCAAGTGTTTCGACACATTGTATGAAGCAGTGGAAAAGGTGAAACAGCGCTACTATTTTCATAGCGGCCAGAAATATATCACATCACTACTGTTTTAAAACTCTCATAGAAAATAAATGGGGTTCAGTTTATTCATTATTAAAACATGGGGTTCATTCTTCTTGTATTTTAAAATGTCCAGCTGTACAAAATACCTCTTTATTTACACTTATTCAACCATTTTGTCAGCATTTTGGGGGGTTTCAACAGGTTTGATAAATATAACCTTTATTTATTAAAGTATTTATGAGAATTTATCACATTAATAAACTAAAAATGATAGAAAATGTTCTATATTTTTTTCTTTATGATCTTTTTGTAAGCCGGAAGTGAACTTGTTTAAAGTCCTGTGTCTTTAAAGTGTGAAAGTAGGCGTGGCCTTGATCCCACACGTGGTGTGTTATCCATCCCATCCTCCGCTCTGCTGCTGGTTGTGACATTGTAAGCAAAGTGACTTCTGATCCATGTGTGATCTGAGAATCTGACATGTTCCTGTTTGACTGGAACCTTAAAAACAATGAGTTTACTTTAAAGTTTTAAGGATGTACACCATCACCAGAGGTCCCAGTAAGCTGGTCACACAGCGACGTACAGGTGGGTCAGGACCACATGGAGATCAGGTATATCATATGCTTGATCTAAACTCTTTTTTTTTTTGTTTCCAGGACAACAGCTGGATAAAGTGAACGACTTCAAGCACAAGCAGACTTCTTGGAACATACCTGAGTAAGTTCTCCTCTCACACATTTGATTCTGTCCAATCATGTGCATTTGATTGGAACATACACACACACTGTGTTTGGTAAGATTGTTGCAAATGGATCTCATCTCTGAGGACAAACTGGTTGCATACCTCAGAAACAGCAGCAGTGTGTGTGTGTGTGTGTGTGTGTGTGTGTGTGTGTGTGTGTGTGTGTGTGTGTGTGTGTGACCTTGATGGCACATGGTCCTTCATTCAGCTGCTTGAAACAAACTTGTTCAATCTTGATATCAAATTGGTTAAAAAATGAGATGTCCTGTATTATTAAATTATTTTGGCTGCATTGCACCACAGCAGGCAGCCAGTAAAGCTCCAATAGTGCGAGCAACTTGAACCTTAGGTGTCATCTCCAGGGACACTTAGGCGTGGACCTAGTAGGAATCGAACCGATTTCTCCCGGTCCAAAAACGGACATTCTAACTGCTTTTTCTCTTTTGTTTTCTTCCTCGTCCAGCCTCTCCGCACCCAGGATCGTTTTTAACCGTGGGAACGGGAAGAAAAACAATCAAGCTGCTGTTGTTCTCCCTTCACACTCTCAACAGGAGGAAAGTTTTTCTCCCGCACACGAAGAAAATGTGAAGTTTCTCTCTGAAGGTGAGATTTTTCTCTCTTGGTTTGTGAATGACATTGTTTTACAATCAGTCTGATCTGGTGTCCCCCTCCTCTCACTGGCCTCACCCACACAGCTGCTCTCACATTGATAGCCGTGACGGCCGGCAGGGAAATCCACACACACATCCCACTTCTCTTGATCCACTCACACGAGAAGCAAAACGAAGCATCAGTTTCTCAGACCCTCTGACCACTCGGAGGATGGTGGGGGTTAAAAAGTGCTCCTGATGGGTAGAGAGCTTTGGCTTTGTCTGTGTACTGACCCAGTTTAGCACTCTGAGGTTCTTTCTGTCCTCTTCGTGTCACCATTGAATCGCAGCCACATAAACCCATAAACAACTTCAGCAACCTTGTAGCTGAAAGCTGAAGAGCGTTAACCCTGGCTCAACACGCATCTGAATCTGAACAAAGTTTGGTTAAAGTCAAACTTTAAAATCTGACGGCAGTTTGATTAAATCAGTTTACAGTTACCATGTTCTGCTTTGTTATAAATACAAACATTAGTCAGGAGGGCGCGGCGTTACACTCGACAAACTGGCACAATGGAGAGTTTATTAATGTCGTCTGTACTAACTGTTTTGTGTTTTCAGCCTGGAAGGAGGTCGGTCAGGGACTGGAAGAGTCCAAAACAGTTTACTACAAAGAGACGAGTCCTGGGACACGCATGGACAGTAAGTCATCTGGGTTTTGGTCAAATTTGTTACACGTTTTTATCAGCTTAAACTTGTTGGAAATCATTATTTTATGAAAAAAAGTGTTTAAAAGATTATAGTTTGATACTATAAGCCATCAAAGAAGGAGAGACCCCAAAAAGATGAAGGGAATTTTGTTAATATTTATAATAGTTTGAATAAAATAAGTTTTTTAAAACAAAATTGATCAGAAGAAAATACAAATTTTAGGCTGTAATTACACAAATAGGCCACAAGATGGCAGTGGAATGTAAAAAAAAAAAAACTTTTTTTTTTTTTTTTTAAATCGTTTATTTCTGTAACAAATAAATTATCCACAGACTTAAATTAATTCAAAGACAAAAAATCTTGGTATCTGATAATTCCCCAATACTTTGATGCACGTTTTACTATCACACTGATTTTCAGAAGGTCTGAACTTTGCATGATGCAACCAAACATCATCCACATTCCACAGTGCAGTCTGTACTTACAAACTTTCAACCAGTGTTCCACGGCACACTAGTGTACAGTGAGACATCAACAGGTGTGCCGTGGGAAATGATCCTATGTTACCTCGTAACCGTGATCGGAATCAACCGATAGCTCCCAAAGATTGTTTAGTGTTTGTGTAAAAAATGGATTGAAGCATATTAATTATGTTTATCAGAAGAAAATCTTGTCATTTTATTTAGAGATGAGCAGGACTGTCCTGCAAAGGGTTGTTTACTGTAGTCATAGAAACGCACAAAGCACTCTTCTTCTATGCTTTTTTGTTGCATGCTGCAATCCATTCCTCCCAAAAACCCCAGCTAATGGATTGAATTTTCTACATTTTTTTTAGACATTAGGTTGTATTTTACAGCACAAAAAAAAAATGCAGATTTTAATAAAATCTCATACTTTCTGCAAGATATTAAAGTGGTAAAAGTTTCTCTTGCATTCTGAGTAAATTGTGTGAAAGGCTCATTGTCTGAAACCATATGTATGTATATTTTAATAGTATATTGTTGTTAATTCAGGTGGTTTATGAGAATAGTTAGTATTTTTGGTCGGTGGTGTGCCTCAAGATTTTTTTGATAGTTTCAATGTACCTTGGCTTAAAAAAGGTTGTTAATCTCTGCTCTATATTACTGTAAGATTAATTGATGCTCAAATGTAAATTTTATTGTTACTGTAACAACTGTTATATTATTTGATGTAGTTCCTACGTATGGCCGCCAGAGGGCATCAATTCAAAATTATAGTTAATTTTTTATTATCATTATTTTATTTATTATAATTTTTTTACAGCAAATGATTAAAGATATCAGTGATTAACTTTGAAAATAAAACTAAGTGGATGTGACTGTAAGTTCCCATACACACCACCAGATGGCAGATAAATGTTGTGCAAACTTTTTAAGTTTTCTCGGTTTATTATTCTTGGTTGTGAGTGGAGACGGCAGCTCAGTGGTTAGAGCGTTCGCGGGTTTGCGTCCCACAAAGAGCACGTCTAGGGTCCTTGGAGAAGACACCTAACCCCGCTTCTCCTACCAATGGCGCCATCGAAGGGCAGCCTGCTGCGGTGTAAGCAGTGCAGCACACAAATTTCCCCACTGAGGGATGAATAGAGTAATTCATTTATTTATTTATTTTAACGACACGTTAACATTTAGTTGGCATGTAGCTATCGTCAAGATAAACATGGGTAGGTATTGTAATCATAACCCAGAGATCACAGTAGATCGTTTAAACTTTAATATTTATAACCATCTTTCAGACGAAACACAACAGTCATATTAACCATTTTAAATGTCCTCTCTCTTCTCAGGTTTTGTACCCATCGATCTGGATGAATGGTGGGCCCAACGCTTCTTGGCCAATATCGACAAACTTTCATGACACTTGACTGGAAGGAGGTGAAACATCGAGACAGATCGCAGGAGGACAAACCGCCTGATGTGGTTTTGGATAGATGTTGAGCGCTGGGACGCCGACCCTACTGAAAAAACCCACCAAAGATGAACTCTGAGGAGAACCAGTCTGAGACTGAATGGAGAAACATGTTGAGATGTTTTTGATGTTCGTAACAAACATGTCATTTGATAAGTAAAGAAAATTTCTTTCTATACGTTTGTATTGAACTCTAACTTTGATTTGTGTGGGGTTTTTTGGCTCATTTTAAGCTGCCAGGAAATTAGAATTTTAACTGTAACATTTACCAAAAAAAAAAAAAAAAAAACCTCTCCTTCTCCAGCAGGTGTGTGCTTATGTTTAAAAATTTATGCATAGATGTAGAAACATCAGAAACCTTGAAATCTAAAGACATCTATGAACATCTATATCCTCAATGAGCCACTTGTGACAGAGTTTTTGAGTTTAGTTTGAGATTATATTTGAGGAATTTAAATAAAACAAGTCATTTCCGAGACGAGAAGGACAAACTCATAAAGTTCAAAATGACACGTTACAAACACGTCCAAACTTCCTCATTCGTCCCCGTGTTCTCTCTCTCAGTCCAGACGGTCAGAGTGCTTCTTCTTGCCATCTTTTAAACACAGTCTATAAACATCTTCACAGCGGTCAGTGCTTCTCAAGCGCTTTGGTCAGAAGCTCATTGAGACGAGAAATCATGGGTCGTGGATCATCGTTCAGCCCAGCTGTGATTATGGCGTTATCGTAGATCTAGAATAAAAAAAAAATAAAAGAACCCAATATGTAAAAAAAAACAATCTAGGTGAACAGACCTGTTCCAGCAGGAGTTGAGCCAGCTCAGAGTTTGTGTCCTTCAGAGCGTGCAGCTTCTTGATCAAGTCGTGTCTGATTTGGTGAAAAAAAGAATTTTATGAAGTTAAACATCCCTCGTATCCTGAGCATCACTTTCCCCCCTCCTCACCCTGCATTGATCTCTAGCGTCGGCTGTAGAATCTGAGCTCTCTCCTCAGCGGTGCGGGCCAGCTGCTGGGTGCGCAGGAAGTGGCGTGCAGCACCCATTTCTAGCACTGTGATCATAGCGGGGTGCGTATCCAGGCGGGGGGTTAGCTGAGATAAAAGAGAGACTGGTCAGAACAAAATGAAGAAGACGAGTGGATTCACTGGGAAATAAAAGATTTAAATGATTGTTACCTTTATGTTTGTGACTCTGGGACCCAAAGCGTTTTTCATCCAAGCCATCAGCTCGTCGGCCTGCTCCTGACTGAGACGCTCTGAGGCTGCACAGAAACTCTGGTTACTCCGTCTGCATCAATACACCCATTAAGAAATTATATCCCTAAAATCCAGATTTATAGATCTCTGGATTTGTTTGGGATGCCCCCCGAGCGCCTCGCAGGCGAGGTGTTTCGGGCACGTCCCACCGGGAGGAAACCAAGGGGCAGACCCCGGACTTGCTGGAGATCATAGATACAAGCGGCCGAAATGAGCTTCCTACGCAGGGTGGCTGCCAGCTCGGAGTCGAGACGCTCCTTCTCCAAGTCGAGAGGAGCCAGATGGGGTAGTTTGGGCATCTGGTCAGTATGCCCCCCGCCCCCGAGCGCCTCGCAGGCGAGGTGTTTTGGGCTTGTCCCACCGGGAGGACACCAAGGGGCAGACCCCGGACCCGCTGGAGAGACTATGTCTCACGGCTGGCCGGGGAACAACTTGGGATCCTTCCGGGTGAGCTGGAGGATGCAGCCGGGGAGAGAGAGGCCTGGGCTGCCTGTTTGGGGCTGTTGCCCCCGCGACCCGACCCCGGAACAGGCGGAAGATGACGGAACAGATTTGTTGTGGAACAGCGGTGAGGCTGGTTTCCAGGCAACTCTATAAAACCATCTGAATAAACTGAAATAGACCGAGTATCGCAAGTGAAAACACTCCCCAATGAAGCGGAGATGGCTATGAACTGGTGCACAGGTAGTAAAACTCAGCCAGATGTGCAGCACACCTGGTTTACTGTCCTCGTATTTCTCCTCCTTGTAGTGATCCACTACGATGTCCGTTTCCACGGAGATCAGCTTCTTCTTGTCGAACTCCCTGAGGTGCAACAAGGTGAGCTCGTCGAACTGCTCGTAGCAGAACAGCACCTGGGGGGAGCAAATTGAAGGACAGCTAGTGTTAGGTTGCACGCCAAATAGGAAGTACATACCAAATAGGAAGTATACGCCAACTCCAAAAACGTACGAGCAGATTGGTAGTTTGTTGCTCTGCAGTAGAATGAACAGTACCTTTAAAAATCTTGGTTCTAGTTGGGATCGCGGGTACAAGCGGCCGAAATGAGCTTCCTCCGCAGGGTGGCTGGGCTCTCACTCAGAGATCGGGTTAGGAGCTCTGCCATCCGGGAGGAGCTCGGTGCCGAGCTGCTCCTCCTCCAGGTCAAGAGGAGCCAGATGGGGTGGTTCGGGCATCTGGTCAGGATGCCCCCCGAGCGCCTTGCGGGCGAGGTGTTTTGGGCACGTCCCACCGGGAGGAGACCAAGGGGCAGACCCCGGACCCGCTGGAGAGACTATGTCTCACAGCTGGCCGGGGAAAGACTTGGGATCCTTCCAGGTGAGCTGGAGGATGCAGCCAGGGAGAGAGAAGCCTGGGCTGCCCGTTTGAGGCTGTTGCCCCCACGACCGGACCCCGGAACAAGCGGAAGACGACGGAACGGTTCTAGTTGGGAAGGTAGTTGCAATGCCAATCCTACTACTAAAGTCAACATGGCGCCATTCACATTGGCAGAAAAAGGCAACTTGAATTGGCTTCATTTTATTTAGAGCCGAACATCGTGGGTGACATCACACTATCAAGCTCCGCCCCTTCATAGTGATCACATCAGATCTGCTTTCATCTCAGAAACACAGCAGAGTCTCACCTCCATGTCTTTTTTCTTCATGGCCTCAAAGTACGGCGAGTGTTCGGCGAGGTGACGGTTTGGGGCGCACAGGTAGTAGATGTTCCGTGTTCCCGCCTTCATGCGGGACCCGTACTCCATCAGGTTCGTCTGCTGGCCGGCTGGTAACGCCGAAGACTCAAACCTCAACAGCTTGGCGATGTCCTCCTACAGAACGATGGGATGAAGGAAAATAAATGAGACAAGGACAGAAGCTTTTCTCGTTAGCTTTTCTCAAACTAAGCTGATATTTTTATTTAAAATCCAATAAAACGCAATAAAAAAAATAGAAACACGTGTCTAAACTGATAAACCACATCAGACACACAGACTGAAGGTTAAAAAAAATAAACCAAGAGGTACCTTGACGTCTTGTTCGTGCGTGGTGACGATTCCTTCCCTCATAAATAACCCGTAATCCTCAAAGAACTTGTTGTATTTTTCCGGCTCCTTTCGGCTCTGATCCAGCAGGAAGCGGATCAGTCGCTGCTGAAGAACATCACGCAGTTTCCTGCGAGGACACGGTGAAATTTATTCATCTTCTGAACCGTCCATCTCTAACAGGGCTGCGAACGGTGCCGGAGCCTATCCCGGCTGATTCAAGGCAAGAGGCGGGATACACCCTGAACAGATCGCCAGTCTGTCGCTGGGCCACATAAACAACCATCCACACACACTCATTCCAAAGGACATTTTCACAGAGGCCTATTAACCTAACGTATGTTTTTAGAGGTGAAAATTGATTTGATTTTAGAAGAAACCAAGCTTTTTTTTTTTTTTTAGGGATGCCAGTAATGTTTAATAGTTGTGTCGTACCTGATGAGGGCGCTCTCCTGCAGCAGCTCTCTGCTTAGATTCAGAGGGATGTCCTCGCTGTCCACCACACCTGCACACACACATACATATCATTTTTTTCCATCTCTTTTCATTCTGTGGTGTCTAAAACAGAGGGATGCTGACCTCTAACGAAGCGCAGCCACTTGGGCAGGATTTCCGTGGCTTTGGTTTGGATCAGAACCTTCCTGCTGTACAGAGCCACACTGGAACCCGTCTCCCTGCTCACATCGAACATGCTCGGTTTCTGTAAAGACATTTTTTTTAATTAAGTCACATCATTTTTTAAATTTTGCTTGTCTGATGGTTCTGAATGATCTCATCAGAATTCAGAAGGATTCTAAAATCCCCGCTCACCGACTCCGGGACATAAAAGATGCTTCTGATGTTGAGCGGTGCGTCAGCGCGGTAATGCAGTGTGTACTGCGGCTTGTCATAAGCCTGAGCCACGTAGCGGTAGAACTCCTCGTGCTGCCAGTCGCTGATGTTTTTAGGCTCCATCATCCATAAAGCCTGAGGGTCAGAAACCAGATGATTTGGTTTACAGTACAGATGTTTATTAGAAACAAAGTCTTCTGAATGAGGTGAGACACCCAGCTCATGTCCTACCTGAAGGGTGTTTAGCCTTCGTCCATTTAAAAAGATCGGAAAGCTGACAAAGTTGCTGTATTTTGTCACAACATCTGAAACAGAAGCAGTGTTCGATCAGTGAATGGAGAAGAAATCATTTCTTCTACCAAACAAACATCTGGTGACTGACCTTTAACCCTGTCCTCAGTAGAAAACTCTTTACAATCACTTTTCAGATGCAGCACAATTTTTGTTCCTTGTTGAACACCATCGGCTTCTGCAACCTCAAAAACTCCCGACCTGGACAAGATGGGGAGGAAAATAACATAGTCTGGTGATTCTATTATTTTCTGCTTTTGTGATGAAAACCAATCAGATCCGGCTTCCCGCCTCTCACCCGTCTGAGGACCACTTGTATCCCGGAGCATCGGGTTCAGCAGAGCGAGAGTAGACGTCCACACGGTCAGCGACCATGAAGGCAGAGTAAAACCCAACTCCAAACTGACCTATGATGGTGCTGCTGGCTTCTGTCTGGTTCTGCAGGGCGTCTATGAAAGCCTGCACGGTAGAAATGATCAAAAATAAATAAATCAAATAGAAAGATAAACGTATACAGTGATATGAAAGGTGTAAATGAAGAAGTATCACTCACTTTGGAACCAGAGCGGGCAATGGTACCCAGATTTGCCACCAGCTCCTCTTTACTCATCCCGACTCCTGTGTCCTGTATAAAGTAGAAAAACCCTGATAAAGCATCTACAAGTACAACCACTTAATGATCCACCAGGGAGCAGATCATCTCAAATATTAGCACAGAAACTGAGAAACGCCAACAATTAAAGACTGAGTAGGAATATTTTGTTTTCCCAACTTAAAATCTTGGTGTAAATACACCAAAAAATGTTGCTCCTCATCTTAAAATGAGTTCAATCATGTGCACATAATTAAATAAATTATTTGTGTTTGTTAGTTTTTTCCGTTCCGTCATCTTCCGCTAATGCGGGGCCGGTCGCAGGGGCAGCAGCCTCAGACGAGAAACCCAGGCTTCTCTCACCCCGGCTGCATCCTCCAGCTCACCCAGAAGGATCCCGAGTCGTTCCCCGGCCAGCTGTGAGTCTCGCCAGCAGGTCCGGGGTATGCGTCTTAGTCTCCTCCCGGTGGGATGTGCCCGAAACACCTCACGAGCGAGGCGCTCGGGGGGCATCCTGACCAGATGCCCGAACCACCCCGTCTGGCTCCTCTCGACTTAGAGCAGGAGCGGCTCGACACCGAGCTCCTTCCGGATGGCAGAGTTCCTCACCCGATCTCTGAGCGAGAGACCAGCCATCCTGCGGAGGAAGCTCATTTTGTCTACTTGTATCTGCAATCTCATTTAGGTGAGTTTGTTAGTTTTATGAACATAATTTCCAAACGATGTTTTCAGCGACTGAGTTTCTGTTTTATGCAGATGATGAGATGCGGTTTGTTCCATCAGGCCGTCATCTCCATCTCCCTCTAGACCAGGGGTGGGCAAATCCGGTCCTCAACGGCCGGTGTCCTGAAGGTTTTCATTGTGTTCCTGGTTCAATACAGCTGATGCTCAAAAAGTGAAATCAACAGCCAATAAAATTTGGCACAGTGACTCAATTAATTGGATCAGGTGTGAAGGTGTAAGAACATATGGAAAACCTTCAGGACACTGGCCCTCGAGGACCAGATTTGCCCACCCCTGCTCTAGACCAATTCAGGTATAGTGAGAGGTTGAAGTGAGGAGAGAGTGAAAAGGGAGGTCTACGGGAGCATGAAGACAATCTACAGGTATACCAGAGGAGGAGAGGAATCATGAGGATGTTAAACCAAAACCCCAGCTAAAAGAAGAAGCTTTACTGTTTGATGTGAGTGTGAATGAAAACAAGAAGATGCTGAATCCAAGCAGCACCTCCATGGCTGTACCTGTATTGTAAAAGTTCCTTTTGCAGCATCTGTCTGCAGGTGGATCTCCATCGGTGCTGTTTCTCCACCGGCTGTCATCAGTTTGTGTCGGAGTTTCTCCAGAGCATCGCTGCCGTTAGAGATCAACTCTCTGATGAAAACCTGCAAAGGGGATGAACCACTGATTCATTTGCACACAATTCGTTTCCTTTTCTGAACCATCCATTTCTAACAGGATTATGGGGGAAGCAGGAACTTATCCCAGCTGATTTAAGGTGAGAGGCAGGTTACACCCGAACAGGTTGGCAGTCTGTTGCAGGGCCACACACATAACAACGTATCCACACACTCATTCCAATGGCCAATCAACCTAACATGAATGTTTTTGGAGGAAACCGGAGTACTTGGAGAAAACCCACACAAACATGGGTAGAACATGCAAACCCAACACAGAACGGCCAGTGTTCCAAGCCTAGTGACACCTGAGACTCAAACCCCCGACATGCTACTGTTCTAAGTCTAGTGACATCCAAGACTCAAACCCCTGACCTTCTTGCTATGTGGCCACTGTGCTAGCCATTGCACCACCCTGCCGCCCATTCATACACATATGATTTTGAAATCAATATTTAGAGGGGGGGGTTTTGTTTTGTTTTTTTTACAATATCTCACCTCTTTTTCCGAGTACAGCGACCTGGCAACAATGTCCAGAAGTTTCTTGGTTTCCGCCTGAAATTCATGTTTTGAGAAACTACCTGGAAAGATCCAGAACAGACCAGTAATCAGATTACCAAAGACACTGACTGGAACCAGGACTTGTCTTGGTTGTTATAAAGCACCTTGTACAGACTCTGTATCACTGATGATTGTGTGCAGTGGTTCTTCCTCAGGCTCCTTCTCAGCTTCCTGGGTGCTGTAGTATGATTGTTGACTGAAGCTCAGACATGACTTTTGGGACCTCCACAATCTGTGCCCACCATTCCACCTCTGCTGCTGTTTAAACTGTAAACCTGGAAGCAGGAGACAAAAAAAAACCCAGTTAATCCTGAATATCACCAACTTTGATTGTTTTTAACTACTTTTTTATTGCTTTTTATAAAGTTTCTCTCTAATATAATTTTTTTTGCTTGTATCTTATTTTCTAAATGTTTCTACATTTAAAATCAAATTAATTTTTAAAAGCAGTAGCTATTTTTTTTAAAGTGTGACTTTCAATTATTAAATAAATGCTTATCTAACTATGCTAGCTTCCAAAATCAGCTTCACCTCTAGTTAGCGCGTTACAGCCCACTGCGCGTACATGTGACGTCAACCGGGAATTAGAAGCACCGACAAATAACCGAGTCAAAGCGAGGCAACGGGACATGTTGACGTGAGAAACTGGACCCAAAAAAGACACTTCTCAGGTCAACAACTGACCGTGGAACACACGCCGAATGAGAGTAAAAGGACCAGAAAATGTGCGCATGATTATGACGTCACGTAGGTGTTTTCAAAACGCCTGAACAATTTGTTTTAAGAATGAATCTAAAAGATTAGATAAATTTATCGTATTTTTTAAGTAAAATGTTTGTTTTTAGAAATATTTCAAAAGATAAAATTATTTAATGAGAATTTTGATCCAGTTAGAAAAATAACATTTTATTTAAATCTTTAGAAGATGTAAGTCTGTGGCAACACTGGTTTATTTAATTATATGTATTCCAACTACAAAATGGGTATTTTAACCAGTTTTACAGTAATTTCAATCTGTTTTCCAACAAATAAAATTTAATTTAGTTTTATTTTCGCCAATATTGGAGATACCGCGAGATTTGCGAATAAGCGAGATTTATTTGAATGTAAAAGTAGTCCAAGAGAAGCAGTTAACAATCTGTTCTTTTCCTCAGTGCCACTGTCTGTAGACCAATCAGCATGGCCGGTCTCATCACGGTTTTGTACGCTTTTCCTTTCATTTTAGCTGAAACTGTTCCATCACAGGTCACACCTAATGCTTTTTTCCAGCCTGCCTGCACACGCTTCTTCACCTTTTTTCCACACTCTCCATTGCTCTGGACTGTTGATCCTAAATACTAAAAATCTTCCACACCGCTGGTAGTTAATGGCCCTAAGCGCCAGTGGCCCTTTTAACAAATCAAAAACAGATGACAGTAATAGATATGTAATATATCACTACTATATAACTTTACCATCTATTACTTTTAAATTTTTAGCTGTAGAGTAGAATAAGCTAATATTTAAACAATAATCTTTGACACATTGGTTGCTCGTCCCGGGGGAGGGATCTCTCTTTCATGTGGATCCCCACGGGATTTCTTATTTTTTTCCCCACTGATGGGTTTTTTAGGAGTTTTTCCTCACCGAGAAGGAGAGTCTAAGGGCATAAATGTGCTAGTCTTGTTTAGTTAGCATTTGTTAGTTATTTTTCTTGCTGTGTATTTGTGTTAATATATTCCTTTTTCTTGAGAAGGCCATTGAGACGGAAGGTCTGTGATTTTGGGCTATACAAATAAAACTGAATTGAATTTCCCCAATTTATAGTTATTACAGCAAAACCAATCAATTACATATTGCTTTTCTCCCATTCCTGGTTGTTACTTAATCCCCTTCGGTTTGGTATGTACAGATGTTGCCTTAATGTACTCTTTTCGGGTGCTACCACGTGTCCTTACTCTTTATTTTTAGTCATGGGACATGGCCAGGGTGATGAGTACCTGAATGGAGGGCAACTTGTTGAGGCAATGGTTCCTACGGATACAACTCCAACAGCTTGTCTTACAACTAGACAGGGAATGCCTCAGGATCCTCCTGGGTAAGCTGGAGCACACAGCTGGGTTTAGAGAAGGCTGTGCGTCCTGTCTGAGCCCCAGATAAGACGAAGAAAAGAAAATGGAGAAAAATAATATCTTATTTAAATCTTTAGAAGATTCATGTCTGTGGCACACGGGTTTATTTAACAATATGTATTATAAGTACAAAATGATCGTTTTAACCAGTTTGTACAGTCATTTCAATCTGATTTTCAGCATATATACAGTACTGCGTAGATGATTTACATTAAAGAACAGTTCTTCAACAATTCAAGTTTAATGCAAGAGAAAAATGATGCACAACTTTGAACACAAATTAGCAGTCAAACAATTAAAATTTCCCACCACAGGCAAAACAGGTTAAGTACATAATATCGACAGTTTTTCCAAATGAAGGGATCAAAAATTTTTCTGAAAATTAGCAACCCACATTGAACCAGTAGAAAGAACATTCTGGCATCTGTGAATAATGACATTATTGAACACATATTTCTCATTTTAACCAAATATTGTGTGTTTCATTTATACAAATATGTTAATCTCGTTTAAATTCTGCAAACAGGAAAGAAATTAAGGCTTTCCTAAAGGCAGTCTTTAAAAAAAAAAAAAAAAAGAAAGAATAAATTAGCCAGGAAGGGCGAAACTGAACAAGAGGTGAAACCTGGCAAAATATTCTCAGGCAAATACTTTTACAAAGTTCTCAACACAAATACAATATACATTTTCAAAGGTAGAAAAAAGTTTTTTATTCATAAGTATTTTTTCTTTCTTTTTTTTGTTTTATACAAAAAGACAATAGTTTATAACAAAAGGAAAAGAAAATAACACAAAGACCAGGTTAAATTCTTGCAGGTATGGTCTTCAACAAAAATATATTCTAAATGTTTGTCATTTTATTTTCCACAGCAATTGTTTAAAATCAATTTGTTGTATGAAAAAGTTTTTCAAGAAATAAAGTTCACAGTCTGTAGGCCTCATAAGACTTCTTTGTAGAAAAAAATGTCTCGGATGAAAACAGAACAAGGCCTTACGCTTCTAAATGCTACAATCCTTCGACAAATTTCTCCAGCGTGTCTCCAGTTGTGTCTCCCACCATCACCATGTCGTTACCTAACCCCCCTCGGTTTGGTGTGTTCAGTTGTGGCAGCATTGCGCTCTGCTCAGTTGTTCCCATGTGTCCTTGCTCTATAGACCCCGACATGGGACCTAGGGCAGAGCGAGGAGAACTTGAATGGAGGGCCGTGTGTTGAGGCGATGGTTGGGGTTGTATCCGTGGGGACGAACTGGAATGAGGGCCTTGCTGTGAAGGTGGACGTGGGGATTGCACTGGGACTGGGGAGCGGACTCTGTTTCCCAGGGTGTTTGCCATTGTTTGACCTTGTAAGTGAGCTCCTCCCTGGGGTTGGCCTTGATGCATTAGAGGTTGTGAACTCATGGAATTAACCTGAACTTGAGAACTCATTTGCGGCCTCATCTGCTGAGGCTGAAGCATTCGCTGTTGTAGTAGGTTCTGAGATCCATCCATTCCCATACCAGGTTGGCCCATTTGGGATGCAGGAGGGAGTTGGCCCATGGGTCCCCCGGCTGCTTGCATAGCCATTTGCTGCTGCATTCGCAGCTGCGAGAAGCTAGCAGGTCCTGGCTGCTGTGAAGGGAATTGAGCATGACTCTGACTCATGCCTCCTTGCTGCTGCGCCTGCATCTGCTGCTGCATCCTGAGCAGCTGCTGTCTGCGGTACATCTGCGGATTACCATTTTGAGCAATGTTCAACATTTGCCCTTGAGGACCCATAGGCCCCAATCCCTGTGGCCCTGTAGGTTGAGGAGGCTGCTGTTGAGGCATAATCGCCCTTTGCACCTGGTTGGTCATGGCTGCGATGGCCTGCATTCCTGTCTGCGAACCCGTCATGGCCTGTGGGCTTTGCTGCCCCGGCTGATTGGATTGGTACTTGGCTGTCCTCTGTTTAATGAAAGCAGCCATCAGATGGGGATTTGACTTAAGGATGGTCAGCACCTGCTGTTGTTGCTGTGGGGAACTTGGAGATTTGAGGGTACGCAGTAATTCCTGCACAGCATTTTGGTTAATATTACTAGCCATTCCACGGGGCATGTTTAGTTGCTGTGGTGACATGCCTTGCTGGGAGGGCCCCTGTGGGGACATGACCCCAGGCATTTGTAGTTGGGGCATCATTGGCCTCTGCATGAGCTGTCCCTGCTGAGGCATTGGGGTTCCCTGCGTCTGCTGAGGGGCCATGGGACCTTGCTGAGGAGGAACCTGCTGTTGATGAACTTGTTGGTTTTGCATCCCTGCACCCCACTGGTTTTGCTGCATGGCCTGCATCACCTGAGGGCCACGTGGTCCTTGCATAATCTGCATGGTCCCCGTCATGCGTGGGTGATTTGGTGGAATCCCATTCATGGGGTAATTGGGTTGTTGCTGCCTTGCCTTCGCTACCATCTCAATCTTTTGCGCCACCTTCAGGGCGGCTAGCAACTGCTGTTGCTGTGGTTGCTGCGGGGGCTGCTGTTGATGTGCCATGTTGGCCATTGGTGACATCTGTTGATGTAGTGGGGAAGACTGGGGCCCGGGTTTGCCCTGCGGTATCTGGGTGGGAGGTTGATTGGTGCGACCGTTGCTGTGAAACGCTTGAGCCATGCTGGCTGAGTTTGGTGGTTGCTGGGGTTGGGGCTTGTTGGGCATGGGCTGAGGAGTTTGGGGTGTGTTAGGTTGCTGCACAGAATTTGGGGTATCAGGTGCAGCTGAGGTAGGTGGTGAAGGCATGGGCATTCCTCTTCCTGCCATCGTGGCCATTCTCCGACGCATCATTTGAGCTTGTTGCAGCCTGTGCTGCAGTTGCTGCTGACGAAGTTTGTGCTTTATGTTGAGGCAGAAGGGAACTGGACACTTGTTCTCCTGACAGTGCTTGGCATGATAACAACATAAAGCAATCAGCTGCTTGCACACAGGACAGCCACCATTGGTCTTGCGCTTGCAGCCCTTAGTGTGCTGGACCACCTTCTTCATCTTCTGGCATGATGGTAAAGAGCAGTTGGCGTTGCGGCACTGGCAGGCGTGGACCAACGACTGGATGCAACGCTGGATGCTGAGACGCCGACTCTCCTGAGGGCTCTTGGAGGCCTCGCCACCCTGACCATTGCTATCGTCGTCTAGACCCAGTCCCCATTTCACCATGTGATGCTCATGGCCCTTAGTTTTGTGGCAGTTTATGCATAAGTCGAAGTCCTGCAGGAGGATGAGAAACTACATAAATATCCAAACATCAAACTAGATTGTGAAACATAAGCGTTACAAAGTCTCACCTCACAAACGGTGCAATGCCAGCGTGTCTCCACATGATGTTTGCACTCATTGCAGGTGTACACAAAGCGGTCCTGGCCCTGGTTGTGGAGCTCCACCAACATGCACATTGTACTCCATTTACATCTTCTAAGTGAGCTGAACTCCCAGTGTTTGTCTCTGGCCAAAGTCAGAAAGGCATCCCGCCCATCCATCAGGTCACACGTTAACAAGGGGTCAGGGTCTACGATGGGTGGTAAGGTGTTAATGACCGGACCAGAATGAAGGTGGATGACAAAAAACACCTGGTAAAAAAGAGAAGGAAGAAAGGTTGTTTTAACTGCAAATAAAAGATGAGTTCAATTCATAAACCTCTTTCAGTGTGTGTATGTTCATCACTGTTTCGTACCTCTTTATGTTTGTCCATTGTGGCATAAAGTTTCTGTGAGAGGTCATTGGCTACATTTGGCATCCCAGGCTTCTTCTTATTGGCCCGACTGACGCTGCTTTTGTTTTTATTGGTTTTCTTGCTGTGTTTCTTTTTGGCATTCTTGCTGTCAGTTGGGGGTCCCTGGTAACGGAGTTTGCAAAATTAGATTAGATAATAAGCCGAGTGGTTCGTCACAGAATCAGAGTGACTACTAAAAGCTTTTTAAAACTAAGAACTTGAAGACAATAGAAGCTGAGAGAAGACAGAAGCTTTAGCAGTGGAATGTAGGATTTATTCAAAATACCTCTGGAGTCTCAGAAGAGGCTGTGTTTTCCTCCTTCTTTCTTTCTTCCTCTTCTTGCTCCAGCTCCTTGATGCTCTCCTCCAGCACATTCGGCCAAAAGTCGCCCTCAAAGTACGGCAGCTCATTGGCACTGGTCAGCCTGTCTTCTGTTGCCTGCTTAAAAATATCCTGGGAAGAGACGCAAAGCTTTTAAACACAAGTACGTAGTACAAAAACATCAACAAGCAGTACACCAAACACTAATACACATGTTGGGTATGGCCAAATCTCACCTTTAAGAAGAACACATGAACAAATATTTTCATATTTTTGGTTTACCAGAGAAGGGAACACAATATTTTACCTTCTGGTCATGTAGACATAATATCAGGATAGATTTCTGACCTTGTAATCATGTATGATCCTCTCTGCAAATGCTTTGTCTAGCATTTTTCTGTACCACTCTTGAAGCCTTTTAGGCTTGGGTATCTTCTGATCAGGAGGGTGGCAGTGGAAAATATAATCATCTCCTTCACTGGGTGGGCATGCCCAGATGTGACCCATCACATACCTGGACAGAAAATAAGATCTTGTTAGCGTCCTTTTAGCGACAAGAATTATAGGTCGAAGATGGAAAACAGAACACCTACCCAAGTTTCTTCACATATTCCAGGTAGCCGATTAAAATCTCATGATACACTGCAGTCCTTAGCACACGTGGCTTGAAAAAGTGAATACTGTCGAGGTACGATATGTAAACTCGTCTGGAAGTTAACCCCAACAAAACAGAAAAGTTAGCTTTGGCAACAAAATACACAAGTTTTTAATCTCGTGGTCTGACCTGGTGTTTGGAAATGGGCATTCTGAGCCGTATTCCTGGACGTGCATACCGAAGAAACAAACATCCACTCCGTCGATTTCTTCAAATGCAAAAAGTGCTTTGGTTCTATAAGGGAAGCTCTCCACCATCTCGCCCGACTCCACAAACCTGTGTGTAAACATATCATTTTACTGATGCTACACAGAACAGAAAATATTTAATCAATAAACACATCTCAGATAACAGTCCAGAAACAAGTAGAGGAGTTTAAGTATTATGGGTCTTGTTCACGAGTGGGGTAATGATGGAGCGGGAGTTCGACAGACGGATTGGTGCAGCGTCTGCAATAATCAGGATGCTGCATCGATCTGTCACGGGGAAGAAAGACCAGAGGCGAAAAGCAAAGCTCTCGATTTACCAGTCGGCCTATGTTCTTAGCCTCACCTATGGCCGCCAGCTGTGGGTGATGACCAAAAGAACAAGATCACAGATACGAGTCGCCAAAATGAGCTTCCTCCACAGAGTTCCTGGGCTCTTACTCAGAGACAGAGTGAGGAGCTCTTCCATTCCGGAGGAGCTCTGAGTAGAGCTGTAACTCCTACAGATCGAGAAATGCCAAATGGGGTGGTCCGGGCATCTTGTTAGGATGCCTCCCGAGCGCCTTGCTGGTGAGGTATTTTGGGCACATCCCAACAAGAAGAGACCCAATGGCAGACCTCAGACCTGCTGGAGAGACTATGTCTGGCTGTTGAACACCTCGGGAGCTGACCTCTAGCTCAGGATAGAACTGGGGTGGGGGAAGCATGGGTTTCCAATCTTGCCCCCGCAACCCGGCCCCAGATAAGCGGAAAACAACCAAACGGAACAGTATTCAAAGTGTAACAATAAAACCTAGTAGAGCACGTATCAGTGTCATAAATCAGTGTCACCATATCAAACAGAGAATTGCAATTTTCTTTGTCATAATTACCTCGACTTCATGCCTGGTTTGACATCCACTGTTTTGTCCGAGCTGGCGACCACTCGCACAAACACTTCTCCAGCTTCTGGGTGGTTTTGCCTTTTCAAGTATTTGTTCACTCTGTCCTCAATATAAGTTCCTAACCTTGTGCACGGCAATCCTTTAAAATATTTGAGATCAAATTAAGTTTTCATCACTTATTTGAAATATTTCACAGAAGAAGTTGCGTTTTGACAATAATAATGAACTTACTCCTGGCTGAGAACTTGTTCTCCTTCCTTGCTTTGCCAGACTTTTTCAGACAGTTATCGCAGATAAAGCTGGAAAAAAAAAGAAGCGGTATGAAGGATGAGTTTATCTTAATGCTTTCATTTCAGATGAAAATGATTTTAAGAAAATTTGTTGACAAAATATCTTTAAAAGACAAAGAACGATCCCCATGACAATTAATACTTATTTTAAAAAAGTGAATAAATTGATATTTACGTGTTTTTAAAATGTTAAAAATACGTGTCAAAGAGACGCAAACTCACCCTGACGGCCAAATGACATCATAGTGCAGCACACAAATTTGATGCATTTTTCGGCCACAATCTTTGCACTCCACAAACCTGCAAAAAACATTTATTTTATTAAAAAAGATCTAATATAAAACTTAGAAATAGTCACACTAATCCAAGTCAGACTGGTGTTTTTATCTGCAGAGCACTCACGGTTCAGAGTCCAACATGTCATTTTTCTTCTTTTCGAACTGTTCTTTTAATATCATCCTGCACAAAAAATGAAGACGAGTTCATACAGACTTCTAAGACTTAAACTCAATTTCTCATAAAAAAAAAAAAAAAAAAAAACTATAGTAATAACTATTGGGTGATCAAATATTCTGAATTTTCAACTTACGTTTGTGATTGTGTTGGATCGTCTCCCAGGGATACACTGTTCCCCTGGATTTCATTGAAGCACTTTTCACAGTAATGATACCTGTTGACAATAAGGTCATATTTGAGTAAACTACAACCAGCAAACACGGTAGCAGTACAGAGAGACCGGTATAGGCTCGGCAGAACTGAGCGCAACAACAAAGAAAAATGGAAGTCATGATTCAACCCCTCAAATTGATAATGAATGTAAGAAAATATGCTTAAAATGTGTGTTGATGTCAAATTAACAGAAAAAAACAAGCTTTGTTGCATAAAATAAAAATCTTGACACTCCCACTACACAAAAACAATTCACACTGATGCAATAAAAACATTATTTTAATACTTAGAAAACACTGTAACAGAATGAACAGCTTCTGCTATCACATGGCTAACCGATCACATATAAATAAAATGCCATTTAAAACTAACTTGCAGCTTCCTGGTTGATACAATAAATAAATAAAAATAATTTGTAAACAATTAAGTTGTATTCAATCAATAAGTTTAACTCTGTCTGCGACTAAATGTGTTCATAATGTTGCTTTAGAACTCTCTAGTGGAAGAAACAATTTAGCCCAGAAGGAGGCGCTTTGGGGCCACATTTCTTGAAAAAAATAAACCCTGAAGGTAGCACAGGTTGTAAAAGGTGTGTCATTTTATTTTATTTTCTCATATTTGCAAAAAAAACCCCCAAAATTTTATAACTAATTATGCTCTTTAAAAGTCACTTTCACCAAATTATTTGTGTGTAAGCAGATGTCTGTCCCTGTGGAAAAACTGGTGACTTGTCCGGGGTGTACCCTGCCTATTGTCTGATTTTAGCCAGGATAGGCTTAGAAACCTTTCCTGAATTGAATGCAGCAGTTCAGAAAACAGATAGCTGCAGGATCAGCATGCGCTTCTTACCTGTTCTGGTAGCTGTAGTAGGTCCCGTCTCTGGAGATGGTGCACAGCTGCTTACCGTAGCAGCACAGCGTCTGAGGTGAGAACTCATACTGGAAAAAAAACAAAAGTTCAAATCTTAATATCTTAATCCTTACTTAGTAAATAAATAAAAGCTGTCTGTGCTATCATTTATGCTCGATTAAACTTTGTAGTTTGCTCACCTTTCTGCCACAGCAGTAGCCCAGATCCTGCATGACCGAATCAATTTCTGCTTCAAATACTTCTGCCAGCTTGGTGCAGTATTTGTAGACGCGGGATGTTTTACGGTTGTACAACCAGGCGTTGTTGTACATGAGCCAGATATCATCCACATACTGCCACGGCTCCTGGTACTGACCTGTATCTAGCTTACGCTTGATGGTGGATAAGTCAATTGGGTTCTTCACAATATCAAAATAATCCTGCAGGAGTACAAGCAAGAGGAGGAATTTTTAGGGATGAATCCATTTTTAAAGTCCGAGTCTTGCTATTTTAGAATAAATGTGAAGATAGCCGTGGATACTCACGGGGATTCCTAGCAGCATGGGGTCTACGGGTTGCCGAAAGGGCAGGGATTCAGGATCTTGCCTGTAGAGTGCTTCAAGTGTTGGCATTAGAGCCTGCCTTAGCTCTTCTGGCTTGAAAACTGAAGAAGCAAAATGAATAAAAAGATACTTCAACAGAAGCAGCATATTTGTAATTCCAGGTTTACAATCAATGTGTCTAGATAACTTTTAAAATCCTCCATGAAGATAAAATATTACCATTAAAATGATCTTCTGACATCTTTGTTTGTTGTTGCTCATTCAGACAAATCATTAAATTAAGCTAAACTAAGAACAAATTGTGTGCATTTGCGAGTAGCAGTATGGTGTCATGTAAAAAAAAAAAAAAAGAGCACTACAGATGTGCTTTGAGGATGATGATAAAGAAGTACAGGGAAGGTCAGAGGGAGCTGCATTGTGTGTGTAGAGAGTTTATTATGCCAGGCAATCCATAGAAGAACTGTGGTATTGTGAGAGGATGTTCGGAATGGTAAAGAAACATCTTAGAGCGATGTAAGACATGTATGATGAACGTAAAACAGTGGTGATGTGTCCTTTAGATGTGACAAAGAATTACAGAGTGGACGCAGTGCGTGTGAATATAGAGAAGGAGGACATAAAAAAGGTTGGTGTATGAGAAGAGGATTAAAGAGACAGGGTTAGATGGAGGAAACTGACTGGCTGTGGTGACCCCTGAAAGAAAAAATGGAAAGGTGAAGATTTTAGCATTTCAGCACCAGTGCTCCTTGGTGGCTGGCAAAGATGCTGGCGTGTTTTTCAGGCACGGCAAGCAGACTCCATATGTGAGTGGCTTGGTCTGAAGCTTTTTGGTAACATTTCATTACCCAGAAAAAGACCCTTAAAACCTTAGAAAGGCTGCCTGGGAAAGTTTATCATATCAGAAAACTTGCGTCAGCTAAATAAAAAAAAAAAAAAAAGTAAAAAACATGTATCACTGATATGTTGACAGAAAAAAAAGAACCACGTTCTCCATAAGTATTCCTTCCCAACAGCTGCGAATAATCAGAAATAATACTAGAATTTTCACCTTTTTTGCGGTTTTGAGCATTGGAGGATGCGTTGCTTGCTCCGCCCTCCTCCTCTTCTTTGGCTTCAGTCTTCGGCTCTGGCTTTTTCTCCTCTGTTTCCATTGGTTCTTGCTTTGGTTCGGCTGCATCCGGCTCCGCCTTTTTTACCAGTGTGGGTTTGGTTTCGTCATCCTGCTGTGCAAATAAAACCGATGTTAAGTGAACTCTGATGGGATTAGAACTTTTTTTTTTTTTTAAGAGGCCCTTATCAGAATTTTATACTCTGTGCATTAAAAGGGAGAAAGCCTGAAGATTTTTTGTGATTAGATGATTGGTGGAGAACATACACAACATCACTTTTGACAATTTATATATATTTACCTCCATTTTTATATCGTTTTCTTTCTTCCCAGAGCTGCTGCTGTCTTCGTCATCTTTTACATCAGCTTTCGCGTCTTTACTAGTCGTGTCGGGTAGGGCCTGCTGGGAGCTCAGCTCAGCTACGGAGCCAGGGGTAGGCACTCTGTTATCAATACTCGCTGCTGCCTGTGACAACTTTAAAGAATAAAAGAGACTATGTGATCCAAAGCTGATTCTTTTTCTCTCACACATAAAAAAATGAATGACAACATTTTAAAAATGAGTAAAAGGACAAGCCGGATGTTTTGATCAAAGCAGAGGCAGAAGCGATTTGAACCATTCAGGAAAAGCTGGCATCTCACCGGTGTGCTAGGGTGCTGTGCCTGCATCTGGCCAGGAGGTTCGGTTTTGGGCTGCACGGGTGTCAAAGGCTGCGGAGGGTCAGGTGGGGTGCTCATGACGGAGGGGGGGCGAGGGAGGCTATTGGGTATGTGAGTTGGGGTGGAGGAAGGTCCAACGGTGGAAGTGGGAGTGGAGGGCTGCGGCTGCGAGGAAGCATGGTGTTGACTCTGCTGCTGCGGAGCCTGAAGGCTGGCAGAGGCATTGGGTGGAGGGGTTGCACCCAGGGAAGGCTGAGCACTAGCACCAGGAGGAATCTGAGGACCGAGGGAGCTCAGTGCGTTCAGAGGGACGTTAGAGTTTTGCTGTTGCTGGAACAAAGCGGGATATTCTATTAACAAACTGATACACACCACTTACACAAAACCACAAACACACTCAAATAACAATGGCAACATTATTTACCGCCCTCTCACCTGTGCAACAGCGGTCTGCGGCATGGTCTGTCCCAGACCCACGTTCACATTCATTGCTCCACCTGCAGCTCCAGTGAACTGACCCTGGGGCAGGAATTGGCCTTGGTTTGTTTGCTGAGGTATCATATTATTAGCATGACCACCCATCATTCCTGGATTTTGGGGAATCCTCGAAGGAGACATTCCCATCTGAAAAAAAAGAAGAACAAAACCCAACAAATCAATATTAAAAAGTTACATAAATACAGAAAGTCGACTAATAAATCTGAAAAACTCTACTTTTATGTCTGTGACCTGCTAAATGTGACCTGAAGAACTGTCTCCAGTTTTCACAGACATTTTTAACACCTGAAGACATGCCATGTTCCAGCCTGCTTCAAGCTGATGACCATCGTTCCTGTCCCTAAGAAGCCCCGTATCACTGGACTTAATGACTACAGGCCTGTGGCACTTACATCTGTAGTCATGAAGTCATTCGAACGCCTGGTCCTCCCTCATCTCAAGCACTTCTCCTCTACCTCTCTGGACCCTCTGCAGTTTGCCTACAGATCCAACAGGTCTGTAGACGACGCCCTCAACTTCAACCTGCAGCACCTGGACTCCCCGGGAACCTATGCTAGGATCCTGTTTGTGGACTTCAGCTCTGCATTCAACACCATCCTCCCTACCCTGCTTCAGGACAAGCTCTCTCAGCTCAACGCGCCTGACTCCACTTGCAGGTGGATTACTGACTTCCTGACAGACCGAATGGGTCTGGCTGGCTGGGGAATAATGTCTCCATCTCTCGGACTATCAACACAGGATCTCCACAGGGCTGTGTCCTCTCTCCCCTGCTCTTTTACCTGTACACCAACTGCTGCACCTCCAGCCATGACTCTGTCAAACTGATCAAGTTTGCAGATGACACCACCCTCATTGGGCTCATCTCTGATGGTGATGAGTCGGCCTACAGGATGGAGGTAGACCGGCTGGTGTCCTCGTGCAGCAACAACAACCTGGAGCTCAACGCTCAGAAGACAGTGGAGATGATCGTGGACTTTAGGAAAGTCACAGCTCCCATTACCCCCCTTGCACTGACAGACTCCCCCATCACCACTGTAGACTCTTTCCGCTTCCTCGGCACTACCATCACACAGGACCTAAAGTGGGAGCCATCCATCAGCTCCCTGATCAAAAAGGCCCAGCAGAGGATGTACTTTCTGCGGCAGTTGAAGAAAGCCAAGCTGCCTGCCCAGATGTTGGTGCAGTTTTACACAGCCATCGAGTCTGTCCTCACCTCCTCCATCACCGTGTGGTACACTGGAGCCACAGCCAGGGACAAACACAGACTGCAGTGCATTGTGCGCTCTGCAGAGAAGGTGATCGGCTGCAGCCTTCCATCTCTTGAAGACCTGTACGTCTCCAGGACTCGGGGGCGAGCAGGTCGGATAGCAACTGACCCTTCCCACCCTGGACATGGACTTTTTGAGAGACTCCCCTCGGGCAGGAGGCTCCGGTTCATTCGGACCAGAACGTCCCGCCACAATAACAGCTTCTTCCCTTCTGCCGTTGGACTTATGAACTCTTTATAACCTGGATCCCCACATCTCTTAGTCACGTCCCTCTTGTCACTTTACTATCTTTATTATTTTCTATGACATTGCACTACTTTTCTTTTTCTTTCTGAGCACTCTTAGTTTTGTTAAAATTATTTTTATTTATTTTATTATTTTTATTTTATATTTTCGCACACCTGTATCAAAGCAGGTTCCTAGTCTCTGATATTCTTCATTGACTTGGCAATAAAAGCATTCTGATTCTAAATGTTACACAAAAATTCTCTTTGAAAACTTTTAAAGTGGCTTCATTTGCACTGATACTGAGATATGTCATCTTGTTTTTACTACAGCTAGGAAAAAAAAGGTCAAAATAAAGTGGATTTCGTACTGTTTGAACACAGTTCATGTTCATTGGCTGCGGATGGCTCATTGGAGATGGGGCCCTTGTTCCCATTTGTGCAGGAGGCATTTGGGCATTTTGCATTGCCATTTGATTAAACTTGTTCATTCCTGTTGGACAAGAATGACACACAATTAGAAATTAAGACACGTAAAAAAAAAAAAAAAAAAATTAGAAAAGATTTGAGATCAATCCTGTTTTGCTAGACTTTACCTTGAGGAACCTGCATTCGGTTCATCATTTGATTTCCTATGTTTGACATTGGTGCAGGTCCGTCTATGAGGAGGTGAAAACAAAATTCTGTTCATTTTTCTTGATAAACATAAAACAAGGTGAGTAATCTTGGGAACGTGGAAGAACAATAAAACGGTTTGTAGAGTTTATGCACTCACTTGCAGGCCGAACAGGCTGTCCTTGGCCCATGTTGCTGTTGGGCTGAGCCATGCCGGGTTGAGCGATGCCAGGCTGCTGCAGTCCAGCCGTGCCCACCAGGCCGGGCTGTTTCTGCAGCCGCGACCGCCTCTTCTCCTCCAATTCCTTCTGGATTTTGTAAATTTTTTCAGCCAAGAAATGATAATACTCATCCTAGAGGTAAAAAACCCCCCAAACAAGACATTTTATTTTGTGCTCTGTAACAAGAATTCAAATGATCCGATCAGAACTTCGGGCAAACAAGAATGAATCAACGCCAAAGAATCAAAACAATGCGACTCCACCTGCCCTGTATGACAAACTATTAATAATCAGAATCAGAAAAACTTTCATTGCCATGGTCAGAGACTAGAAACTTGCTGAGGTACTAATGTGTATTGAAGGGTTTTGTAACCTCGAACCTAAGATGGTATGATCCCAAAACCCCAATAATTTTATCTTTGGATTGTACTGAGTAACCGCGGGTAGTTTCTTTAAAGCTTTGGAAGATATTGCTTTCACAGAAGTATAACTGAAGCACTGACAGCCTGACAGCTTAATGCCACCTTTATGGGCGGAGCCAACAAAAACAATTTGTGTGATTATTAAAAACTACTTACCCTGCTGTTTGCCGACTCATACATGTCACCCTCCACTTTCCTTGCATACGCCACTAAGTTATCCATACGCCTGTCTTTCAGTGCCGCAGGGTCTGGGGTTGGGAATATGGCTTGTACTCTGCAGGAATAATCTGCGTTAGCTTGGCGTGGCACAGCGGACCTTGAAGCACATTTGCTTTGCTGTTGACTTACAGTTTGTGCACTAAGTGGCCGCGCAGCTCCTGAGTGACGTGTTCGTGCCAGGATTTTCTTACCCCAGCAGCAGAAAGAGGGTTGGCAGAGGGCAGGTTTCCCAGTCCGCCTATTACTGATCCATCTTGCATCAGTTGACTACAAGACATGCAAAATTTGACTGTTATAGACAACATTCTTAAAAAAAAGGCCTGACGTGCAAGACGATTTCAATTATAATTTATTTATCCAAAACCAACTGTTTAGCTTCATCAACTAAGTAAATACATAAAAGTCTGGTGATGCAGATGATGAAAAAACTTACTTGTTGAGTGAGGAGGACAAAGAGTCAGGGTGTAATCCAGTTTGGTCTGAGGAAGCAGTACCCATACCTCCTGGCATCTGATTAGGGCCTTAATAACAAAATAAGAGGATATGCAATAAATTACACTTGCATATCTAGTGCTGAGAATCAAACAGAAATTTTATTACAATTTTTACTTCATACCGAGTGTGTTCATATTCCGTAACTGCTGGGGACCCTGGGTGTTTGGCTGAGTTGGACCTTGACCCTGGATTTGAGCAGAGGACTGAGTCCCATATGGGAGACCCAGAGCTTCGTATGCCCTCTGCATGGAACTAGGATCAATGTGCGTAGCAGCACTGTTGATGGCTGTTGCACTGGGCTGGCCTGATCCGACTGTGTTGATGGGGTTTTGAAGACTGGCCACTGGTGAACTCAACATAGCTAAAGAAAAAGATGAGAAATAAACTTAAAATCTGGCAAATATTTGCATATTTTTCTTTAAATACACATGTAACAATTTATGTAACTTTACAAATAAAATTAGGTAATTAAAAGAAAATATATTTTTCTTACAAAAGAAATATGCAAGGCAATAATCAACCAATGAGTAACAATCTAATCCCATCACACAAGGTTTGCTTTAGCCGCAAATTAAAATCTCCCTGTTGCTCCCTGCTGTGTTGATTGCTGGCAGCGAGCATGCTGCCTCCGTGGGGGATTTAAACCTGACATCGGACCATTTAACCAATTAAAATGCATGTTTTCCCAAGACCCTGCCCCCACTGATAGCGAAGAGACTGAGCCCCTCCCCAGGGTGTCACATTACAGGCCGAGCCTTTCCAGAGGAATCCTCTCGCTGTTCAATTTCCCAGGTTCTTCCAGCACAAAGCTGTAGCAGGAAAAAAAAGCCTGCAGGTGGCACCACTTCATATTACACATCCTTTAAACCAGTTTCAAGTGTGACGACAGACTGACTGAACAATTTAAAAGCTTTTACATATATTTGAAATGTACTACTTACTTTTAGAGAAATCATCACCTTTCAGGTGAATATAAATGAGTCTAAACTGAAGTTACTCACGCTGCTGATTTTTCTTGTCGCTTGCATTCTTCAAAGGCAGGCAGACAGGACAGTCGTGCCGTGTACAGTTCTTCCAGTGGGATATGATCTGTCTGGATGATGCACAGTGAGCCACTGGAGAATGAAAAAGGAAACAAAACGGGGAGTGAGGTTCAATGAAAGGTAATTCTCCTGTGTCTAACAATGTTTGAAAGAATAATGAACAAACTAGTAAACACATCAACGTGATGTGGAGCTTTAAAGTTTTATTTGGAGGGGATGGAGGGATGCTAGTCTGAGCCCCGTTATATCGATTGCAATTTTGTACTGCATATTAACTGAATAAAAAAAAAGAGGAATAATCAGCTTATTTATTTTTACTCTAACTATCTTGTCGGTCACCCTTTGACATGTTTTAATGGGATCATATTTTTTAAAAATTGTAATTACAGTGTAAAGCGGATCAAGTTTGCAGAGTTGGTGCATGTTCTTGTAAATACTTATTTTTTTGTGCATTTACATAAAAATAGATCTGTGTGTGAAGCTTTTAGACCTAAATTGAAATAAATTGGTTGTCTTTCTGCAAATAAAAAAAAATTACACATTTTAAATTACTAAAACAGTGTTGGTAAATGTATTATTATTCCTTGAATTGGATGTTTCACCGTTTTGTTTTTATGCACTTTAAATGTCTTAATACTAACTAATCAATTTTAGTGCATTTTTCCTTTTAAGAGGGAATACAGTGTACACATTAAACTGTAAAACAACCTTCATAAAAGCAGATAAAAATGATCAATTCCATGTTTGCTTATGGTGTCATTTGCTATAACTCGGCTGGGTGAGGTAACAGGTTCCATTCAAGAAATAAAACTCAGGTGGAAAATGAGAGCTTGCGAACACACTTGTACTATGAGTGGGACGCAGCGCCAGGCGAGTTACGTTTCAATTTCTGAATGGATACTTGGGCTAACGTGTCTACTTGCACCGTTCTTCCAGCATTGGCAAAAGCCAGCGGCATGTATGAAGAGACGCACAGCAGCGAGATGGACTCTAACAATAAAGAAAGTAAACTTAGCATGTTTGATAGAAAACTAGCCCAACTGTTCTCTTCAGATGCGAACAAATTTTTGGATGCCAACTGATATAATAATGTAAATATTTTTCAAAATAATTCAATAAATAGACTCATTTTTGCGCCAGCTGCCTTTTTAGAAACATACTAGCATGCATGTTCTTTTTAATGTGCCTGTGCCCTAAAACCCGGTGTGCTTTTTGCATGTGTTAAATACAGGAAGAGCCCCCATAATTTAAGCTACATTCTAAAATCCCATGTGTTCTATGGTCAAAAAATACATATTTTTTAATGGTATGAAAACAATAAAAAATTATACTCACCCTGGCAGGTCTTGCCAGCCTGGCAATGGGTCATGTGATTGAGCACATTCTTCATGGTGCGGCAGTGGGGCAAAGTACAGGCCCTCACCTCGCCATTGGCTTGCTCCCGTCGCTGGCACTTGTGTGCGTGAAGCAGCAGGACCAGCTGCTGCTGAATGAGCTTTCGCTTCTCGGGATCAGCCGTCGGGCCTCCAGACGCTCCACCTGCCCCAGGAACCATGCCTATCGACGCTACTTGTTGAATCTGTTACAGCAAACATTTACAGACATTAGTCTGGGCTTACTCTAGCGTCAAAAAATCATTAGCCACTGTGGCTAATCCAATTTCATTTTTATTAGCCACATTGAATTTGCTTTAGCCACAAATTCTTTTTCAGTTATGGTATGCTCTGTCGTAAGTTTGTGGTTAACTGTAAATGTACATCTGCTTTTAGCTTTGTTCTTAACGAATCTGGTGTAATTAATTTCATAATGTGTAATTTGATGAATATTAATAAAATTTGTGACAGACTGTTTCCAGCCTGCAGTATAACTACCCTCACAACACGTTTGTTGTTGGTACACAACTATTAGATGAGGTTTCCTATTTTTCCCACTGATGGGTTTTTAGGAGTTTTTCCTCACCGTGAAAGAGAGTCTAAGACAGTGGTTCTTAACCTGGGTTCGATTGAACCCTGGGGGTCGGGTGAGTCGGTCTCAGGGGTTCAGTGGAGCCTCCGCCACAGAGGTCCACCCCTCAGTCTAGTCTGCAGTTAGTGGGCACAGTCATTGAAAGGTTCCTGCTCTGGGATTTCCTACCGGCCTGCTTTGAGGTCACTGATTTATGCAGCATAGACGTCCCTATCAGACCGCTTAGAGATGGCTGTATGTGTGTCTGAGTGAGACTCCCTACCGGTCCGCTTTGAGAGTGCTGGATAAGCAGCAGCGTGAGACCTCCTTCTCAGTCGGGTTTAACGACACCTTCTTTAATAGCCCTTCGTCTGACCAGCGGTGTGCGTCAGTGACATTGGGTTAGCGTTAGCGAAGCCGACCCCACTCCACCTCCAACCGCCACAACGTGACTGAAGGTGTGTCGTGTGATTTCTTACAGAATATTTTAATCTATGCTAACTATGTCGGGCAAAAAAAGAAAGTGGTCGGACGAATATGTAAAACATGAATTTACATGTATCATGGAACGTGACGGGAGTCAGCGTCCCATCTGCATGATTTGCAATGCCAAGTTGAGCAACTCTAGTCTCGCACTTGCAAAACTGAAGGAACACTTCTTGAAGCTGCTTGGAGATGAGAAATACAAGAACACAACGCTTGCTGATTTCAAGGTGAAGAGAGCCAGATTCGACAAAAAGGCGCCTCTGCCCGCTCTTGGATTTGTAAAACCAATCCTCAGAGCATCATACAAGGTGATGTTAATGCACAATTCATTTCGTGCACCAGTAAAAAAAATCATATTTTATTTTTTACTAAAAATGGATTCGGTGAATGAGCATATGAAACTGGTGGGGTTCGGTGCCTCCAACAAGGTCAAGAACCACTGGTCTAAGGGCAGGAATGTGCTAAAATTGTCTAGCTAGTATTTTGTTAGTGTTTTTGCTGTGTACTATGTTTGTTATACATTTTTCTTCTTTTTGTTCTTTTAAATCTGCAATGTGAAGCCCATTGAGACCAAAATTTTGTGATTTTGGGCTATACAAATAAAATTGAAGTGAATAGACATCACATCAGAAACCCACCCTCTATCAGACACGCACACAGGCACATACACAAACACACAGACAAATCCCTCTCTCTCTAACACAAAGACAGACAAGTTCCTCACTTTGTCTCAAATACACAGACATGTGTTCCTCTCTCAAACACACACTGACATATTCCTCTCTTGCTCGCTTTCTTTTTCTCTCACTCTCAACACGCCCGTGCACACACACATATTTTCTGCGCGCACGCAGCGCTTTGGGAGGGAGAGAGGTCGCAGCAGTACCCGGCGCTGCTTATTGATAAGAGTTAACAACTTGTTTCCACGTCACAGACTCTGAAAATCTCCAAAAACAATAACATAAACGCAGTCAGACTGACTCTTAAGAAACTCGCAAATTTTAGTGACTCTAGTGACAAGAGGGCCTGAGTCTCGCTAAATGTAGCGTCAAAGTCGCTAAGTTGACAATACGGACTTCATTTTTTTCACTACACACCTGGCGGTCGACTTGAAATCAGTCTGCGGGCTGCCAGTAGTCCGCGATCGAGTGGTTGGGCACCCCAGATATAGAGTGCGCACTTGAGGAGATCTCCGTCAAGTTTCAGTCAAGAACTTAAACCGCTTAGCCTGAACAGATTGTGAGTCATCACGATCATACTTTGCCTACTTTTAACTTTTTTCCTCATCTGATACATTTTCTTTGTTTCGATTTGATTTTTTTGCACCGAAATAGGAGGCAATTGATGACTGTTTTGGTCGTGATCTCGCCAGCTAGCTGAAAACTTCAGGCTGCAAATCTCGCGTTACTTGTGCGTGATGTGGCGATTGGGTACCCTGTTAAGTATGATTATCGGGACCAGTGTAAATGTTGTTGCTTCTTAACACCAGCTGGCGCTCGTGACTACCGATAGGCAATACGGATTCAATGTTAATCACAGGCAAAATTACGATCTGTTGATTCATCTAAAAACAGATTCGCCACAGACTGGCAGAGTGGCTAATTCTGCAGAATTTTATTTAGCCACACTGAAATAAAATTTGCATTTAAGAACGTGGCGAGCGGCTGGCGTAAGCCTTGATTAGTTGTTGAAAATGAATTAAATTTACACATGTATTCACGACAAAAACAATTGTCTGTATGATGTAAATTTGAAATAGAAACAAAGGGAGATTTTACAGATGTTTTAACATCTGAAAGTGAAAGTATAACATGCTGAACATCTCAGCAAATAACCTTCAGATGAGGACAATCAATGTTTAAATCCATTTATACTCTGTCTGGATGCCCAACTCGGGTACAGCAAAGGTTTTTAGTATAAACATTTTTGGGCATTTTCTCCTTTTTGTCATTTTTACATTCATCGGTTTTCCTGAGTTTATTCACTTTTGAGTAAAAAAGAAAACAAGACTTCACACCGCAGCTTCACTAGTCACTACACAGCTAATCCAGGAGGACTCTAAACTGATTAGAGGCCACCTTGGTGATGTAGTCTCTTTGGTGGGTCTTCCCCACAGCATCTTGAAAATAAAGTGAGCTGAGCACATATCACTGAGGAGGCAGTTCGTAACCAGATACCAGAGACACCTCATTTGTCTCCCCTGAATCGTCCTACCCAGCAGAAAAAACTATATCAAAACAACAACAAAAATATATCAAATCAAAATTTTAATGGTTTAAATCATCTTAAGTTGATAGACTTTTCATTCTCTATTTTTTCTCTTTTAAAAAAAGCTTATGAGAATATTTAAAGGTGATATGGAGATTTTCTTTAATCTTTTTTTTTGTAACATTACTTAAATCTGCTTTCACTGGTTGGTCTTGTTGTACTAGATGTACTAAATATGAAAAATATATTAACTGTTGACTCTATAGGACGTTAAAAATCCCCACCAATCATTTTTTATGGTGAACAAAGCCATTGGTCCACAGCTTCTTAATCACTCCAACTTGAAGATTTGATAACAGTTACACATTTTTAAATGATGGAGACGCAAACCCCGGGAAACAGCCCAAAAAAAATTGGAAGTTGCTTCCTTAATTACTATAAAAAATTGCGGGGCTAAAATCTTTCAAACTGCTTGGAAGCACCATTCCCAAATGTAACAAATAGCATCCATTTATTTAAAAAGCCATGGGAAACATTTATTACTTAGAAGTGACAGCGATAACTAAAAAGGTTTGCCTTTTTTTTTTTTCAAAAGTTAGCCATAGAAGATCTACATCTCTGTTTTTATGGTAACCACATGATAACGCCAGTAACTACATAAAAACCCGTCCACTGTTGGATGAGTCCAGTCCTCTTCCTGAAGTAATCAGGCAAGAACCATTGAAAAAGTTGACGATGACTGAAACCTCCTAATGTTTCTCAGAAAGAAGAGAATAGCTGAAGAGAAGCAGTGGAGCAGGTAAAGTTTAAGAATGGACCAACACTCACCATATTTGGCACATTTCCAGCCCCCTTTAAATCGGCTGGGAACTGTGGCAGGTTGTTGGAGAGACCTGTCTTGTTCTGGAGTTGTTGGGGATTGACCCCCGCTGTCCCCATCTGCTGCACTCCAGCCTGACCGTACTGCTGTCCAAATTGGGCTCCTGACATTGCCATCTACATTAAGAAAAAAAAGTATAAACACATAAGTCTTTAGGAAATGTGTTAAAAATAGGCTTCAGATTTTTACTTTTTGTGCACCTTGTCATCCCAACTAAATATGTAATGTACGTCTGTCATAAAAGTGACCATCAGTCGCCACCACAACAACACAACAGTACGTTTGTCTCTCAGCATGCTAATACTGTACTAACAGGCCAACTAGTTAAACATCAAAATTGATTTTGAATAAATAAATTAGGTCATCACAATTACACCAAATAAGAGCTAATGAGGGGTAGACATGGAACTAATAAGTAAAGGTGGATTAGAGAGTCCAGACTGAGATAGTTCAGACATTTCCAGAGAAGATATTAGCAAGAAGGATGCTAAGTTTGGAACTGCCAGGCAGGATATCTAGAGAAAAAGCAAAGAGTAGGGTTATGGATGAAGTGAAAAAGGACAGGAAGATATTTGGTGTTAAAGAGGAAGCAGAAGACAGGGCTAGATGGAGGAAACTAACTTGCTGTGGTGGCCCTGTCGGGGAAAACTTTGTTTTACAACAAAGTATTACAAAGTATTATTTAAAACCATTCATTTTCTGACCTGCTTGATTCCATTGGAGGAATTAAGCCGGGGTACCAGTGAAAAATCAGGTGGAGGATACATTGAAGGAAACCAGCAAACTCACACAGAGGTTCAAAACAGCAATGTCATGGCTGTGAGACTCCAGTGGTAACAACGCTGTAGATTTCCATACTGAACAAAAGTTGCTAAATTTTGTTTTTATCAATAGCAATAAATCGATACAACAAAAGCAACCCAAGAAAAACTTAACGGCATTTTATCAAGGTAGGCCATAGTGTCTCCAACTATGAACTTGAATGGACATGCATTATAACAGGTAAGTCCTATTTGTTATTATTTTTATTTAAAAAATGTTATTTACTTGCTCAGACATATTTACACACATAGACATTTATAATATTTTTTTAAATCTTTTTTAAGCCAGGTGAAAAACACATCAAGATCTCATTTACAAGAACGACCTGGAGAGCAGTTAACGGTTAAATATCTCGCTCAGGGACATTCTGTGGGTGCAGAATCAAACCGGCAACCTTTTGGTTACATGATAACCTCTTTCTCCACTGGGGTATGCACCCCTACAAGTATTTTATGTGATGAAAAGCTTCTTTTTCAAATGGTATTGTTTATTAAAAAGCAGTCAGTCAGGTGTAGTTACAATAAAGCTTTTTAAATAATTTAATTTTATAATTAACTAAAATCAGATTTTTTAAAAAATTAGATTAATTGATAATTGATTAAATTAAAAAAAAAAATGCCTGAATTTATCTGATGCCTTTGCCTGTTTTTTCTTTCAGCAGTCGTGCTTTGCTTCGCAGACAAAACTAACCCTGCCCAGAAAAAAAAAAAAAGGTACGTGACACACGCAGAGAAAGCTCAGCTTGCACAACAAACGAGTACTGCACTGCTGGCTGCCCCTCCCCCTTCGCTGCACAGAATCCTCCACACACTCTCAAGCTCCCTGCCTCTCATTCACACATTCAGCCTCTCACGCACTCGGGTTCTCCCACTTGATGACCTGCACTTATCACAAAGTAGCACCGACGTGTTCCGATGACGCTGCTGCAACAGAAAGCCTGCAGGGCCTGTAAATCACAGGTAAAATGATTTCACAGTCTATTTAAATTATTTCACAATTGCCTGTATTCCTGTGTTTGTTTTTTAAGGTATTTACCTGGACAAACATTTTATTTTTCTTCCCGAGCTGTTACTGTTAAGCTAAGCAGGATTTTTTTCAATTTAAAGTTACAATTTCAAACATTTTTAAAGAGACAAAAAAAAAAAAGATGAAGTAGCTAAACCTCAGTAGAAATTAATTGTATTCAAATTAAAATAAAAGTTACAATTAGGATCCAAAAGGCAGTTTTTTGTCATAAAAAGATGGAATGCAAAGAGTACGAAAAGTAACTAAATTGCCATGTAAAATTAAAATACTTGAAAGGTTGAGAAATAGTTGGAAGCCTGGGCTTCCCGTCTGAGGCTGTTGCCCCTGCGACCCGGCCCTGGATACGCGGAAGACGACGGAACGGAAAGGCTGTGTGTTTCTTTAAATATTAACATTGTTAATGTGTTCTTTAGGGTGGATTTACATGCTTGTTAAAATAAGTTTTAGATCATTTATTTTTGTTATTCGATGATCTAACAAACCATGTAAATGACTAAATCTAATTTCTTTTGTTTATAAATGCCATTATCCAATTTTTAGACAAGTCAAATGATACTCTATCAGACTTGAGGTACTAGGTTTCTACTATGTCTGGTAGTATATTTTTATAAAATAAATTAAAATCAGGTCTTAATCTGTGCACATCTGTGTAGGAAGGGAGAGGTTTGTTTGCTGTGGTGATGTCTGCAAACCACCGTGCTGGTTTCATTTTGGCCGACAGACAAACCACAAACTTCTATATCTCTATTGCAATTAAAGACACTTGTTGTATTTCAAAGTCTAAGATAAAATAAGATTGGCTTTATTTATTCTAGGAGGGAAATAGATTTATCTCAATAGTTAAATAGGAAAATAACAAAAATTAATACAAGTAATTAAATAATTCAAATTTTAAAAATGTTTTTTCGATAACCAAATTACAGTCTCAAACTGATGTTAGGAAAGATGGCATGTGGTGCTTTTTTTTTTTTTACACTGTGGGTGGCTCAACACCAGCCACCACAGTGTAAAAAAAAAAAAAAAAAAAAAAAAAAAGGAGCTCGGTGTCGAGCCGCTCCTCCTCCAGGTCAAGAGGAGCCAGATGGGATGGTTCGGGCATCTGGTCAGGATGCAGGCGAGGTGTTTCGGGCACGTCCCACTGGGAGGAGACCAAGGGGCAGACCCCGGACCCGCTGGAGAGACTATGTCTCACGGCTGGCCGGGGAAAGACTTGGGATCCTTCCGGGTGAGCTGGAGGATGCAGCCGGGGAGAGAGAGGCCTGGGCTGCCTGCTTGGGGCTGTTGCCCCGCGACCCGACCCCGGAACAAGCGGAAGATGACGGAACGAACGGAACATTGTGGGTGCAGCAGCCCTCATATAAGACAGTGTATGAGAGTATGACAGGTAAGGGAGATAAGGGAAGTCGGCAAATCAGATCTGTAACTTTAGGACAAGGATTGGCACAATCTAGTAAACATATAAACAAACAAATGACAGCTAGAATGCTATTGTGACAATTGTAGATTACTTGTTGCACAATTGGTTGCTGCTCTTTAAAATGACAATGAATTAGTTAGACTCAGGTTTCAACCAGGAGATGGAAAAGAAAGTTTTGGTAGATTTTATTTATTTATCAGTCCATCCAGAATTTTGCGATGTTTCAATCGCAACTATTAACACAAAATAAACCAAACTCCGCAAAATCGCAACAATCCGCAACTTTGTCCAACTGATACAACTTTTTCACAACAACTCTGTCTTAAATGCCTGTTTCAGATGAGTTTTGTGATTAATTTCCCCTGTAATGTCTGTGCGAGCAAGCTACAGGCACTAGTCGTAGCTAACAGTGAATGTAATTGCCATTAAACCCAACAAAAGAAAAAAAAAGAAAAAAGTCATTTATAGAGAAGAAAATCTTCACATCAAATACGGTTTTCAGTAATGTCTCTCTCTAGACAGTTTGGCAGTGTTGAGAAAATAACAACATTAAAATGTGTTTCGTGATGCGCACAAGATTTATGTTTTTTAAGTGCTAGCATGCTTGAATTTATACTTTAGCGAGCTACATTACGTGCATGTAGCAGCCCTAATGGCTTTCCACGTCTAGCGCACTTGTTAACCAAAACATGCCATCCATCTATTTCGGCCCCTTGGTCAAATGTTAGAACTCAATGTGGACCACAAATCAAAAAGTTTGCCCATCCCTGAACTATACACATCAACATGATATTTATGGAACTTTGCAAACGATTCTCCAGTCAGATGTTTTGTTGCCTTTATTTTAAAAGTTAGTGGGCATGAAAGATGTTTTATTCTAACAATATGTTATTTGTACAGTAGCTTTCTTGTGACAGTTGTGATCTAAGTCAGTGTTATAGTTCATGTATAATTTACAAAGTCTCAGTGTTCATAGCTAGAGCTAACTTATGCAGCTGATCTTACCGCCAGGGTCCCCTTCGTTGCCTGCCACCCATCTCCTCCTTCACCCGACCCCTATGGCCCCTTCGCAGGTGGTGAGTCCACCGGAAGGGCAGCCCATGTCCACTGTTTGGGCTGAGCCCGGCCGGGCCCCATGGATAAAAGCCCGGCCACCAGGCGCTTGCTCTCATGCCCCACCCTCGGGCCTGGCTCCAAGGGAGAGCCCCGGTGACCCGCGTCCAGGCAAGGGCAACTTGACCATACTTCTTTATATTTCATATTTCTTCATAGGGGTGTTTGAGCCACGCTTTGTCTGGCCCCTCAGCTGGAGAGGTCAAGAGAAGCTAGATGGGGTGATTCTGGCATCTGGTCAGGATGCCTCCAGAGCGCCTCGCTGGTGAGGTGTTTTGGGCACGTCCCACCAGAAGGTTACCGCGGCAGACCCAAGACCATTTGAAGAGACTACGTCTCACAGCTGGCTGGGGAACGCCTCGGGATCCTTCCTGATGAGCTGGAGGATGCAGCTGGGGCGACAAAAGCCTGGGCTTCCCGTCCGAGGCTGTTACCCCCGCGACCTGGCCCCGGATAAGCGGAAGACGATGGAACGAACGAAACAGTCTTCATAGCCAGGTGAAAACCCCGGCAGTAAATATACCGCTAATAGTAGCTGGCTAACATTTTGCTAGTAAACATAAATGCCGTAAGATAAAATTATGTTCACAAAACATAACTGAATAAAAAGTCATTCTTGTAAAAAGTCATCTCTGAGGCCACACACACACAAACACTCATTCATACCACTTTCAATAGTATGCTGATTTGAACAAGAATACACCAACCACACTGTGCTCCGGTATCATGGCTACTTTCACTATTTTGGTTTCTGTCTGCAAGTAGGACTTTAGGTCCAAGATGTTGGTTGCATTTTGCTCGCTGCAGCAGCCAAAGTGAAGTCTACTCTTTAAGGCTACAACTGCAACACCCAAGTCGGATAATGTTTTGTCAAAGTGACTATATTAGACTTAAATTTGAGTATTTTAGCATGTAACAATAAAAACAGGTAACAGATCAATTTTAACCAAAACAAGGCGTATGTGCCAGAACAGAGAGATACGAATGATTATACAAGTGTAAAAATGTCTTTACTGTTACTTTATTTTGATTTTGATTACAAAACTAAAATGAACTGTGTTTATATGGCGCGTTTCTGTCTGCAACAGCATTTATACCACTTAACAACATACCTCACAATTACACATTCACACACAAATTTTCACCTAAAGGGAGAAGCTGCCATGCAGTGCTACAAACAACCCATCAGGTGCAGTTAGGAATCCAGTATCTTGCCCAGGAAAATCCTAACGTGAACTCGAGGTAGAGGATTGAATCCACAACCCTCTGGTTACAGAGTATTCGCTCAAACCACTAAGCTATGATGCCATCAACTAGTAACACAACTAGCGCCAGTGGTGTACAAAGCCTCCCACCTCCACACACTACACTGTTAAGAAACCACGTCTAGATGGCAAGACAAGGCCTTGTAGAATTCATTTGCATGTTTACAAAAAAGGTTTTAAATTAGAATGCAAAGGATCTGTTGGATGTACCGTAATTTCACGACCATTAGGCGCACCGTACGAAAAGGCGCAGCCTCAGTTATGTGCGCCATTGCTGTATTTAACACACACATAAGGCGCACCGTACGAAAAGGCGCAGTCTCAGTCACACACCACCTTACAACAACACACATGCAAGCATGCAAATGTGCGTATTAAAAAAATAGATCAGGAGCAAAACTGAGTTTGGTTGTGCTTTATTTAAGTAGTAACAAAACTAAACAAGCACATTACCGGTAATAGTCTTTTATTCCGTCAAAGTCCTCCCTCTCGGTTTCGGAATCGAACAGCTGCGCAAAATCCAACAGAGCAGGTCAACTTCGCTCCTCGCTGTCAAAGTCACTGTCTGTACTGTGCGGCTCCTCAGAAAGGATACCAGCTTTTGCGAAAGCTCGGATAACAGTACCAGCAGACACGTTAGTCCAAGCATCTACAGTCCATTGGCAAACTGTAGCGTAACTCGCCCGGCGCTGCCTTCCACGGCTCGATTCCCATGTTCCTCCGCGTAGCTGATTGCCTTCAGCTTAAACTGAGCGTCATAAGCGTGTCTCTTTGCCATTTTCAGGGTTAAAACAGCAATGTTGTGCATACAGCACATACCTTTTTTATACACAATCCACGCCCACACTTCACTCTTTAACGTTCTCATGCCTTTTCTTTCAGGTCCGCCTCGTCTCATGGGCACCGTTTTTCTTTTAGGTCCGCCTTTTTTCACACACAAAGCGCACCGCACGAAAGGGCGCACCGCTCATTTTGAAGAAAATCTAAGGCGTTTATATGCGCCTTATAGCTGTGAAATTACGGTATGTTGAGTCACAGCTATTTCAGTGTGTATGTAAAAATTCTGTCAAAGCTGCAGCACTGATAACGCTAACTGTTTTTGTAATTTTGCTCACCACAAGGTTTAATTTAAGGCTCTGTCTCAACTCCTGGTGGATGATGCAGAGACAAGTGTCAGTTTCCATTGTTTCAAAGAGTCATCTTCCATAAATTTCTTCATTGGAATGCATCATCACAGAAAACAACTTTACAAGCACGTCCCTCAATATATAATCTATTTGCCACTTACCAATAAATTTGCTGTTTGAGTCCACTTTTTGTCTCAACCTGACAGATACGGTAAGTACTTCTTATCAAACTCTTAGAGAATAAGTTAAGCATGTACTTGCAGATCAGGGACTGACATCCCATTCCAGTGTGGAACTTGTAAAATGATGCTAGCTCGTGGATTTTATTGACAAGGCAGCTCTATTAATCAATAGAGAGCATCATGCAGGCCAAAGTAACTTCATTCAGAGTCTGTGTGTGGTTTGTAGGTTGTGAGTTTGACACATATTTTAAAACGGGGATGTCAAAATCAAATACACAGAGGGCAGAGAGCCTGTCCTGGCTGATTTCAGGCGAGCGGCAAGGTACATCCCCAATAATTTGCCAGCCTGTAGTGGGCCCACATACACAGACAACAATTCACACACACACTCATTTTTAGGGGCAACTAGTTTCACATTGTAAAATGAGAAAATAAAAAGATAAATCAAAACAGTTGCATTCTTTCTGAAAGATTTTTGATAGATTTTATCTGTGATAAATAAATATAGTTATGTATGGTTATTGATAATATCTTATCGATACTAGTATTTTTATCGATACTGCTTATCGATCCAATATCTTATCTTGTACTTTTTTTAGTGTAAAAACAAGTAGAGGAAGACAAACAAACTATGCAGATGCAACCAAACAATGTAAAACAAATTAAAATTATTGATCTAAAGGAGATTAAGTTCATGTTTTGTTTTAATGGTTTCAAAATATAAGGTTTGGTAACACCAGCATAGTTTGTTTGTCTTCCTCTATTTTTTTTACATTAAAAATGTATCAATAAGAGTATCAATAAGATACTAGGTTAATAAGCGGTACTAAGATAACAACTAGTATTGATAACCATCCATAAAGATATTAAATAAAACAAAACATAAAAAATTAATAACAAACCGTCAGAACAGTACATTAAAAAAAAAAAAACATGTCTTGTAAAAAAAATAATTTAGCTAAATGTAGCTAAACTTTCTTTCCACATAAGACGGATTACGTCCTGTGTTCAGATCACTAAATGGTGACAATAATTTTGTAATGACACACAACATAACTCCAGGGAAAATGTAGCCGACGTTTCGCAAATTCGCAATTGTTTGTCTTTTACCTCCGTGAACATCTACTCTCCTTCTAACCTAGCTTAAAACAATCTGTTCTCAGCATCTATGTGCCATTTTGCTATGTTTGGGGTTAGGTTAACAGAAGGTTGACATTTGTTCCGACGCAAACGAATCATGAAGCTTGTAGTCTGCAGTGAGTCCGCAGTAGGGATGGGTATTGATAAAGATTAATCGATACTAGTCCTATTATCGATACCGCTTAACGAACCGAATCTTTAATGAATCTCTTATCGATGCAAACAGATAAGGATTATAAACATAAAAACTTTAGTTGGAGGATGGTTGAACAAACACAACAATATTTAAATAAAAGATACCTTAATTAAATAAAATAGGATACTTCAAAATAAATCTGAACTAGACTGTAATAAAAACAAAAAACAAATATCAAAGTTAGAAAAAAAATATATATTACCTTGTTTGGTAAGTAAATGGTTTTTCCCGCCAACAATAAAAAATGTGCAATTTTTTTTAAACAAATGAGTTAAAATATTAATAAAAGCAGCACTTTCATTTCACTTTTATTGTTTTATTTATGATAAAAACATGGAACACGTGCGTTTTCAAGCAATGCTTGTGCCGTAATTTATTAGCACACCTGTTGTATCGGAGTGAGAGCTGGTTCAACGCGTTCGTCAAACACAGTGCATCTTTCAGTCTGAATGTCGTGGATTTTCGGCAACGCGTTTGGACAAATTGCATGTGGTTCCACCTTTACGTGAAAATACTTTGTTGCACTTTAGACAACGTGCGTTGTCGGCATTGATTTTGGTAAAGACATACTTGAGATCGCTTTGCACATTCTGCCATTACGCCTCCCTCGGCTTCAAAATGGATCTTTGCTTGTGTAGCAGCAGCAGCGGACGTGCGCACCACCCATTCGCAAGTGAGGGGGCGAAACCGGAACCGATAGCGGATCCGTTTGGACTAGCCCTTATCAGTCCGGGTAAAATGACGGTCGCGGAACCGGTTCCGAAAAAAAACGGTTCTCGATACCCATCCATAGTCTGAAGTGAGTTTGCATACAACCAATGTATTCTGGGTAATGCAGTATTTTTGCATACCGAACACCAGTAGGCTGCTGTGTTTTGCAAGTTAGGTTCTAATATTGATCAAATATCAAACAGAGAGTCATTAATAATCCATTTGTGGGCCTTGACTTTGACATGTATGTGCTTTTGTACGTCTAGTTATTTTACATTCCAGTTTCACACAATTATGAGCTTTAAAAAATACCAAAACTGACAAAATAGCTTTCAATCTTACCTTATTCACGTTTCCAGCTTGCTGAGAATTCAGTGTATTGTGCGTCATCTGTGGTCCTCCTAGGGTGAGAGTCTCTGCCAGCACGCTGCCTCCAACACCAGGTCCACCCACTTGCAGGACTTGGCCCTGGTACTGCATACCAGGCCCCGGTCTTCCACGGCCTGCTGGTCCCATAGTTCCATTCATGACCTGTCCTGTCTGCCCCAGGACCGCATGACCTTGGGCACTGTTCATAATGCCCTGGTTGTACCCCATGCCTGCATTTCCATTACCTTGCCCAGCAGTGGCCCCACCTTTCGGGCCCTGGTGATTGGGGGAGTTCTGGCCTAAAGGCCCTTTACCCAGTACAGCACCAAGCTGGCTTCCAGCCATGCTTCCCTGTTGGGAAGAATTGAGGCCACCTCCCAATATTGAGGAACTCCCAGGTCGCAGAAGCTCGGACAACTGTTTGTGTTTGGCAGCAGCATCAGGAACAACTGAGTTGAGACTGGGTCCACCTCCACCGAGGCCACCATTTGATGGCATTCCCATGTCTCCATTGGGGATAAGCTCATCCGGAAGGTCGTTTTCTAGGTCGAAAAGTGACACAATATCTGAAAGAAAAATGACAAAATAGAGACAGAATAAATGTACAACCTTATTTGTTTAATGTAACCAGTGTTTACCTAAGTATGGATGATATTATCATTGTTTCTTTGAAAAATCTTATTTAAAACTAAAATATCCTTTGCTATAAGGAATTTTTTTTTTATAAAAATAGACAAAAAGAAAAATTAGTTTTGAGCACATTAACTCAACTAATAAGTACTTGTGTAAAAGGATGTGGCTTGAAAGGAATCTTCCAACAATATTCAAGTCTTTTGCATCACGGAGGCAAATATGGCGAGCTGGAAAGAGAAAAGCTGAAAGAAAACGATTGGGTCCTCCTCTACCTCGGCAGCCTTTTCTTGGACAGAGATCTCTACTGTTGTTCCTCTAATTTGCGGAAACCACAGCCCTAATTTGTGGCATAGAGACCTAAGTGCTTCACATGTACAAATATGATGGTCCAGTTAGAATAGAAGAAAGAAACATACGGGTAAGCTGTTTTCCACACTTTGGATTGGTACCACAGTTGTAAAACGTATTATATGGTGTTTTATAGGAACAACATTAGGGCTTTAAAATGTGGAAAATTAGTGGCAAACACTGTAAAACTGGGCCCACACTTATTTGCTGCAACAAGTCAATGGCAAACACAAATTGGACAAGACTTTTTGGGGGTTTCTCTTTTATTTGTGGAAAGAAATAAGAAATGCCTAACTTGAACAACTTCACAAAGAACAAAAATAGCTCCATGCTTAATCTTAATAGGAACATTTTGTAATGGCTCCATGACGCAGATTACAAAATGTCCCAAAAATATTAGCATTGGTTGTGAGGTCAATTTTTGATTGGTTACATACAATGGACTTTACATTTGGACTTCTGTTGTTCACGATTGTCTGCAACATTTGGGTTTTTAATAGCTCTATCACACAAGCAAGGCATTTTGCAATTATACAATTTTGTAAAAAGAGTGCCTCGCTGGTGAGGTGTTTCGGGCACGTCCCACTGAGAGGACACCCATTGGTTGGCTCCAGACCGGCTGGAGAGACTATGTCTCACAGCTGACCGGGGAACGCCTCGGCCAGGTTACGGGTGAGCTGGAGGATGCAGCTGGGGTGAGAGAAGCCTTGAATTGCCGTCTGAAGCTGTTACCCCTGTAACTCCGGCCTCGGAAGACAACAAAACGGATAAATGAATACAAAACGCACTTGACTAGGATTCAGTGAAATCCACTCTCCATCCAACAAAGCTTCACTTCAACATCTTAAGGTTTGTTTACCAATTTTTCTAGAAGCAGTGCCACCTTTATGAAGTGTCTGTGTGGTAAGGATGATAAAAAATTCTAACCCAAGGATGGGTCCAACATGTGAGAAAAAAAACTGCTAAGTAAGCAGTAGGGTAGTTGACTTTGTCACAAAAACAAATGCAAGTGTAAAGCTGGCTTAAGGGTCGGAGTAAACACGACATTAGACAAGAGCACAAAAAAACATGTCTCCTATTAGCATAAACATTAGCAACTGTGCCTGTAAGCCACACTTTTGTAAGCAGCATGGTGCATGTGATTCAGGGACATTCCTACTGTCTTTACCAGCCCATAGGACAAAATGACAAAAATGACAGCTGGAATGAGGTTTCTCTGAAGGGCGGCCATGTTCAGTCTTTGAAACGGGGTGAGGAGCTTAGCGATTTGGTGGGGGGGTGGGTCACAATAAAGCAGTCATCTCTAGATTTTTAGTACACAGTAACTTCATGCAACCAATACATTTAGCCTTGTCACAGACAAACCTAATTACCAGCGGATCCCAAAAAGACGAATCACACTATTAGAGATCAATTAGATCCACTCATATTAAAAATGTTAAAACAATTTTGTGATCTATGCACATTCTCTTCTAATGGAAACCATGAAGATGGTCATGAGACAGGTTATACCAACAAAGAAAAAATCTGAAAATGGAGGTGAGTTCGTGAGGAGTTTTCAGCGCTATTTCACCATTGGCTGCAGCCAACAAGTAGCCTGACGTTTCGTCAGGCTAGTTTCCACTTATCCGGGGCAACAGCCTCAGACGGGAAGTCCAGGCCTCTCTCATCACAGCTGCATCCTCCAGCTCACTCAGAAGGATCCCGAGTCATTCCCCAGCCAGCTGTGAAAAATAGTCTCTCCAGCAAGTTGAGGTTCTGCCTCTTGGTCTCCTCTTAGTGGGACATGCCTGAAACACCTCACCAGCAAGGCGCTTGGGGGGCATCCTGACCAGATGCCCGAACCATCCCATCTGGCTTCTCTCGGCCTGGAGGAGGAGCGGCTCGACATCAAGCTCATCCCGGATGGCAGAGCTCCTCACTCGATCTCTGAGTGAGAGCCCAGCCACCCTGCAGAGGAATCTCATTTCGTCAGCTTTTATCCGTGATCTCATTTTTTTGGTCACCACCCACAGCTGGTGACCATAGGTGAGGGTGGGAACGTAGATCGACTTGTAAATCGAGAGCTTTGCTTTTCAGGTCAGCTCTCTCTTTACCACAATGAACCGATACAGCGTCCTAGTTATTGCTGATGCCACACCGATCTGCCTGTCGATCTCCTACTCCATACTTTCCCTACTCATGAACAAGACCCCGAAATACTTACACTCTTCCACTTGGGGCAGGACCATGTCCCTGACCTCCAGGGGCCATTCCACCCTTTTCCGGGCGAGGACCATGGTCTCGGATTTGGAGGCGCTGATTTGTCTGGATGTATGAAGTACTGGATATATGTAGCTAAAATTGAGCATAACTTTATTTGTCGCCTTTTAGCAGAAAAGTCATAATCTGCAATGAATAGAAATCCTTTCACCATCAGTACATCTTACGGTTTTCTTGTATTTGTGTTAGAAGTGAACCAACAGGTATTCATTTCAGAATATCCTGCCTCAGTCCAACGTATCATGCCACACCTTTTAAAACTAAACATACACTACAGATTGTCACAATCAATCGCTCTGAAATTATATGGTTTAGTCCTAAAGTTTTCAATGTGTAACATAAAGCTTATTAGTATAAAAAAATACACCCACTAATTATTTCATTGAGGTTTAATTTCATTGAGATTAAATGATTCAATAAAATTGTATGGAAATAAATGGAATTTTATGGCAGAGAGGTCGTTAAATCTGTCATATCTTTTTGTCATTTACGGAAATAATTATTTCACGTGTACATAAACCAAGAGATTTTATTTTAAGAGGCATTCGGGACATTTGTTTATACATAGTTGAATTAAGCAACACTTGCGAAGGATTACTCAAACTGATAAACAAAAAAAAATAATGATCAATTTTGATTAATTATATTTGGTGTTACGGAGTGTACAATCTTAGAAGGTCCAAATCAGGCAAGAATTTTAATTTCAAGCCAAGACATCTTAATTTTTTTAGATCTAAATATTGTACTGACTTCTGTCACTTATACAGTGTCGGCTTGAGAGGGCAACAGTCTTAACGGGGTACCCAGACATCTCTCACCCTGGTTACAACATTCAGCTCATCTGCGAGGATCTCAAGGAGTTCCCATCTTGGATCTGCCTCTGGGTCTCCATCCAATGGTACCTTGAGTTTTCTGACAAGATGCCTGAATAACTTCCTCTGGCCTCTAAATCGAGAGGAGCCTCGGCTCAAATTCAAGCTCCTCCCGGATGTCAAAGTTCCTTACCTTTGAGCAAGACTGTAGCCACCATGCAGATTAAGCTCATCTAGTCCGCCTGTATTCTGGACCATTTAGTTTCAGTCACTACCCATTACTGGTGAAAATAGGTGTGGGTAGAAACGCAGATCAACTGGTTGAGCTTTGCTTCTTTTGCTCAGGTCTCTCTTCGCAATGACTGACCAATCCTGCATCGTAATTATTGCAGATGTCGCACCATTCCCATCTCCCGAAATCCAGTTGCATCTTTCCCCCAGAAATTTTTAAACACCTCTAGTTGGGGCAGGACCCTGCTTCCGACCTGAAAGAGGCACTCCACCCTTTGCCGGTCGAAGACCATGGACTCAGATTTGGAAATGCTAATTACCATCCCAGATGCTTCACCCTTGGCAGCAAATTGGTCCAGTCAGAGTTGAAGGTTGTGAACCAATAGAACCATTAGCACCACATCATCCACAATTCCGAGGTCACTAAACCGGATTTAAATATTGTCAAAGGCTTCGGGACTATGTACTTGCATAGCACACCCCACAGAAATCACAGAGGAACATGGTCGAAGGCCTTCACCAGATCTACATGTAGAATGGTTGTTCAAATTGTTATGACCTCTCCAGGACCCTGAATACTGTATAGATATGGCCTGTGGCTCGACAAGGAAAACAAAACCCATAATGCTCCTCGTAGAAAAGGCTTCAAAGTAATATTCGGGACAGTGTATTTTCTGATTGAGACGTTTCGACTCCCATCCGGAACACTGTCCAGAAGACTACTTTGAAGCCTTTTCTATGATTGATCACTCCTGGATTAATGTGGGATTACACCAACATATTACTCCTCCTCAATCTGAGAATGGTAACTTCCATCTTCAGTAACCTGGCTAGACCTTACCAGATAGGATGAAGAAAGTCATCCATCTGTGGCTGAAGGTCTAAACATTAAGAAAAAAATCTACAAGAAAACTGTTAAGAAAATACTTGGTACTAACTGAAACTGCCCAAATCAGTTCCCAGAGTATCCAGGGATCATTTTACTTATCTGTTCATCCCAGAGTTGGAGCTTAAGACGTTTTACTGACAGTTTCACACGTAAATTTGTGTCTGGATTTCTTTTGTTTTCTACATGTTATAAATGAATATAACCACTTATAAAGTTGACCAGCCTTACAGGAACTTAATGTACAGTTTTTCTGTGGCAGTAGAGCATCCCTTCAGCATGAAACTAAGATCTAAAGTAAATCATACTCTGATTTAATAGATAAACAGTGTCGTGTCTTACCTGGGCCATCGGATCCAGAGAGAGGTGAATTGAGCTTGGGTCTCTTTGCAGAGGGGGGTCCAGCATCCAGTAGATTATCTGCCATCCTACTAACTGGTAACGATCAAAGATTAAAGAGTGGCAGGCACGGATTCAGATTCCAATGATTGCTTGAAAAATCTTGTAAAAATGATTTTCAGCCGATTTCACACGTAAATTTTAGATTTTTTTTGCTCTTCTTCTGGCAGACAAGCGAAATGCTGCCTGGAGAGATGGAGTTTAACAGAAAGGCAACAGCGCCACGCTTCGCCACCGAAGATCAACCCATGATAATCCAACACCCAACACCCACATAATTAAACTCTAAATTACAATCAAAAATGATTATTCCAACTAAATAAAATTAAAATAAAAAATCAATTACGAATGATCAGACGGCGCAACAATAAAATTCCTCCCCGGAAGCTCTTCAATAAAACGCTGTACATGATCATTTCTTTTTTCGCTGTCAAAACGAGCGATTAAAAAAATCCAGTTTAGCTTTGTTAAAAAGAAGAAAATTCCAGAAATATTTTCTATGTGGTGGATATTTTTTTCCGTTGCTGTCTGTCGAGAAATGAAGCTTTTTCTGAGCGGATCTGCGTTAAGAAGCGGCGCTGTCTAAAAGGGAAATCAAATATACAGTGAGCTTTACTGACGATAAAAACACATTTTTCTCCCACTTAGTGTAATAAATACTCAGCGGAAGAAACAACACTACGATTTTCTAAAAGAAAACGGGCCGTTTGAGGCTGCTCTGCGTGGCTCCGATGGGTTTTTTAAAATTATTGCTCCCCCCGAAATCCTGATTCTGAGCCGCGTCAAGATGGCGGCTGTTGATTCCTCCGATACAAAAAAAGTTTTTTTCTTCCCAGATAGACTGTGGGGGAGGGGGGGAGGGGGGACGTCCTGACGTAAACCTGAGTCCCACCGTGCGTCATGAGGACGTACGACCTGCCTGCTGAGAGAGGGCTTTAAAAAGAATTTAAAAAAGGAGTCTGTAAAGTTTTATTTTTTACATCTCAAACATTTTACACGAGAATATAATTTATATATATATTAAAATATATATATATATATATACATATATGTGTATATATATAGCTTTAAATATATATATATATATATATATAGCTTTAAATATATATATATTCCATATATGTATACAATCCACCTCACCAGTGAGGCATCCTTACCAGATGCCCGAACCACCCTATTTAGCTTCTCTCGACCCGAGGAGCAAAGGCTCTACTCCAAGCTCCTCATGGATGGCAGAGCTTCTCACTCCATCTCCAAGTGAGAGTATATACATGCATACGTGTACATACACATGCACACGTGTACATACACATGCACGCGTGTACATACACATGCACGCGTGTACATACACATGCACGCGTGTACATACACATGCACGCGTGTACATATACATGCACGCGTGTACATATACATGCACACGTGTACATATACATGCATGTGTACATATACATACATATATATAAAAAATATATGTATATAATTTAGCTGAGGCGGCACGGTGGCGCAGTGAGTAGCAAAGTGGCCTTACAGCAAGAAGGTCGTGGGTTCGAGTCCCGGGTGAGGACGAGGCTCAGAACGATGGCCTTTCTGTGTGGAGTTTGCATATCGCAACCCTGTAAAGAATGGACGGTTAAGAAAGTGACTGACTAATTTAGCTGACATAAATGTGCATACAAATGTTTCACACGTCCAAAAAAATCAAGATGTACTTAAACAATAAGCAACAAGGGAACAATCTGAATGAATAGATTTTCCAGTTTAAACATACGTGCCATACAGGGTTGTAAACTGGCACAAAAGCTCGCCTTCGTGTTTTGCTATGCATCTGTAATTAGTTAGTGAAACATCAATGAAGTTGTAATCTTATTAAAGTAAGGGCTAGAATTAAATGTTTAACGGGCCGCATGTGGTCCACGGACCGTAGTTTGTCCATGCCTGACCAAGACAATACCAAAAAATACACAGAACATGCAAACTCCACACAGAAAGGCCAGTGTTTCACCCTCACTCCAGGGTTCGAACTACCTGCTGTGAGGCCAACGTGCAGCCCATACAATAAATTCTAAAGGGAAAAAAAATACATTGTACACTCTCATTGTAATGGATCGTAGTGTAATTCATTACCAGATGACGAGCTGAAAATTCAACAAGAGATAAATTCCCAACAACCAACTTTATTCAATGTCAAATTTCACTTTAACCATTAACGTGCTATGTACAAAAACTTACCAAAAAAACTGAGAACAAGAACAAGATTTTTCATTTGGTTAGAGATCAGATTGAAAATAGTTGAAATGGTTCAAATATGGAAAAAAATTGAATGATTACAATCAAATATCTTCTCAAAACAAAATAATGCATTTACACTCATCCTAGTTTCCACACGTGGAAATAAGGCAAAATCCCTTTTGACCAAATGATTTAGAATTTTAAATCGTCTAATTGCAGAATGCATGCGTGTATATAAATAACAGAACATGTTTTAATACTGTACAGTAGAATGATTTTAATGTACAAATAAACAACACCTTGTGCAGCATTTGAAAGTCCAAGTGTGGAAACCATTAATAAACTGAAATATTCTACAAATACATTTCTGTAGGATGGCAATGATACTCTTTGGCATAAAAAAAAATCCCAGTGCATTTTTCTGCTGGTTCTAAAAGTTGTATTTTAATACGTCCATCTGAAAAAATAACACCAGACATAAAAAAAAAGAAAAAAAGCAGCCAAACCTCAAATATCAAGCAAATGTTCCCTTTTTGTCCAGAAGAAGGTAAGAGTTCACAAAAAACACAGTTTTAAATACTTACTGTACCATTAAAAAAAAAAAAAAGTTACGTATAGGTTTTTACCTTACGATCAAAAATCAACTCTCAACATGATCATTCGCTCGTTATTGTCCTTAAATTAACACATTTGGGCAATCAATAGTTTGCGTACTCAAGAGCAAAATGGGTCATCAGAAGTACAACTTTTTAAAGACAAAGAAAACAATAATGACTAATGTGTTGCAGTGAAATATACAGCGTTCTATTTTTGTGCAAAGTAAGAAAGGCACTGCACAAATTTGATGTAAAAAAAAAAAACATATGAAAGTTAAAAAAAACTGAGCGGTCAACTTTTAGAAGAAGTTGAAACCCGTTCTGAATGACAAGGTTTGAAAACCATTTTTAAAAAAAAAGGCACAGGAGGGATGTAAATTGAAAAAGACACGATGGAAATTTGAGGCATAATATTACAAAAAGTTGTATAACGAGGACGCAAAGTCGCATATTGACCTGCAATGTGCATTTGATTGATGAACGAAGCACTGGCTGAAAAATGGCATGAAAATATGACCAGTTGTGCTTTAAAAAAAGACTAATAATGAATCCCATTTTGCTCCTGAGAATACGTTTTTCCATTCAGAAACCATGTAAAAAAAAGTAGGGCAAGATTATTGTTTCATATTCAAGTTTTAAATTGTGGGGTATAAAAAAAAAAAAAAAAGAAAGGAAAACACATTGGTATGAAAAACATTTGGTACATTTTTTTTTTTTGCATCTACAGTGCTATTACATTAAGTTTCATGCCATCAAAAAAACAACCAAAAAAAGTTTTCAACTCCCTTCTTCTATTAATGTATAAAGATTTACAAAAAAACGACACAATTGAAGATACTTATGACATTCCAGTTTGATTATCCACGTCTCTAAAGTGCTAGGAACTAACACAGTGGAATTTGTTGCAATCCATAGGCAGTGTTGTTTCGTCCGTCTATAGTCATCGTTTAAAACATTCTTTAGGTATGACTTCACAGGGTACGTTCAAACGCTCATCAATGTGAGACAATTTTGCACATCAGTCTGGTTCATAGGACGATGGTGCAAAAATGATGGCGTAGAACGTCGCAAGAGTTTTAGTTAAATGTTGAGGCCATTTTTTTTTTAAGTTGGGAATCCAAACTATGATCGGAGAAATCTTCTGATTGAGCGTTTTTGAATTTTTTTATGTTTTTAGTCTTAAAAAAAGATAATTCAACTAATTCTTTGGACCTCTGTGAAGCCGGCCGTCTTAAAAAAATATATATGTTAATCGTTTGTGCTGTTTCGTGCGGTAAAATTTTTGTTTGTGCTATTTTAGTTTTTTAGATGTTTATGATTCTTTAATCGATCAACATGACGTCATCAAGCCCCTTTTTTTGCTTAAAAATGCGAGAAAATTAAAAAAACATGGTGTCAATCGTTTGTACTACGTTTGTGCTGTTTTATTTTTTTTAGTTTATTTTATTTTTTAAGAAATACAATTTGGACGATGACGTCATTCAGACTTTCATTTATTTCCGAGTGTCACCATCTTTGATGATGTTGTTGCCCAAATCGTATTTCGTAAAATAAAATAAAAAAAACTAAAACAGCACAAACAAAAATTTTTACAGCACATAATCGCACAAACGTAGCATAAACGATTAGGATCATTTGCAGGAGTTTTCTCGCATTTTTGGTGAAATGAGGGTCTGGATGACATCATCGTGCGAATCGTATTTCTTTAAAAAAAAACTAAAACAGCACAAACAAAAATTTCTACAACAAAATACAGCACAAACATAGCACAAATGATTAACATATTTTTTGTTTATATATTTTTTAAGAGGAGCCAGCTTCACGGAGGTATTTATTGGCACCTCTTATCACTAAACCCTGCATAATCTACTACACAAACATACACTACCTGTAAAAACACACACACACAGCATATGTGCAGATTTGACTGTCTTATTCATCGACACATTTTGTGGTGCCTCTTATTTTGTTGCTTTTTTTCTTGGATGAAAAGGCAAAGTATAGCAAAAAGTAAACTTCTAATCAAAACTTCAACCAGAAAAAAAAAGTTTCACATCACTGTTTTCCCTTTTTATTTTTCTCTAAAAAAAAGAAAAAGGCTTGGTTTAATTTATTCTAGTCTAAAGGCACTTAAACAACATTTATAAGAAAGAATTAAAGGTGCAAAGATTATCAAGTCACTTAATGCCAGACATTAGGATTTGTAGCAGGCAAGATAGAAAAAAAATGAGCATTTTTCCCTTTTGTTTCCTTTCACCTTAAAGCCGTTTGGTTTGTTCACCAAGCACTTCACGAGCCGTTTATATTTACACTACTACAAACCTGCTTCAAGTGAAACGGCTTGTATATTTCCACCTCGCTTTGTCGGAGCCAACACACAGTACCTTTGTGTGTTGTAGCAGGAATGAGATCTTAAAGGGCTAATGAGAAAAGTGCCGTTATTACAAAACCTTAAAGCCTTGTTAATTCTCCAGCATTTATATCACAGTTATTCTCAGATTTGTCTGTCCTCGAGTCTTTGAGGGATCTTTTCGTTTGCTGCTGAGCTAAGCAGGAATTAATGGGTGTGTCGTTTAAAGATGGCTCTTCATGATTGCTTCCAGGTATGTACGTTAACCCGCTGTGAGACATGGATCGCCTAGCAGGTGGAGTCTCTGTGGAGAGACGTCTTCCACGCGTGTCTGCCTCTCTCATGTAGCTAAGTCCTGTTGCATTTGACGACCCTGTGCTGGCACTGGGCACCACAGTGTTGGAACAGCTTGCAGCCATGCTGGTTGCGGGCACCATGCTGGCGATTTCATCAGTAGGGGAACGCCCAATGCTTCCGTCCACCTGCGCTCGGATTTCTGGTGAGACTGAGAGCTGGTACTGAGGCACGGGGCCGCTGTCACTGCTTTTAGGGTAAAGGAAGGTCTTCATTTGACCTTTCCCCTTGACGTTAACCGTCCCCCTATAATCAAACTCATAATCCATTCCACTGAGCACACAATAGCTTTCTTCACTTACCTGAACACGGCACTCGACACCTGTTGTGTCCATACGGCTGGCGATATTGACAGTGTCCCCCCAGATATCATAAAGAAGTTTCGTTGTACCGATCACTCCCGCTGTCAGAGGTCCATGATTAAATCCAATTCGAAGCTTGAAGCCGAAGCCCAGCATGTTCTTGTTGAAGTCGTCCACCACTCGCATCATTTCTAGTGCAAACTCGAAAAGAGCACGAAGGTGTGCGTGAGGATGGGCAGCGTCGGCGCACTGCTGAGCATTGAGCCCCGCTGCCGCCATGTAAGTGGCACCGATGGTCTTAATTTTTTCAATATTTGTGAAGATGGGTTTTCGCAGGAGCTCGTCAAAATCTCCGATCAGCTCATTGAGGACACGATAGCACTCCTTCCCTCCCTCGTAGCTTTCTTCATAAAACTCACTGAAGTTTACGATGCTGGCAAATATCACCCCGACGTTATCATGGTTCTTGGAGTAACTTTGGGTGACCTTAAGCTGCTCCGCCACGTGGATCGGGATTATATTGCGTAGAAGCCAATCGGCTTGATCCCTCATGTTCTGAATCTTGATGCGGTGTTGATCCGCTTCAACGTGTCCATGGTAATGCAAACGATAACTGACCTCAAATTCACGGTTGAGGAACCAGACAAGAAGGAGGAGCAGGAAAAACGCCATGCAGACCTCAGGAGCTAGAAGCTCTTGTGGATGGGGTTCATCAACCGTAGGGTCGTCAAAGAAAAGGAATGAGCTGTTGTTGGTGATGTTCTGATTACGTGACCTACGAGAAAAATAGACAGGGACAGACTTAGAGAATGTTGCTCATCCCAAATCATGATGTCTAAAACAATCATTGCAAGCTGCATTCTTACAATATGTGTATCTGAACGGTTCAATTCAATTTTATTTGTATAGCCCAAAATCACAAAATTTCTGTCTCAATGGGCTTCAAAAGAAAAAGAGGAATGTATTAACACAAATACACAGCAAGAAAAATAACTAACAAATGCTAACTAAACAAGACTAGCACATTTATGCCCTTAGACTCTCCTTCACGGTGAGGAAAAACTCCTAAAAAACCCATCAGTGGAGAAAAAATAAGAAACCTCGTGGGGATCCACATGAAAGAGAGATCCCTCCCCCGGGACGAGCAACCAATGTGTCAAAGATTATTGTTTAAATATTAGCTTATTCTACTCTACAGCTAAATATCTAAAGAAGTCAATAGATGTTCTTCATCCTTATGGAAACACGGGAAGTTTGAATCTGGTCTAAACTTTAGAGAAAAAAAGACAAACACTGCTGATTAAAAAAAAAAAACTCACCAGGAAAGCCAATTTTTAGCAACTCTGAAAGAAATGAAACAGAAGAAAGGCATACAATAAATGAAAATATATTAAATAGTTTACAACCCACATTTATGTTGCATTTTCTGAACTTCTCTTACCGACAGGGAGAGCTGAAAAGCAGGGCGAGAATCATCAACCCCACTAGTGTTGCTATCGTTGAGCGCATCCAGTAGCAGAGCTGGCAGAAATTACAATACTGTATGATGGCTATGATGATGGCACAACAGATAAACATGGTGAACTAAAACAGAAAGAGACAAAAAGTAATATTAGCAAAGAAGAAGCAAGATATGTGCATCTGTGGTGGGGAGAAATTTTTATTTATTTTGTTTATTTTGAATTACTCTATTCATCCCTCACCGGGGAAATTTGTTTGCTGCACTCCTTACACCGCAGCAGGCTGCCCTTCAACGGCAAACAAAGAAATGTGGACTCTGTGGGAGCTGTTTTGGAGAGGAGGATGAGGGCTCTAATGCAAGGTATCCTGAATAATCCTCGTCACCCTCTACAACTCAAAAGAGTGCCCGGAGTAACAGGTTCCTCTCACTGTGCTGCAGGACTGAACGCTTTAGGAGGTCGTTCATTCCTTCAGTCCTCAGGAAATTTAATCGATCAGATGTTTCAGGAAGGAACTGAGTCCTATTTTATTATGTATGTATGTTGTTTTTATTTATTTTGTATGTACAGCTTGTGTGATTTCTGTTGCTGCTGGACACCAGAATTTCTCCTGTGGGATATTAATAAAGTTTTTATCTATCTATCATAAAGAATATAAAATGGTCCGATTTTACAACCTAATGTCTAGTTTTGGCAGAAATCTACACTTTACAAATCTTCAAAATTACATGTTACAACTTTACAGAAAAGGTAAGCAGACCTGGAAATATAGAAACTGGAGCTGACCTGAATGGAGAAATACATATCACATGTAACATGGGAGAAGACAGCGACGGCAGGCAAAGAGACCAGAACGGCTCCTATCAGGTGACGAGCGATCCAGCCTGAAACAACTCTCATCAGGACCTGAGTGCAGCTCAGCACGCTGTCCAGATAGAAAGCCATTCTAAAGAAACGGAAAAAGAAACAATAAGTGAGCATGACCAAATTATCATGCAACATTGAAAACATTGGAAATTAGAGCGGTTTTAACCACCATCCGAGGTTTTGATTCATTATTAAATTACAAATAAACTTTTTTCTTCATTGTCATTTTTTTTTTATTTAGTAGCTTTCGAGCTACATTCTTTATTTAGTATCTCACCGAATAGCAAAAAGAAGAGCGAGGACCTCCATGAGAGCAGCCAGAGTTGTCAGAGTTAATGCTGGTGTGGACAGATTCTGGTGGGTGACAAGTGGACGAAGGCAGCAGGCCAGTGATAGAGCCAGAAATACAGAGCAGCACAGCAGCATGTCCAAGAAGCAGCTGAATGTCGGGCTGGCGAACGTCTGCACTGCTGCTCTGTTCTCTACCTGAGAGGCAAGAAAAAACAAAAACACAGCATAAATAAAATAAAAAATTAGTTTTGACAATTTTTAGAAAAAGCAACATATTTTTAATTTTGTGTACAACAAAATTTTAATTTTAAAAAGATGGTTTTATGCAAACGCAACTTTTTGAAGGTTTCTAATAATTCAGTTTGATTTATGCATGTTTGAGTAATTTGTGAGGTCTCATGTCTGGTTTTAAGATATCCCTCAGATATGAGGTTATTTTAGGTCATGGATTTTATTCTCTGTCAGCCAACGTTGAAATGTAAGCAGGAAGTGGTTAAATGGAAGGAAATTGAGTCCAATAGGGCTTTTTATTATTACCGTAATTTCACGGCCATTAGGCGCACCGTCCGAAAAGGCGCAGCCTCAGTTTTGTGCGCCGTTGCTGTATTTAACACACACATAAGGCGCACCGTACGAAAAGGCGCAGTATCAGTCACACACCGCCTTACAACAACACACATGCAAGCATGTAAATGTGCGGTGATCCTGTGGAACACGTTTTTCTTCTTTGCCGTACTAGAATAAAGTGTAATTGTACATCCACTACAGTAGTTGTAGTTTATAATTTAAATAAGAATTATTTTTTTAAAAATTCAAGTTAATTGATGCACTTTAAATATTTTCTGTTACACACTAAAAAACAATAAAATTGTTCTTTTTCTTTTTTTCTTTCATGAGGATACAATGTTATGCAGAAGTGTACTTAGAACCAGGGGTCTCCAACCTTTTCTGTGCCACGGACCGGTTTAGTGTCTGATAATATTTTCACGACCGGTCTACAGGTGATAAGACCAGCCTGAAAAACTGGCTTTTTTAATCAATAATAATACATTTAAATCCACGTTGTCTTCACGAGAAAATTTATTAGCAGCGTCTTTATAACGTGGAAAAATTCTCTCTGCTCGAACGCACTCTGGTTGCCATGGTAACGGTAAACATACCTTGAAAAAAAAAAGATCACAAAAACAAAGTGAATAAAAATACTAGTTAGGCCCCTCACACCAGGGGTGGTCCACCTGGTGGTTGGGGACCACTGCTTATAACAATTTCATAGACAAATGATACTAATTATGGTCATGGTGGAGAGGGCGGGGGGCGAAATATTTCCTTCTTTCTAGGGGGGGCGCAACAGGATATAATTGAGAAGCACTGCGTTAGTCCAAGCATCTACAATCCGTTGACTCGTTAATGCTGAAATTTCTCGCGGCGGCTCGATTCCCATGTTCCTCCGCGTAGCTGATTGCCTTCATCTTAAACTGAGCGTCATAAGCGTGACTCTTTGCCATTTTCAGGGTTAAAACAGCAATGTTGTTCATACAGCACATACCTTTTTTATACACAATCCACGCACACACTTCACTCTTTAAGGTTCTCATGCCTTTACTTTCAGGTCCGCCTCGCCTCACGGGCACCGCTTTTTCTTTTAGGTCACACACAAGGCGCACCGCACGAAAGGGCGCACCGCTCATTTTGAAGAAAATTTTAGACTTTTAGGTGCGCCTTATGGCCGTGAAATTACGGTATTTACTAATGAAAGGAACTTTTCTTATTATATGGATCAGTAAAATATAGTATGGCCAAAAAAATAAAAAAGCAGGAGTGGGAGATCGATACACGGATCGGTGCAGTGTTAGCAATAACTAGGACGCTGCATCGGTCCGTTGTGGTAAAAAAAAAAAAGAGCTGAGCCGAAAAAAAAAAAAAGCTCTCAATTTACAAGTCGAGAGCTTGTAAATCACCTATGGTCACCAGCTGTAAGTGATGACCGAAAGAACGAGATTGCGAATACAAGCGGCTGAAATGAACTTCCTCCGCAGGGTGGCTGGCCTCTCACTCAGAAATTGGGTGAAGAGTTCTGCATTCCGGGACGAGCTTGGTGTCGAGTCGCTTCTCTTCCAGGTCGAGAGAAGCCAGATGGGGTGGTTATGGCATCTGGTCAGGATGCCTCCCAAGCGCCTCACTGGTGAGGTGTTTCAGGCATGTCCCACCGGGAGGACACCAAGAGGCTGACCCCGGACTCGCTGGAGAGACTGTGTCACAGGGTTAGGAAGATTCAGGATCCTTCTGGATGAGCTGAAGGATGCAGCTGGGGTGACAGAGGCCTGAGCTTCCCGTCTGAGGCTGTTGCCCTCGCGACCCGACCCCGGATGAGCGGAAAACGGCGGAACGGAATAGCATTTTTATATAAATAGTATATAAAAGTATAATATAGTAAAGTATATTTAATTCAGTAAAAACATTCCTAAGGAGAATTTATGATCTCAATTTTGGTGTTTATTAACGCAACATTTGCATTTGACCAAAATACTCAAAAGAAGTCTGAATGTCAAAATAATAAAGCTTAGCTGAAATTCATATTGGTTTAAAAAAGGAATCACATCTTATTTAACCATTTAGATTAGAAATTAGATGTCACCTCAGTTCCAGTCAAAGCAGGTCAGTGCATCCTACTTCATATTCACAATGCACACGGATGCACTTTTAAAGTGTCACCAACAGAGTGAGCTGCAGCCTCGTGCAAAATCATTTTTCAGGTCCTGCAGTGTTTTCCGTTTGCCGCAGTCATGACTGAACTAATAATGCAAAGCTAACAGGCTTCATCAAAACGACTCAACCAGAAAATACATTAACAGAAACAAATATGCATAGATGTTATTTAATGCAAATGAATGCACTTATAACTAAAACCAGGAAGCCGTAGCCGGAACAATTAAAAACAAACATTGTTCTGTATGTTTCTAATAATATCTAGATGGAGAATGAGTTTTTAAGAGCCTGAATTGGTTGTATCGCAATTTAAAGAATATATATGGATATATTTATGCTTTTTACAACAGCAATTATCAGGACATCAGTGTCACAGCTTAGAGGAACACACCTCTTCCTGGTAGCTTATCCGGTAAGCAGACTCCAGGCTTCTTTCCAGGAAGGTAAGGCTCAGCTTGTGTAGAGGAGGTTTGTAGAAATAGTCCTTCATAAGACTTCAGAAGACAGAGAAAAATTTCATTGTTAAACACAAAAAGTTACACAGATGTTACACTTTATCAAAAAGATTGAGTTTTAATAACCTGTCCTCTTTGATGACATCCACAAAGTGAGCATCACTTCTCTCCCTGAAGTTTTTGGATCGTAGGGGGATGAGAGCCGAGTGGTCCATGCCCAAAGCTCCTCCGCTCCAAGTCTTCTTCTCCTTTTCCTGCAGCATCTCACACAGGGATGTCTGGCTGTTATTCAACGCTTCTAGGTTAGGACTGAGCAGGCCATTCACAGCCTTGGGGCTGCGCCCGGCAGACACCGCTGGGGAGCACTTCAAATTTGAAGAGTCCTGAAAAGAGGAGCAGTTTGAAAGAGATCCTGAATTCCCAGGAAAGAAAGTGTGATAATGGATCTTTGTTTTAGGCTGTGGTACTAATGGAGTTCCATTTCTTTGAACTATTTCTCTGACCTTTATGTAATCCTCCTGGGCATTAAACCCAATATACCAGAACTATCATGACTTAAAAAGGTACTAAACTGGACGGATATTACATTTTTTTTCTATACATAAATACCAGTAATAGAACCGTTTAAGAGGTAAAAGTCTTATCTCATCCAAAATAACTCTTTTCCTTGTTTTCTTTGTACATTAACAGCCACAATTTGAGTTTTAGATCATCCATTTTACAATAGTTATAAAATCATGCTGATTTTTAAAGCTTTATTACAGACCAGTAAATGTAAAAGCCTGAATATTACTCATCCCTCCACCTATTCTAAGAAAGCACAAGATCTGCCTCTGAGTCCTGATTGGACCAAGCATCCGCCATCCAGCTCAAGAGAGGAACATTGTGAGAAATAGTTCCTGCTATGTAAAAACCATCACTGAGCTCATCATCAATGAGCTAGCTACCTCATTGATATAGCAATATATATAGATGATGTAGCGGTTGCTGCATCATCAATATAGCAACCGCTTGTTGAGGTAGCTACCTCATCATTAATGTAGCAACTGCTTGTTGAGGTAGCTAGCTCATCATCAATGTAGCAACTGCTTGTTGAGGTAGCTAGCTCATCATCAATGTAGCAACCGCTTGTTGAGGTAGCTAGCTCGTCATTCATGTAGCAACCGTTTGGTGAGATATCTAGCTTGTCATCAATGTAGCAATGGCTTGTTGAGGTAGCTAGCTCATCATCAATGTAGCAATGGCTTGTTGAGGTAGCTAGCTCGTCATTCATGTAGCAACCGCTTGTTGAGGTAGCTAGCTCATCATCAATGTAGCAACCGCTTGTTTGTTGTCCCACAAGCTGGTGGTAGAAATAATCCAACAATTTTTTTTCAGAACTGCTGAACCCTTCAAAAAAACCGCTTACATGCACAAATCACTTTTAAAACGTAATACGCCATTGAAAGTTGATTTTGTACGAAATAGGACCTTTAAACTCTTCCCCTCATGTGATATAATTCTAACCTTTCCGCTGTTTATTTTGTGGTCATCGTGGCAGCCATTATGCACCATTCCTTCCTCCAAAGCTTGATCCTCGCCTGGTATCAGGGTCACACTGCAGGACAGGCAGGGGAACTTCACAGCATGTGGAGAAGAGACAAAAAAATTTGGCGGCAAGATCTCAACAGCATTTTAAAATTACTAACATATTTAACTGAAACAGAAAAACTAAAATACAATCTAACAAGTTCAAATGTGAAGGAAAGTTACAGGAAGGTTACATATAAATGTTTGAGAAAATTACAAGTGTTCTGATGTTATTCAAACGTCAGGTAGTTCTTCAGTCATGAGAATTTTGTTCGACATCACACTCTAAGACAGGTCTTCTCAAATATTGGGGCGCAATGCAATGCCAGGGCGGAGAGATGCTTGTGACCCTGGAAGCATGTTTTTTTTATTTTGTCTTACTAAAATAAAGCGTAATTGCACAACCTCTACAGTAGTTGGCAGTGTTGTAGGGGTTTTTTGCACCGAGCAGGTGCAAGGGCAGAATTTATAGCAGGGGTGGGCAAACGTTTTGGTTTATGGGCCACATGGAGTTCTAACATTTGATAAAGAGGCCAGAACTAGAGCAAACAAATGGCATGCTTTGGTAACCACTAGATTGGACCAAGACACTGATGCGCCACATGTTACATCAAGAGCAATACATTTCAAATCTAGCATGCTAGGTCTAAAAACTAGTGCGATAGCGCTTAAAAACGCGGATTTAGCGTTTTTAAATATCTAGGTTTGAAATCTAAGCGTTTAATGTAACATTTTGCATGTTTTAACATCTAACGCGCTTGTATACGTGTGTGTATTGGGCCCGATGGCTTTCCATAACTGTGCACACTGTTTATTTTGATAGCTTGTGCATCAAGGAGACACACAAATTTTAATGGGAGCAGTGTTGTTGTTTTCTCGACAAAGCCAATATATCTAGAGTGCGCCATCTCGTGAGGAAACATCAGAATTGCAGGGTTAATAAACTATTAAGAAGCTTTATTTAAATAATTTTTTGAAGTTCGACGGGCTGGATTAAAACGTTGAACAGGCCTGCATGTGGCCTGCAGGCCGCAGTTTGCCCATGCCTGATTTATATTCACAATGTCACAATTAATTTCTTGTAACTCAGTGTAAGAAAAATGGGGTTGCTGTAAAAATACTCTGATTAACTACACGTTGAGCATGAATAGCTAGCTTTGCTTATCAGTTAAAACTTACAAACAAGCCTTTCAAATCTTTTTACACACTCAAATGTCATTAAACCCTCTGAAGATTCCAGATCATTCAACACACGGTATATCCTGATCCGAGCCATGCAGAGAGAAAACAGCTGGATGTGTGAACATCAGTTGAAGCTAGGAACGCTTTAAAAAGAACCCCCTGCTATGTTTAGCTCATTAATATACAACTCCTCTGCCCATTTACATTCTTTATAGTTGTATTTCAGCATTTTGCCCAAAAAATAATTAGCAAAGACAGACTTAATGGGTTAATTAGCATTTAAGTCAGTGGTATTAATTAGTGGCATCGAAAGTGAAACTCTTTGGTCTGAATTAAAGAGGCTTTTACTTTGAATTTGTATTTTTGTCTTATTAACTCTAAACTAAGCTACAAAGCAAATAAAAATTTGTAAGATAAAAAGTATCTGATGCATCAAAAGTGAAAAAAAAAAAAAAAAAAGCGACTGGACATGCAAGATGAAATGAGGTAATAATCTAGTTACATGGAGCTCATAAAAATGTATGACTGCAAATAAAACAAGACTAATTCACACTCATTACCCTGTAAAATGCATTTTTGAAAGCTTCTCTACATCCACATACTAGAAAAAAGACTGCGGTGGGAAACGGAGCGGAGTTGTTCTTTTCAGGCAGAGTAGATGTAAACTGACAAGGCAATCAGAGCAAAGTGCTACTTCAGCAGTATTACTCGTTACGTTTCTTACACACCTTGGTTCCGTCTGATTGGAGTGCACAGGCTGATGGCGTTCCGTCAGGCGTGTTCATTTTGGGGATAGAACCCCGAGAATCGGCATGTTGGAGTCCGGACAAAGCCATCTGGGAACAGCTGCAGTAGGAGTGAGGCTCACACTTCCTGCCAGAGATTAAATAGGTCCTCAGACCTGAAAAAAGGAAACAATATGTATCAAATAAATTCAGTCAGTCAGTCACCTTCTTAACCATCTTTCTCTTGCAGGGTGCCAGGGGGTGCCGCAGCCCATCATGGTTGATTTCAAGGCAAGGGGCAGGGCACACCCCAAACAGGTCGCCAGTCTGTCAACACACACACACACTCATTCCTAGTGGGCAATCATTCGTTCCGTCGTCTTCCACTTACGTATAAGAGGCCGTGTCGCGGGGGCAATAGCCTCGAACGGGAAGCTCGGGCTTCTCATCCCAGCTGCATCCTCCAGCTCACCCGGAAGGATCCCGAGACGTTGCCCGGCCAGCTGTGAGACATAGTCTCTACAGCGGGTCCGGCGTCTGCCTTTTGGTCTCCTCTCGGTGGGACATGCCGAAACACCTCACCAATGGGGCATTCTGGGGGCATCCTGACCAGATGCCCAAATGACCCCATCTGGCTTCTCTCGACCTGGAGGAGGAGCGCCTTGACACCGAGCTCCTCCCGGATGGCAGAGCTCCTCACCCAATCTCTGAGTGAGAGCCCAGCCACCTAGCATGCATGTTTTTGGAGAGTGGGAGGAAACCGGAGTACCCGGAGAAAACCAGCACCTACTTGGGGAGAACATGCAAACTCCACACAGAAAGAACAGTGTTCCAAGCCTCGTCCCCCATCCAGTTCTCGATCCCACAACCTTTTTGCAGTGAGACCTCTGTGACAATCACTGCGCCACTGTGCAATTCTGTTAAAATTCATTTATATTGCCAAGTTTTTTTCAGTTACCTTTACAGTTTATTGAAATAAAAATCAAAATAAAAAATAAAATTTTACAATGAACTACAACTACTTGTTAAACTGAACTTATCAGAACAAGAACATTCCTGCCCTTGAAACTTCTTTCTTGATGAGAAAAGACTCTGATTAATAAAATATTAAAGAATGTGACAGAATCACGCCTGAATCGGGTTTTGCTTGTATTCATTGCTTTAGGATTCTACAAAGAATCATTACGCAGAAAAGATTCTGTCAGCTGCTTATATAAGCATGTTTTTTAAGAAGAAAAGCACAGAATATTTCTTAAAAGACAAGGTCATGCACACACCTCACAACACATTTGCTCTCTCTTCTTTCTAAAGACCTCTATAAAAAATGATGAACGATGAGTTTATGCAAGTATTTTTAATCAAACAAATGAACAAAGGCACACGGAATGTGCCAAGGTCGCAGTTTTTCACTCTGATCATCACACCAATTTTACTGCCCCATCTCACACTCTGAAAAAAATACTTTCTGGCTTTAAATTTTTCATATTTTTTTCCATATGAACAATTCCTCTTTCATATATAAAAAAAAATAGATTACTGTAAAGACCAAAAAAAAAAAAACAGCCGAATTCCATTTAGAGAATTTTTACATCTCTTTTCTTTTAATAGTTCGGTCACATGTTAGAAGCGTGATGTTTATTCAACTTTAAACATTTCAAACTTTTAAATTGGCTTGTTACGCAAGGTGGACTTGCGACACCTCCTATGTTCAGTTTTCTTAAAAACAGGATTTGTATTGCTCTCAGGAGCTTGGCCTCATCTGGAGGGGACCGAGTTACGACACAGAAAAACAAACTTTGGACAAAATGCTCTTTGTGTGAAGGTCTGTAAACTTTAAAGGTTTACTTCCCCAATGGGTTTGTCCCGTATTACTTAAAACCAAAACACAGCTCCTGCAGTCCTGTACACACCGTACACACTTCTGACTCAATTATTATGTTTTGTGAGCTTTGTCATGTGTTTGCCCACTTACAAAATAACTCAATCAGAAAACAAGCACTTTTAAAGCAATTAGACAAGTTGATATCTATCATATGGGGAATATATATTCATTAAACTGTTCTATCCCCACTAAAATACAAGCTGAAGATTGCCGAGTTGAATTGCAAGGCAGGAAGACGAGAGTCAATCGTGAATGACCGGTAGATCGCAATAAAAGTTTTGGTCAATCTCATGATGTTTGGTACTAAGATTTAAAAAAAAAATCAACTTATTATTGATCCTCATTATTAAATTTTGTTGTTTCATTTCCAAGGCAGTCTAGTACTTTGTATGTAGAAACACCTGTTTGCTTGTTTTAGTGTAACCAAATTTGAGATTTTGGGAGAAAATTAAATGTTTCCCATCAAAAAAGTTCAAATTAGTTTGAAATTTGTTTGGTTCAGTTGAGAATTCATTCAGCACATATACATTTGCTTAATTACAATTTGCTTTCAGACTTAAATAAAACACCCAAAAGGGGGCTGAAGCTTATAAATGCCTACCCTGAACAATCTTACAACTTACAAAAATATGGTTTGGGGTAGGCATTTATTTTACTTCAGCCTACCCCCTTTGCGTATTTCTCTCTCTCCAACAGGTCCGGGTCTAACCCTGGGTTTACTCCTGGTGGGACATGCCCGAAACACCTCACCAGCAACGTGCTCAGGAGGCATCTTGACCAGATACCCAAACCACCCCCCATCTGGTTTCCTTCAACCCGGAGGAGCAACAGCTCTACTTCAATTTACTCCTGGATGGCAGAGCTCCTCATTTTATCTCTGAGTAAGAGGCCAGCCACCTTGTGGAGGATGCTCATTTCAGCCGCTTGTATCCATTATCTCGTTCTTTCGGTCGTCACCCACAGCTGTTGACCATAGGTGAAGGTGGGAACGTAGATCAACTGGTAAATCAAGAGCTTTGCTTTTTGGCTCAGCTCTTTCTGCCCCACGACGGACTGATGCAGTGTTATGATTATTGTGGATGTTGCACCAATTCGTTTGCCGATCTCCTGTGTCATCCTATCCCCATTAGTGAACAGGAACCTGAGGTACTTAAACTCCTCCACTTTGGGCAGGACCCTGCCCCTCGTAAAGTGAGCATTTCACCCTTTCTCCATGCTTCCCTCTGGTATAACCTTTTTTTTTTAACTTGCCCTAAATAATTTATTTATTACTCTCAATGAAAATTGGTCCTCTCTGTTCCAGTCTGGTGCACCACGCTCCCATTTGGGATATCTAACAGCCACATTAAAAACAGATGAAGAAAAAACTGTCTTAATGGCTTTTTCACATATCTGGGAACAAACGTTTGTGACCAAACTCTTCATTTATTCTCAGTCTAGGACATTATATTGTGACAGAATACAACCTTGGTAAAGCGTACCTGTGTGCGTTTGTCGCCTGAACAGGTAAATACTGGTGACTGTGTTCCTGGCCACATAATTCTGCTGTCAGAAAAGCAATGGCCTCAGGCCCTGAGAGTTGTCTGCACTAAGTACTTCAGACAGGTCTGCTACCACTGAGCCATCCTGTGGGCTAACACACACAGGCACACAATGTGTGCATGTGCACAACCTCTCTACAAGCAGGGTGGATAACCAAGAGGAGGAGATACGGGATAGGAAATAAAGAGGGTAAAAAGGAGTAGCAACAAACTAATTCTTCGCACCAGTGATGCGGAATAGTACCGTGGAGGTGGAAAAAAAAACCGACAAAAAAGAAACAATGGAAAACAGAGGAGTCTATTTGACCAGCTGACGGACAACTGTAGTGTGTGTTAAACCAAACTCGGGGCACAGCACGTATACAGGACGTGAACTAATTTTATTAGTTTGCTAATCAAATCCACCTCTTGTGCCTCCTGACATAAGACAATAGAATTTGCTCCAGGGTCAGCAGGCTTATTATTCCCCCCTATACCTCCATTTCTTTTACCTTCTTTACCCCTTAAATCGACACTGTCGGCGAGATAATTAAGTTCTAGTGACTCACAATGTCCTCTGCAATTTTGAAAGTATTAAAGATAAGAATGTTCATGCCTTTAGTTAAAATAAAACATTGACACATGGTCTTAAATCTTTAGAAAAGTCTATACCAAGCATGGTATACTTTGTACATGTAATCATTTAAAGCCTCTCCTCAGGTACAAGGAATACTTTCACTACAGAAATAATTAATAAGAGGAAAAACTTTGATGGGGATCAAGCCAAATCTACACTCAACAAAAATATAAACGCAACACTTTCGTTTTTGCTCCCATTTTTCATGAGATGGACTTGAAGATCTAAAATTCATTCCAGATACACAATATTACCATTTCTTTCAAACATTGTTCACAAATCTGTCTAAATGTGTGATAGTGAGCACTTCTGCTTTGCTGAGATAATCCATCCCACCTCACAAGTGTGCCACATCAAGATGCTGATCTGACATCATGATTAGTGCACAGGTGTCCCTTATACTGCCCACAATAAAAGGCCACCCTGAAATGTGCATGTTGGTTTTGCTTTATTGGCGGTCTGGGGACTCAGAACCAGTCAGTATCTGGTGTGACCACCATTTGCCTCATGCAGTGCAACACATCTTCTTCGCATAGAGTTTATCAGATTGTCTGTTGTGGCCTGTGGAATGTTGGTCCACTCCTCTTCAATGGCTGAGCGAAGTTGCTGGATATTAGTGGGAACTGGTGCACGCTGTCGTATACGCCGGTCAAGCACATCCCAAACATGTTCAATGGGTGACATGTCCGGTGAGTATGCTGGCCATGCAAGAACTGGGACATTTTCAGCTTCCAAGAATTGTGATCCTTGCAACATGGGGCCGTGCATTATCTTGCTGAAACATGAGGTGATGTTCATGGATGTTTGGCACAACAATGGGCCTTAGGATCTCATCACGGTATCTCTGTGCATTCAAAATGCCATCAATAAAATGCGCCTGTGTTCTTCGTCCATAACAGATGCCTGCACATACCATAACCCCACCACCACCATGGGCCACTCGATCCACAACATTGACATAAGCAAAGCGCTCACCCACACGACGCCACACACACTGTCTGCCATCTGCCCTGAACAATGTAAACCGAGATTCATCCGTGAAGAGAACACTTCTCCAACATGCTAGACGCCATCGAATGTGAGCATTTGCCCATTCAAGTCTGTTACGGCGACGATCTGGAGTCAGGTTAAGACCCCGATGAGGACGACAAGCATGCAGTTGAGCTTCCCTGAGACGGTTTCTGACAGTTTGTGCAGAAATTGTTTGGTTATGCAAACCAATTGTTTCAGCAGCTGTCTGAGTGGCTGGTCTCAGACGATCTCGGAGGTGAACCTGCTGGATGTGGAGGTCCTGGGCTGGTGTGGTTACTCGTGGTCTGCGGTTGTGAGGCCGGTTGGATGTACTGCCATATTCTCTGAAACGCCTTTGGAGACGGCTTATGGTGGAGAAATGAACATTCAATGCACGAGCAACAGATCTGGTTGACATTCCTGCTGTCAGCATGCCAATTGCACGCTCCCTCAATGCTTGTGGCATCTGTGGCATTTTGCTGTGAGACAAAACTGCACATTTCAGGGTGGCCTTATATTGTGGGCAGTATAAGGTACACCTGTGCACTAATCCTGATGTCAGATCAGCATCTTGATGTGGCACATCTGTGAGGTGGGATGGATTATCTCAGCAAAGCAGAAGTGCTCACTATCACACATTTAGACAGATTTGTGAACAATGTTTGAAAGAAATGGTAATATTGTGTATCTGGAATGAATTTTAGATCTTCAAGTCCATCTCATGAAAAATGGGAGCAAAAACAAAAGTGTTGCGTTTATATTTTTGTTGAGTGTATTTCAATAGAATCACTGGACCGTTACCCGTCTATTCCCCGACAGTGTACCAGGTTATTATAGATAATGCGGCACTTCAAGTCACCCTTCATGCACAAAGGTGAAAGAAGGTAAATTTTTCCGGCCTTAAGACTGCATATAACTTCACTCTACCACTAAAAAGTCCTGTTGGTTATGATTGTACTGAAACAGAATTTCCATTTCAGATCAAAATATTTATGATAAAAACAAAGTTGATTAATTTTGATCAAATAAAAATCTCAAAATAACAAGAAACTTGATCATATTCGATCACTTCACAGATGAACAAAAAGTCCTCTTTATGGTACAATATTAAGTCTTAGAACATGGGAGTAGAGATGGAGGTAGCAGAGATGAAGATGCTGAGGATCTCTCTTGGAGTGACCAGGATGGACAGGATTAGAAATGAGTATATCAGGGGAACAGCACATGTTCGAGGTTTTGGTGATAAAGTCCGAGAGGCCAGACTGAGATGGTTTGGACATGTGAAGAGGAGAGAGAGAGTACATCGGAAGAAGGATGCAGGGTTTGGAACCACCAGGAAAGAGGACTAGAGGAAGACCAAAGAGGAGATTCATGGATACAGTGAAGGAAGACATGAAGGTAGTTGGTGTGACTGAAGAAGATGCAGAGATAGGGTTAGATGGAAGAAACCGACTTTCTGTGGCGACCTCTGAAGGGAAATGCCGAAAGAAGAAGAAGAAGAACATGGGAGTTCCTCTCCTCAATCATCAAAAGACAAGTTTCAACTAAAATGGGAAGAAATCTTGAAAAATAGCCTACATGCTCATCGTAACTTTTGACATCTTCCAGTTTTCTCTCTGCATTAAACGTTCCATTTAAAGATATTTGAAGGAGTTAATTACAGGATTCAGTTTAAGGAATAAATAAATAAATCAAAAATAAAATCACCAAATAGATGTCAAAGCTTGTGTCTTTGTGACAAAAATGTGATGATGCATTTACCCTTAACAAAGCCTTCTTCCATAAAGCTTCTTTTTGGTCTTCCTCTAGTTCCAAACTTTGTCATCCTATGCAACAAACCATTTTTCTTGCAACAAAAGCTCAGAGTTGTGATTGGGCAAGTTGTGAGGGTATTGAGGACCACTTCAGACCAAGTGACTTAAAACTAATACCTATGAAGTAACTAGAGCAAGGAATATCTCATTTTGTAAGTGGCGCTTTTTTCTGTTAATTCTAGAATTGTCACACCATACTTGTCATGCTTGCTGATGGTAAAGGAGGTGAAGTAGGATCCAGATGCAAAGCCAGTTTTATCCAGTATATTGCAGACATGCAGAACCAGACATAGAGCTCAGCAGGATGACTGACCAGTGGTACGAGCTCAGCAGGATGACTGACCAGTGGTACGAGCTCAGCAGGATGACTGACCAGAAGTACAAGCTCAACAGGATGACTGACCAGAGGTACAAGGTCGGCAGGATGACTGACCGGGGGTACGAGGTCGGCAGGATGACTGACCAGGGGTACGAGGTCAGCAGGACAAAGGACCAGAGGTAGGAACTCAGCAGGACAAAGGACAAGAGGTAGGAGCTCAGCATGATGAGGGACCAGAGGTATGAGCTCAGCAGGACAAAGGACCAGAGGTATGAGCTCAGCAGGACAAGGGACTAGAGGTATGAGCTCAGCAGGGCGAGGGACCAGAACAGCAAGGCACACCAGGAGCAGGGCGAGGGACCAGAGACGTAGGAAAATCATCATGGCTGCACGACAGAAACACCGCAGAGCGGGTTGCAGCAGGGGATGATCCGACCAGGAATTGAGGGACACCAGGGCTTAAATAATCCAGAGGGAAACATGACACCTGGGGATTGGGAGCAGGTTTATGCAAAATTAAGGCAGACTGCAGGATAGGAGGGAGGAAGTGTTCCAAATGAAGCGGATCATGACAATAATGATGTAAGAGTACTTTGGCCTGAGTGGTGAAACATTTTGTAAGTGCAGGCCAGAGGGCGAGTGGCGAGAGAAAACAATTGCACTCAGTGCTGGTCCATGGCAACCGTGAGTACAGCCTAAAAAAAAGTGCCACTCAATATTATGAGTGGATTGTGATCGTCACAATCAGCGTACTGGACATTTTCAAGATGAGAATTGCCTCCAAAACTACACGCCATCCCTCAGGCATCATTGACAAAGACAAGTGCAGAGTGTTAAAGAAGAACATGATCTGTATGCAGGGCAACACACCTCCAATAGCATCCAGAGTTTCACAAGTCATCAGAGGGCCAGATGACGACCCAGTTCAATAATCAAACTAAATTAGGTTTTTCTAAAATACTTTCCCCTGACCTGGTTGAAAAATGTTGTGAGAAAAAAAAAGTAGAGCTCACTTGAAATCTTTTACGTACCTCCAGCATTCAGGATGAACCAGTTGAGCAGGTCTCAGAAACAAAGACCAAATCTAGGATGTCCTTCAAGACATTATGTTCCTCCAATAATAACAAATCACATCTTTTTATACTTTGATAATTAATTTAAACGTGGCAAACATGTTCAAACTTTAATTTGCAGTTCAAATTCATTCAGACATTTTTCCAACAAATTTTCTAAACAAACTCAAATCAAATTTCTTTTCCCATTTAAAGTTATTTCTAAGATCTTTTTTTTTTTTTTTATGTCCCTGTTTTTCTACTTGATTAGTTTAGATAGTTCCATGTGTGTCCATATTTTAGAAGCATTTGTCACTGTTTTTATTGGATTAGGCAGTAAAATGATCTCCCCTGCATCCAAGTTTTATCTTCCATTAAACCCTCTATCTAGAGCATGCGTGAAATAATAGGCAACATGAATGAAACAAATTCCTTTTAAAGACGCCACTGGCTGTTCAGCTTGGCCTACTAACCTCATTACACGTCAGTTTGACAATACTCGAGTTTGTCTTTGCAGCCAAGTCCCAGAAGGGCTGCAGCCATACAGGTTTAATATATTAATACATGGATCAGGTGTGTTGGAGCAGGAATCCATCAAAAAGCAGCATGACTGGGGATTTTTATGGGAGAGATTTAAATAGGTGGAACCTGTGTAAAAGAGCTTATGCTTCAAAGGGCGTCTATTTTTTACACAAGCCAGTGGCAATGGGTACGGTATCCGTATCTCTAGCTGACTAACGATACAACGCTTTTGACCTGCAGTTGTTATCACATCTGTAACTCTAGCCAAGTGGAATGTGTGCTACAGCTATGTAGAGAACATAGAAAAAGGAAAGGAGCCTCAACGTTTTCGTGCAATGACTGAAATGAACCAAAAGTAGCATCGAGCCCTGTAGACGCCCCGCCATCTTGAACTAACAATAACCCGTGACTTGTAGCCACGCAAGAACATGTATGGTAACGAAAACCATCCGCTTATATCTATAACCTGTCATTCTGGGTGTACAAATGACACTTCCGTGGCTTGAGGAGACGGTGGCTCTGTGCTTAGAGCGTTCGCCCGTGGACCGGAACTTGACTGGAAGTTTGCGGGTTCGCATCCCACTGAGATCACGTCTTGAGTCCTTGGAGAAGACACTCAACCCCCCGTTTCTCCTACAATTGGTGCCGCCATAGGTGGCAGCCTGCTGCGGTGTGATGCAACACACAAATTTCCCGGTCAGGGATTAATAAAGTATATTTAAAAAAAAAAACAACTGATAAAAATTCAAAAGAACCATTAGTTATTTCTAAATATTTCAAACCTTTAATGACAACATAAAAAAGTCCCGAATTGCAAAATTTATTAAGTCCAGAAACGCCTCAAATCAGTAATTGTCCAATTATTTCATTAATATTTCTTCATTTTTGCAAGGTAATTTGGTAGTTCCTTTTTAATTTAATAAGTTTGAGAATACTGACCTGAATGAAAAAGGCCAACACGTCCAGAACAGAATGATTTATGAAGTGAGGAAAAAATAGGGCACGATGAAGAAAAAAAAAAAAGATTTCTTTCATAATTTTGGGAAACAAGCTGATTACTGAGGGAATTAAAACATCGGTGGTGATGTATTCTGTCAGTCACTTTGGTTTAGATAAAAAATGAATGAGTTCTTAAGTTAAATACATCTAAAGCTCAGTACAACCAAAATAGACTGATACGGGTCATGTCTGAAATCAAGAATCTACCGGGCTCTTCTCTCCAAAGCTTAATGTGGATATCTACCAGGTTTTCTCATCTTGTTTTGATCCAAATGGCTCTGACAGCCAGAGAGGAGAGAGATATCCACAGAAAAGGCTTCCTCTGTGAGGGGGTACACAAGCTTTTAAGCAGATGAGTGTTTGTGTGCCTATTCCGTTCCTTTCAAGGACAGTCTCGTTTACAATCTAACCTTGCAGCAGCTGAAATTGCTGTGTTGTCTGGCAGTAAATTGTGATTGGGATAAGCAGCATGCTCCTCAGTCCACTTCAACAGGGTCCAGCATCATTATAATACTGAGTTCTGAACAGGGAGGTTCAGGCAAAATTTTATTTTTTGAGGTTTCGACTTGTTTGATATTAGTCAAAAAACAAGGAGATCCCTCCTTTGTGTAGGTCTCCATGAGGTCTCTTCTCTCTCTTTTCCCACTGCTGTTTTTTTTTTTTTTTGAGAGGTCTCTTTTCCTTCGGAGAACGAGAGTCTTAGGGCTCGACTTAGTTTTAGAGTACATTTGTGTATATTTAGGGTTGTGGCAGCGATGACCTAAGTTGACCAAAAGTGGTTGCCTCACCAATGCCGCAAAGGGAAATCTGTCAAGTTGTGTACACATGTAGAACTCATTGAGATGGACAATAAATCCTACCTCACTGAAATGAAAGTTTAAAGAATTATATAACATTTGTCAGTAAAAATGTGCGATTTCCCCAAATCCTCTCACTCAGAGATAGAGTGAAGAGCTCTGGTATCCGGGAGGAGCTTGGAGTAGAGCCGTTGCTCATCCGGGTCGAGAGAAGCCAGATGGAGTGGTATGAGCATCTGGTCAAGATGCCCCCCGAGTGCCTTGCTGGTGAGGTGTTCCAGGTACTTCTCACTAGGAGGAGACCCAGGGGCAAGCGCCAGACCCGCTGGAGAGATTATGTCTCACAGCTGGCCTAAAAGGCCGAAGCAGAGGAGAAATGGGCCAAGCAATTCAGACCCACACTCACCCCGATGAGACTGTGGACTTGAGTGGAGGGTATTGGCCACCCACCCAGCTAGGTGCAAATGAGGTCACCTCTGCAGGAGACTCCCCACACCTTGAAGCACTGGCATTCCTGATTCAGAGACCTCCAAACTACAGGGCAGATGTGCCATATGTTCCAGTCGGCAGTAGGTAAGCTCAGCGGGCGCCGGAAGCTAAGGTGCAGACCAAAAGGAAAGCAAGCGTTCCACCGACCTAGGAGCCCCCCCACCATCCAGCATTTTGATAGCTTTTGAAGCAGGTTTGTGCATGTGTTGGCCTCTCTAAAATGTCCTTCAGCTAATTGGAGTCCATTGTTGTGACAGTCTCTGGGCATCATGAGGCATGAAGTGTCTGGCTATCATCTGACCAGGAACACTAGATAACCTTTCACTGAGAGTGCCCTTCATATAATATCCCTCTCGAGGCTTATTTGTGGAAAATAGATGAAATATCTGGAAACAAATAGTACCATCACTTTAGTTTATCTTTTGTTCTCACCACTTCACAGCACGCCAAAGCTCTTATAGAACAATGATTAGATTGGCACTCTTTTTCATGGTACCCACTGTGAATCAACCAAACAGAGAAAAGGTGGATTCAGACTTCACAGTTATTTTAGAGATTTATTTTCCTTCAGCTTTTCCTTTCAGAGGAAAATCGGCTTCTTTCATCTGACCTTGCCTTTTTCGTCATCTTGTCTCACATCAACCACACACATGCCCTGCTACACTAAATCTCTAAATGTCCTTTTTGGTCTTCCTCTAAGCCTTCTACCTGGCATATCCTAACTCGGCATATTTTTTCTGATAATTCCCTCTCTTTTTTCTGGAACTGTCCCCAACGGTTGATTTTAAGGTTCTTTTAATGGTTTATAAAAGTCTTAATGGTCTTCGGCCTTCTTATTTATCTGACCTTCTTGTGAGATACAACCCCTCACAGACCCTGAGCTCCTCTTATACCGGCCTTTTAGTAATACCAAATGTTAGAACAAAAATTCCCGGTGAGGCCTTGTTCCAACATTATGGTCCTTGCCTGTGGAACAGCCTACCAGAGGAACTCAGGGCCGTAGAAACTGTTCATGTTTTTAAGGCTGAAAACTCACCTTTTTAACTTGGCTTTTACTTGATTTTTATTTTTTACTTAAGATGATTTTATGAATTTAATGAAGTCTGTTTACTGTTTTTACACAGTTTTATTTTCTGATTTCTTAAATAGATTTCTATTTCTTAAATAGTTTTTAACCTGTTTTACTGGTTTTGGTTTTTATTCTATTGTTTTATTCTGTCTTCTTTCAGTGTTTCCTCATGGGGATCATCCATTCCACGAGTTCTGCCTGCTCAATCTGTGGGGTCTTCTCTGTGGGGGTCTGACTGGCCTGGGTGGTGCAGGTGCCTCACTTTTAACCAGGTGGTTTCTGTGGGTCCCTGTGTCTCTTAGAGCTGGGTGGACCCCTGTGGTTTTGGCCGCTGCAGTCATGGACAGGCTGACTCCTGGTGTGGATCGATCCCCAGTTATTGTTTCCTCACAGCATCAGGTTGGATGCTTATTTTTATTTCAGTTAAAGAGACAGAAGCTAGCGGTTCAGGTGAAATGGGAGTGGGGAAGAATGGGCATATGAGGGCTGGGGTTGGGGGGCTGGGTGAACGTTGATGCATGTGTGCAGTGTTTTGTGTGAGTGTGTGATTTTTGATGGATGCTTGTTTTTTTACTGTTTTTTTTTAATGATCTTGATTTAAATGTTGTTTACATTTTTATTTGTTCTGTTCAGCATTTTGTGTTACTTTGTGATGGAAGAGTGCTTTATAAATAAAATTGGATTTGATTTTAATTTAAACATCTCATTCTGGACTCTCCGACTTTATTTCAAAAACTTTTATGGGTTCAATTCAACTAACTTCCTGCCACACACAAAATATACTCACCGTCCTACATTTAACACACTAAAAGGGGACAAAGTCTAAAAAACCACAGGAAAGAAAACTTTGAAAATGTTTTTACCCCCGAGGACGCACACGAGATAGACAACAATGGGGACAACAACAACAATGGCTAAAAATATAAAAAGAAAGACCTCCCTCCCTTTTTTTTCCTAACTTCCACTAGCAACCAAGCTGAGAATGAGAATCTCAGTTCCTGAGAGGTTTATTAAAAACGAAGGAACCCACCAGTCAGTCCTTCGGAAAGCTGGCAGGTACCTGGATCAGCACACACGGGTACACAAACACATCATGTCCCTGATCTCCTCGTAATGACAGGTTTTGTTTTGCATGGCCAGGTATCGGAACAGGAGGGCAAGGGAGCAGGTGGTACGGAGAAACAACTCAGCCAGGTTGCAGCTTTTTGTGCCATTTGGCACTGTCAACAAGCACACCCCTCTTCTCCCTCCACAGTTTCACCATCCAAGGATATACTGTACATCTTGTTCTTGTTGATCCGGAAAGGGTAAGAAAATCCAAAGATAAATCAGTCCGACGTGACATGATTTAAGGAAACTTTAATACTAAAGTATAGAACAGAAAGTGCGTGAGAGGGTGACAAGATAGACTTAAGTGAATCAGGAGTGAAACATGATGAATCAGTTTTAGTTGTAGAAGAACAAAAGAAAAAAAAAGAGATTTTCATCCTTGACTGAACCCATTCAGTCAGACTTCACGAATGACATGCATGTATATTTCATAAAAAGCCTGAGTGGGACTGTGGTTGTCAATCCTGTCAGGAGGAGAAAAGCAGGGAGTTTGTGTGCATCTCCTGAGAGAAGAATGGCTGGGAGATGTACGAGGAGGATGAGTAGTGACCTTCATCTTTACAGCTGAACAATTCTGCTGAGCCCGTGGCTTCTGGGGCATGAAAGGACAGCCGATGATGAGGGCAGAACTGTCTACAATGCCAAATTAAAGAATTTTATCAGTTAAAATCTCCAAAGTTGCACCATTTATGCTGCATCGCATGCCATCAGAAGGCAGATTTCCAAAGAGGGTAGTGAAGGCATTGTACTGTGCGTGAAAAGCAACGAGTTAAATGTAGCCTACGGTTAAGTTGTTGGGATTTTTAAAATTAAATTGGAGATATTGCACTGTCCTGGGTAATCAAAAAAAAAAAAAAAAAAGCTGGACATGTGGTTGGCTCACCCCTCGCCTTCGTGGAGGAGGTAGCAACAAACTCCTGCAACCCCGTCGTTCAAAGGAACGGTACAGAAAATCCTTTTTACCCTCCTCCATCAAACTATTTAACCTTTCACTTTCAAACCTGTAATTACTTGCCATTCAAAACGTTGTATGAGATTGTATAAACGTAACACTGCTGCACTAAAATTTCCCTTCGGGGATAAATAAAGTATTTTCAATTCAATTCAATCATTCTCATCTCATAGCATCTGTATATAGCAAAAAATGGTACCATTTGTTGGCTCAGAAATGCAAAATTTGCCCAAATAAAGATACATCTATTCAGGTTGACTTCAGTTTTTGACGCTTCTGCTCTGTCCTGCCCTCTGAGAGCATGCATGACACAGCGTAAAACGACATTTGAGGTGCTTTGAGTATGCTGCATCACAATTTACCGCTTTTTATTTTATATTTGAATTTAGGTGCTTTTATTTTGTGTTTCTTCTTGGGGCGACATGTTCCTTGGCACAATCATCTAGAAATCCCATTTTCCTTTTCATATGGTTACAATAACGAATACTTGATAACATATTGAAGCTCTGCCTCCAAATACCAACTAAGTTGGCAGAAAAACAATGAGAAATACTTTAAATCTGCCATTTCTGGTCCAAAGCCAAGGATTACCAAAAGAGAAGGGTGAGCGAGACTGACTATGCAGAATTATGCTACAAAGAAGTAGCTTAAACAAAGTGGAAAAAAGGCTTTATAAAGAAGAAAAAAAAGAGACCGCAGGTATCTGTGATTATAAGTTGTCTAATACCCTCAAATTTAAATAAGTGTTGATAAAACATTTAAAACACCTTTGGCCCTATAAGTGATATTCAGAAAAGATTATTTAATTATTAATTTCAGAATCAGAATATACTTTAATCATCCCACACATGGGAAATTAGTGTGTCACAGCAAAAACTTCCTGTCTGCTAAGTGAGTCGTTGTAGAGCCCCATCACAAGATTTAGAGTTAAAGTTACTCCAAGATGTTTAAATTATGTTATTTTGGCAATTTTCTTCATTTTAACGTAGAGTTTATGGGTAGATTTATTAGTTTTACTCATGTTTAAGTGAAGATGAGATTGCTTAAGTCATCCAGAGAAATCTTTTAAAGCTCTGGAGAGTTTCTCTGCTGCCATCTCTCCTTATTTATTAGGAGTATATAACACTGAGTCATCAGCATAAAGTTGTAACTGTACACCCTAGGAGTGCTCGGTAAGATCTTCAAGATAAATGATAAAAAGCAAGGGCCTCAAAACAGACCCCTTGAGCACCACCTTTGTGTTCTTCAAATATCTTGAGTAGGTTCCTTTCCGTCATCTTCTGGTTGTTCCAGGGTCGGGTCGCGGGGGCAACAGCCTCAATCGGGTAGCCCAGGCCTCTCTCACCTCAGCTGCATCCTCCAGCTCACCCGGAAAGATCCCAAGTCGTTCCCCGGCCAGCAGTGAGACATAGTCTCTCCAGCGGGTCTGGGGTCTGCCCCTTGGTCTCCTCCTGGTGGGACATGCCCGAAACAACTTGCCCGCGAGGCGCTCAGGGGGCATCCTGACCAGATGCCCGAACCACCCCATCTGGCTCCTCTCGACCTGGAGGAGGAGCAGCTCGACACCGAGCTCCTCCCAGATGGCAGAGCTCCTCGCCCGATCTCTGAGTGAGAGCCCAGCCACCCTGAGGAGGAAGCTCATTTCGGCCGCTTGTACCCGCGATCTCATTCTTTCGTTGGAACGTAGATCGACTTGTAAATCGAGAGCTTTGCTTTTCAGCTCAGCTCTCTCTTTACCACGACGGACCGATGCAGCATTCTAATTATTGCTGATGCCGCACCGACCCGCCTGTCGATCTCCCGCTCCATCATTCCTCCACTGAACAAGATATATCCTTATATTTGACAGTCCATCCATCCCATAAAAGAAGCTTTCCAATAAAAAAAAAATAGTGATTAACAAAATCAAAGACTTTATTTAAATCTAAAAAATAGTCAATCGTAGGTCATGTTTGTTCTGTAATTGTTCAGTTGAACAATTTTTTTTTACACCAAACTAAGGAGGGTGTATATTCGTTATTGCTTGAATTTAGATGCACATTTCTTATAAGGTGCCGTTCCGTCGTCTTCCGCTTAGCCGGGGTCGGGTCGCGGGGGCAACCGCCTCAGACGGGAAGCCAAGGCTTCTCTCGCCCCAGCTGCATCCTCTAGCTCACCCGGAAGGATCCCGAGTCGTTCCCCAGCCAGCTGTGAAACATAGTCTCTCCAGAGTGTCCGGGTCCGGGGCCATGGGGTCGGGTGGAGGAGATGGCCGGTCAGATCCTCAGCTGCATAAGCTAGCTCTACTGACATGGAATGTTACTTCTTATAAGGTGTTGCACAAAAACAGTCTAAGAATCTCAGGAACAGTGTGAGGACTAAACTGGTGGGCCAGTCTACCTGACACTAAGACAAACTTCTATCCTGATAGCATTCATGTCCAGAATAAAGTGGGACTTTTTTTAAGCTGTAAATTTAACAACTTCAATTATTTAATTGGCACTCCTCCCTTTCAGATTAATTCACAGCAACTCTAGTCATTTTTTATATTTAATATGAATGCCTTTGACTTCCTAATGCATGAATTGGGAATATAAATAAATTTTCCTTGCCTAATTAAGAGTGTGAAGTGAAATGTTTTAATTCTGTGTTTAATGCCTCTCTGCAGACGGTGATTCAAGATGTTATTTAGAAAAATTTTGAGTTGTTAAAGCATTACACAAAAGTGTTGGAATCAAAGCCTTTACATAAATCTAAATTGATAAGAAGAAACAGCAGGTCTCTCCACCACCTGGTTTTTTCTCTGCATGACCTTTCACTTTCCCCATTTAGCACAACACACGCCCTTAAACTGTGAATTACCTCAGAACCTTCACACACAAGCAGTCCCACGCAACAGGCCATCCTGAGGTCTGGCTTCCTGTTGCAATCAACCAATCTGTCAATATCCTTCCCTTCTTTTTGTCCTCACTGCTGTGCTGTAAACACAAGCAGATAAAATATCTCGCTATCGAGCTTATGCATTTCCCCTCGCTTCAATCAGGCCCTACCACAGCTCTCTAAGAAACAACAATAGAAACTCTTGACGTTTCTCGGTCTTAACTCACGCTTTGCTGTCCATGTTTGCTTTGTATGCTCTCTTTGAATTCTCTGCCTGCAATCACTCTATCCTTGACAGTCCCCAGCTGGCATGGTCTTCTGCCAGAAGAATAGCTACACTTGAAATCCCTCCAAAATCCCTGTCATGCTCCTCTCTTTTGTTCACTGGCCTGTATTTTTTCCTTAACTTTGTCAATCTTTCCGAGTTTTAGACCTTCGTTTCCTCATTCACACGCTGCCTGGCAGTACAGGCATGCTCCACTTTCAATTGTTTTGAGTCCATATCACTTTGCTTCATTGCCACTTTGGCATAGTGAATTGTGCCCTGCAAACAATTGCCCCAGCTTACATCATCTGAAAAGCTTACATTTACTTTCCATTTTTACACCATCTTTAAGCCACATGTGCAGTGCCCTGAATATCAATTTTGTCATGCCGTTTTTCTCCCACATGAGTATTTTTTTTTGTGGCAAATATTATATGGATATCCTGTCCAGTGTTGTGACAAGTAGAATGATAATCTGTATGTCAAGTATTGCTGGGCAGTTTTGCTCTGCCAGGGTCAGCGCCATGTGCCGACCCTGGCAAGCCCTATTTAATCTTTTAATTTGCTTATTTTAAATGCTTTACATTCAAAATTAACAAGCCTTCTGTGTTGATTTGATACTAAGGTCCCTTTCAGGTCCTTAGTATTCCCTGGACCTAACAGGGAATACTAAGAATGGGAGAAAAGGGGGGCGGGAGAAAAGTGAGAAAGAATGGGATGGGGTACAGAAGAAGAGAGCAGAACAAAGTGAAGAAAGATGCTATAATTACGACCAACCTATTGGATTATCTGGAGGAAGAAACAACAAAACCTTCTATAACAAATGATGTAGAACACATAAACACGTTACTAAAGCTATAATATTATTGGTTAAAAGCTAGGAACATAGCAGACAGCAAACAGTGTGGCACAGTGTGCGAGTGTGGGTGTGAAAGTACATGCAAGCTCCCGATATGAACCATGTGCTTCCATGGCTTTTTCAATAGCTGTGCTGCTTCCAAATTTTGATTTGCTTCAAAGCAAACGACCAATCACATTTCACCCATCGTTTACTGCCAGTTAGGCTACAATCAGTGGAGCTCCCGTGAAGCCTTTCAGAATCCGTTCTGCTGGCTCTCTCTACTCAAAGTGGATGGAAAAAAATCCTAACCAGATTTCAAGCTGAACATCTCGAATTGCCATTTTCAGGCCTGCCAATTGGCTAGTTAGACAGCATACCAGGTAAACCAACAAACGTCGGTGGTAGGTTATGTTAATAGAAATATTTTGTAATTGTAAAACCTTTATTTATTGGCAAACAATAGCTGAAGGAAGAGATCTAAGAACTGATTTACTTTCAAGGCCAACCCTTCAAAAGAAGTTGAACAAAACAAAAATCCAAGCAGGTAGGAACAAGGAGCTGATTGATGAAAATGAAGCACTACTATGTGCCCTTTGTGCGAAATGCGCAGCCTGCCACTTATATACACACACGCAGTACAAATATGGAACCTTGTGATCAGTTATATCGGAGATACTAAGTCGGACCACATGTTGATTGGTACATTTGCTTTAGAGTTTAAAAGTTTTCTGTGAGGCATCTCATGGTATGTCCTGAATTATTATACAAATGGAACTCAAGCATCATCAAGATCATTGCTTTGGTTAGGGTTATCTCAGGGTTTTTGGATTCCTCAAATCAGTTTGTCAGTTGAGCCCAATTACAGAAAAAACTCCTGAAGGCTGTTCCACATTATTAAATCTGGGAGAAAAAAAATCACTCTGCTGCTAGGGAGCAAAAAATAAGTGGATGAAAACATTTCACTTTTAACAAAAACATACTCGTTTAAGATTAGTTTCTGATTTGGTATACTAATAAAGTATAATGATAGTTCATCTGCATACAATGATACTCTCTGCCTCCCTCTGAATTCCACTTATCGATTGCAATGTCTTAAACTTAATAGAATCAGACACAAACTTCCGTAAAAGCAAATGTTAACCTGTTAATAGTCAAGCTCTCCAAATGCAAGTCAGTGTCTTATCATTTCAATGATCTATAAAAGGTAGAAGAGACAATCAACATCTCTATCAAACAAATTTCAGTCGGCTTCAGTAAAATACTTAATTAAAAATGGAAAACACTCTGCCTATTCTTAGCAGAGAAGACAAATTATATCAAACTACCAGTACTGCCAAAATTTCTTTTATCCTTTTCAAAGTATCCTAGACTTCCTCTACAAATCATTTTCATAACTCTGGCTACTGCTTTTATTTCATATACAGCTTGGATTCCTACAGAAATAAAAAAAAAATTAGGCCGGAGTTGTCTTTTCTAATTTTTGTTACTATTATTGGGAACAAGTTTGTGTAATCTCTCATTCATCCAGGAGTGATCCATCATAGAAAAGCCTTCAAAGTTGTCTTCTTGACATTGAATTTAATCGAGAAGTTTTGACTTCCATCTAGAAATATTTTTCAATCTGATCAAATGGTTTGAGAACTGGTTCTATATGAACTAACCCAAATTTGCACAAAACTCTAAAGAAGGAGCTGACCCCAACAAACCTGTTACAAATTGTGTTTTTTTTTCTTTGACAGATTATGCAACGTGTTTACAAAGTTAGGGGTGAGTCTAATAGTTGTCTAATTACCATCTATTTTTTACACCGAAACTGACAATCAGTTCGATTCGCCCCTATTGTACATGTCCTAAAAAGCCTGTGAACTGAAACTTGTCCTTCAAAGAGATCGCGATTATTGGGCTTGGTTTTGCATTGGCTTTGCATGCTTGATACAGACTGGTGCCCTTCTTTTTTATTTTGAGGGTTTTTTTTTTTGTTTTATTTTCTGGTTTCTTGGTTTCCTTTTGTCCGCAGGATTCCTCGGCTTGGGTCATGGTGGATTCGAACTAGGGCCTCCCGGTCATCAGATGGATATTTTACTACTAAGCCAACGCCTCCTGTCCGCATCCTTCATTTTAACATCTATCAGGGTCCTGGTCACTTCTAGTCTGCCAGTTTCTCTTCTTACATATTCAGTTGTCATAAATACACTTAAGATTTGGTTTAAACCCAAGCTCCCCAAAATAGCCAGAAACCAATAATTGCATTTAAGCGAGTGAAATACTTTCTTTTCTTGTGCCAGCCTTTAGATCTATATTAGAGAGAGAAAAAAAGATAAATCTATATGGCACCACAAACATTTCCCTTAAAGATTAGATGAAAAAATAACTATTTAATTGAGCCTGGAAGCAAACTGCGAACCTTGCCTCCATAATAATTTGAAGTTTGTCCAACTAGTCGACACATAAGTCTCCTTCATTTGAAAATCAAGATTAAAGGGTCATAAAAAGGAATGCTTTTCTTATTAATGAAAGATCTTGAGTTTTTCCCGTCAGTATTGCTTATAATTGAAATTCGATTTCATCGCATACTGAAATATCTCAGCCAGAGATGTTATTGACCTGCTGCTGTGAGCATCGCGCTTTGCTATTGATTCAGCAGTGACCACATTTGTGGCTGTGAGTAAATGATCAAAGCAAACAGCCAAGCGAGACCAAACTCTTTCCTTCGTCTCATGTCAGACCTGCCCCCCCTGCTCTATTATCACATTCACCACTCCCAACACATTTTCAAAGATTGCATCTTCAGAGAGGCTAATGATGAAAATGTGTTTCATCCTTTGAGCCATGAGATGCTCCCTGAGGATGAGTGATAAAGGATAATAATGACAAACAACCCTGAACAATCTGCACAACCTAAATACTCAAGATGCCTGTAAAGTTTGCACATAGATGCCTTTTTCTTTTTTACAATGATGGCTGATAGTTTGAATGCATCTCATCATTAGGTAAGAAACACAGAAACTGTACTGGATTTGCTAAGATACACATCACTGTAGCCTTTTTTTGTGTTGTTGAAGGTGCATTTGGAAAAAGAGCCGAGACAGCAGTCTAACAAAGTTGCGGAATGAGAAAGCAACAAAAAGAAAGCTCTGCAGAAAAAAAAAACTGAAGGTGGGAAAGGCATTTCCAAAGTCATAAACAGGGCCTGGGGGAGCTTCAGTGAGAAACATAACAAGTACTTCGTCCCGCTCATAAACACACACACTTACTGTAAGGCAGTAATGGAGTAACAGTGCTGAGATTTCTGCAGGGATAAACCATATGGAGCAGAAGCTGACAGCAAGTTGTACACCAGGGCGTATAAACTACATTAAAAATAAAAAATGTAAAAAAAAGCTGAGTCTGACGCTTTGCTGGAGCTCGGTTTACTATAGAGGCCCCCAGTCATCTGGTGTGGCTGCTTACCACACATTATATAAGAAAAAGATAGGGCAAGTTTATGTGTGTAATAAATCATTCAGAGAAATTCAAAGTACTGTAGAGAAACAAAACCAAGCAAGACATGAAACAGTAAGATCCAATCAAAACAGAACTATACGCATCGGTTCGTCGTGGTAAAGAGAGAGCTGAGCCGAAAACCAAAGCTTTCAATTTACAAGTCGATCTACGTTCCCACCCTCACCTATGGTCACCAGCTGTGAATGGTGACCGAAAGAATGAGATAGTGGATACAAGCGGCCGAAATGAGCTTCCCCCGCAGGGTGGCTGGGCTCTCACTCAGAGATTGTGTGAGGAGCTCTGCCATCTGGGAGAAACTCCGTGTCGAGCCGCTCCTCCTCCAGGTCGAGAGAAGCCAGATGGGGTGGTTTGGGCATCTGGTCAGGATGCCCCTCGAGCGCCTCGCTGGTGACGTGTTTCTGGCACGTCCCACCGGGAGGAGACCAAGAGGCAGACCCCGGACCTGCTGGAGAGAATATGTCCCACAGCTGGATGAGGAATGACTCTGGTCCTACCGGTTGAGCTGGAGCATTCAGCTATGATGAGAGAAACCTGGGTTTCCCGCCTGCGGCTGTTGCCCCTGCTACCTGGCCCCAGATAAGCGGAAGACAACGGAACGGAACAGAACTATATGGTTAAAATTAGGTAGAAAAAAAAACATTAAAAGCTCTCCAGAGAAAAAATGTCCAGTCACAAGTTTGGACGTAAACATTTTTAAAGTAGAGACCTCTCTAACATTTCCAGCAGACTGGTCTAGATTTTAGCAGCTTCACGTCCCTTAGCTCTCACGTTGGCTCTAACTCTGGGCACCCAGTTTCTAATGAGAACGTGAACAAATCCTCACCCCTGTAGGAAGGATGTTCATTTCAATTTAAGATCTGATTTGGACGGACCTTAAATTTCAACAAAAATTTTAAGAGTGGGTTTCATGCATAAGTCTACTGTTCTAGCTTTCTACCATTTTTAAACGTTATCATATTTCAAGTAGTTTTCTATTTCAATCATGCATGTTTGACTAGTTCTCCCATCCAGTATTCACATACTATTCAAATGCCAGATTGTTCTTTGCCACCATGTTTTTGTTTCTCCACCATGCCTGGATTGTAACGTCTCTAGGAAGGATTTGTTTCGCAGCAGTGCACATGCTCTGCTCAACTTTCAGTTCCAACACAAAGAGAAATTTTTATGTAAATGCATGAAAAAGTCGATCAAAGAATGTCCTAGCTTTGCTAACTCTACATGTTAGCAAAGCTAGGACATTCTAGCTTTGCTAACACCATGCTCCCTCCCACCATGCAGGGAGCAGGGGGGGAAGTAGGCAGGAATTCAGTGTCAAAAACCAAAAAAAAGTGTATTAATAAGCTTTTTTATAGGAATCAAAACAAAAGACATCTCCCCCTAAACAACAAACTGATGCTGTTCTACTTTTTTTTTTTTTAAATCCGGCTATGTCTCTCCCTCAATGGCGAAATTACTTTGGTCATTGCACCGCAGCAGCCAGCCATGACGGCACCGATGGTATGAGCAACTAGGTCAGATGTGGGCGAATTACGACCCGGGGGCACAGGTGGCCCATTAAACATTTTAATACGGCCCGCCAAACTTGAAAAAATTAAGTAAACAAAGAATGTTGATGTTTTATTTTCCCTGAAATTCTGATGTTTCCTCACTAGATGGCGCACTGTAGATATATTAGCTTTGTTGAGAATACACCAATACTGCTCCAATTAAACTGTGTGTGTGCGTGATGCGCACGCTGTCAAAATAAATACTGCGCAGATATGGAAAGCCATTGCGCACAATACACCCACGTAAACAAGCGTGATAGATATTAAAATCAGAATCAGAATCAGAATCAGAATGCTTTTATTGCCGTGTCAGTGAAAAACATCAGAGACTAGGAACTTGTTCTGGTACTGGTGTGCAAACATATAAAATAAAAATAATAAAAATAAAATAAATAAAAATAATAATAATTTTTACAAAACTAAGAGTGCTCAGAAGAAAAAGAAAAGTAGTGCAATGTCATGGAAAATAATAGAAAATAATAAAGATAGTGAAGTGACAAGAGGGAGGTGACTAAGAGATGTGGGGATCCAGGTTATAAAGAGTTCATAAGTCCAACGGCAGAAGGGAAGAAGCTGTTTTTGTGGCGGGACGTTCTGGTCCGAATGGACCGGAGCCTCCTGCCCGAGGGGAGTCGCTCAAAAAGTCCATGTCCAGGGTGGGAAGGGTCAGCTACTATCCGACCTGCACGCCCCCGAGTCCTGGAGACGTACAGGTCTTCGAGAGATGGAAGGCTGCAGCCGATCACCTTCTCTGCGGAGCGCACAATGCGCTGCAGTCTGTGTTTGTTCCTGACTGTGGCTCCAGCGTACCACACGGTGATGGAGGAGGTGAGGACAGACTCGATGATGGCTCTGTAAAACTGCACCAACATCTGGGCGGGCAGCTTGGCTTTCTTCAACTGCCGCAGAAAGTACATCCTCTGCTGGGCCTTTTTGATCAGGGAGCTGATGGATGGCTCCCACTTTAGGTCCTGTGTGATGGTAGTGCCGAGGAAGCGGAAAGAGTCTACAGTGGTGATGGAGAAGTCTGTCAGTGCAAGGGGGGTGATGGGAGCTGTGACTTTCCTAAAGTCCACGATCATCTCCACTGTCTTCTGAGCGTTGAGCTCCAGGCTGTTGTTGCTGCACCAGGACACCAGCCGGTCTACCTCCATCCTGTAGGCCGACTCATCGCCATCAGAGATGAGCCCAATGAGTGTGGTGTCATCTGCAAACTTGATCAGTTTGACAGAGTCATGGCTGGAAGTGCAGGAGTTGGTGTACAGGGAGAAGAGCAGGGGAGAGAGGACACAGCCCTGTGGAGATCCTGTGTTGATAGTCCGAGAGGTGGAGACATTCTTCCCCAGCCGCACGCACTGCCTCCGGTCTGTTAGGAAGTCAGTAATCCACCTGCAAGTGGAGTCAGGCACGTTGAGCTGAGAGAGCTTGTCCTGAAGCAGGGTAGGGAGGATGGTGTTGAATGCAGAGCTGAAGTCCACAAACAGGATCCTGGCATAGGTTCCCGGGGAGTCCAGGTGCTGCAGGGTGAAGTGGAGGGCCAGGTTGATAGCGTCGTCTACAGACCTGTTGGCTCTGTAGGCAAACTGCAGAGGGTCCAGAGAGGGAGAGGTGAAGTGCTTGAGATGAGGGAGGACCAGGCGTTCGAATGACTTCATGACTACAGACGTAAGCGCCACAGGCCTGTAGTCATTAAGTCCAGTGATACGGGGCTTCTTGGGAACAGGAACGATGGTGGACCGCTTGAAGCAGGCTGGAACGTGGCATGTCTTCAGCGAGGTGTTGAAAATGTCTGTGAAAACTGGAGACAGTTCCTCAGCACAGTGTTTCAGGGTGGCCGGGGAGACACCATCTGGGCCCGAAGCTTTCCGAGGGTTTTGCTTGCGGAAGAGCTTGAGCACATCCTGTTTTGTCACCAAGAAAGCAGTGGAGGGGGAGGGCTGGTCAGCTGGAGTGACCTCTGTTGTTAATTGGGTGGGGGATGGGAGTGGCTTCAAAGTGTCTGAAGGTTGTTGATCAGTGAGGGGGGAGGAGAGTGAGACATCAAACCTGGCATAGAAGGTGTTGAGTTTCTCTGCCAGTTGTAAGTCATCAGCAGCATGTGGGGCTTTCGGCTTATAGTTTGTAATTTGCCGAAGTGATCTCCAGACAGAGGCGGTGTCATTGACAGAGAATTGCTCCTTCAGACGTTTATTGTACCTGGATCTCGCCTGCTGTATCTCTCTCGAGAACCGGTAGTTAGCGCCTTTGTAGCTCTCTCTGTCATTGGCTCTGTGAGCTGCTTCCTTTTCCCTCCTGATCTGTCTTAGTCTGGGTGTGAACCAGGGTTTGTCGTTGTTAAATCTTACCCTGGTTTTTGATGGAATGATGCTGTCCTCACAGAAACGTATGTATGACGTCACTGTGTCTGTGTAGTCATCCAGACTATCTGTGGCAGCTCTAAACACACCCCAGTCTGTTGTGTCCAGACACATACGAAGCTCGTCCACAGCTTCGCTGGTCCACTTCTTGGAAGTCCTCACTGCAGGTTTAGAAAGCTTCAACTTCTGCCTGTATGCCGGGATGAGGTGAACCATGTCGTGATCAGAGAAGCCCAGAGCAGCTCGAGAAACAGCCTTGTAGGCTTTACTGGCTGTAGTGTAGCAGTGATCCAATGTGTTCTTTTCCCTGGTTGGGCAGTTTACAAACTGTCTGTACTTTGGGAGTTCCTGGCTCAGATTTCCCTTGTTAAAATCCCCAAGGATAATAACTAGAGAGTCCGGGAAGTTTTGCTCCACACACAGAATTTGGTCCGCGAGCGCGCGTTGGGCCTCGTGCACGTTTGCGCATGGCGGAATGTAAACAGCAGCCAGAATGAATGAAGCAAACTCCCGTGGAGAATAAAATGGTCTACAGTTTATAAAGAAGTATTCCAGAACCGGAGAGCAAAGCTGGGAGATCACAGACACATCCGAACACCAGGAGTGGTTGATGTAGAAACAGAGCCCTCCACCTTTTGTTTTTCCACCGGAGAAATCCCTCTGTCTGTCAGCGCGGAAGAGCTGAAATCCCTCCAGCTGAAGCGCGCAGTCCGGGATCTGCTCGTTGAGCCATGTCTCCGTGAAGCATAGAACACAAGAGGAAGAGAAGTCCCTGTTTCGTCGCATTAGCAGCGCTAGCTCGTCCATCTTGTTGGTAAGTGAGCGGACATTGGAGAGAAAAAGGCTCGGCAAAGGCGTACGCGAGCCACGTCTGCGGAGACGAAGGAGGACTCCCGCACGCTTTCCTCTCTTCCGGCCTTTCACTTTTTTAGCCAATATTTGGACTAAATCTGCCGCAACCGCTAAAAAAACTGGTAGTAGGTCCGTGGGGGTCATAGTCCTGAGATTTAAGAGCTCTTCACGAGTGTAAGAGCACGCTGATACACCATTTACCAACAAAAACAGAGAAAAAAGGTTGCACAGAAGTACCGAGGCAGCCATGTTGGACGGCGCCATCTTGAAAAAAAAACAAAAAAAAAAAACAAGCGAAATTTACATCAAGCATTTAAAATTCAAACTTAGCGCCGCGAAATGCGCGTTTTAAACAGCAATCACACTAGATTTCAAACCTAGATTTGAAATTTAATGCTCTTGATATAACATAAACGCGCTTGTTTAAAATCTAGCGCACCATTCTATCGGTCTAATCTAGCGGTTATCAAAGTATGCCAACTATCTGCTCCTGTTCCGGACCCCTTGTCAAATGTTAGAACTCAATGTGACCCGCGAAACAATAAGTTTGCCCACCTCTGAACTAGTGTCTGCTCCAGGGACAGGCATGGGTCCAGTGTGAATCGAAGTGGCTTCTCCCGGTCCAAGGATGGACATTCTACCACTGAGCCAACGCCTCCAACGCCAGTAAATATTGAACTTGAGTTTATAATTAGATTTCTAGTTTTGTTCAAAGCTTTTAGTCAAAAAGATTTAAGGCGACCGCAGATTATTCTTTCAGATTATTTTGTATTCAGATGTAAAAAAAAAAAAAAAAGCCATCATTCACACTTTCATTTGTTGGATGTCGTAACAAAACAAATCCATAGGTCCGTAATCACTTGCTGAGAGTCAGATAGAAACCAGAGTGTCATCTGCATAAGAAGTTATGCAGACCTCTCTCTCATCCCCCTCTTTAATTTATAAAAAGTATTGAAGTTATCAGAAGTATGTTGAAAGACCAGCATAGGAAACAAAAAAAGCACACAGTATCTCAGTAAGAATGGAAGAGTGAGGATGTATTTCAGATTTTGGAGAAGTGGTTGGTGAATGAAGCAACAATTTTGCAACAGCAACCCCCTTATTTCGTTGATGGCAGAAAAATTCACAAGTCAGCCCAGCGAGTACTCAGGGGTATAATTTTAGTCAAGTTTGGAAACTTAAATTGTTGCTCATGAGTTCCTCCAACTAAAATATTTGACAAATTTTATTAAAAATTATTAATATTTTCCCAAAAGAATAAATTTAAAGAATAAAAATTCACTCACTAGATAAAAATAATAAGTTCAATATAAGACTATTTTGATTTAAAAAAATAAAATCAGAAAACTCTTTAGTGTTGCAGCTGTTTATTCTGATCTAAAGCTGGCGCAAACGGGTTATCACATCAGGAATCAAATGTTTTTATAAGTGGAATTAGATCCAGAGGTAAACCCCAGACCCGCTGGAGGGACTATGTCTCACAGCAGGACAGGGAACACCTCGGGATCCTCCCACTTGAGTTGGAGGATGCAGCCGGGGAGATAGAAGCCTGGGCTTCCCCCACGACATGGCCCCTGATAAGCGGAAGACAACTGAACAGAAGTAGAAGGACTCACTAATCTCATAACACTTATTTTTTCGCTTAAAATTCCTCTTTTTTTCCCCTCCGTGACTTTGATGATGTTGGCAAAAAAAAAAAACAAGAGACAACATGAACAATTTGTTTTATCAAACTTTGAAATGAGCTTCACTATTGCATAACCAATCTTGGAGCCCAGAAGCCAGTGTAATGACTCATTTTGTTCTCTCGAAGGACTGCAGCATGAGATCAGAGTGAGATCAAACATTGTGCATTATTATTGGAACAAACGAACTACGCAAAAAGAAAACTAGATAACCGCCGAAAAAGGAAAACATATGTTTGCCTTCAGCTTGTGTATGCTCATGTTCAAAGAGACTATCCAGGCATTAAAATGATAAGTGTAAGCACAAAAATAATCCGGTTACTTTCAATAAGTACTTAATAACTTAACGCCATTATTAATAATTGAAGCATAAAGTTTTATCCTAATCTCAGACTTACTGTGCAAACATCGACACAATGTCCTTCAAACTTCTTCTTCTTTCGGCAAGTCCCTTCAGGGGTCGCCACAGCAAGTCAGTTTCTTCCATATAACCTTATCTGCTGAATCCTCTTTGGTCACTCCAACTATCTTAATGTCTTCCTTCACTGTATCCATGAACCTCCTCTTTGGCCTTCCTCTAGTACTCTTTCCTAGTGGTTCCAAACCCAGCATCCTTCTTCCTATGTACTCTCTCTCTCTCTCTCTCTCCTCTACACATGTCCAAACCATCTCAGTCTGGCCTCTCTGACTTCATCTCTAAAACCTCTTAACATGTGCTGTTCCTCTGATCCTGTCCATCCTGGTCACTCCCAGAGAGATCCTCAGCATCTTCATCTCTGCTACCTCCATCTCTGTTTCCTGTCTTTTCTTCAGTGCTACTGTTTCTAGACCAAACAGCATGGCCAGTCGAACCACTGTATTGTACACTTTCCCTTTCATTTTCGCTGAAGCTGAAACTGCCTGCACACACTTCTTCACCTCTTTTCCACACTCTCCATTTCTCTGGACTGTTGATCCTAGATACTTAAAATCTTCCACCTTCTTAAATTCTCTCCCTGTAACCTCACTTTTCCATTTGGAACCCTCTCATTCACACACATGTACTCTGTTTTACTCTGACTAATCTTCATTCCTCTTTTTTCTAGTGCAAACCTCCACCTCTCCAGCTTTTCCTCCATCTCCTCCCTCCTCTCACTACAGATCACAATCCTTCAATAACTGTCTGAAACAGAACATCAACAATTCACTCTAACAACCAAACATATAAACACAAGCCAAAGAGAGTTTATTTACTTCAATTCCGTCACACAGGAAGGGTGTAACAAATCGGACATTCAAAAGACATCATCAGTCTCTGATATGAGGCCTCAAGCTGGTCTGTAATGATTTCAAATTCAGTTTAAAGGGTAAACTGGTCATAAAATAGTTTCTAATCATGCATATATAATTATGTAGATTATGCAGGCACTAATGGGGGAATGCAAAAGCACAAACCTGCATAGTCACTCTGAGTGCAGTAGCAGGCTGGAGGAGGCACTTGCTGCCCTTCGTCTTCACTCATTCATAATTCACATAACTATTTATCATGGGCACACTTCCTGTTGTACACCCTAACGAGTTACTATACCCCACATCTATACATTGGGTGTTTTCATTTACCATACATGAACACTGAGAGTAAAATGAAGTGTTTGTGCCAGGGATGTGTGATTGATGAAGTAAGAGGTTATTATGTGTCACCTCAAGAGTGAGCGCCATCTGTCATCGTCAGTCAAGACAAGTGTGTTTCTGTGCAGAGGAGCGTTGGCATTTTCTGCACCCTTGATCAAAAAAAAAAAAAAAAAAAAGCTTAGAAGGCATCAATGACTCATGAAAGCAATTTATCACCAGGGCCTCCTTTAGTTCAAACACACTGCACACACTGTGTGTGCAGCAGAAATCTACATGGCCAAAAAAATATGTAGCAAGCAAGCAAGAACTAGTCCGAAAACACACAGCAACGTTATTTTCCACCTTTTAAGGTGGTAAAAGGCAGTGTGTGTGCACAGCATAAATAAATCAGATCAGTTCAAATATCTCGCCAGCTACTAAGCCGCAAACACACCCCATAAAAAAAAAAGTCAAACGACTTAAACCTTTTACCTCCAAACCTATGTGATCAAATTATCTCTAATGTTAGACAACTTTAAGAGGCTCATTGAAACGAGCAAATAGATACTAGATTTTCCATCCCAGATGGAAAACGACCGTAAATTGTCACCCATCGCTGTAACGCAGTGGCAGACAGATGTTTCACACTCAGACCTTCAGTAGTGCTCCACATGCATCACTTGCCACAGCAAGTCATTTTCTTCCATCTAACCCTATCTGCTGCATCCTCTTCGGTCACACCAACTATCTTCATGTCCTCCTTCACTGTATCCATGAACCTCCTCTTTGGTCTTCCTCTAGGCCTCTTTCCTGGTGGTTCCAAACCCAGCATCCTTCTGCCGATGTACTCTCTCTGCTCTCTCTCTGCTCATGTCCAAACCATCTCAGTCTGGCCTCTCTGACTTTATCCCCAAAACCTCTGACATGTGCTGTTCCTCTGATCTTGTCCATCCTGGTCACTCCCAGAGAGATCCTCAGCATCTTCATCTCTGCTACCTCCATCTCTGTTTCCTGTCTTTTCTTCAGTGCCATTGTCTCTAGACCAAACAGCATGGCCGGTCTCACCACAGTTTTGTACACTTTCCCTTTTATTTGATTTTATTTGAAACTCTTCTTTCACACATCATACCTCCACGCGTTCCTGCCTGCCTGCACACGCTTTTTCGCCTCTTTTCCACACTCTTTATTGCTCTGGACTGTTGATCCTAAGTACTTAAAAACTTCCACCTTCTTTATCTCTTCTCCCTGTAACCTCACTTTTCCATTTGGATCCCTCTCATTCACACATGTACTCTGTTTTACTCTGACTAATCTTCATTCCTCTTCTTTCTAGTGCAAACCTCCACCTCTCCAGCTTTTCCTCCACATCTCTGGTAGATCGTAACCACCAAATGAGGTGAAATAGAATAATTTCCCACGAAACATCTGACAATCTCTCACGGTGAACACTGGTAGAAAAACGCAGATTTAAATCACCAAAAGCTTGGGATTCTTTCTAGATAACATTCACCAATGTTCACCAATGAAAAAAACACAACTTAGAAGAACGTTATCTGAGCGATCTGTGTCTGAGTTTAAATGTCAAATTCAGCCAATACTTAGTACCATATTAAATGAATTTACTGACAATACCTCTTGCAGCTCTAGTCGCAGTATTCATGACCAGTATGTCGATAGTGCTTTCCAAAGTCTTAGGGACTCACTAGATTCTGTCGCGCCTTTAAATTCCAAAGTTATTAGACGGGACCGAGTGCCACCTTGGTTTAACTCTGATACACGCTCTCTTAAACAAGAAACCCGTAAGCTAGAAAAAGAATGGCGGCGTTCTGGATCAGAGCAATCTCGGAACGCCTGGAAACGTAGCCTCCTAGATTATAAAAAATCTTTGCGTAAGGCTAGAAACCAGTACTATTCAACTTTAATAGCGGAGAATGAAAATAATCCTAGATTTCTTTTTAGCACTATAGCTAGGCTGACCAGCAGTCACAACACAATAGAGCCTTCTATCCCAGTTACTCTAAGCTGTGAAGATTTTCTTACATTTTTTAATGATAAAATCTCAAATATAAGGCATAAACTGAATGAACTTATTCCTACAATTAGTCCAGAGCAGGCTGAAGCTGCAGAAATGAAAGCTTCTCTAAAAACTTCTGTAACATTAGATTGTTTCACTGCTATAGACCAAACTGAGCTAACAGATGTTATTACATGCTCCAAAACATCAACCTGTCTTTTAGATCCAATTCCAACCAAGCTTTTCAAAGAAACGCTACCTGTAATTAACAAACCTATTTTAACTATAATAAATTCCTCCCTAGAAACAGGATATGTTCCACAGTTATTTAAGCATGCAGTTATTAAACCGCTTCTAAAAAAGACCAATTTAGATCCCAGCATTCTGGCCAACTATAGACCAATATCAAATTTACCTTTTATGTCTAAAATTCTAGAAAGAGTTGTAGTTAAGCAGCTGAACCGTCACCTGCAGGAAAATAGTCTTTTTGAAGAATTTCAATCAGGTTTTAGATCACACCACAGCACAGAAACTGCGCTAGTTAGAGTGACAAATGACCTTTTATTAGCCAAAGAAAAGGGACTGGTTTCAATCGTAGTTCTCTTGGACCTTAGTGCAGCCTTTGACACAATTGACCACAGCATTTTACTTCAAAGATTAGAATATGACTTAGGGATCAGAGGAGCAGCTCTTCAATGGTTTAAATCTTATTTATCTGATAGATACCAGTTTGTTCATGTAAATGATCAGTCCTCTACTTCTACCAAAGTTAGTTTTGGTGTGCCTCAGGGCTCAGTTCTTGGACCTATTCTGTTCATGCTCTACATGCTGCCTCTGGGAAACATAATCAGAAAACACAGTATTAATTTTCACTGTTACGCAGATGATACACAATTGTACTTATCAGTCAAACCTGACCAGAGTGACCATATAGAAAAACTTAATACCTGTATCAGGGACATAAAGACTTGGATGACAATCAATTATCTTCTTTTAAACTCAGATAAGACTGAAGTTATTGTAGTAGGTCCTAAAAATCTGAGAGATGTTTTTACTGACCAAGCAGTCTTCTTCGACGAAGTAACTGTGGCCTCTGACCTCACCGTTAGAAACCTAGGAGTTTTATTTGATCCAGATTTATCATTTAAAGCTCACATAGCACAGACTTGTAAAACTGCATTCTTTCACCTTCGCAACATTTCTAGAATCCGAAATATCTTATGTAAAAGTGATGCTGAAAAACTCATCCATGCATTTGTTACATCGAGATTGGATTATTGTAACGCTTTGCTCGTAGCATGCCCTAAGTCTTCCCTAAAAAGTCTTCAGCTGGTTCAAAATGCAGCAGCACGACTATTAGCAGGAACTCATAGAAGAGATCATATTACTCCCGTGCTAGCGTCTCTCCATTGGCTTCCTATTGAGTTTAGGATCAAGTTTAAAATCATCTTACTAACCTACAAGGCCCTAAACGGCATGGCTCCATCTTACATTAGTGAACTTATAGTACCTTATCAACCAAGCAGAACACTCCGCTCACAAAATGCAGGGCTGTTGGTGGTTCCTAGGATTTCAAAAAGTACAGTTGGAGGTAGAGCCTTTAGCTACCAAGCTCCAGTTTTATGGAATAAGCTCCCAGCTCAAGTGAGAGAGGCAGACAGTGTTCTTACATTTAAAGGGAGGCTTAAAGCATTCCTGTTTGAACAAGCTTATCAACAGGCCAGATAGAAACAGTTTCATTTAGCTGATATAATTAATAGTTGGCTGCTAGATAGTAAAAGCTGGGGAAAGTATGGTACATTGGGGTTCTGTCCTCTAATTCTATCTACTATTCTCTGCCAGACTGTCTTGGCTCTTTCCCCCTACCCCCTACTCTAACCCTCTACCCTAAACCCCTGGCTTGCTATCTCATTCATTGTTCTAAATTGTCTGATTATTTAGAATTACACTGCTAGTTGGTACAATACAATTCACATGTTGTCCACCTCTCTCCCTCCTCTCTGGGAGAGAGCCCCTTCCAGGACTCTGCGTTCCTGTCCTGGGCATGGCCACACCGAGGAGACCTCCGCGCTTCTTCATCCCCGCTCCATCAGGACGAAATCCATCTACTCATCTCTGCCGTGGGCATCGCTGGGCTGAGGAGTCTCCCGTGTCTCCTTCAGGATGAAGAACATCTACTCATCCCCGTACTGGACATCTCCGGGCTGAGGAGTCCCCCGTGTTTCCATCAGGATGAAGAACATCTACTCATCCCCGTACTGGACATCTCCGGGCTGAGGAGTCCCCCAGTGTTTCCATCAGGATGAAGAACATCTACTCATCCCCGTACTTGACATCTCCGGGCTGAAGAGCCCCCCGTGTTTTCATCAGGATGAAGAACATTTATTGACTTCTTTAGATATTTAGCTGTAGATTAGAATAAGCTAATATTTAAACAATAATCTTTGACACATTGTTTGCTCGTCCCGGGGGAGGGATCTCTCTTTCACGTGGATCCCCATGAGGTTTCTTATTTTTTCCCCACTGATGGGTTTTTTAGGAGTTTTTCCTCACCGAGAAGGAGAGTCTAAGTGCATTAATGTGCTAGTCTTGTTTAGTTAGCATTTGTTAGTTATTTTTCTTGTTGTGTATTTGTGTTAATACATTCCTTTTTCTTGTGAAGCCCATTGAGACGGACATTCTGTGATTTTGGGCTATACAAATAAAATTGAATTGAATTGAATTGAATTCACAGTTCAGCCTGTCCTGTCATTTTCCTGCATGTTTTCTACTTGTTCTGTCCTGTCCCATCCTACTCATATTTCTTTACTTTGTTCAACGTTTTTTGCTTTAATAAAACATTTAATTTAATTGTTAAAATAGTTCATTGTAAACTATATTAAAAACAAACGGAACGATTGCCGACTATCGCAAATTACAAGGGGTCACTAGGTAAAACTAATCCTTGATTTAAGAGGCTTTAGAGTCAACTTGCCCTCTCTCTTTATGTCAGAGAACCTGTCTTTAGAACTCAAAAGAGACAGCTAACCCTTCTCCTTTTCACTAGGCTGTTGCCATGACAATTAACCTTTCCAGGCATTGACTGGAGGGACAGGGTGAGTGCTGTGTGTGCTGCTCCAGATGGGAAATGTCCTTAGCCTACTGTAAAACACAGCACGAAAAAGCCCTGCAAAGGTCTAACCTTAGAAACAAACAATTTTTTTATTTCCACACTACAGCTGGAGTTGTTTTCAGATACAATGACCTGGGTGATGGAGAAAAATCACAAGCTTTCCATAGTTTTGTTAGGACTTTTCGGTGATTTTTTTTTTTTTTACTAAAAGGAGAATGTCTACTTCTTGGGTAGGTAGTTCATTTCTTTTTGCATGTTAAAAGCCATTCAGTATTCAGAAGGTGGAAGTTTTTAAGTGCTTAGGATCAACAGTCCAGAGTAATGGAGAGTGTGGAAAAGAGGTGAAGAAGTGTGTGCATTGAGGCTGGAATGGGTGGAGAAAAATATCAGGTGTGATGTGTGACAGAAGACTTTCAGCTAAAACAAAAGGGAAAGTGTACAAAACCGTGGCGAGATCGGGCATGCTGTTTGGTCTAGAAACAGTAGCACTGAGAAAAATACAGAAAACAGAGATGGAGGTAGCAGAGATGAAGATGCTGAGGATCTCTCTGGGAGTGACCAGGATGGACAGGATCAGAGGAACAGCACATGTTAGAGGTTTTGGAGATAAAGTCAGAGAGGCCAGACTGAGGTGGTTTGGACATATGAAGAGGAGAGACAGAACATGGGTTTGGAACCACCAGGAAAGAGACCTAGAGGAAGACCAAAGAGGAGGTTCTTGGATACAGGGCAGGAAGACATGAAGATAGGTGGTGTGACTGAAGAGGATGCAGTAGATAGGTTAGATGGAAGAAACTGACGACCACTGAAGGGAAATGCCGAAAGAAGAAGAAAAAAAAAAACCCATTCAGTATAGCAAGACAGTTTGCAGCACAACTGGTGCATTATGTAGTTGTACGTTGGGAAACAAGGATGAACAGTTTGTATTTGCACAGTGATTCACACTAAGAACCCCAGATTAAAGAAAAGAAAATGAAGAAATAAGTGATTGCCAAATTACTCTTAAAAAAATAACATTGAACAAACCATTTTTATTCATGGACGGATTGAAAAATGCAAAGAAAGAAATGACACCTTCTCCTGCAGACTATGCTTCACACTCTTCATACACTGTTCCTATAAACACAGTTATAAACTGCTTTTGCCTGTAGTTTGTTTTCAGACCAGCATCTTTACCTCCGCCACCTTGTTCTGGATCATTGCCAACAGAATTTACACAGGTACAGCATTTCCTCTGAGTCTTATGGACAACTTTCTGCAATATATGTGAGAGACGGAAATTTTACAGAGTCCTTAAAAGGTGGAAGAAAGAAGGAAAGATGTGTCAGAAAAAGCCCAAGAAAGTTTTTAGACTTGTACAGATTAGATTTTTCAGCTTTTTCTGACATGTTCAATAGCACAGTTCAGACCTTTTACTGCTCACTGAATCGAAGCGGTGAGCAATACATCTCCTGCATAATTCTTTTAAATGAATACGGCTTCTTTTTTCTCACCGAGTTACAGTGTGATCTCACAAAGAAAACATTGTGGACCTTCTATAACCCTGCTTATGTTTCCCAGAGCTTAGTAAAGAAAAGAAATGTGTCTGAAAATCTTACCTGTGATAAGACTAAAGAAAAATGTTGATAACTGACTGCCGCAGGGTGTAATGTTATGCTTCACAGAACTATAATGTACGGTACAGAGTTACATAGTGCAATGCAGTATGATGCATTATGGAGCTCTAGGTAATCAGCCAAGGTGCCTTGGCCAGGACATTACTATTGCAAAACAGCTATACAGTTTAGGTCCCAGCCTCTGTTTGTGAAGTCAGATCACCTACAGAGACGTAAAGAAAGAGGGCAAATGCAGTACCCTGTAAACCATCGAGCACTAAAACTGTGATCCACTTACAACAAATTGATTTTGCAAAAACATCCCAGCTGTCACCACATTCTCACCGCCTTCTGACTGCGTCTCCTAACCTCTCCGAAGTGTAACTCAGCACGGTATACCTCACCATTAACACCACCACCCTCACACACTTTTTCTTCTCTCTCTCTGTCCATCTTTCTACAGCAGAGCTGTGTCCGCATACTGATTCAGGATGGAGAGTCTAGACAAAATTATGGCAGGTATTTGATTGCTGGCAGGGAAAGAAGACAGCTGAGCATACATTAAGATAAAACGTCAAACAATTTAGCTTTTTTTGTCAAGTGTAGCAGAAAAGAAAACCCATGTGAAGGATTTTAGAAATCTAAGACACAGAAACGAGTGTGCACAGCCCATACCCGAGTAGTTATGGCTCTGAATGTATAAATAGAGCTTAAATGCTTCGATGGTGGATTGCATGTATCATTCTGTTCCGTCATCTTCTGCTCATCCGGGGCCGGGTCGCGGTGGCAACAGTCTTAGACCAGAAACCCAGGCTTCTCTCACCCCGGTTGCATCCTACAGCTCATCCAGAAGGATCCCAAGTCGTTCCCCAGCCAGCTGTGAGACGTAGTCTCTCCAGTGGGTCCGGGGTCTGCCTCTTGGTCTCCTCCCTGGCGCTTGGTGAGGCATCCTAACCAGATGCCCAAATCACCACCCCATCTGGCTCCTCTTGACCTGGAGGAGGAGCGGCTCGACACCAAGCTCCTTCCGGATGGCATAGCTCCTCACCTAAACTCTGAGTGAGAGCCCAGCCACCCTGGGGAGGAAGCTCATTTTGGCCGCTTGTATCCGTGATCTCATTCTTTTGATCCCCACTTATAGATGGGGGTGGGAATGTAGATCGACTTGTTTTCAAGAGCTTTTCTTTTCGGCTCAGCTCTTTCCTTACCACGACGGACCGATGCAGCGTGCTAGTTATTGCTGACGCCGCACCGATCTGCCTGCATGCACCATTACTTGGAAAAAGGATGACTAATGAGGATAAACAAAAGTGAACCTATTAACTTCCAAGTATGAACAAGGTAAAACAGGTCAGGGTTACTTTTTTTTTTAGCATAGACTGAACTAAAAAAACAATCTTTGTGGCAGCACCATGTTTTTACTGTCAATAGGCTGTAGTCACTAAAAGTTTTTTTTTTTTTTTTTTTTTTTTCGAGCTCCGGCAAATATTGTGCAGTTTACTGACCGACAGCACAGCTCAAAAGGACAGGTTTCACACAGAAGAAGCAGGGACGTGTGAAAGTGAATGTGTGCATGTGAACCTCTGAAAAAGCACACATGGCTCTCTTGATAACCACTTGGTGCTAAGCATGGGGGTTAACAGACTGGAAGGACAGAATTTTCCTCACACGTACTATCTGCTAAGTTCATCTCTCAAATCTGCTTGATTTAATGTTCCGGATGTCTCAAGAAGGACATGTAGTTGAGAACAGTTCATGCATAACAACACTTTCTTATTTGTGCGTTATGGTCTAATACCAAGTAGGTTTTCCATTTGAATTAATCCCATCCTCTGTACTGTCCAAACATTAACAATATCATCATAGATGTGATCAAATCTCACATTAGTAATGGTTTTATTTAATGGAGTGTAAACTGGCACGGCATTTCCACTTAAATGTCATATCAATTTGCTACAAGTAAAGGAGTTTAAGTATCTCAGGGTCTTGCTTATGAGAGATGGAGGGATGCAGCGCGAGATCAACAGACTGATCGCTGAGGTGTCCACGATTATTAGGACGCTTTGTCGGTCCATTATGGTGGAGAGCTGAGCCAAAAAGTGAACCACACAATTTACCGATTGATATACGTTCTTACCCTCATCTGTTATTACTAGTCATCTGTGGTAACCGAAACGACAAGATCCCGGATGCAAGCGGCTGAGCTGAAGTTCCTCCGCAGAACAGCCGATCTTTCACTCAGAGAGAGCGAGAAATAGAGCCATTGGCCGTCCAGGTCAAGAGACACAAGATGGTTGGTTCCAGCATTGGGTTAGGCCAGGTATGGGCAAACTATGGCCCATTAAACATTTTAACCCGGCCCGAAAAAAATTAAATAAATAAACCAAGTTAATGTTTTATTTCGCCTGCAATTCTGATGTTTCCTCACTAGATGGCGCACTCTAGATACACTGCTCTCATTAAAATGTGTGTGTTTTTGTGAAGCACACGTTGTCAAATAGATTGTCAGGAGATTTCAAACCTACTTTTTAAACCTAGCACGCTACATGCACGTTTTTTTAAGCGCTAGGGCGCTTGATTTTAACGTTAGTGCACTAGATTACGTGCATGTAGCAGCCCTAAAGGCTTTCCATATCTAGCCATTTCCCTACCAAAGCATGCCATCTCTCTGCTCTTGTCCCGGCCCCTTAGTGAAATATCAGAACCCAATGAAGCCCACGAATCAAAAAGTTTCCCCCCCCCTGGGTTAGGATGTCTACCAGACATCTCACTTATGAAGTGTTTCAAATGCATCCTGCTGGAAGGAGATTCAGAGGCAGAACGTTGGCCTACTAGATGGAATATATCTCGCAGGCTGCCAGGGAACGCCTCAGGATCCTCCCAGATGAGCTGAACAATGTAGCCTGGACAAGAGAGAGGCTTCCTTTCCATGGGCATGGTAACAAGCTGAGGAGCCTTAAAACTGGGTAAGCATAGGTGTGGCTGTAGGACAGGGAACCTGAAAACCAGCTCCAGAGTCATCATACAGTACCGCACCATATGCTGTTGGACCTTAGGGGTGTTCTTTGGGATGAACTAGTTTAAGTATTTGGTAGTTATTTGGTTAGTTATTTGGTAGTGACCCTGTGTCACTACTTTAAATCTATTTTTCCACAGATACTTATGAGTAATGTTATTTTTAGTCGCCCTCTTTTAAGAGCCAGCTTATTTATTGGGGTTTGACTTTTACCAAAGGTAAATAAAGACCAAATGTTCTGAAATTATTTTACATGTTCTCTCTCCTTTATTGCTCGAGGTTCCTGACAGATGTAGGCGAGTTTAGTCATTGTTATTGTCATATTATAACCGGGCTAGTGCCTCCACTCATTCATAATTTTACTAGTTAGAAATGCAGCGATCACATAAAATCCTGCCTAATCAGCAAACAGAGATGATGCCATGGTGTGAACTAGGGCTGAAACAGTTAATCAATTTAATCGATTATAATCGATTATCAAAATAGTTGTCGATTAATTTGGTCATCGATTAATCGTCTAAAAAGTTTCCGCTGTCTACTGCACTTAAATTGGTCTCCATGTGGGGCAGTAGAGAGCAAATTGACGACGCGCGCTACCAAAATAGGAGAAGAAGACAGCAGCCAATCATTGGCCTTCATGTCACCCCGCCTCACGTGATCAGGCAGATTAAACAAGATGGTGGAAAGAAAAACACACATAAAATCATCTAAAGTTTGGATCATTTACCGCTAAAATTGAAAAAGAATCGCGTTAATATGCAAAGTTTGCGAAACGGACACGTTTTGGCACGGAAGCATAACGACGCTGCACAAACATCTTTAAAAAAAACATGTCGGACTCGAGGCGGGACACGGCAAACCGGAGCGATACACAATGTTATTTTAATAAAAACAATATTACAGGTCGCAAAATACACTTTTTATCTTCTTCAAAATGTTCATTTTGGAAATGAAGATGTCTTAAATGAGGCCACTGTAAGTAGGAAGACGAGGGGTTTTAAAAAAAAGATCGCTAAATTCAAACCAGGATACAAGACCCCCTCCTCTACACCGTAAAGCACATTTTTTCCCACGAAAAAATGAGTTGCCACTAACTAAAAGGCACCCGTTTACCGATTAGTAGATCTGTGTTTGTAATATTATAAATGATAAAGATGGTCATTTTATTTATTAAAGTTACTATTTTTACAGTAGAGATGGGTTTTTTTTGTTTGTTTGTTTTTTGAATTAATACTTCACAACTTGAATGTTTTTGTATATTTTTTACTCATGTTAATCTGGGATCTTTTTTTGTACGATACTTCTGAACAAGGTTAAATTTGCGAATCCAGAAGTGTTAAAGGTTTCTTATTTTCAAATGTGATCCAACAGTTTACATTTGATGTTTTATTAGCCAGTACTACTAAAGCACATTTTATGGGTGCTTATGATTTACTTTTACTGTATACAGTAAGTTCTTATTTTCTAGAAATGATAATATTCTACCTCTTTATTTGACAGAAAGATTAACATTTTCTCTTACTGTAATAAACCCAACATGTTGTTTAAGTGGTTATGAGTTGTGTTTTGCACAATTACATTCTATAATATGCCGAAAAAGTAATATATATCAAATGGTCATTTTTATCCGATTAATCGGTCCAATAATCGATAGATTAATCGATTACCAAAATAATCGTTAGTTGCAGCCCTAGTGTGAACACAATCGTCCATTCAGGCCGTGTTTGTAGTTCAAGAGCTAAACATGGAGGTCGACCAAGGCATATGGTCAATGTTGGCAATGATTCCCGAGTTTGAGAATTTAAAGCCAGAACAAAGCCAGTGTTTAAAAAAGACTTACTTTACTTGCTCTCGGATACGTTACACACGTTACGTTCAGTCCTGACTACAATGGTGCGATTGGGAAAAGCAAAAAGGTACCTACCCACCTACAATGGGGTGAAAAAAACCCCAATGCTATAAGGTCAGACTGTTTCCACAAAGTCAAAGAAACAGCTTGATGTTTCAGAGTAGCAGCCCACTCTTTATTTTCCTTCTGCAGCAATAGCAACATGCATTTCCATGATACCGGGATTGAAAATAATCAATGACATTCATTGTGATAAGAAAGGCCTGGCAGCTAACCGATCTGTTCAGGGGTCGGGATAACAGGAAAGATTTAAAGATGGAAAATTACTAACATTAATCACTTTGGTCAAAGAGATTACACAGTCTTCTTTAATTAGAAAACTCCCGGAGGGTAAAGAGAAGAGAGCAAGAAGGTGATACCGCCCAGCTGCCCGGCTCAGCTTTACTCAGCAATACAACTACAAGAAGGTCAAACCTCCACCTGAAAATATGCCATAACCTCCGAGAATGCAAGTTGTAAAAAACTTTGATCATATAATTTGGGGTCGCGGATTCTGTAAAAAGTCAAAGGCTCAAATAAAATTAGAGTAGCTGCTGTTAATCTTTTTTTTTAAGCTTCTAGCAAAAGAAATGGAAACTTCCACACTAAACTGAAGGATTTGTAAGCTTTAGGAATGCTTAACCGTTAGTTTAATCATTTATGAATGCAGGATAAAGATGTTAAGGACAAATTAACAGTTTATTTTAAATGGTTTATTAACACTAGCATCGCCACATTCTAAATCTACCTGCAAGCATCCTGACCGTCAATGTAACGCTTATGTAATTATTCATGTTCTGCGCTGCTATATTGCATAAATAAACTTTTAAACCACTCAATTTTTACAACAATAATAATGATAAAATGTTCAATATTTAAAACCTAGAATTAAAAACAAACACCAAAGTAAAATGATCTAATTTGTCAATAGCCTACTTTATTTTTGCGCTGACGTCAGAGTCCTCCTTGTCTCTCTCCAAAAATATAAACACACACTTATGTGTGGCCATAGCAGTGTGTTTGTTGCCATAGCAACATAGCACCAACTCCCCGCAGAAGTTGTTGCTATGGCAATGCGCACTTCCTCTCAGCTGCTGCGGGGTGCAGCAGGTTAGAGGAGATAAAATGCTTATAAATTTTGAAATGTTCATTTTTAGAACACAAAAACTAAATGATAAAATAGAAAACATGTCATAAAAGATCAGCCTCGTAGGCTGTGTTTTATTTATTCTAATTAACATAATAAAGTGACGTGCAGTCAAATTGATGGGTGCGGCGGTCCTTGTGTTAAAGAAGTAGACACATTTTGTCGGAGAGGTATTAAATTTTAGATTAAATGAAGATGTGTGGAATCCAGTGATTTTTAAAACCAATTTATGAATTTAAATTAAGAGCTCTTTATTTCTATTCTTTCATTATGAATCGATTCACTAAGGATTTCGATGAATGTTTTTTATTATGTGTATGTAAAGTCACTACTTGTACTCGAGGGATAAATAAAGCTATATAATTTATAATAACTACTATTAAATTGAGGATGCAGCTGGGGTGAGAGAAGCCTGGGCTTTCCGTCTGAGGCTGTTGCCCCGTGACCCGGGCCCGGATAAGTGAAAGACGACGGAACGGAAGTTAAACAGGTTAAACAAAAATGCGATGTGTACTGATCGACACAACCAGAGAGTATAAGAGAAACACTGATGGATAATTTTCACCTTTTTAGTCTCACGTTATCCTGAATAGAAATAATTAGGCTGTAGTGCACTTCAAACAGAACTGTCATCTATGAATGTTAGTCATGGATGTTTGATCAGGTTCTTGAAATAAACAGCTAATAAGTAGGCTGAGATTAAGCGGGTTAAAAAAAATAAGCACTGAAGGTAAAAAAGAGGTCAAACTTTCTATTTATAACTAAATGCTCCAAAAAGGAATAAACAGAATATTTGTGGTAAACCGTGTGTTTAGTGATTCTTAAAAGCCTCCTGTGTAGGTAGTGGTTACATATTTTATAGTTACAGGAAAAAAGATTAAACCTAATTATCATTAGTGGAGTAATTTCATACAGTCCTAATCTGTTCACAAAATTCTCAGTAAATCTCTGCCTAAAACTAGGTTATTTCCTTCAGGAGCAAAGGTACTATGAAGGAGAAAAGAGCAACAGCCACACTGACGGGCTAATCCAAAGAAAAAATACTCTGCAGGTGCCGTCACTCTACATGAAGTACAAAGAAGAGGCAGACAGGTACTTTCCAGGGAAATGAAACTAAATATAGCCCCATTTCAGGAAGAAAATCTGACAAAAAAATAACCTGGACTTACAAATGAGAGGGGAACAGCAAGGAAGAGTCCAGATTTACAAGATCATATCACACGTTAACTTGGTTATCTGCAGATCATAATTACGCATTGAGGTGATTATGTTTCTAAATTAGAGATTAATCAACCTATAAAATTGAATAAAACAAGAAATGCTTTATAGCTTTTACTTCATTTTAACATTATTTTTGTAATTCTATACTGTCTACATTTCCCTTTTCCCTTCAGAGGTTACCACAGTAAGCCAGTCTTGTTTATCAAACTGTCCTCCACATGCTCTTCTCTCCTTTTATTTTACCTGAAACTCCTCTGTCATGGATCACACCTGGACACTTTTCTCACTACCATTTCCAGCCTATCTTCTTCTAACACTTCTTCACCTCTTTTCCACACTCCATTGTTCTGTCATTTTGATCTTAAGCAGTTAAAAGCCTCAACCTTCTTTATCTCCTTTTCCCTGTAATCTCACTCTATCACTTGGGTTCCTCTCTGTCTTCCTGTCTGATGCAGTCCAACCACCAACTTGAGCTCTTCTGTCACACCTGCAGCACACCTCAGCAATGTCTTACAGTCCTTATACATTTTATACATTGCTCAAAGATACTTCTCTGCCACTCTTTATGCAATATTTTAGGGCTGAAGCTACCAATTTTTTCAGTAATCAATAAATCTATCGATTCTTTTGTTTGAATACATGGATAAGGTATACCTTAAATGCTTTTTTTAAACCAATTCAAAAAGAAATTTATTCTGGTTCCTATTTCTATTTCTTCTGTTTTAAAACTATATTAACATATAACACATTGAAAACAGAAAAAATAATAGTCACACACTGTTTCATTTAGTTTTAATAATAATAATGATGTATACTTTATTGATCCCTCGCCAGGGAAATTTGTGTGCTGCATTACACCGCAGCAGGCTGCCACAACGGCGGCAATGGTGGGAGAAATGGGGTGTTAGGTGTCTTCTTCAAGGACCAAAGACGTGAACTCAGTGGGATGTGAACCCGCGAACTTCCAGTTAACTTTTGGTCCGAGGGCGAACGCTCTACCATGGAGCCACTGCCTCCTACATAGTTATCCACATAGTTCTAGATGTGGGTGTGTCATTTTATGGCTTTTTTTTTTTAAATAAGCCTCTTATACTTAAACTTACAAAAAATTTAGGCTAAACTTCTTCTTTCAGCATTTCCCTTCAAGGGTCACCACAGCAAGTCAGTTTCTTCCATCTATCCCTATCTGCTGAATCCTCTTCGGTCACACCAATTATCTTCATGGGTAGTGGAGACGGTGGCCGCGTGGTTAGCGCGTTCGCCCGCGGACCGGAAGGTCGCGGGTTCGCGTCCCACGGAGAGCACGTCTAGGGTCCTTGGAGAAGACACCTAACCCCCGCTTCTCCCACCATTGGCGCCGTTGAAGGGCAGCCTGCTGCGGTGTAAGGAGTGCAGCAAACAAATTTCCCCGGTGAGGGATGAATAGAGTAATTCAAAATAATCAAAAAAAAAATGTCTTCCTTCACTGTATCCATGAAAAAGTTTCGCTGAACATGTTAAAAAAAAAAAAAAAAAAAAAAAAAAAGACTTGCAGTCTGTAATCTGTTTACCCTGCCTACCACCAAATTCTGGGTATATACGCTGGGTCCTTGCACAACCTTGTGTTGGACAGTTCAGATGATGGATGGTAATAAGCTTTCAAAGGATGACTTTTTGTCTTATTAATAAAAATAAATGATGGTTTGGTGCTTTAAGTTTTAGTAGACCTGTGACACCAACTGCTACACGTTACTGAAGAAATAGCTATTGCAACAACAAAAATTCCATTGATGACAGCTCCACAGCTATTAATGTTTATATGAAGACCGATTTCTTCCTGAATAAGACAACAGGGACTGGACTCGGCCAGGATCTGCGCCTGGATGCAGCGTTATTTCAGTGATTTACAGACATCGAGCCAGACAGTCCAGGGAGAAAAGCTCTCATCTGACAGCCAGCTCTCACTGGCACACAAAACCAACAAGCAGAAGATAAATCCTGGGAGGAGAAGTAAATGTGGGATGAATGCAAGAAAAGCAGTAAAGGCAAAGAGGTGGAGTACTCAGACTTCTACAGACAGTAACCCACTTATTTGATGAGAAAGAAGAGGTGTTAAAACAACGCTGTTCGCTGCTCGTTAGTCTAGCAGAGATGAGACCGAAATACAGAAACAATAAATCACTCTTACTGGCACCGACACAAAACATATTTTCACTTCAGCTGATTCCTTTACTGATAAATGTATTCTGTCTTTAAGTAGTCCGTTGGGTGTACAAATAAATTGATTATTTATAAAACACATAAATTATTAACGTGTACACTCAAGCTGCTAATATGTGTGAATTCCCTGCTGATTTCTTCCATATCTTGAATGCATTCAACCAAATGCAGCTTTGTAGGGAATTAAATAACTCTGGACGTGAACCGAAAAGAGCAGGTGAACACTATGTGCAATACTTTCCTCAGAGACGGTCACCTCACTGACAATAGACCGTAATGAATCAGCCAGCTTTGAATGAAGAAAAGAGCCATTATGGCCACATTTAGTCACAGTCAGACAATTTGCATAAATGCATGAAATAAAAAGCTGTAGTCTAAACGGGTAAAAAGGAGGAGACGGTGGTGAGATGAAAATGAAGCTACAGGCCACTCCAGCAGGAAAAGGTGACAGATATATTAAGTTGTAAAGCAATCCTCCAGGTTCAGAGAGAGGTTAAGGGAACAGGACACATCGAGGATGTCTGAAAGGCAATGTAATTGAGCGAGAACACAGAGAAAGCTGGGTGGAGTGAAGGATGGGAAAGAAGATGGCATCTGAATTTTATACAGGCACATAACACAAACAGCTCAGAGGACAGAATCTCAGATCCTGCCAACAATCAGTGCCAGGTTTATTATGGTATGCTAAATGCTGCGTTGACCTTGACAAATGCTAATTTTCCCCTTCAACCTGCTTTGATTTTTTGGCAAGCAAACTTTTATTTTAATAAAGTGGCTACAGGTATGGATTTCCGTGTCCCCAGAATTACAGGCTGCAGATATGAACACATCGGTTCCTGTGTGGTTACAAATCACGTGTTAAAAGCAGCACCAACATTGGAGCTTGGTACCATCGGTACTTTAGGTTTATTTCAGTCATTGCAAGACAACATCAAAGCTTATGAAACTGTTAATTTGTACATCAGATGGGGTTCGGATTAAGGTTAGGCTTACGTGCACTAAACCCAGGCAGGTACACCTGGTCGCGCAATTAATGAATTAATATACAGTATACTGCCAATATATTAATACACGAGGTCTCTGACTTTAAATATCTAGGTATTTTGTACTAGAGTACTAGTATTAGATAAAGACAATACTTTTTTTTAAGCTATATTTGCCAAAAATAAAAAAATGTATTTAGTTTCCTTTTACGTGTTGACACTGAATTCTAGTGTCAACATGGACACACTGCGTTTTTGTGTCTCCGTGATATTTTGTACTCAAATACAAAATACCTAGTATTCTAGTACTTTGTACTAGGTGTACAAAATATCTAGCCAAAGTGGCTGTCGTTACTTTGGCGACAGTAACAACTAGAATACCTGGAGTATTAGGTATTCTAGAGCACTAGAATAGCTAGTAGTTTAGGTAGGTACTAGGTTTTCTAGGTACTAGAATAGGTACATAGGTACTAGGTACTAGATATTCTAGTACCAGAATTCTACCAGCTAGTAGTAGTAGTACCTAGCAGTACTCCTACGTAGGAGTAGCTAGCAGTACTCCTACGTAGGGGTACCTACGTACTACTACGTAGGAGTACCTACGTACTACTACATAGTAATAGTACCTAATAGTACAACTACATAGTAATAGTACCTAATAGAACAACTACATAGTAATAGTACCTAATAGAATACCAACAAGGTATTCTAGAGTACGAGAATACCAAGTACTCTAGGTATTTTGTACTCGAGTACTAGTACTAGATAAAGACGATACTTTTAGCTATATTTGCCAAAGAAAAAAATGTATTCAGTTTCACTTCACATATTGACACTAAATTCCCCCTTCCTCTCTTTTCCTGCTTCGACTGGCCGGTAAAGAGGTAAAGAAAAAAATCCATGGCCAAGAACAACCAAGTGTTTGAATAATATCTGAATTCTAGACGGGTGAGGTTGAAAATTGCTTAAACACAACTTAGAAAACCACTTCAGGTAAAATTTTTACATGACAATAGCATTCAATCATGTTCTCCAAAAGTTGATTTGGCATAAAACCCCCTCTTTAATGTTAGAACGTAAGCATCTTACCTTTCAGCTGGTCAGCAACCACACTCTGGCCGATCCTCTCGTTGACCTGCCCATCTTCACGCTGGTATCTCTCATCCAGGAAGTTTGCGGTGGCCTGCGATATGTGAACCTTTCCAGCCACACCCAGTTGCTCCATTAGATTGGCCAGGTTAACGTCGTTGGACCAAACATCAAACTTGAAGCGTTTCATGCCAAGGATGCCACAAAGAACAGTGCCCGTGTGGACGCCCACTCTCATGTTTACCATCTCTTTCTTCTCCTGGCAGAATTGCTCAATTGCCTGGATCATACCCAAGCCCATCTCGACGCAGCAGTACGCATGATCTGGACGAGGTTCTGGACAACCAGCCACACAGTAGTAACAATCTCCCAGAGTGCTGATCTTCTCACAACCAGTGAGCTCACAAAGTCTGTCAAAGCGTCCAAACAAGTCATTCAGAAGCCCAACAAGAGCATGAGCGGATTTATTAGCGGACATTTTGGTAAAGCCCACAATATCTGCAAAGAGGATGCTGACAGGCTCCATTCGCTTCATGTTGAAGGGTCGGAATATAATCTGGCCTCGGGGGATAGAAGTTTTCTTCCTCTTGTTGTTTTTTGGGCTGGAGATGGCAGCAGCTGCCCCGCTGGTGGAGTACCGTTTACCAGAATGATCCCCTATCTCCTCGTCCCCCTGCTTCATCAGCTCATCCGCCACAATTCTCGGCATTACAGAGTGGATCATCCTCTCCTTTAGGGCTTTCTCCACCTCCAGGTCTTTGCCGTGCATGATTGCTTGTCCCACCTTGAGAAAGGTGCTGCGAGATCGCACCTCAGACATGACAAACAAGTGGATGCCGATGGCGTGGGCGCACAGATGGAGCAAAGCTTTGGCTGGACCCAACCAGTTTAATGTCTCCCAATCAGATGGAGAAGCTAACATCCAGTTCTCTCCTGTCTGGGTAAGATTCAGCCATCCCAAGCTTTCAAAAAAGACAGAGTAGAAAATCCCAAGCAGGACACTAGCAAAAAGACGGACATGGAGGACACTGTACAGCAACAACAGGACCTCTATGCAGAGGGAGAAAGTGCCTACAGGAGAAAGACAAGGTGCTTGGGGACTGTTTCCTATCATCTTCTCATAAGACTGATTGGATGTGGAGCCCATGCCGCTGTATTCTTCCACATCAAAAGCAGGTGTGGGGACATCTCGGTCTCTGAAGCGTGACGTTTGCATTTGCGGAGCCAGGGTCAGGATGAAGGTTACCAGGATAAGCAGCAGAGATGCTTGATTGTAAAAGCGTGAATACAGTTTGGTAAAGGTTAAAAGGAAGAGAAGGAGGCAGAAAAGAAAGAAAGAAGCAGCAGGGAGGAGAAAAATTGTCCTGTCACAACGGGATGGATTGGCAACAAAGTATAAGCCCCACAGGAAACAGGAGGCGGCCAGGTAGAAGAGGACAAATCGGAAACGCCGCTGTGTCTGAGGGAAACAACGTTCTCTACATGCTTCCTCCAGGATGGAAGAGTCAAACTTTGGATCCCAAAAATGACCAGCTGATCTTTCAAAAAGCTGTGGCATCTTTTTATGAGCTCTAAAACTCTTAACCACAGTTCTCCTCAGTCCGGATTCCCCAGAGCTGCAGCTTGAAGATATACTGTACTTGCAATGCTTGGCTCCCCCCATGAATCCTCCTCCGATTGAACCCAGCGGTCCACCTCCATGTTTGTGTTTAACACTGCTGCCAATTCTCACCGAGACGCCTCCATCTCCACTTGAGTCACAGCTCACTTCTGTGTGATGAGGCAGCAGTTGCTGATGTTGGGGCGATGCCATGTTTTCTTTATATATATCCAAAGACGTAAAGAGACACAAAAAAAAGGAGAAAAGGCATAAATTATGTAGCAAATCTTAAGGCAAAGTAGAAATCTGGCTATTGGAACAAAAAAAGAGGAATTCAGAAGAGTTTTTAAAGGATTTAGCTGCAAGCTATTGACACTCGTGTTTTTTGGTTGATCATTATTGCTCTTCTTGACGTCAATCTCTGCATTCCTCTACATTAACACTTGAGACTGCAAGGTTCAGTAAAAGCATGCAATCTTCACAAATCAATGGAAATAACCACAAAATATGATGGAGATGATACTAAAACAATGTTTTCTTAACATCCAAAAAAGAAAATGATATAAAGTTGACATTTTAGACTATTTTCAGCTCTAAGATTTCAAAGATCAGCCCATTTTCATCCCAGTTTTTCTCACTTTCACTGGTTCCATGAAGGCATGTGATGATTCTTAACTTCTTCCAAAACAAGTCTATCACTTGATCTCAGATATTTGACACTATGAGGTCAAATGACATTGCAAACGTGCAAATTTGGATTAACCTGCATGCTGATTGCTGCAGGATCTCGATTTAGATTCTTCTTTTACTTTCTGATTGGAGTCTTAGTGGGAAGATCAGCATGTGCAACCAAAAATCTTCAATCAAAACTCTTGATTTCTTGCATGAGTCTCTCCTTCAGACAGTTTTACTTTGCTGTTCCATCAGGATCAGTCCCACCACATGGCACCATCCCATCTTAAACATCATGTGTCCACTCACCTTCTACAGAAAAGTTTAATTGTATGGATCTAATTAAAAGATTTACCATGTCCTCCTTGTCTCCACAGGTTAAAACACAATCAGTTCAACAGATCGGATGAGAATCAGAGAGAATGTGTTCATACCTTCAAATGAAGCTCCTTAGATTAAGAATTCACATGTTAGAGGTGAGTCTTCATATTTCAGCATTCTGGTCCTTTTGTTTCTGATTAGACTGAGAATAAAGATCATCCTGTGTGTGGAGCAAAGGAACAGCAGCTGCTGCCATCTTCTGAGAGTGTGTCTGTGTGAGTGTGTGCGTGTGTGTGAGAGGGAGAGAGAGAGAAACAGGCTTTACTGGAAAATAAAATTATTACTTCCGGTGAGGTTTTTTCTTTACACAATAAAACTCAAAAGAGCAAATTGACATTTTTGGCAAAAAAGTTGAGCTTTTGATTTAAAATGATTTTTAGATTTAAATACAATCAAATTATATTTTTTTTCTACATTCCTAATGTGATAAATTTCAACTCCATTTTCACATTCATTATTTGCACCAACTGTTAAATAATCCCGCAATTAAACAAAATATACTTAATTACTACTTATTTTATTAAATTTAAACTTAAACCAATTATGATTAGATTTAATTAAGTTGTTGAATTCATTTAATTAGAAAATGCGTTTTATTATGAAAGGAATTATTTCCGGTTTCCTTATAACGTTAACTTGAATATTTTTAGTGTTTAGTGTTGGGGAGACTGGCTGAATGAGGGGATGGGTTGTCATTGAGAGGTTGTGTGCACAAATTATCCCTAAAAGTCCTAAAACCCTCAACATGTTAATATTATATCATATAAAATACATACATAATATTATGACAGACTGGCGACCTGTTCGGGGTGTACCCTGCACCCCGCCTTGAATTAGCCAGGATGGGCTCCCGGTAACCCCGAAAGGATTAAGAAGGTGTCTGACATCATATTATTATCTAGTATAGTATTATTATACAGTATGATACATAGTGGTCCTCGCCCGGAAAAGGGCGAGTCAGGGACAGGGTCCTGCCCCAAGTGGAGGAGTTTAAGTATCCTGGGGTCTTACCCACGAGTGGGGGAAGGATGGAGCGGGAGATCGACAGGTGGATCGGTGCGGCATCAGCAATAACTAGGACGTTTCATTGGTCCGCTGTTGTAAAGAAAGAGCTTAGCCGAAAAGCAAAGCTCTCGATTTACAAGTCGATCTACGTTCCAACCCTCACCTATGGTCACCAGCTGTGGGTGGTGACCATAGGGAATGAGATCGCGGATACAAGCAGCCGAAATGAGCTTCCTCTGCAGGGTGTCTGGGCTCTCACTCACAGATCGGGTGAGGAGCACTGCCATCCGGGAGGAGTTCGGTATTGAGCTGCTCCTCCTTTAGGTCGAGAGGAGCCAGATGGGGTGGTTCAGGCATCTGGTCAGGATGCCCCCTCAGCGCCTCACTGGTGAGGTGTTTCGGGCATGTCCCACCGGGACAAGACCAAGAGGCAGACCCCTGACCCGCTGGAGAGACTATGTCTTACAGCTGGCTGGGGGACTACTCGGGAGCCTTCCAGGTGAGCTGGAGGATGCAGTTGGGGTGAAAGAAACCTGGGCTTCCCGTCTGAGGCTGTTGCCCCTGCGACCCGGCCCCGGATGAGCGGAACACGATGAAATGGAAAAATATATAGTATCTTATATAGTACGTCAGTCTGCCCCCATGACCCCATGCTCCCCCCATGACTCATACCATCATATTTGCAGCAAGTGTGGTAGGAGCTGAAGCTTCCGCATCGGCTTATCTAGCCACAGCCTATGCTGCATAAACAAATAAGAAGCCAGGTGCAGACTCCATTGTCTCTAGAGACAGAATGATGCCAATAAATAGTATGTACACCATATAGATATTTATGGTATTAATATTGTGATGTAGCAGACTGGTAAAAAAAAATTAAAGACTCTCATTTAGTTTAAATTTGTCTTCACATAATTTTTTCAAAGTAGATTTTTTCTGATCATTTAATTTTTGTGTGTATTTCTAGCTACACTTAATGAGGGTTTTCTAACCCTATAACCGTTTTCACACTTTAAAGTGAAAGTGCTTCACTCAGTGTTTACTGGTGAAGCATTTCTATTGATTGACTGGTATAATTAAATGCATACCATCTGGAGAAGGATCTGAACATGGCTACATGTGGTGAAGAGGAAGAGGGATGGAGGGATGTGTGTGTGGAGGGGGGTTTATGAAAAGCACTCAACAATCATCCATCTCTGTTGTCTTCCGAGTCATTTCAAAACCTTTCCTCTTGTATTATGTTGATCAAAAATTACATTGATTATGCTGGAGGTCATTCTGAGCCGTAGATATATACTTACCAAAAAGCAGGATAAACAAATAACTTTTAGATTTGAACATTCAGAGAAAAGACAAATGAAATTTTTATCAGGAGAGTCGTCTCTTCCTTCCGTGTCCTGTTTACCCCCTTCCTCTTGTCCCTGTTTGTCTGTGTGTGTGTGTGTGTGTGTGTGTGTGTGAGTGAGTTGGGCAGACCAAGTCGGAAGCTGCAACAAGTCACACCTGAAACTCATCTGCTCATCTGCTGCCGCATTAATGGATCAGTTTTTCACACGCTCTTCACAAGATTGTTTGTTTACCATATATGATCTGCTATCCAGTTTTTGGCTCCAGCTCCTAATCCAAAACCAGCCTAACTAATCAGTTTTTGTCTTCTTCATCTGAACCTTTCATCAATCTAATAAATCGTTTTTTGTTTTCTTCATCTGCGCCTGTCTGTTGTGTCCAAGGTGTATTTTTTACCTCAGCTCCACAACATGACAATTTTTGTTTTCACCATAACTGTTTTAAATGGGTCCCCCTTCACATCTTTTCATCTGATCTGTTTAATTTAAATTTAATTTTTATTTAAATAAAAAACATACTTTAAAACACAATCTAATTTTAACATACTGTATTCATCCCTCAGTGGGGAAATTACTTTTGCTGCATTGCACCGCAGCAGGCCGCCCTGACCGTACCAATGGTGGGAGTAACTGGGGGTTATGTGTCTGCTCCAAGGACAGTTAAACAATGACCCAGTGAAAATCTAATCACCTTCTTCTGGTCCAAGGACGGACTCTCCACCTCTGAGCTAATGCTAATTTTAACACCAATTTAACACTAATTTAAACTGAAAGTACCACCCAAATCAGCAACCAATCCAGTCCCTTATTTGAACCAGAAACCTCTAGTTCAGTATGAGGGGCAGGACCCTTCTCTTACAGAGCTACATACCTTCTTTAGATGTTTCCGGACATGGTAAATAAATCATACACACAAAAAAAAAACTTGCCAGAAAACTGAAAAGATGGAGGAAACAGGAAATAATGAGAAATCAGCATCTGTTTTTGCCCTGAGACTCCTCCACAAGCAGCAGGTGTTTCTCAGTGAGAGATCTACCCATTCTTGATAATCACAGGGATGTCTTCTTTGTCTCAAGTTTTTCTGACTCGGAGAACAAAAATGATCTAGAAAGTCCACCACATTTTAGAACTTGCCATTAAATCTCTGAACTACTCTTCCACAAAAAGAGAGTAGTGATCAATTTTACTCTGGGAGTAAGAACCCCAAAAAACTAACAATCGGAATTCTTCTGATTTGGTCTAAGTGGTCTAGCAAACAGATGCCACTTCAGTGGCATGAGGAATACAAAGGATAATAACACACCTTATCTCCGTGTGTTACAGCAGTGATGTGAGGCGTCATGACAAAACAGCCCTATAAACACACAGCCGAATGAACAAATATCCTTCTTTAGTTTAAAATGACCTACACATAATTTCTCAGGACAAATCGAAACTTTTAAAATAATCTCTCACATAGAAACAATTCTTGATCGTAGACTGAAAATCCTTCTCTAAGGATTAGAGTGTCTCTCTATTCATCTAAAACAGGCACAGGCAAACTACGGCCCACGAGCCATATGCGGCTGATGAACGGTTTAAGCCGGCCCGCCGAACTTGAAAAAATTAAATAAACAAACCTTGTTAGTGTTTTTTTTCTCCCGCAATTCTGATGTTTCCTCACTAGATGGCGCACTATATGATTATGGAAAACAATCAGACCCAATGCACGCACATAAACAAGCATATTAGATGTTAAAAACAAACAAAATGTTATATTAAGCGCTTAGATTTCGAACCAACCACCAATTAGACGTTTTAAGCGCTATTGCATTAGATTTCAGACCTAGCGTGCAGGATTTGAAACTTAACACTCTTGATGTAACATTTAACACGCTTGTTTAAAATCTAGCGCACCATTCTATCGTTCTAATCTAGTGGTTACCAAAGCATGCCATCCATCTGCTCCTGTTCCGGCCCCTTGGTCAAATGTTAGAACTTAATGCAGCCCGCAAGTCAAAAAGTTTGCCCTCCCCTGATCTAGAAGGTCAATGTCATCCTCTAACTTTATTTCCATATGTGTTATTTGATGGCGGCCTTCTAGCTTTACTTGTTCATGGTTTCATACAGTATGTTCACGGTGAGATATATGGATAGATTAGATAGAAAAAAAAATAGATTAATGCTTTCATTTTTTTTAAAAAAAATCCAAATTCCTCTTTATATAATTTTTCTATATTCAGTACCAAATAAAAAGGGTGAAGTGATGGTTGTGAATCATCCAGAAGGACATTTATAGAAGCAGAAATGGGGGAAATCTGGGTACACTGCTATAACTGAAGGCTAACGCACTCAAATACACACACACTCACACACATACACTCACACACCTTTCCACTTCCAGCCATAACAATCTGTGGTGCATTGCAGCTGTGGGATAAAACCATGCTTTCAGCGTTAAAAGTGAGAGATCGAGCTTTCAGAGGATTCCAACCTTGGGCGACAAGTTGTGGAAAAAAGACAAAAAAAAAAACAGGAGGCAGATATGTGGTGGACAATAAATGAAAAGAAGAAAAAGGCATTTGTACTCTCTTGCTTTTCAGCCTTGGGATGAATAGTTTCATCTGAAGAAGCACAAAAGTTTCACCAACCCATCTGGAATCTTTATTTCCACAATAAAAATTCATTTTAACCAGCAAGCTTCCAAATAATCAGGCCAAAAATAATTTGAAATGTTACAACTAAACAAAAAAAATAATAAAATCAGCAGGTTGTACAGGCACACAGTCTTAGATGTCTAAGCTCATGAACAAAAGCAAGTTAACCCTGATTATTTTAAGTGCCCGTCCTGTTATTCTTTTTCTTACCCAGTGTCATTAATCCACGGGTTTGTCTCCAAACTGAGAGATGTATTTAAAATTCTGCTCCACAGCTCCCTATAGTGGTCATACTCTTCAGAAAAAGCAGACAAAACCCTCAAAGTAAAGAGTCTCTTTTTGGGCATTAAGTTAGACCTTTAAGGGGTTAAGTGGGGAAAAGTAGAAGTGCATGGGTGTGCATGTTCATTTTTGGGGCCAGTTCCTGTTTCACTATTGACCTTTCGTTTTGCATGCTTGACCTCAGAGAGTTATAGACTTTTTGGAATCTTGAGAATTGCAGTAATTTGTTTCCTTGCTCAGCAAGGAGAGAAAATGTTAACCTCTGACCAGGTCAATAGATGGGTAAGTCCAGTTTGACAGGAACAACATTTTCTTAAAAGCATATTTAAATCTAATCACACTTGGTGCTGAAGCCAATCCGAGCTTAAATGCAGGTTAGTGGCAGGGTACACTCTGAACAGGTGGTCAGTTAGTCACAAAAAAAAAAAAAAAAAAAACACTCTCACTCCTTGGACTGATTCTACAATGACAAATTAACCTGACATCGATATTTTTGGTGTGAGGGTTGAAGACCAAGTATGGAGAGATAACCTTCCATACATGTGGAGACACATGCAAACTCCACACAGAAAGTCCAGCGTCTCACACTTCGGCTAGGTCAGGGGTCAAGCCTCAAATTATACACCCATTCATTTTAAGAAATACAGGGTCATGCGGGTACTGGAGTAGATTGAGGCTAGTATCTGGTGAGAAGTAGGGTTCACTCTGGATCGTTAGTCTGTCACAAGCACAAACAGAGACAAAAAAATAGTTGCACTAACTCTTTGGGCAAATTCCCAGAAATCGATTAACCTGATGTGCATGGTTAATGGAGGCTTGGACGGATCAGGATAGGAACACACGCATAGACAAAGAGAACGTGTAAATGCTTTACAGTTGACACGAAACAAACGCTTTAATTGCAAATTTTTGTTGGTGCTTTGATTTCTATACACTGTAAAGATCTGTAATACTTGTGAAAATATCTAATTATTTTTCTAACCTCACCATCAAAAAAAATTTCACTGTTGTCATCTTCGAAATGGAAATTTTGAATTGTTAAATAATGTTTAAATTCAACAGCATGATTCTGTTCAGTTTAATTAGAAGTTTACAGGCAACAATCAGTACACATTGTTCAAACCAACAGAAGAAATGGAAAAATAGATGACAGGCTGGATAAGTCCAGCATATTCTTCAAGTTTTTTTTTTCTGGTCTCTGCTAAAAATAATAATCCTAGCTTATACCTGAAGAAAATGATCATTCCTAACATATTGCTGGATATCTGCCACAATTTGGCAATTTTTTAAAACTCAAAGACTGTAATAAAAGTTAAGAAGTAAAGCAGAATAAACAGCCTTTCTGCTTTGAAGACTCATAAACTTTGACCTCGGCTTTTCAAAAAGTCATCTAAATCCAATAAAAGAAGAAAAGAACCTTTTTGTTGCAGAACTGGTCCAGATTCCAGAAATCTTGTTGGACAAATCAAGCTTATTCATGTTAGAAATAAGAAAAAAAAAAACATGCACCTGTTACAATGTTACAAGCATGCACAAATAATACGTTTCTAAATAACATGGGTGGGATGCTTGAATCAAGACTAATGTCTTGGAGAGCACTTAAAAACCGGCAAAAAAAAAAAAAAAAACTTCTGGAGCTGATGAAAATGATAAGTCTGTAGTTTAATTCACATCATTTTACAACACAACTTTTTGTTTCTACCTTTTCTGTTTTATTCATGTACAAGACAGCTGGTTCTGGACTCTTTGGGTCTCATTTGCTTTTTATTGTTTAATCATCATACTTGTTTTAACATCAACTTTCTCCCAATCCGAGACAGTAAAACGTGGTTGTGTTAAAGAGGAGAGGATTTTGCGGTTTAATGAAACTCCTGGATCGGAAATATCTTCTTAGATCTTCAGCATTTTGTCTTTAAGCTGCCTTATTGGTGAACCCCACCCTACCCCGCTACCCCACCCTACCTCAACCTCTACCATCACCCATGTTATTTCCTTTTCATAAAGGTCCCAGCTCATGCAAAATTACTCTTGTTGTCCACATAAACAACCATAATTCATAGTTGAAACACATCAAGATCTAACTGATTCAAACGTCATTACAGATCAGGAAGTGTAAAAGCCTGACTATTATTCATCACTCCTGCACAGACACTCCGTCTGAAATTGATGTGGGTCGTGAGTGAACCGCCGATTGTCCGCCCAACTGCCAGTGGGATGGGATTGGAGAGAGGACGAGCATAGGGGTGGGGAGCATTTGTGAAATACATCCCGCTATGTAAAAAAGGGTAATTGCTGTAGCTCACACATTATCGCTGTAGCAATTGACCGTTCCTTGTCACATGGATTTTTTTTTTTTTGTTTTCAAAAACCACTAAATCAAACTAAAAACCTCTTTGCCGACAAATGCAAGACCCACACAATATTAGAAGGTACAAAAGCTCTGACAAGTTGGTTTTGCATGAGATGCAACCTTTGATCTCCTGAGGAAAAAATAAACAACAAACTTTAATCTTTTCTCGTCAACAATACAAGCATTCTGACAAAGGTTGGGTTGGCTTCCTTCCAACCCCATCTTCTCTACCTCCTCTGTCTCCTTACTTCTTCCACACAAGTTATTTTGTGATTCTCAGTTCTTTCGGTAGCGGTTCTTTGGCTTCTCACCACAGCCGGTGGCCTCGCAGGACGACAGGCCCGGTTGCTTGCCAGAGTTAATGCTGCTCAGGAGAGCCGGAAGCTCATTGGTGATTGCTTTTTCAATCTTATCTAGCAGGCAACCTCCAATGTAGGAGCACTGGGCTGAGAGAGGCTTGAAGTTGGTGACTTGGTTGATGCCAAAGAAGTCGCGGTAAGCATCTCGGTTGGGCAAGTCAAACTTGCTGACATTGGTTTTGGCTAGAATTGACTTGAAGATGTAAAACTTGTCTGGCTCATCCACAATTTCTTTAAATACAAGTTCAGGGTCACTAAAGAAGCTCATCTTCTCCTTAAAGGTCTGGACGTAGCGGTCTACGAGCAAGGCGTGGATGCGTACACGGATCCCATGCTGGCGGATGAAGGCAATCTTATTCTCCATTCGATTTTCGATCACCTGGTTAAGATCTTCCAGGAGGGAGATCTCCTCTTTCTTAAAAAGCTCACGGCTGGTGTCAGGTGCATAGTCATACGGCCAGAAGGAACTGACATACACACGAGGGGGTTCTGTTACATTGATGAGGGGAGCCAAGCTCCAGAAGAGAGCTCCATATACTCTCATTAGGTCCTGGGTGACCAGGTTGTCTGCCTTGTTGAGGATGATTCGTATCTGTGACTCGCGGCCTTTTAGCTGTCTGAAAAGCATCTCCAGTTCCAGACCAACGTCCAGCTTGGTGGGATCAAACACCACAAAGATCAGGTCTGCTCTATCAATAAACCACTGGCAAACATCATTGAAAGGGTAACCTAGGTGAAAGCAGTATAGAGGTGTCACAAACCATTCCTTGTCAGGCTAGATTATAAAACTGAGTCTTTTTTTTAACTTTATTTACCTCTTTCCTGCTGTTTCCGGTTTTCTATAATTCCTGGTGTATCCACAAAGGTCACTCGTTCAAGGAGCTTATGAGGCATTTCAATCCCAATCAGTTTTTCCAGGAAGTTCTGGCCAAACTTTTCCAGAGGTGAGAAGGAGCGAGAGCTGTCTGCTGCCATGACGATGCCCTCTACGGAACGGATCTTCTCCCCGTGCATTATCACAGTAAACTCAGAGGTAGTGGGTTCAGCTCCTGCAAAAACATATCACACAGCAGGATATGAACAGATGAGCCATTGAAGTACAGAGAAGAGAGGAAAGTACCAATCAGAGAGGATATCATGTTTTCATGTGCAGCTTTGATGTTTTTTGTGATTTTTTCCAAGTGTTTACAACTTCACATTTAATCTACCTTGTAGATTTATTCATCAAACCTTGTGTACCACTGCTTCTTTTCATTCCGGAGATGAAAATAAAATCTGATTAGATAAAGATATGCTTGCTCCTTTCATCATCCATCCATTCATTTTTTCACCATGCATCCATCCAGTCCTCAATCTATTCATCTATCCACCTTTAAATTTAATCTTTGTCTCGTTTATTCATCAGTCCGTCCATTCATTCGATCATCCATATTTGCATCCACCTATAAATTTATCCATCTATTTGTACATGTGTTCAGATGATGCTTGTTACTCTAGGAGTGCCACAAGGGTCCATCTTAGGCCCACTTTCATTCACTATTTATGTACATAATGTTGTACAAAATATAATTCATTTTTATGCAGACAACATCATCTATTTCTGTGCATATTTTTCACTGAAACCATTATTAACTTGCAACATATGTTTAGTGTTGTTTGCAATTATTTTTCTGAATTAAACCTCTGCCTAAATGCAAAAAAAACCAAGCTGATGTTGGGCTCTAGAATGAAGACAAGAGAAAATTCCTCAAGTTGTTACAACAAATGGCTCAAATGTTTGCATATGGTTTGTGTTGTTGGGCCTCTTGGTCAGGACTCCCTTGAAAAAGAAATCTTCGAATCTAAACGCTATTTATTACTGGTTAAATAGAGGTTGAAAAAAATCTGTAAATCTGTAAAACATCTGTAAATTCATACATCCACCCATCCATCTTTGCATTCACCCATGCGACCATCCATTCACCCTTTCACCACTTTTTCTCTGTTTGTTTAGAATTCAGTCCTATCGGCCCCCAATGAGGAAGCCGGACTTCTTCCTGTCCTGCACTATTATTTAGCATATTGGGCCTGTGAGCTACAGTCTCTCAGGTTTCTCTGCATGGACTTTTTTTTACCTCAGAGATCCCTACCAGGAGCCCTGCACCCCCGTTGGCAAGATGACTCCTGGAATAATTTTTATCTATTTTATCTATTTACTGTTTTAAAAATAGGAGAGAAAAAGCTTTTGTGTCATACCTGTATAAAGCTGGTAGGGGCTGTCTTGCAAGCCCAGGAGGTAATTGATCATGGAGGACTTTCCTACACTCCAGGGTCCAAGAAACAGCACCATGGGCTTGGAGGTAATCTCTCCATCTGAAGGGCAATGGGAACAACATTAATCTCAGCAGGGAGAAGAAAAACTTTGCAAGAATGGAAACAGCAAACAGAATAAAATGTGCATAAGCATCAATATTTTAGTTTTAATGTTTTTAACATTTTCTGTTTTATTTTAATGTATTCCGCAGTGATTTTTTTTTTTTACGTTGAATAAATGAAACAAGAGAAACAAAAGAAATCTAAATTTAAAAAATTGAGTATTTCATAATGTATTTTTTGCAAACTTTTTTTCTATTAAACAAAAAACTAAGTTCAGGCAGAGTAATACATTTCCAGGCACCTGGAAGTAAAAAAAACTGTCAAATAATGTGTTTAAAACTGCAACCTCTTCAGAATATGCTCAGAGGTAATATCTTTGCAATTATAGACTGGTGCTGCAAAACATAAATTCTGCAGAGTAAGATTCTGAAAGACAGCATTGGATACTATATCTTTAATTTAGATACCATGTTTTTTATACAGAACATTTTTATTTTGGTAGAATCAGGGAAATTCTGAACAAACATAGCAGAAACAGAGTCTATAAAACAGTTTGATAGGATTTTCGAGGAGGCTAAACTATAATAGAGACTGATATTGTTGCTGTGTCCTTGTACATTTAAATACAACCAAATGTTTTGAAGTAAAATCTTTTATTCTAGCTTCAATTTTCTGTCTTTATACTGTGATATTATTTATTTTCAAAAGCGTAAAATGATTATTTTATCTATTATTTGCCCAAAGATAAGAGATAAGATTTTTAGACTGAATAGAAAATTCAGGCAATATTCAATAAGCGATCACAAAAACAACTTTAAAAGAACAAAACAGAAGCAAATACTCTTTTGAAGCAGCAATTTTGTCAGCGGCAAATTAATTTTTAGCAATATTTCACAACACAAAACCATGCCTCAGAACAAGCAGCTGTGTGGAAGCAGTGGTGGGGGCAAAGGTCTGTCGCACCACAAATCTCTAAACTCACTAAATTAAAACAATTGGGTTTTTAGTGTTATCAAATATATTTACTCAAGATTACTTTTATAATTAATATCCGGAGTCCATTTTCACATCCGGAATTATTACAGACACTGTTTGAAAACCTCATTGTTCTTGGTCACTGATTTCGTTCTCTACTTCGCCCACTTTCTAATGCAAGCAGCATGTGTTTTTGCAGCAGCAAGCGTGCTCTGCTCACGCTCAGTTCCTCCATTCGGTTACTGCCCTCGCTCCCCTCATGCATCCAGCATGTGGGGCTAAGCAGAGAGTGAGAGGAGGGAGAAATTCATAGTGATAAAAATGAAAAAGGAACGCGAATGAAAGATATTTGTTCGCTTTTTTCAGCTTTTATCAAATGGCCAAAATGTCAAACAAGGTATTGATGTAACTTTTTCTCATTTTTCTTGCGATAACAGCTTGAAACAGGTGACAATTTAGTTAAAATGTCTCACCCTTTAACACAAAAAAAAGAAATGATAAAAATATAGATTTTATTTGAGTTAAAATTTTAAATTGATGAAAGAAATTATTACAAAATTATGATCCCTCAAACAGTATGTCCATTTTATAAAACTTTAACAGACAAACAAGAACGTTTTTTCACTCATGACAGGACGCTGAGCACTCATCCCTCTTCACAAGTGTTTTTTTTTCTGATGCAAATGCTGCTCATGCAACCAACCAACCAACTCCATTCTTTTAACAAGTAATAATCACCTTTCTAGATGCAATATAAAATATTTCATCTTTGCTTAAACATGAACAACATTATAGTCTGAAACTCAAAGCCCCTTTGTTCCCTTCTTCTGTTATTGGAGAGTCCTTTTTTGAATGTGTATTTAAAAAATTGCCCACTTTGATGAGAAACCAATCCAATTGTCAGAATCCCCCTCTCATTTGAAATACTTCCTCCCTCTTATACTCCCCTCAGCCCTAATTTGGCATATTTGGTCCCATTCCCCAGGTGTGTCTTGTCTCCCTTTGGACTATTTAAACTCTGGTGTCCCTCACTCCCTGGCTGGATCATTCCTCTGCTGCTTTCCCTGCTGCACACTGCTCCACTAGCCTGCAATGCTACCTTCATGCAGCCATGATGGAGAACACTGTTAATCTGGTTCCTCACCCAGCTAAGCTCTTCCTGCAGTCTAGCTATTCCTGCCGAGCTCTTACCCCCTGGCTCTTGGTGCACCCTGTCTTCCTGCTGAGCTCATATACTTGGCTTCTGGTGCACTCTGCCTTCCTACCAGACTTCTCCCTTCTGGCCCCTCATCGTCCTGACAGAATCCTCCCTTCTGGCCCCTAATTGTACTGCTGGGCTTCTCCCTTCTGGCCCTTCACCGCTCAGCCGAGCTCCAACCTTCTGGTCAGTCATCGTCCAGTCAAGCTCTATTCCTCTGATCCCCTCAACATCAAGCCGAGGTCTCTCTCTGGTCACCCATCTTGCCGAGTTCTGTCTTGTTCTGCACTTCCTTCAATAAACTGGTTATGCATTTCGTTCTTATTTCACTACTCTCCCCACCATCATGACACCAATGTGTTAAATTTATTAGATAAGGTCACTAGTTCTCACCCAAAGGGAAGCATGACTGAAACTCTTCATTGACAGAAAACAAATTAATTTAAAAAATGAAGGGCATTGAAAAGGGGGCTTTGAACTTCAGGCAGTGCCATGCTCAGGTAAACCCTGCCCACCCACCTGTGGCTGAGTCTCCCAGAGTTCGTCCTGGGTATGCTGTTAGATGATGGAAGTGGAGGAGTGATGGGGAGACAGGAGAGGGTGAATGTCAGAGAGGTGAAGGGAAGGAGTGCTCAGTAAAGGAGGAAGTTTTTACAAGCAACATGAAAGGGTAGGGCTATTCTGTGCACTCTCATATTTGACTCACAGTTTGTCAAACATGCCTATGAAGAATTAAGTGGTTTCATTATTTATAAAATGAGTTAACTTATAAGAGATTAGAGGTACATTTGGAAAAATACTGAATGTTTTGCATGCATGTGAAAGCTTTGCAGCCACAAGAGGGCAAACTTTATTCCACAGTGGGAAGGTAGAGTTAGTCTGTGCAACTCAAAGTGTAGAAAGGGAGTACAGAGCAAAAAATGAACTTGAAATATTGGGGTTAAAATAGGAGTATGTGTGATGCTTTTAATCAATAAACCTGTAAATAATTCCTTAATAAATTGCATTTCTCTCCTGAAAACCCCCAGAAATTGAAAACAAAATGCAACATCTCTCTGTTATGTGCTTGTTAAATGTAAAGAAGATGCAAGTCTTCAAACAAATTAAGAAAATGAATTGAAAAATCAAAGCAACGACAGCTAAAAATCCACACAATGAAAGTGCAGATGAAGCCGGCGTTATGGTGATACCTGAGATTTCATGTTGCCTCAGTTCATTGTACTTATAGGCCTGTTCCATGGGCTTTATGGATGTGTGGTAGATCTTCCTCAACTTTTCCACAGCCGCTGAAGAACAAAATGATGTGGCAAACAGAAAGGAGTAAATCAAAAAAGAGTGACAGCATGGATAACATTTGTTTGAGTTCAACGATAACAAATTGTAAAAGCTATTTTGTTTCTTAAACAGATCTGAAAGACTCAGAATTTATGAAAATATTGCTGACATGCCAAGTCTCCTGCATGATGAACACTCTAGTGCATTCTATTAGAACATGATTAGGTATAGTGGGGCTAAGCACATGGCATCTCCTGTTGCTGCATCTGAAAGCCGCTAGTAGCGATCTGCATGGTCTATTGCCAGTATTGTTTTTGGTGAACGTATCGAAGAAGTTGGACATCCGGGAACATTGGTTATTTCACAGTTCATGCACGTGAGCCGCAAAACAAAGCGCAAACAAGAAGTACATTCCTGGTGGTAATTCCTCTTCGTACTGTATTTTCCAGCTACTTTCTCATGTTTTAAACGGTTTGTTTTACGCCAACTGTCATGGCAGGTGTTGTCCATTGCCTGATTTGACACCATGTGATGTCATAGTCCCTCCTCCTTTTAGCCCCACCTCAAAATCTCCCTCTGTGAAGCCAAAAACTTGGCGTCTCGGACATTATCTCTAATTATTTTTCTTATTAAACTAAAAAGACGAGCAGCAAAGACGTTCCTTTTTCCTTTCATGTTAAAAAGCAAATATGATTTCGAACCTCATCCAATCCAAATTATAATCAGCCACTCTTTATTTATAGAGTGTCTGAGTTCATATTTTTGCCTGCGTTGACACTCTACCACAAACATATGCTGTGGAGATTAGATTTTAATGGATCTCTGTTCTTAAAATAGACAATGGTCTGACCAGAAAATACTCTTGACTAATTTTAGTGCAAGGTTTATCCAGTTAAGAGGTTCACATAGTTTGTATTAACCTTTTATTTTGTTGATGACGACAATAGACGTACTGATTTTAATGGGATAATATTATTAAAAGTGGTTGCTTTTTACCTGCATAGTCTGCTGCTTTTTCCTCTGTTGCAAGCCGCAGCGTCTCATCAATGTGAGATCTGTCTCTGAGAACAGATGTCAAATCTTCCTCTTCTGAAAAAAAGAATAAAAAATAAAGTCAGATTAGACGTTACTTCAGATTGTATTCACTGTACAGTGAGGGGCAACAAGTAGTAATGAATCACTACAGAAATAATTTGACTATGAATGCAAGTTATCATTATTGATCAAAACCCGACTATTCCTTACGGTGTTACGGGGGTTGCCAGAGCCCATCCCGGCTGATTCAAGGTGAGGGGCAGGGTACACCCTGAACAGATCGCCAGTCTGTCGCGGGGCCACACACATACAGTACAACCATACACACATACATTCCTAGGGCCATTTTGGCATGGGCCAATCAACCTAACATGCATGTTTTTGGAGGGTGGTAGGAAACCGAAATGCCCGGAGGAAACCCGTCACATACACGGGGAGAACATGCCTTGTGCTTTTTAGTATCTAATCATTTTTTAATATCTAATTTTTTTTTACTGTAGTTGTGCTAAATTATCAAAACTTGTCAATAAATGTGTCCCAAAAAAGAAAAAATTGGCAAAAGTGACAATGGCTTCAGGCAAAGTAGAGATTTTCAACTTGATATAACATCCATCTTTTTTTTATCTATCCACTCAATCTTGACCATTTTAGTCATTTTATTTCAATCCCCACCTTGTTTTTTATTTATTTATATGAGTAGATGAAGAATCTTTTAAAACATCAATAAGTCTAGATAATTTTTTTGTATTTTAGGGGCAACTGATTTGAATAATTCTACATTTATTTTGGAACGTGTTTGAGGGTGGAAATTCAAACGGTATTTGCTCACTGGTCATTTCTACTTCTGAACAGCTTAGATTACACAGCTGTTAATACAATCAGTTCTAAATTTAGAAAGCAAATGTTGAAAATGAGCAAAGATGTGTGTTTGGCATCACCATGAGATTTATGTCAACAATCAAGACAACGCCTGCCGGGATTGTATCGGGACTTCCCCAGTTTCCTAGAGAGGAGAACTGAGAGAGGGACTGAGTGTTCCCTATGGTGATTTACATTGGACAATGATGTGCAATACGCTTTATTTTCTCATCTAAATTTACCTACCAATCACAAACCTTGCATCCAGTGAGACCTGTCTTTGTGTGTCCAGGCCTCAGAACACACACCCTGTTTAAAAGCTCTGCATTAGACAAGCTTGTAACAGCTCAGAGATAAATATAGTAGCTATGGGCTTGTTTGATTTCCTCCTCGGCAAACAGGTTCGAGTGATAAAACCCGCGTTTGGAGGAGAACATTTGAATTTCTTTTAAAGATAATTATTCAGAACAAGTTTATGGGACATTAACTGAATACCAATACACAACTTTACCAAGAGTCCTATTTAAAATAACTCTATTCCTCACACACCTTACCCTGACAAGAGGTAGAAAGACAAAAAAATGTGTCCAAGTGCTGAAGTAACAACCTTCTGATGCTAGGTATCTTGCAAGAAATGGATGTGCATATTTGGGCATTTCTGGAGATCCAAAGTAAATGGTGCATAATATATTATCTTTGAAATAAAATTCAGGTTATATGTCCATGTGTGGTAGAAGTTAGCAAAGCTATCGAGTGTTCTTTCATATTTTTACTCGGGTGCAAACATAAAAATGGTTCTCCCTGTTTAAGGGATGATAGAGCATGAGCAGAGCATTAAAACTTTTCCTGCTTACATTAAAATGTGAATATGGTGGAGAACAAAAGGGGTGGCCAAGAACAACCTTGCATTAGAAAAATATCCCCAGAATATTCCCATTTGAGCCCAGACTGTCTGATCTGACTCTCCGTATTGGACAGTTAGCGGAAGATCTGAGCCACAGGAAGCAGGAGATCACCAAGCTCAGGAAGACTTTGTCCATCAGTAGTGTACAGGTAGAGGGGTTAGGACTGACTTCTGAACATAATATAGCGGAAATAATGAATATCGACATGCAAGAACCGTTGTACAAAACAGACCCCTGACTCTTTGATTGTCTTTTTTCCTGGACACCAACCAAACTACTGTTTCAACTTTTACTAAAATAAAGTTTTTAATTACTAATAACAAAAAAAAAGAAAAAAAATATCCAAATGCTGTACTAGAAGGCTTGCTAATTACTCAAACATATACGAATAAAATGGAAAACCTCTTCAGGTATGCTTTTGATATTAACCTTCAAACATGATAGAAACCTCCAAAAAGTTTCTTTAGTGCAACAAGCTGTCTTTAAAGAAATTCAGGTACAATGGGTTTGAAATTTCTCCAAAATGTACAATTTCAATCATATGTCGACATTGTGGTTTCAACTAAAACTGGTTACTGCACTCACTGAATTTTCAATCCTAATGTTTGTGGTTCACAGTCAGTCATTTATTAAGTTGTCATGAGCTATGCGACACATCGAGGACTTCATGTTTGCTTATAATAAGTGCAAACTGTTTTTTTTGTACTTTGCTTTTGTTGGGTAATAAGTCTTAATTTATAACACACGTAGGTAAACATGTGACATTTTGTTTCCTCAGTAAATGGGTGTTCGCTTAAAACGGAGCTAGCATTAGTGTTCTCAGATACCTTCAATCCTCTAAAGACATGCTTTTTACGGTGACTTGCCATTCCAAATAATCTCTAGTAGTGTGTGTGAAAGTAACATGCTGTTTGTGCCTTTGTGTGGTCTTGTGAAAAAAACTAGTGACCTGTCCAGGGTGGACCCCGCCAATTGGCTGGTGCTAACTGGCTGCAGGGCCCACGCAACCTAAGAATAGACAAACAGTTTTGACAATAAATAGATGTATGTTAAAACGGTACACCAAACTCTAAAAGAAGATTTTTCCATCACACCAACCAATTCTATTTGGAATAATAATATCACAATTTTGCCATATTTTATTGTCATTGTCATCAATAACAACAAAATTGCATTTAGAGCTTCCAAAATCCCCAAGATTTATAATAAGTGCTTTTAAGTAGCCTAAAATAGAAATAGATAAGTGCATAAGTAACTAAAGAGTAACAGTAACACAAACAAATGAACACTTTTAAGACCCACAGTAGAGACAAATTTCGGAGCAAAGTAGGACGTACAATATCATACAGATTTTATAGATAGTTAGATGATGATGTGCAGCAATGCAAAGTCCAGTTCATAGTTATTTTAGAGGGGGGTTTGGTTATTGTTTGTGGCAATGTTGTGGGGTACAGTTAACAGTCTGTAGAGATATGTTGTGGATGATTTGCAAAGTTTAACATCTAAAAGTCCAATTGAAGGAGGAGCTTTTAAACACCAATCTCTGATTTTATAAAATAATCTTCCAGCTCATGTGTTAGAGGCCGACACAGTCTTTCCTTCCAACTTAGAATTAAAACATTCCGCTTTGGAAGAGATTAACAGACCAGCTCATGACAGTCACCATAATGGCTGCTGGAGGGCTGCACAGTCCCAGAAGCTGGGGGAAGTATAAACTTTTTTTTCCAACTCTACAGATTAAATTCACTATTCAAAATACCAAAAACTAAGATTACCCTGTCCTTGGACTGGTAACAGCTTGGTTGTGATGTTACTTAGTCAAGAATATGGAGAGATGGGTACTACATAACCAATTGGTTATTTTTTTTCTGGTAAAGACAATGTAGGACTAAAACAATATATCTAGTTTTTGTAATGTATTCATAAATACCATTAAACAAACTGGTGACTTGTCAAGGGTGTACCGTGTCTCTCGCTTACGTACAAACCAGGATAGGCTTCAACACCCCGTTGACCTGATGACGGACAAAGCTGCTTAGAAAATTGATCAATGGTATTCATAACAAAAACATAATTAGATAAGATGATCGCTATAGAAAAGCTTTTAGTCCCATGACCTTCAAGAATGCAAGTAATTGGTGTCATACATTTGCAATCTATTGAAAGCAGTTTTAAAGCTTTTTTTTTTCCAAGTTTGACCTCACAATATAGAGACCAAAACAGAAATATTATATGTTTAGAAATTAGTAGAAGCAGGTTTAAAGTTTTCCAGAGAGAGAAGTTACTTATGGGTTGAGGTTTTTTTTTGGCAGAGCTCATCTCACTCACACTGTATCAGCGCCCAAAGCTCACTCATGCATCTACTCAACACTCAGAAGAGGAGCATCTTTTAGCACAGCCACTTGAGTGGGCCTAACGGTTGTCAACTTGTTAACACCTTCCAATCCAGTCAATCCCTGATGGAGGCTTTCCGCTAAAGATCACAGAGGTAGAATTGCTGCTGGATGGCAGGCATTGCATCAGAACTCCAAATTAACCCTGCAAGGCGCCCGGGGTGCTGAACTCTGGACATCTGTACTTTACATCTGAGTTTGTTGCTGCACAATGAAGGTTGCACCCTGTAGGATAACATAACCTTTCTGTATCAAAGCCGTTCTTTAGTTTCTCTGTGTAAGTCTTTCAATCATGAAAAAATAATGAATATCTACAACTTCTAGAATGAATCTGCAGACTAGAGTTCATCACATAACAGCAAGAAACCTTCAGTGGTGTCTAAAAATAAATATTCTCTTACAATGTGTTTCTATTCTGAAATCTCGGATCATGTTCTGCTTGCAGCACACACAGAGTAAATTCAATTATAGTCGATATGTTGAGGACAGCAGGTCCAGTACCTCCAGTCAGAGGATTTATCTGAGTAGAGAGGCATTGAGCAGCTTTAATTAAAGGCCACGGGGTACTTCTGGAAAAAAAATCAATGGAGAAACATTTACTTTAATATAATTTTTTAAGGAAAACTACAGTTTCTTGTTTTACTATGTAAAACATTACCTCAATAATTTGAACTAAATATGTATAAATTATTGTCCTTGCACATAATTTTACTGAAAATTTTACCCCCATAAAACATAGAATGCTCATGACGCAAGACAGTATTCTACCGGTTCCGGAGAGAAGACCTCATGGATGACAACAGGTGGTACAGCTCATAGAGCCAGTGCTCCCCAGTGTCAGAAATAGCCCCACAATGGGTCAGAAGATGGACGGTGGAGGAGGCAGAACGACTGCTGCCTATTTTGAGGGTTTGACTGTTTGGAGACGTAGAGACATTTAGCAACAGCTCAAAGTGTTTATATTATCTGTTCATGGACAATATAATTGTTATGTTAATAGAAATATAGTTTTGTTTCTTTCATTTTATAAAGAAACATAAAAAGAGTATAATATACATGTACGTCTATAGGTAAATAAATAGATCTATATACAATGAAGAAACACAAAATATGAACGACTTTCCTTCAATCCTCTTGAAGGTCACAGAGAAGCAAACAAGATCCAAAAAGAAGCCCTCAGGCAGTTTGTGCAAAGGTGTTGATCTGATGCCTCTTTTCTTGTTCCTCTTTAAGAACCGGCAAAGGGTGTCAGGTGCCCTTGGAAGGTCCAATGTGAATGAGGAGGGCGTAGTTCTGCTAGTGTGTTCACTCGGTGTATCCCCTCTACTACAACCAGTGAAGGAACGTCCCAGACATGCCACATGCCTCTAGTGGGAATCACAAACACACTTCTTTTACTTTCAGTGTCTCCATTCAGCAAAGTGAGGAGGCTGAAGGTGGTACGATAGTGTAAAAGATGAATCAGATTACCACCAGCTAAAAACACAGCAATAAATAATTAACACAATACTAATAGAAGCAAAAGCTTTCTTTTTTTTTTTTTTACATTTTTACAATGCAATACATTTCACAGACAATGGCAATGTTTAGTATGAAATTCAACCTAAAAAGTATTTGTAAAGCCCAAACGGCAATTTAAACATTTTAATTAATGTCAAATGGGCAATTTACAAATTCCAATGCCAGGGTAGATGATTTTTTTTAAAGTGTGGTTTATATACTAATCAACCATTTGGAGGTTTTTACTGTGTTTAAATGTCATTCCTACATTATAAACATACAAAGTGTGATTTTCTATTTCATTCATGTTTGAGTAATTTGCAAACCTTCTTGTTCAGTATTCGGATTCTATTCGAATACTTGGTTGTTCTTGGCCACACCTTTTGTTCTCCGCCATGTTCAAAATGGGCTTTGAACTGGACTTCAAATAATATTCATGCTGTGTCCTGCATAAATCCTCCAAGTGTCCCCCATGCATCCTGGAAACAAGACTATGCGGGTAGTAAAACTAAATGAAAGAAAAACTAAATAAATATATTAATAAGCTTTTCTCAGCAAATATCGCATTTCTAAGCTAACAAAAGTATCATTTTATCTGAATATGCTATTAGATCATTATTACCCCCACAAAAATGATCATAGCCTCACTAAAGAAGGATCGTTTCATAACAAGGACCGCTGTCAGATCATTGTCATAAATAATAATAATTGCACTTATTTGCTGCCATGAACTTTAAAAGTCTAGTGAGGACTTCTGGTAACGAACTGAGAGTGAGAACACGTGTGCTTCACCTGCACCATATTGGTTTCTATAAAATGAAACCTTCTTTGTCTTTAAACATTTTTCTTTCCTTTCATCTGGTGACCTTTTCTCTGCTTTTGGAACAATCCCTACAATCTCTGTGTAAAAATGTTGAAGTCAATGAACGTTTTAAATCTGACAGAGAAGGGGCAAACGCTAGCTTAGCATCGGGAGTCATTACTGCTGTTCACTGAGTTTAACTGTTTGTTTGAGTCTTTCACCACGAAACTCACTAGTATTGGGACGCCTATTGCAGTCCATGGTGATTGTACAACGTTATTGGAGGACAATGCTGGAATACTTGATCATCTTACAGATGTAGAGAAGCAGTGCAGCATTTTAGAAAAAGACAAGCTCTTGCTCAGAACAAAGATGGCGGATCTTGAGGGCTGCAGCAAGCGCGTTAACATTGGTCTGTCGGTCTACCTGAAAATATAAAATGTCCTAATCTAAGCACGTTCCTCTCACAACTCCTTAGTCAAGTGTTTGGTCCAGGCACTTTTCCTACACCTCCAGAGATTGACTTGGCTCATCTTGGACATATATATATGTCTAAATAGTGCAGTAAATGTAAAAATATTTTTATTGGCTCTCACTTATGGAATTCAAGCTAACAATAAAAGCTAACCTGTTGCTTTATGCTATAGCTTAGGTTGAATAAGGTTTTTAATCCAAAATTGAGCCGTTATATTTTACTTTGTAGTAGTCCCACTGTGGTAGCAGGGACTTGGGAACAAGGAAAGATTGCAATATTTTGATAAGTTTATCAGAGAATTAGTTGCAACCTTTTGTAACATCTGGGGGGGAGGTTGCCGTTTTTCTTGTTTGTATTGCTTTTATTTTCAAAAGCATTACTGTGCTGCTTCTGCTAAGTCTATCAGTGCTTGAGCACCGGGGTCAGATACACCTTACTCAAACACATAAGGCGGTCCTGATGTCCCATTTGCTCCTGTCAAAGTGTTACGGTTTGTTAGTTGTAATATCATTCAGTCAGTCAACTTCTTATCCGTCTATCCCATTCGAGGTTGCGGGGGGGTGCCGGAGCTCATCCCGGCTGATTCAAGGCAATGGGCAGAGTACACCCCCGACAGGTCACCAGTCTGTCGCGGGGCCACACACATACAACCATTCACACACACACCCATGTCTTTGGAGGCTGGGAGGAAACCGGAGTACTTGGAGAAAACCCACGTAGACACGGGGAGAACATGCAAACTCCACACAGAAAGGCCAGTGTTCCTAGCCTCGTCCCCACCCTGAACTTGAGCCCACAACCTTCTTGCTGTGTGGCCACTGCGCTTTTAGTTGTAATATGAAAGGACTGAATTCTCCAATTAAAACGTAGAAGGTAATCAATCATTTTAAACAGCTGGACAAATAATTGTATTTTTGCAGGAATCTCATTTAAATGTAGCTGATCACTTAAAAATGCAATTTGATCACATCAGACAACTGTATCATTTATTGTTTAACAGTAAAGTAAATTTGGCTGGACTTGTACACCAGCATTGTTTTCTGGGACTAGACCACAATGGCCTCTATTTTATAATTTCAGGTAGAATTAATTGTAAGACTCTTGCACTAGTGAACGTCTATGTGTCAAACTAAGATGCAGAGCCTTTTTTTCAGAAAATAGTTTTTTTTTTCTTTACCCAATCAAAATATCTTCTAATCCAAGGTTATTTAAACTGTTGCCTTCACATATCTCGGATTGTTTCTAATCAAAGCTATAAATTATCCAAAGCCTTCCACTTTTCATGTTGCAAAAAGATTATCACAATCATTTAATTCCAGTGCTAAACATTCCTCTTTTTTCTTGCTGGTACATGGCTTTTTCTCACAAATGGATTTCTTCCTCATTGATTACAATTTGCTTTCTGCAATAACCTTCAAGGAATACACACTCATAGTAAGATCAAATCATGCACCTATTACAATCGATGTTTTCCTCCGAGGGAACTCTCTAACCCACGACTGCCTTTGTTCAGTTTATTAGTGAATAAACATCTTCATTCCCACTAAAAAATACACCAGATGTATCTGCAATTGCAATTTGGGAAACGTGTAAAGCATTTCTGACGGGGAAATAATAACACACAATGCTTGAAGAAACAAAAAAGGCATAAAATTTCCTTTTCCATCTTGGAAGTGCAAAGTAAGTGTGCAGGGTCCCCCAATGCTAATTTATCCAAGAAAATACTTGTACAAAAAGCAGAATTTGACTCGAAGGTCGCCGATGGGGCAGTGCATCAGTAGTTGGGACACAGTACAGCAATTATGAGTTTGGTGACAAGCCTAATAAAATACTCACATTGTAACTGAAGTCTTTATGTCTAATGGAGCTATAATTAATCCCCAAACTATTAATGATATATTTAGCCCTGAATCTGATGGGTACACATCCGAATTGTAAAAGTTTTATTGATAAACTATGCCCTTACTATGTTACAAGCTTCAGCTGATCTTGGTGCTTAGCCAAAAATGTCTTTGCGATCGACGTAATGGTATTCCTGTTTTAGAGGAACGGACTCAAGTCAAACAACAGTTAGAATTCCAAAGAGTATCTTTCCTGTCACTACTTTCTCTTAACTCTCTGTTTTCTCCTTCACTTAACACACAATCTTTGCCCTGTGAAGAAGTCGCGGGCTTTTTTTTTTGAGTAAAAATAAAAAAAACTTTTACCCAAGAGGGAACTTTAGCTTCATTTGAATTGCTATCTCCGAAGTTTAATTTCAAGTTCAACACTCACTACTTCAGGTATTTGCAGGCTTGTAACTTTATTTGTTGTCACTTTCCTGATTCTTCCTAATGGCAATTATGACTGATACTCAAATAGGGGACCAATCCCCCTCAGAAGGGTACAATATTTGAAACACATGACCTTTTATCCACTCTTAATGTGACGTCTCACCATCTATGCACAACTTGGTTAAAAGAGCTCCAAGTGGACGTAAATAATGATCAGTGGAAATCTGAACTTGGACATATTCACTTCTCATTAATACGTGCACGGCACTGTATCATTCAATATATAGTGATCATGGAGTTTTTTGGACAAGAAAGCAGACTTTGACCTAATCTTAACTGATTAAAACTGAGTAAAATCTTATGTTGGCCCTGCAATTCTCACACATATATTTGTGACATGCTCTCGTTCTGATTTCTGGGACCAGACTCCATCAGTACCGTCTATAATGTCAAAGCACAACAATCGCCAATGATAACTCACGTTGGTATTCTTCCAGACAATCATTTCCTCTCACCTTGGTTCATAAATTTGGTAGCTTTTTTAACACTGCTTGCCCAGCGGACAAGTCCAACTTGCCTGCTTACCAGCTGAGATTAGCTCCAGCTGTTCACATAGCGGATGAAAATTCAAATAGTGATTCATCACTAACACACATTCAATCGCCAAGGATTTGTGACTCATGCGTCTCTGTGTCTCAACATGCTAGAGAAAACCCAAATCCTGAGGCCAAAATGCATATTCATTAGACTGTATGCAGTGGATTTAAAGAATGAATGACAGAAAATAACACCTGCACGAGCCTGCAGATGGGTTGTCTTAAAATGTGAGCTGTAGTCACAAGCTTGCCCCTCCTGCCTGGAGAATGCATGTCCCTAAAAGGCCAACTGCTGGGAATAAATTGCGATTGTGACAGTGCAGAGTGACAGCAGCTGTGCAGCATTACTAAAGCGGAGCATGAAGCTGGGTGGGTGAGGAGTCTGGAGGGGAAGGTGAGGGGGCGAACAGAGGGAGGGAGGAACTGTAGTGGACAGTGTTGGGTTACAGGAGGCTTTCCAATCTTAGACAAGTGACAGAAGGCTGGAATATGGAATCCTGATTGTGGACAGTGGAGCTGAACGCCACCCCAAGGACGGGCAGGGGTGACAAACAAGGGTAACAATAACTACACCGATGAACAGACAGCGAGAAAACCCCTCATTTCTAAAGCCCAAAGTGAACAGTTTGGAATGACTTTTCACCCTAAAACCTCCAAGAAATCAAACTGTGTGGCTTTATTATCTTTACGACGTCATCCTGAAAAAAGATGCTGCAGACAATATCTAATAAATCAAATTACATTATTAAATAATGACTCGTCAATGGAAAAAATAGAATAAATTCATTGTTCATTCAAGCTCCCACGTGGCTTTTCTACTCTCTTTGGTTAGACTAAGACTTTCCGTCAGCTGGTGCCATGCTTTTTATGACAGCTGACAAGCTGTCAGGCCACAACGGAGGCTGAACAGCTTCGGATCTTCCTGAACTCACCCTGACCAGAAAAACAGATAAAGCATCTGACCGAATAGAAAAAAAAACTTGGCTGAATCAGTGGTTTTATTGGGTGCCAGCTGTTCAACAGTAAACTAGGACGAATTTTAAATAGTCTGACTGGAGAGAAAACGGGATAACATTTCTGTCTATCCTTGGCTCGGGCATGGCTCTATGGAGGCTCATTATTGGTCCTGATCCAGCTCTCTGGGCAGTTTTTATAAAATGAATCTAACAAAACAGTCAACCTCAGCAACATGCATAAAACAAGCTTTTAAACTCACACATCATCAGTATTTTTTTCCTGATTCACATCCACATGTGGCACCATAATGGGATTTATGTGAAACGTTTCTGGGTCTTACCTGCTGTGGCCTGCAAAAGCAGCAGGGTGAGGAAGCAGCAGACTGAGACTGTGCCCTTCATGATGGCTGCCAGGAGAACTCTGATAGTCCCTCAGACTATATATACCAAGGCAGGAAGGTTAAAGTGCATGCAGAGAGAGGAGGCGGGGCGCAGAGAGGGCCAACTGGTGGAGGGGCAGACATCTACTGTATATGTACAAGGTGCTAGAAGCGTGCCACAGACACTTTGAATGAGAGGGGAGCAAACTGTGGCTCGGGTGCGATTTTTGACCTGTTCAGCCCTTTAATCTTACCCACCAAACATGAATACATTAATAACCTTATTGGTGTCATTTTCTTGTTCTAGTTTTTCCAATTAGATGGCATCGTGCAGGCTTAATGAATGTTTATGAGTGTGGAAGTTTGAACTTTTTCACTGACATTAGGGGCCTTGAAGTAAAGGACTTAAGCCTGGGTGTCCTTTACTTCATGATTAGTAACACGTCTGACTACGGACTACTTCATGGTTAGATCATCTGCTGTGCATGATGCTACCATCATGGCATCTCTCAACATCTGGTCCCTCCCCCTGCTGTGCTGCTGTTCTGCATTCCTCCACCTTTGTGCAATATCTGGCTATGCATCTGGGTCCTATCCTCCACCATCATGACCGTGCTTATGTTAGTATGTGGGCGTGGCAGTAAACAAAATCCATGGCCAAGAATTTTTAAGCATTTGAATAATGTTCAAATATTAGACAGAAAAGCTGGCATATTACTCAAATAGAACACCTCCTCAGCTATGTGTCTGATGAGGGATTAACATTCAAATATGGTTGAAACCTCCGAATTTATTTTTTTTTTGCGTGAAAAGTTTATATTGTATTGATCATTTTTAATCAAAATTAAAAAATTGTTTTCCACATAATCTTGATAATATTTTTTCCTCATGTATCTGGTTTGGCTGAACAAGGGAGAAAGTTTGTGAATTAATAGCAAATTTTCAGCAAATATATTGTTGTGTTTGATGACCCAAAACTACCACTTATCCTTCTGAAACAGGTCAAAGTGAGAGTAGTGTTTACACATTGTGTGTTGGAGTAGAGAGAAGTGTACGACTGGTGTAGTGTAAGGGAGTGTGAAGAAGCAGTAATGAAAGAACTGATGAGTGTGGAACACAAAGACCCCTGAGTCAGCTCACACAGCTGAACGCCAGGAGGATTACTGCTTTATCACACCCAGCCAGACACTGAGTGGCCAACAAAATCACACAATTCCTCACCAATCGACATCTCAACAGTAAATTAATTCCTAAATATGGCAGAGTTTCTAACCTGAGCATCTCCATCACAGATGACCGGGGAAGTGTGTCCAAACATTACAGCATGTTCATTTTGGATTGAAAAACTGCCCTAATCCAGAGGTTACTGGGACCAGACCAGGTGTGGTAGGATCATCTAAGATGAGTTGAGAGTAAAAATCTGTAAGAAAAACAATAGGTTATGCAGAAAAACTTGAACACAAATAAATCAGTCTTGAGATTTTCTCATAATTGCATAAACTATCTTGACTTGATGGTTTATTGCACAAATAATTCTATGAAGCCACCGTCTGCAGCCGAGGGTCAGACTGCTGCTAGTACACCTGACATCCATCTGTTCTCTCATGGATGATGAGCTCTACAGAGACAAGGTCTCCTGGATCCTATCCTGATTAGGCTTCCAAAACTGTAGCACTGGAAAGAGACCCAGAGTCTAAATGATTGATGTTCAACCCACTGCCTATATATTTGAAAACACTGGGCACTGTACTTTTTGGGGTGTTAGCTCTTTTCTTATGGTTTCTTATTGTGTTGATAAAAGTGATCCTTTTGTTAGCCCAGATATGCAATACTCGATGAAAAATTTCTCAGATGCGTGAAGAACAGCAAATCTGATTTGAAGCCTCAAATACAGTGGTAAAGCAAATCAATTTAGCCAAAAAAGAGCATAGTCTTATTTTGGGGATGGTATATGTGAGGTGAGGGACAGGGTCCTACCTTAAATGGAGTGGGAGATTGAGAGACGGATCAGTGCAGCGTCCACAATAATTAAGGTACTGCATCAATTCGTTGTGGTGAAGAAAGAGCGGAGCCGAAAAGCAAATCTCTTGATTTACAAGTCGATCTACGTTTCTACCGTCACCTAAGAATGAGATCACGGATACAAGCGCCCAAAATGAGCTTCCTCCTCAGGGTGGCTGGGTTCTCACTCAGAGAGAGTGAGGAGCTCTGCCTTTCAGGAGGGGCACGAAATAGAGCTGTTGCTTCTCCGAGTCGAGAGACGCCAGATGGGGTGGTTAGGGCACGTCCAACCGGGATGAGACTGATGTAGACTCCCCTCCGCTGGAGAGACTGTCTCATAGCTGGCAAGGGAACACCACAGGATTCTTCCGGTGTGCTGGAGGATGCAGTCGGGGAGAGGGAAGCCTCGGTTTCCCGTCTGAGGCTGTTGCCCTTGTGACCTGGCCCCAGATAAGGGGAAGACAACAGAAAGAAACAGCATGGGGGTGTGGCGGAAAACAAAATTTGTGGTCAAGGACTGGATAATGAATAGTATCCAAACAGGAGAATTCAAAAATTGCTGAGACATGCAAGAACAAAATAAAAATCCACTTTGAGTGTTTTTGAAGAAGGAACAATGTTCAAACAAGGTAGAAACTTACAAAAAGTTGATTTTGTACAGAACTTCCTCTGAGCCTTTTATGCCAACATTTCATATTCCTCTTTTTCAAGATCGAATTAAGGAGTGTAAAATACTTTTTGGCTGGCATCAAGCATGTACAGTAAAATGGCATGCTCGGATTAAATTAAGAGCAAATTGAAGCTGTACTGTTCGATTCTGTCCCAATCAGTGACTCGGGGCGATCAGTGTATGTCAGAGGATGACGCAGAGATGCCAACCACTGTCCCTGGAGCACATTTGAACTACCATAGTGAAGGTGGTTGGTCTTAATTTAGCAATGAGCTGCCAAGCAGAGAGGCAGGACTTCCACACCCTGTCCACCAATCAGGAACTGACACATGTTCATCCCTCATTCTGCTTGGATGACAAACAGCTGGAAATCAAACCAAAGACTCACAAAAAGAGCCGATAGTTAAAAAACAAAGTACAAACTTTATTATTCTGTCTTTACAAAGGCACAAGCCTCTTTATCCCCAAAACATTTTCTTAAGAATAAACAAGAGAAAAAATAATAGCTTTTGACAACCAATATGTGTAGACAGGTCTAAAAAAAAAATAATTACAGCAAACAAAAAGGATGGGGAACGGAGTTACAAAAAAAGACTAGAAATACCAAAATGCATCAAGACAGAATAAATGACATAAAAAAGAAAATTAAGGACTGACATGAAGGGGGAACACAGCTGTGCGGTTTTTACTTAGAACCTCAAGAGCTTCAGTGGAAGAGACGTCCCTTCACACCTTAAAAAGAAAACTCCAATATAGTACAGTAAGTGCTTTGTAATCTCAAACTCTTTAGTAACTCCCAAGACCAACTTTTCTCACAATAATATCCCTCTACAAGTTTTCTTGCATCCATTTCAGAGTATAAAAAACAAATGGAAACCCTCCAGCTTTATGATTCCTCCAACAGGAACAACTGCAAGCTCTGGAAATATTCTCTTCATCCAGGAAACCACTTCCTGTGAAGAGAAGTGTCTTGTGATTTAAATTCACTCTCTTTGATGCAGCTGACATCAATAGTTTTAAAGGGAAATTCCAAAAGGACCCTTCGGTTAGAAACATCCTCTCTTTACGACTTAATAGGGGTGTCCAACTCCGGTCCTGGAAGGTCGGTGTCCTGAAGGTTTTCTATGTGTTCTTATACTTGATCTAGGTTATTGAGTTCACTTGACGTACTTGGTTTAACTTCCTTGAGTACCGGAGTTGGACACCCCTGACCTAAGAGGTTCATTGATGTATTCCCATGATGAATACAGAGATGTGTCGGAATCCCATGTTTGCCTTAATCTTTAATGTAATTTTATGGAATGTAACTTCACTGTGGAAAACAACCACAGGTAATGCTTAAAGAGTTGCAAATGATTCTATTTGCATGCAAATCAAACCCGATGTTGGATTAATTCTTTAAAATAAAATCAGTTGGAAATATTTCCTTCCACACCGCAACTGTTCACAGTCTGATTGGAAGGAATAAAGTGTAATCCAATGAGATGAAGTGTACGAATTCTTCCCTCACACTTTACAGCTGTGTTAAGGCTGGCCTCATAGTGCCCCCGCCGCACCGATGGGCTGTTAATAAGGCAAACTGCTGCCTCTTTCTTCCACGAGTTAGTCAAACGACTAAAATCTCAGGCTAAAGAGCACATTTAAAAAAAAAAAAAAAAACTTCAGCAAGGTCACGTAAATATGCAGAAAACGAGGAATATATAAGGAAATGCATAGAGCATGTAGTCTGTCCAGTCACTCCCATGGCACTCTGGGTATTTCCTCATACCTTCAGCAAACTGATATGAAGTCCTACCATTAGGACAGGGACAATATACAAATACGGGCAAAATAAAAAGCTCTTAAGGTTGAGCAAATGTGATTGTATGTCAGCCATGGTTGGTGCGGTAGCAGACTTCCAGAGTCCAGAGCACCACCGAGCCCTGCTGCTTCACAATGAGAGGGACACACTTGTATCTTCATACATATGATCCAGAACGGGGGAAGGGAATCCCAAGAAACATCAAAGCTATTACTTCTTTTTGTTGTTTTAGGAGGACATAAGTAAAAAGGGAAACAGGCCAAATATTTAGGTGGGATTACTGGGAACCCAGCCCAGTTTAACAAAACAAAAAAGAGTAAGTGCACTCTCTCTTTCTCTCTTGTGAGCACCAGTCAGTCATAAAAAAAATTTAAACTCTTAATGTTTTTTTAAACATCATGATTAAGCCTTAGACGAAAAAAAATCCCACAAAATGTTGACGTGACAAGATTAAAATGACAAGTTTTCTCAACATCAGACCTTTAAAAAAAATGGAACTTTTTTTAGACAGTTGTGTCAGGTCACAGTGTCTCTCTGAACAGCAGATGGTCGCAAGCAAACGCGCTTGAAAAGATGTCCATCTTGTTTAAAAAGCTCATGAGCTGGTGAATTTTACCTCCTTGTTTCTTTGACCAGTCTCGTGGCTCCAGGGCTGCGTCGAAATAATCGTTCTCGGTAGGTGACAGAGATGTTTAGCAGACATTCAGAATGTTTGTATCCAGTTTGATGAAGCGTATAAAAGTCAGCCAGTAGGGTGGGAGTTCTAAAAGTTTTTCTACAGTTTGACAGAAACAAGAGTTTGTTGTGTTTTTTGAGTGAGACAGCAGGGTGATGAGTAGAAATAGATGCCTCGTGTACGTGTGTAAATGTTCACTTAATCAGATGGTCTATAGTGACAAATATCCAGGTGTGTACAGAAAAAGAGAAAATAATAGTACTATAAAAACTTAAAAAAATGAGATTATTGTGTGTGACGAACAGCCCTGTTTTTGTCCACTTCTGTTTTGATTCACCAGGGAGTGTGTGTGTGTGCTAGTGACATCTGGAGGAGTTCAGGGCAGCGAGCAGTCATCTGGCCCGTCGCTGTTCGACGCTGTGTCCGAGCCTGCCGCGTCAGAGAGGACGCGTCCCGAGGTCACGATGACCGCCCTCCGCTGATCTTCCTCACAACCTTTCCCTTGGGTGCCCTCAATGTGCTGGATTGCCTAGAGGGGGAGACGTAGAGAGAGAGTGTGTTTGAGTAACAACAGTACCCTCATGTGTTCACATTGAGAACATCTTTTAAATGAATAAATCTCACTTGAACGATGGTGTCCAGGTTCTGCCGAGACGTAGAAACGGAGTTGATGACTGATGTGGGGCCCATGGTTACTACGGTAACGTGATGGGGCTGAGCGGTCTGACCAGGTGCAGGGACAATGACCGTGGCATGATGGGTAGGAGCGGGAGGGGTCGCAGGGGCCAGCACCTGGTAAAACAGACCGGGTATTTCATTTCATCTATCTCGCAACGGAAAATAAAAATGCCTAGCATACATAACGTGTTATATTTTATATAGATTAAATCAAATGTTTGGCTCCTTTAAATCAAAAAGTGTTTTCACATGTTTTTTCTTTTTTTTTTAAAAAAGCATGACCTTGAAAATCCATTTTTTTATTACTATTATTATTATTATTATAATAAGATGGGAAAATTACAAAAAAAAAACTGATAAATGAGAACATAAGAAGTTCTTTAAAGGCGTTCCTCAGGGTTGGTTTTATTGTTTCATTTTAAAACTTTTTTTAATGACTTTTTGCCTTTTTGTTCCCCGTTTACATGTTAGATGCATATTTTACATGACGTGCAATTAAAAAATAAGCAATTTTACTTAACAATGCATCGACAAAAACTATGCATATAAAATGCATTGAATCAGAGGACTTTTAACCTCTTAACACCCACCTATTTTCGGGCTGTGCACAATAGTTGGACATACCCAAATGCCATTGCTTATTACAGCAGCATCTTTCAAGTCACATGCTTGTACTATACATCAAAATAAAGCTTAGACCTTCTAGTTTCTGTAGATATGTACATGGAGAGTGTCAGAATTTCAGAGCCTATCCTACAGTAGTTCAAACATAAAAAAAATTGTAGAATTTTAGCCTCGCCTAATTTTTTTCATTTTCCAATGTCCCTAGCCAAGACATACTTCTTAGTAGGCATAATTCCTTCCATTTGTATGACAAAAATCTTGTTGACAACAACTGTGTAAAGTTTCAGATCTCTAGGTACAAGTGTTTTTGACCTATTGACCTTTTACTATAAAAAGTGTCCATTCGGCACAAGCTGTCCAAATCTGTGCCAAAATGTGCCAAAGTGAATTTTTGCCATTCTATCACTTTTTTAGTCATAAAAAATGCATATTAGTGTTTCTGTGACTTTGAATGCATCCCACAGATATTTTTTTTTCATAATTTTTTAAATGTATATTTTAATATTTTTTACTGTAATTATAAATTTTTCCATAAAAAATTATGCACAAGAAATGAAATATACAACTGGATAAATGATCTGTTGTGTATGACAACAACTGTGTAAAGTTTCAGATCTCTAGGTACAAAAGTTTTTGATTTATTGACCTTTTAGTATAAAAATGTCTAATCTGAACAAGCAACAAATTGAATTTTTGCCATTTTATCACCTTTTTAGTCATAAAAAATGCATATTAGTGTTTCTGTGACTTTAAAAACCTCCCACAGATCTTTTTTTTTTCCTTTTTTTTTTTTTATTATTTTTTTTTTTTATTTACATAATTTTTGCAGTAATTATAATTTTTTTTCATAAAAATCATGCACAATAAAAAAATTTCGGATAAAAAATATGTTCCAAAACCCCAGAAATATAGTTTGCTAAAAAAAAAAGTTGAAAATAAACTAAAAAATCTTTCAATCTGTGACCACCTCACTCACTCAGTGTCTGCTCCTCATTCGCGTCATGACGCACAAAATGGCGCCGTTTGTTTTGATAAAATTTTCCGTTACGCAGTTGAAATACACGCGATTCTATTGGTCCGGTTTTGAACCAATCCCCTCGTTTTGAAGGTGGAAGTATCAGCTTTCTTTATAGGCTAATCATATATTTTTAAGTGACGTCGTTAGCCTGCTAGAAGCTAACATGCTAGCAGTGCTGTTAGCTGGAGGAGAAGCGCTTGCTTCTTTCAAAGCCTTGTAAAAAACAAACTCTTTATCGGAATATTTTGCGAACCGTCTCAGTTTGTAGATAACTTCGTAAAGAAAAGAAACATACCCAGGATGAACTTAAAAACACAGCTAGGCAGTTATTATGGAGATTGGAACGCGACCGCTACTATTTCTCGCAGAAAACAAAATCACGTTTTCTGGAGTTTTTCTCCAAACTGGTTTACTTTTGAGAAAATACAATTTTATATAGTTATTCTGTGGATTGTTACGGACAAAATGAGACCAATCACATGAAGATCGAACCCGTCTCAGCCCATTACGACTGGATCATAGGTGAGAAATGCGCTCCAAACAGTTTGATTTTGTTTGCGAATAGTTTGCTATTTCTTCTTGAAACTAGTGAAAACATAAGAATGGATGCTATGATCGTTTTCTTGAAAGTCTTAGCTTTAAAACGAGGTATAACTTAGTGGAGTTGAGTAAAGAATAAGTGTCTTTATGAGTGAAGAAAAAACAAAAACCCACAAACGTACCGTGGGCGGGTCAGTGGATGTTAAGAGGTTAAATTCATTTTATAACCATTTCAAATGAGCAATTTCAGAGACCGTCTGTGTTTCTAAAATAATCAGTTTGATAGTTCCAGCTTTAATCCAGCATCCAACTCTCATTATTACAGGAGTCTTTGTGATGCAGAGAGGATGCAGAGATAAAAAACTAACGAGCAGATGTGTTAGAGTGAAAATGATCAATGTTTAGGTGTTTCTCTTAATTATGACTGTCTAATGTGAAAAGTTGTTTTAGGACTAATCTGTAGATGGGTGTCTGTCACGTGATGGCGAGCCCTGCAGAAACGAGACACTGCAGCTGTCACAGCAGGAAGACGTGCGAGCGGTCGTTAGACACACTGTAAAACTGTCCGAGCTGTTGACAGCTCCGACTGTTAACATGGCGGGGTCTGACATGAACGGGCATTCCTGAAATCTACAGATTGTTCTCGGGTGTGTGTTTGACACTAATAAGGATGACACGCTTTGGCACTTTTGACACAAACTCCACAAAAACTGTGGAAGCAGGAAGGACTGTTTCCTGACAGCTGATGAATTCTGGATGAACTGGTTTTAAATTGAGATTTTAAATTTCTCAAAATTGTCCACTTCTGTAATTTAAAAATTTACCAGACGAAAATGCGGAAAATCTTTCTTAGTGATAGATTAGGGATTGGATTCTAAGTTTTATAGTTCATTTTGCTTTACTGTGATTGGATGGTTCAGTGATACCTGAGGACTGTGTGCTGGGGTGAGGTCCCTCTCCAGCTGTTTCTGGCGGACCAGACTCTGTGTTTGAGCCTGCTGTTCCTGGAACTGCTGGGCGATCGCCTTCAGTTTCTCTGGGTATAGCTGAGCATCCAGCGAGCGCATCTGGTATCAAACCCCCCCACATTACATCATCCTCAGTGGTCACACTCATAAGAAAACCAGCACGGGATGCGGATCGTCTCGTTACCTGATCTTCCAGCATCATCCTGACCGAACGCTCCTTCTCCAGTTGCTGCCGCAGCTCGATCATCTCCCGCCTTAAGTCCTCGGTTTTCTCCTCTTCCAGAATGTCTGGTGAGCCGATACCCTCGTCTTTCTCCTCTGCACGTCTCCTTTTTGGTGAGGAACCGCTTAATTCCTGCAGAATGGAACCAGAAAAAAGAGTTTTGGTTAAAACAAGTAAGGATTAAATAAGTAGACGCATGTTGTGATGTGTACCTGTATGATTCGTTTCAGCTGACTGTTCTGCTGCAATAGCCGCGTCTTCTCTTGCTCCAAAGTAAAAATATAGTCTGCTGTCTGTTGTAGGATGGCAGCCTGGAAAGCAATGAAAAAAAGTTAGAAAACTGAGATCAGACAGTTTAAAAGAGCTCCTTCGAACTTTTCACCCCCATTTAAAATCCCTGGTGAGGTCTCACCTTGCTGAGCTTTTCTCCATCGCTGTGTGGGATGAGTGTTTTAAGTGACTGAAATCCAGCGTTGATGCTCTGCATACGCCGGCGCTCATTACTGTTGGCGATCTCTCGGCGGATTCGCCTCTCTTGGTCCCGGGCTGTTTCAGGGGTCAGAGGGATGTTTGCCAGACTAAAGGAAAAAAAGAGAGGAACCGCTGAAGATCCCATCCTAAAAAACTTCAGGAGTGTTTGAAAAGCAGACTTCACTTGAAATTTACTATTGAGAAGACTTAGTTTTTAGTCAGTGACTTATTTAATTTGATCATTTAAATGGAGAGAGAGGCCTGGGCTGCCCGTTTGAGGCTGTTGCCCCCGCGATCCGACCCCGGAACAAGCGGAAGATGACGGAACGGAAATGGATTAAAAAAAAGAAAACGAGGCCGAAAAAATTCCAAGTCAAAACGTATAACCCTAACCGAATTAGCATCAGAGTTTAAGTTGCCGAGTAAACCTTTACTTAACCACTAACATCATTTCATCAATCACGCTAAAACCCTCCCATCTCCTCCATGAATCTGTGGACCATCTGAATAGCAGCTTCAGCAACAGACTCCTGCAACCCCCCTGCTCAAAGGAACGGTACAGAAAATCATTCTTACCATCCTCTATCAAATTATTTAACCTTTCACTTTCAAACCTGTAATTTAATTCAATTCAATTCCTAATTAAAAAAATAAGTTAAAAAAATCCCCAAATTGCAATGATTAACATTTAGAAGGCTTACTTCACTTTTTTGAAAAGAATTACCTATTACTTTTTTAAGAACAGGATTCTGACCTTTAGACGTATTAAAAAAAGGACCCACATTTTTTGCTAAAACAGTTCTAAAAGACGCTCGACAAATGTTTTGATCATGTCAATAAACGCATCCTTACACTGTTACAATTCTAAAGTCCTGTGAGTCACAAAGAAGTTTTAAAGAATACACACAGAGGAAGGACAAGTGAGAAATGTAGCCCATGCTTCGCTTGGGCACGGAGCTAAAATTGGTCTTTTAAGCAGCAAAGATTGTTCATTGTTTCTGATATGATCTTTTCAAACCTAATAAAAGGAGAAAACGAATCGAGGCACTTTTCCAAGCGGTTAAAATACGGTGAAGGAAAAAAAAAATCTAAGCGAGTCTGGATATCAGCCTCTGTATCTGTAGGATCTACTCCTGCTGAGCTCTTATCTGTACTGACTCAGCTGCCTTGGTGCAAACACTTGGAACAATTGTGCAGACAGATGTGAGGAAAAGTGTGTGTGTAAAAAAAAACATGGGGACGTACAACACTGCATCAGCACAGCCAATGAACACGTGCTTTACTGAAACATGACTAAAGGGGTCCAAAATTCACCGAAACAGTCTGGAAATGTAAAGAATTTATGTTTTAAAAAGAGGGTGAAAAGTACCAAGTATCTTAATGCACATTTTTGCACAAAATATCAACACTAAACACTTAGATGGAGAACAAGTGCTGGGTGGTGGGAAAAAAAAGAATCCTTTAAGGATTTAAGTACAAAAAATGTACAAAATTCAACTTTTACTTTTTTGCTTTTACTAACCATAATTTCATTAAAAAAACTTCCATTCCTAAATGTTTATCCGGGGCTGTGTCAAGGGGGCAATCCAGGCTTCTCTCAGCGTGATTGCATCCTCCAGCTCATTTGAGAGGATCCCGAGGTGTTCCCTGGCCAGATGTGAGACATAGTCTCTCCAATGAGTCCAGGGTCTGCCTCTGGGTCTCTTCCCGGCCTCATATCGAACAACTCGATGTGAGGCATCCTAGCCAGATGTCTGAACCACCCCATCTGGCTTCTCTCGACCTGAAGGAGCAACAGCTCTACTCTGAGCTCCTCATTCTATCTCTGAGTGAGAGTCCAGCCACCCTGCGGAGGAAGCTTATTTTGTCCACTTGTATCCTTGATCTTGTTCTTTCAATCACCAACCACAGCTGACCATGGGTGACTTGAGCTATTTTGAACCCTCTTTAAGTACTTTTTTCTGTGTAAATTCCTACATTAAAAAGTTATTTTAGAAAAAATATTTATAAATTAGTGAACCAGACGTAAATATTTAAATATGTGATTTAAAAAAGTCAAACAATACAAATAATTAAGAAGACAATCAATTTTTCTAAATATATTCACAATAAATAATTACTACAATAATTTCAAATGCAATTATTTTAGTTATTTTAAAATAATTTCATGTTGAAACAAAGAAATATCAGAAATTTACGACAAAACTACCTTTTATTAGCTACAAGATCATTAAATTAAATAGCACTGATAAACTACATTTCCCAGCATGCTTGAAGACAAGCAACATATCCCTCCGCCTCCTTCTACAAACAAGGCTGCGGACGTATCGACGGGCCTTCCGCGACATACACACCCCCTTATTAATAACATCACTTTTAATTTTCCTGCCAACCCGCGAACAACAAATCCGTTTTTGTCAGAAAAACAAAAAGACGCGAACTGTTTCAGAAACAGAAAACGAGAGAGTTTATAGTCTGGGAACAGCTTCGCGGTGCTAGCTTAGATCACCGTGTCCTCCGCCATTACAACAATGCGGCAGGCAGCATGGCAGCTGCGGGATGAAAAGACGCAGTGAAGACATCCCAGAAAAACACCCAGAAAACAATCCAGATTCAACTAAAACGCAACTTTAATCACAAATTATTGATTTTACTGAAAAATAAACGATTAAATTAGATTATTGTTACTATTAAAAAGCGGAAACGCCACTTTTTTCGATTTTTTTCTTTTTAGCACAAGCCACCAGCATGGCCGCACTGCCCACAATAACTCCAACCCGATCAGAGATATTTTATTAGCTAAATCGATTAATGTCAGAATAATATAATTGTTCAGACATATTAAAAGCTTTAAATAGGATAGTGGTTGAAATAAAAGCGTCTGGAGGTGATTGAGGGTTTATTTGCGATGCGCTCCGAACGGAGTAGCAGCGTGGTGTGCAGGAACCACGTGGTTTATGTTTGTTAGCCACACAATCAATCGATTTCCACTAAAAATCAACCAAAAATCTCTCATTAATTATAATCTATTAAAACCAAACACATTTATGTATGTAGTTAAAATAAAATCGTAATGTTTACTGTTGATTTGTGGCCTGAGAAAGCTTGGCGTACACAATAACACAGATGGAGCATGAAGAAGTAGATCTGCTCCAAACACATGTTCTTACAATAATAATAACAATAATAATAAAACTGCATCGCGGTGCAGGAGAGAGTAAATACACACCTACAAAGACCACCGATTACTTCTTTTTCTGTTTTCCTGAAATGTTGCAAAGAGGGCACCTTCTGAGTTGGTACCATGAAATAATCCATGCTCGCCTCTCGCCAGTTTGATCCCAACCAGTAAGGAAAGAAAAGGAACAAATCAGGGTAAAAATAAAAACGATCAGGTTATAGGATCCCAGGAGGAATTAAAAAAAATCCTTGGAGATGCTGAGGATTCCTTGGTGGTAAAAAATGTGGTTTTTCTAAGAGTTGTAATGTTACTAGACTTCCAGCTGATGGGGTTCCCTGGTTGTGTGTGGCGCTCTACCTCTCTCTCCCTCCCTCTCTCTCCCTCTTTTTCTCTCTCTCTCTCTGCATGATCGTGTATGTGTGTGTGTATGTGAGTGTGTGTGTGCAGCTGATCGGATGGCTTTCAAGGCGGGAAACAGCTGGTAGGAGTCACACACCGCACTACAAAAAGCCTCCTTCCGCAGAGAACAGGACTGCCTGTAAACAAAGGACTATTTTAGTGCAATGAGAAAAAAAAATCTATAAATATATAACCTTTTAAAAATTATTTTTAATATTATAAATTGTCAGACATACTTTTTCTCACATGCTAAGTTTTATTCATAAACCTTTAGATCATTCATAAAAAATAGTTTTAAAAATTATTTTTAGAAACAGGCAGACATACTGTTTGTCAAATGTTAGATTTTATTCATAAACCTCTAGATAATTCATAAAAAGATTGTTTATTGTTATTTTATAATTTCTCCACTTTACGGTGATTTTCCCGCATCTGAGTGATGATTGGATAAATATTAGCTTTACACACTAATTTTCTTTTTTATGACTAGAATACTGGAGGTATTCAGTTAGAAAAATTAAAACAGTTTACAAGACAATAATTAAATAAATATATGATTTTTTAAAAATGGTACTATTAAAGTATGTGTGTATTTTGGTTGAGGTAGACAATGGAGGTTTGATGTAACACCCGGAAACGGCAACAGATCCTCTGACGTAATGACGCATTGTTACGTAAGAACAGCTGAGAAATGGAAATAATAGCAGTTTTTTTTACATTTTTATATATAAATTTTTCTTTTTTTTAAAAAAAAAATATATAGATGTATTTAAAAAAACATGTTGCGACACAAATAATAATGCTAAATCACACAGAATTTTTTGTGTTCCTTTTTTTTATATATTTATTTTACCGCCTTATGTCACTTTTTAACTCCTTTACGCACTTTTTAAAATGATATCTCTTGTTTTTTCCCTTACTTTCATTTCATTCCTTTTATTTTTTTTATCATGTCTCTTTTTTTGTATATTTACTTAATATATTTTTTATGGTTACAGTGCTGCTGTTGTGACACATTTACCACATGTGGGATCAATAAAGTATTTCTGATTTATTTACAGTTTTTACTGCTTATTCTGCTATATATCCATATCACTGATTTACTGGTTATATTGTACCAGAGATGGGAAAATATTTGAATTGAGGTCCAAATAGGACGCTATCCTATGACCAAAAAGGTCAAGCCCTATATAAAAAAGAAAAGATCTAAAAAAAATTTATTAAAAATGTAATATTTTCCATCCACTTTTCTTCTTTTCCCCCCACTTATCGCTATAATATACTTAAATTCTATAATAAAGAATTTAAGTAATTCTTTATTTTTAAAATTATTTTTTATTTGTCTTGTTATGTTGTGATCATGAGTAAAATAAACTAAATCACATTAAAAAGACAGTGAACAGGGGTGGTCCCCAACAAGGACCACCCCTGTTTTTTGGTCCACAAAAAAAAAAAGGTGTTCTTCAGTGGCGGCTGGTGGTAAAAAAAACTGGGGGGGCGCACATTTTTCAAACACACAAATTTTATTTTTTTTAGATATATTATATAAAAGTATATATATATATATATATATATATATATATATATATATATATATAAAATAAATATAAAATTATTCGTGACAATATGTGTCTGTTTTTGGTGACTTCTTCATTATGTTTCCTTATGCCAGTTCGGTAGCCTTCATTTAATTGTGCCAGGATGTTACTCCTGCCAAAAACACCTAGCTTATAGCTACTATCAAGATGGGTGCGGCAAGTTTCATGATGTTTGCACTTTTCAGACAAATGCTTCAAGTCACTCACCCCTGTTGATATCCACACCTTTTGAGTTGCTGCTGAACTAAACAATAAGCAGGGGAAACAAAAAAAAGTGTTTCTCATCCAGTGTTTCTTATCCTCTCACATAAAAACGGCCGCGATCTCCACTGTTTTGTTGCACAGTCAAATCTGGGGTGTCCAGTCCAAGCTCCTTCACTCTTCTTTTTTCTTCTTTAGAACGCTTAGAAAACAGATTCTGTAGAAGGGAGGACACTGAATTCTCTTCAAAAGAGCCGCTAGCTTTGTTAGCATCTGAACTAGCTTCCAACGCCATCATGAAGACTCCCAGAATTCCGCAGTGAAAAGAAAGGGCGTGGCGTGGGTGGGATTTATAGGTCAGCTTATAGCTAATTGATTGGTTCATGTAACAGACTGACAGAGAGGATAACCTATTACACACCCGATGGGCGGAAAATCTCTGCGCCCTGCAGGGGTGGTTATGGTTTGCAATACACATAAATGGGAAAAAATTTAGAGCTGACGTCACGTTTTTTTTCCATAAAAACCGGAAGCCACATACACACCAATACGTTTACCTGGGAGAGCGTACCTACCTAGCGCCCTCGTTCCGGTTTGCACAGGAAGTAAGAAAATAAAATAAAACGGTGTAAAACATTATTAAAATGCATGTAATCTTCAACACTCGACAGTTTTGCATACTTATAAACACATACATGTTTATATATGTATATATAGATATATATACATATATGTTTCTTGGTCATCAGGTCGGGGGGGCGGCGCCCCTGCGCCACACGTCACCAGCCGCCACTGGTGTTCTTACTACTTTGATTATTATAAACTTCGGGCAAAATATGCAGAAAAATTACCTATTTTTCAGAATGTTCTGGGGAGGATGGCCCCAGATCCCCCTATATTGGCGAGCACCACAGGTGCTCGTTTTATCTATGACCTCACGCCCCCTCCCTTTTTCCCCTCTTTAGAAAATACTGGATTCGCCCCTGGTAAAAAGAAAATCTGTTCAAAGTGGGAGCAAGTTAAAAAGGAGCTAGCTAGCATGATATACGTACATGTCATGGCATTCGCGTATTGGGCAGGCTTTTGCACCGTACTGAGTACCTAAAATAACGTTGGTATCGGCTATTTTGAAAATGACAAAAGATTGTGTATACACAGTCAATTTATAATGAGTTGAGTGATGTAAGGGCCTCCCCTTACAACCAGTCTAGCTCTGACTGCGCTGTATCAATGGCCGCCTGGAAAGTATCATAATAGGCTTGAAAGTGAGTAATTTTGTAGGCATTTTAATGTAAGACTTGTGTTCACGAAAAATCAATCAATTTTATGGCCGTATAGAATGCCAATATGCCATTATTCGCTTAAATCAAATTTCCCCCATATTAAAGTACGGCGAAATAATTAACTTGACAGGTATGCAACGACTTTACAAACTTTAATTTGTGTGTTAAATAAATAATACATTTGAACATGTATCAAATTTGATAAGATATTGTTAGAAAATATCAATTCTATTAGGAAGCAATTTTATGAGGTGACTTTGCACCCTCTAGCGGTTATTATTGAAATAAGCTCTTCTTTAGATCTGAATTTGAACCGCTTTAGATCAATTTGTGTTGAAAAGAAAATAAGATTTTTAAAGTAAACATGCAGATGCAATTCTATGTCAAACCATAGCTACTGTAAAAATGTGCTTAAATTTTTTATTGATTTTCTAAATTGTTAAATAAATAGGACTTATTAATTTTTGTGTTTCTGTGCATCCTATGCTTTCATTTGAATATGTTTGATTTTTTTTTTCTTCAGATCTAATCCTTGGCTGTTCCCACACTGAACTTTACTGTTATGTAATGAAGGTTTAATTGTTTGACAGAATCCTGCTGAGAGGAAAAGATGCCAAAAGTAGCAGAGTAAACAGGGAGATAGAGGGGTGTCTGGTGGGTTTGGAGAGGACAGAGGGAGTGGGTGAGAGCTGGGGGATGACAGAGGGAGTGGGTGAGAGCTGGAAGAGGACAGAGGGAGTGGGTGAGAGCTTGGAGAGAGGCTGGGGGACTGCCTATGGTGGAGGGAGGAGCAGTAAGCATGCGCTGAGCTGGCAGGAGCTGCTGGGGGAGAACATCCACACTCAGATTCTTCTCCTAGGGTGATCCAAAAAAAAAAAAAAAAAGAATTCAGACTGGTCTACCTCGGCATCAGGAAAATCATCGAAGAAAAAAAAGAGAAGGTCCTCCTCCAAACCACCCCTTCCCACCCCACCATCAACCCGCCCTGCCTTTCCTCTCCCTTCCTTTCCGTTCCACCACCCTCTGGTCTAAAGCTCAGCACCCTGAGGTGCCCCCCATCTGACCAGCGTCGCCACTGAGCGATGCCATCAGAAATGAAGAGGAATCAGAGCTCATCATCTCCTCCAGCAGGAACAGATCACACCATGGATCCTGCTGTTTGCACTTTTTTTACGCCTTCCAGCGGAATGACGCGCAGAACTGTTCTTCTGCAGCAGGGATCTCCTCTTCTAGATTCATTCTGTTAACCAGCTGGTTTTGACTTGATCTTAGAAATAATCCTGACAATGATCTGGGAACAGATCGCCTCTCCAAACACATAGTTGTATGTTTTTTTTCCCCCAAGTGATTTTTTGTATTTATTGGAAAAATAATCAGTTGACATCTCCACATCTGGAGGCTGAAGACTTAAGAAGTTTTTTTTATTATTATTTCTGGGGAGACTTTGAGGAAAGCAGACGCAGATCCAACAGATTCTCTAGAAGGTAAGAAGGAGACATCCATTGTAAAGATTCTGCGTTTTGCGCACATCATGCGTGTCCACGCTGGTGTGTGAGCGTGTTTTCAGGCAGAGTGAGAAACTGCACGAGTTCAACCAGGGCATTGACCTATTTTCACACTGAGTCTGAACTCATCTCCTCTCATCCTGTCTTTGTGCCATTTAAACAGAAAACCTAAGGAGATATTTTCCAGGGTATTCCACCATCTGCTTGACCAGCAGTTTACCTCTTAACCCCATTTTATTTGGAGCAGTGTGACAGATTCTGCCCTACATAGTGAAGCAGGCAGCTCAGCCAGATGTTGTGAAACAGCAGCATCTGATGGACTTGAATTAGTGATGTATTAAAGGCAGTAGAAAAAAAATTACCAAGCGCTGACAGCCTGGCAAATTTTTGTCAATGTGGGGCAACTCTAAAGATCTATATTGGTGTTTTCTAAGTTCTTCTCAGTTTGGGTCTCTAACACTGAGAAGTTGGGTGTTTGCAACACTTTGGGCCAATAGTTTTTGTTCACCATACAAAAAGGATTGGCAATTTTAAAAAAGAATTACGGACACAAGTGAAGACAGTTTTAAGTAATATCGGAATTTTTCTAGAGTGCTTCTAGAGTGATTAGCCCAGTGGCCTCACAGCAACATGGTCAGGGGTTTTGAGTCCACTGTGTGGAGTTTGCATTTTCTCCCTGCGTATATGTGGGTTTTGTCCGAGTACTCCGGTTTCCTCCCACCCTACAAAAACATGCATGTTATGTTGTCTGATGTCTCCTGCCTCTTGCCTGAAATCAGCCGGGATAGGCTCCGGCATCCCAGTGACCCCAATAGGGAGGGATAAGCGGTTCAGAAGATGAAAAAAAAAAAACTGAGAAAGATCTTTTCTATCACCTTTAAAACACAAAATGAGATGAACTATTATCTGGTGATATCATTCGTCAAAGTAGTTATTTATGTAATAAATGACTCATTAGTGTTTTTTTTCTATTGATTCTAAAAGCAGATTCCTGCTGTTTATCTTAATAAATGAAAGATTTAATTTAGCTGATGACACCTTTATCAACCTTTTTATTCCTTTTTAAGTTAGATGAGGACATACCGTATTTACAGGGGGCAAACACGATGTGAGGCCTCTGTCGGGATAAAGAGCCATTTTCCTCCAATTAAGCAATTCCACTGTCCCTAAGCCTAATTGTGTGCCTACTGGGCCTGGGTTTGTGATGGACCTTCTCCCCATTGGCTGCCTCCCATGGGCCTATTGTTGCAGAAGATGCCAGGGGAGAGAGCCAAGGCCTGCCAAGGCAAACCTAACAAGGTCTGTGTTGGAGTGGAATAAGGCCCGATAATTAAAAAGCATTAGACCACAATGAAGATGGAGGCACACAGAGGGTGAGAGTTGCACTTTGGATCAGAGTGGGATGATTGTGATGCATTCCCTGAACAATAGGATGTGAGCTGGATGAGGTCTGGCTGCTGGCCTACTGGATGTCTCTCGGTGTGTGTGAAAAGGCCATCCTTCTTCCTTCCTCTTTCATTCCCCTGCTATTTTAATCCATAAAACTGTAGTGAACTGTGAACACAGGTGCTCTAAACCTGAGCGACAACACAACACGTATAATCTGGAAGTTAGAAAAATGTTTATTGTGCCATTTTGTTGATTTAGTTTCCACAAAAATGTAAATTTTTTTATCTTTAAACGGAGATTTCACACAAATGTCTATTATGTTTGAACGTTATTTGGAGATTAAAAAGATTCATAAAGTGTTTTTTCAAATTTATTTATGTACGTTGGCGTCACCTGCAAGCTCTGACGCAACTCAAACACCAGGTTGTTCTCAGCCACGCCTTTTGTTCTCCACCACAACTGTATTCTAACTTAAGCAGGAAGTGTTTGCAGCGTGCACGCACTGTGCTCATGTTCAGTCTCCATGATGTTCTCATGTTTCAGATACATGGGCGTGAAAAACAAAAAAAATAATGAAATAAATATATGCTTCTTTTTTTTTTAAAGCAAATATTGCATTTCTAGGTTAACAAAGCGTTCCAAAAAATATAATTCTACATTATTAGAAAAATTTCAACAAGAAAGAACAAAATGAGCTCTTTAAACATGCTCTAATTTGATAAAAGCGAGAAAAAAAAAAAGAAAAGGCTATCATGTGGATTTGATCTTCTTCTTTTGGCATTTCCCTTCAAAGGTCGCCACAGTAAGTCAGTTTCTTCCATCTAACCCTATCTGCTGCATCTTCTTTGGTCACATCAACTATCTTCATGTCTTCCTTCACTGTATCCTTGAACCTCCTCTTTGGTCTTCCTCTAGGTCTCTTTCCTGGTGGTTCCAAACACATCATCATTCTTCCGATGTACTCTCTCTCTCCTCTGCACATGTCCAAACCATCTCAGTCTGGCCTCTCTGACTTTATCTCCAAAACTTCTAACGTGCTGTTCCTCTGATCCTGTCCATTCTGGTCACTCCCAGAGAGATCCTCAGCATCTTCATATCTGCTACCTCCGTTGCTGTATGTTTTTTTTTAATTTCATGCCAGTTTGGGACATGCTCAGTTAGGTTAAGTTACCTCAGGAGTGCCAAGTGATGGATGCTCAACAGGTTAAAGTTTTATGTAGAAAGTCAGCTACACAAGCAGAACAAGTAGACACACAAGTAGACCAGATTTTAAGAAAATAGCAGGGTTTTTTTTCCTAACAATTCAGTTTAACTGTGAGATTTAGAAAAAAAAAGGGAAAATCCCATGCCTCGGTCACAGCTGCTGTATTTATTTGGTACATTTATATGGCTGCACTAAAATATATGTTTCTCATTTGTGACCGTTTAGTCCATGGACACTTTGAAATAAAGTTGAAGAAACGTATCAAATAAAATTTTTGTCGAACTTTTAAAAATATATCCATAAGCGTGTTTACTCCCCGCATACGTACTCCACAGCCAACTCCGTGCTTTGTTGATGCAATCAGCTGATGATCAGTTCATCAGTAGGTCAACTAGAACATTCATCTGGGAGAAAGTCTAAGGTCAGACAGAGAAGCATCAACCACCATCAGAGTGCTTGGCTTTTAGTCATGGTAGAAAAAAATCTCTCATCCCCATCAGGAGCCAGATGTTCACTGAGGTCCAGCTGTGCATCTCTTATGTAGCATTCCACAGAGAAACAATGGGATGCTCGTTGTGTCTTTAGTTCCTAACACATCTCCTTCGAACTGGTGGATAAAGGCTTTCCTTCCGTTTTGCAGGCAAATTATAGGGTGTCGTTGTCACCTCGTTTTCTTGTTTTCTATCGGTGTATGATCGGGGTCTCAGGGTGCAATTGTGACATCATGGAGCTGAGTTTTAGATCTTTCAGAGGGAGTAGTTTTAATCAGGAAAAAGTGGAGCTTAATGGTATTTTCTGCAACAGAATACGACCAGGAGAAGTGTAGTGGTGGGCTGGTGGGAACCCACACCCCACTTTTAATAAAAGCCAGAATGGATGATCTCCTCGTGCTGACAGCTCTGCAACTTTTTGTGAATACTGGCCAAGCTTTAAGTCCTGCCTTGATCTTTTATGGCTTATTTTGAGTTTACATCTTAAACCAATAAAAATACATACTTGCCACCAAAACCAAAAGGTTGGAGTGATTACCTGGCTATGGACCAATGGATTTTTGTTCACATTCAAAAATGATTGGCTGAGGTTTTGAATGTCACAGAGTCTGCAGCTTAATAATACATGCATTTTTATATTTAGATTGCATGACTTTTTCAACATTTAATTATGTCACAGCCTCATTTCCAAATGGATTCCCAGCAAACAGAGAACCTCCAGGGAACGTTATCCTGAAGTTCTCTAAAGGTTTGTTTTTAACTAACCAAAAGCTAACGTTTCCTAAACGTTATTTAGTGGTTATGTTAGAACCTAATCTCCCCAGAACGTTGAGAGAACCAAATTTCAAACGTTATGGTTAAAATTAAGGTTAGAGGAATTTTTAAAAAACAAAAAAATAACGTCTCACAACCGTCATAAAACTTTCCATTTGAACCTTTAGAGAACCAAAAATAACATTTCAGGAAATTCTGCAAACCTTTGAATAACCTTTCCAGAACTTTCCGGGAACGTTAAATTGTTAGCCGGGTTAAATCAGTTTTCCTCCTAAAAAAAAAAAAAACACCCTGTGATCATGTTGAAGGTTTTTTTTTTCAAATTGTTGCAAAAATTACAAAAATTTCTAAAGAATTTTGAGGAAAGAAAACTGATTTAATACAATTAAATCAGTGTATTTTAAGCCCAATCAGTGTATTTTAAGCCCAATAAGGCTTTGATATAAAAGTGAAGTGTACAGAAAATTTATAGTCACACAGCCAAGAATAGTCACTCTGCTTCTTGTGTAGAAATAAATGATTTCTAATTTAAAATCATTCTTTTCACCCCTTGTGGTGGGAACCCTTGAAATATACAGCCACTTTTGAAGAATGGGTATAGAAGATTCTTAACAGCGATTGAGAGGTTACGTTTTAGAAACTAGAAGAGCCAGTTAGAGTGTTTGAATTAATATCCCAGCGGGGTGCCATAGCTGGGGCGGATTACGGTCAAGCTGAAAGGCAACGCAGCAGCAGGGGAGGAAGGATTACAGTGGTCAGTAAATGAGGCAACACGCTGGGAAAACAAGGCACCCGATGCACACTCGCATTAATCTTCACAGGAATACGGCCGGCTTTATTTTACATCTTCATGATGGCTTCATCATGAGGACATGGCAAATCATAAAATGCTCCGAAAAATGAAATTTAATGACTGAGTATCATATGTTTGGAAGATGGAGCTGAGCTAAATTAATTCAATTTTATTTATACTACATCCAGAATAGGGCTTCATTCAAAGAAACATATTCAACAAAAGTAATAGCTACATGAAAAAGAGCCAGAAAATCCCTGTCCTAAGAGCCCCCTTCTTAGGGAGGATAAACTCCTGGAGGGGAAAAAGTTGACAGAAAGAAAAAATAAATCTGAAGTTGACCCAGTTGGACCCTCAGCCAGGATGGGCAAGCAGAATATAATATAAGCACTGTAAATCACAGATTAGATCATCTATCCCAGGGGTTTCAAACTCATGGCACACTACCGTTTGAGGTCCTCAACATGGTGATTTGTAGTCCCAAGTTCAACAAGAAACAATTGTTTCGCTAGGCCAGTGAGTTTGAAATAAAGAACACTTTATAGTGACGTAGGTAGTAAATTGGGTGGGTTTACGGCAGAGCATAGGTCCTGTTTTACATATAGCATAAAACACATTCAGTTAACAAAGCAAGCACATATTCTTTTACGTTCTTATTTTGGTGCATTTACATACAAAGGGCACTCAATGTTGAAGTGAGGGACTGAGCATGAGCAGAGCATGTGCACTAAAAACTTATTGCTTATTTTAGAATGTGGACGTGGCGAAGAACAAAATTCAAGGCAAAACAACCAGGAATTCAAATGGTATCTGAATACTGGACAAGAGATATCTTAGAAGAAGTAAAAAAAACTAGAGTCCCAGTGGACCGTATCTCCTCCAGCTTTTGTCTCCAAGTAACGTGCTAACAGCTATTAATTTGACTCTGTTTTTAGCCGCGTGGTAACAAGCTTTTCCAAAGAGGAATGTTTTAATTCTAACCTAGCATAAAAACTGAAACAAAAGACAATTTGTTGTAAAGGACGGTTTTAACTGTCTAGTTTATGAGTGATGTGTTTTTCGTCATGAATCATAAAAAAATAAACAGTGTATTTTAAGTGTTTACACTTGCCAACAGGGCGCCTGTTAGCGCCTCTCTGATAATTATTTTCCAGCCGATGTTCTTGTTTGGAAACCATGCATCACCATAAAAACCCAAGACCCCAAACACTTATGAGTCAACTAAAATTCAGATGAAACGGAGTTGATTCAATAGTTTAACCTTCGTTAAAACGACAGTAAATAACTTTCAGTTTAGACATCATAACAGTCTGGAAGTTTTTTTTTTCCAGTGTAGCTATTGGTGCAAATCATTCCTATGTGGTGGTGAAGTGGTAGAGTGAGGATTTAGAGTCTGACTTAAGGATGCAGAGCACTTTCTGTCCTGGTTGGCGTGGCTCACACGCCAAGCATTTTTCTCCAGTTAAACTGTAACTACTTATCACGTCACGGCCTTGCTGCTTCCTCCCAAAGCAGACCACTCCTCAGCCCGTAGCGGGGTTTAAAATGCCTCCCGTTGGCATACAGAGTCAACACATTTCCTTTAAATTACCTGTGAGTTTCATGTGAAATTAGAGCGGGGATTTTTGTTCTTTCACGGTTTGGATTAAAAGTTAGTTTCTCCGCTGCATTTCCAAAATAAACACAGACGACTTAGAGCTTCCCTCTACCTCCTCCACCCTACCTCGTCTTAGTCGCCTCCTGCTTCTCCCAGCTCAGTGTTTCTATCATGAGAGTATTTCAGTTTCCAAAGCTCTCCAGACGATGTGCACATCTAGTCTAGGGCTGAGAGCTCCTAATGAGAAGCAGAGGAATAAATTGGAGAAAAGCAAAGGCATGAAAAAACAAAGCTGGTCGCATTTCTTTCTTTTCTATTTAGGAGATAATAAAACTGGGTCTAGTTTAGATTTGTTAGAGAACATGTATCTTATTTCAGGATGTGGGTGTAAGATGTTTCTAAATAAACATGGTTTATCTTAACCATGGACCGTGTAGAACATCACCAACCAATGCCAGTCACTTGTATGGTGAGCAAAACCAATTGGCCCACAGGCGGTCAATCACTCCAACTTCTGTTTTTGACAAAAACTATTTCTTTTGGTTGGAATAGCAAATAACCCAGAAAAGACCAATGTGGGTCTTAACGCTTGCTCAGTAGTCACAAAGATATGTCATGCTGTCAGCGTTAGATCTTCCATTAGAGGCAAACCCCAAATCCCTTCAAAGCCTTCTCTGCTTTGCTGAAAAAAAAAAGAAGTCGGAATCACAAACTGGTGTAAAATACATTACAGTAATTTATATATGCGTATGTAATACATCCAAATGATCTGGATGTGTTTTAAATGGCTTTTACACATAGCTGTGCTGCTTTCAAAATGGGTTTATTCACGAAAACATTTGAGTAATCCCGTTTCAGCCTGCATTTGTTGCCAGGTAGACTAAAATCATCAGAGATGGACTTTTATCACCGATATAAAGAGAGAAATATGGATTTAATATACAATTAATCCATGTTTATGGTGTGTAAATATTGTTGTATTATTTATTTAAGTTTAAAAGGTCTTTAGAGGATTTCATGTGTCGCTTTTACAAACTTTTTCACCACTAAATTTTTTATTGAGTGAAGGAGTTTACTGTGGAGTTTTGATCTATGATACTAAGCTATTTTTGCTTGTATTATTTGCGTATAGTTGGATGATTTTATAACCATAAAACAGATGCTGAGGGGGTGATTGATGCAGGTGGAGCACTACTGAAGGTCTAGGTGTGAGATCCACTGACAATCACTGTCTTCTAAGCCTTCTCTGGTTTATCGTTTGAAAAGAAAAGAAGGAAAGGAGCTTAGTTCTCCTTGCATGTATTGCTGAGCGGGAGGGGAGTGGAATTGATGGTGGCCTTTTATTTTAGACGAAAAGATGAGGGAAAAATGGGCGAGGCGTTTTTAAGATTCAAATAAGGCTCTCGTGTCTGGGCCTGGGCCGAGCTCTCTGTCTGGGCACATCCAACTCTGTCAGCTACCCCCTCCTCCCTGCCTCTTTTCTCTCCACTCCCAACTCCCTCCATCTTCTACTTTCCCTCCCTCGCATTTTTCTCCTCTTTCCATAAGCCCCCCCAGCTTCATAAGCAGCGTCTGCATTATATAAGACATTCTTCATCTCATATGTGCAGTTAAAGGAGAAGAAAGTTAGGATTGTTTACCTTCTCTCTGGTGTTTTGAAGATGTTGCCAGCACTAATTTATTTCATATGCTCCAGATTTGTTCTATGAAAGAGACTTATGTCATTTGTTTAAGTTTAAGGATGTACTTTAAGTTTTGTTCATAAACTCTTTTAGTGGACGTATTTAAACATCGCATGTGACCATCTCCTTGCTTGTTTCTCCATAAATGGCCGTCAAACCGAGCTGCTCCTTAATTGATTCTCAGTGTCGGCATTGATTCAGACCAGAGGAGTCTGGTGAAGCTTGAGCGTCTCCATGACCTTCAGGGCTAATTGAGATTCCCTCTAGGGTTTATTCTTCCAAAGACTGTTGATTTACTGTGCAACTACAGCACATTTATTAGCTCTTTATGTTCGGCCAAATGAAGAAGGGAATCAGCTCCAGATTATTCTGATGCTTCCAACCAACAGCTTGCACGAACAAGTTGTGTCACCGTGTTTAAATCAGGATTTTCGTGCTTCTCCGTTTTATGGTGTTATATTGAACTTTGTCGCTGCCTCAGCAGTCCTCCATCTGTCCCCTAGTTTCTCTCTTGGATGTAGCAGCGAAAGATGGAAGCTGCTGGAAGCTGCTGGATGGAGGATCTCAGTTAAGTGGTATAAAAAATCTTTATAAATTTATTTTTATTATTATTCTGTGCTCTCATGAGGTAATCATTCTTATTTCATAGCATATATAAATAAACATAGCGCAGTTGACATTTGCGAATAAAAGTTTCCATTTTTGATGCAGTGAATTCCCACTTCCTCTCGCTCCAGGCTTAGTCCCATCACACAACAGAGCATAAATCTCATTTGAGCCCAGAAATACATCAAGTTAGCAAAGCGAGCACGTATTCTTCTTTTGGTGCATTTAGAAAGACATTCTGTTGGGACTGAGAATGAGAAGAGCGCGTCCATCATAAACACTTTCTGACTACAATGGAATGAAGGTAGGACATAGGACAAAATCCATGGCAAAGAACAACCTTGCATTCAAATAGTATCTGAATATGAGAGCTTACAAATACTTTAAACGCGTATGAATGAAACAAAAACCACTTCAGGTGTGTTTTTTATGTGGGACTAAATTTCAAACATGGTAGAACACAATCCTAGAATCCTCCAATAATAATAGGGGGAGACAGTGGCTCAGTGGTTATAGCGTACCGGAAGTCAACCAGAAGTTTGCGAGTTCGCAGCCAACTGAACGCGCATCTAGGGACCTTGGAGAAGACACCTAACCACCCGTTACTCCCACCATTGGCAGCGTCATAGGTGGCAGCCTGCTGCAGTGTAGAAGTGCAGCACACAAATTTTCCCGGTGAGGGATGAATAGAGTGAGTAAAAATTAAAAAATGAACACAATAACTCTCCTCTTTGAGGTTAAAATGTTGAATCAAAGCATATTTGAATGGCGATTAAAAGATTAAACATATGGTATGTGTACGTAAAGTATGTAGATAACAAAACGTTTGATTCAGTCACTTTTTTAAACAGTATTTGTGCAAAGTTTTGGACTCTGAGTAGCAGGCTGGCAGTGTGCTACGGAGTTCAGACCAGTTCAGAGCACTGTGGTCCTGCTCCAGCTTTGGGAGGGGTGCGTCTGTCTCACAGTCATTTCCTGGACGGGGATATTATGGCACCACACGCATGAGAAACAAACCCTTTTCACATTTACACGCAGACACATTCAGTAAAGCAAGGCTGTGCAGAGAAGTCTGGGAAGCAGGACTTCGATGAAACGTGAACCCAACAACAACTTTATGTAACACGGTCTCCTGGAGGCAGGAGAGGGTGGCAGGGACACGGTGTGGGGGATATCATAACGGCTGTATCCTTGCCTGTGGGGTAGGTAACACCTGTGCACCAACCATGCACAATGAAGAGGTACAAAGTACAATAGGGTTTACAGATGTGCATGTGGAAGAATTGGAGTGTGGTTTATGTGTAAAGAGGAGAAGCAGCCCAAAGCAAAAAGAAAAACAGGAAGATGAATTAATACAAAACAGAGGAATGAGATTAGATGATAAAAAAAACTTCATCAACAATATTTCCTTTTATGTGAGTCGATACCTACATACTCTTTCTTCTGTTTCAGATTCTTTACTTTACCTCCACATTTCTGTGTTCCAGCTCAAAGACAACATGGAAGATCTGGCACCAACACCCTAATAACTCTTTGAATATCGGGCAGGCTTCAAGATATGCCTTTGTTCTTTCTGGTGGCGTCTACATTTGCGTCTTCAATTAATAAAAATGCTCACTTATTGCAAGTAATTGTCAGACCGGGGCCAATGACGTTTGCTCACCATACAAAAGTATTTGGCTGAGATTTCCCAAGTTTATCACTGTATACTTACAGTATTATTTTTATTTTCAATGCACCTATTTACAAGCATAACTCTAACCTGTACACTCAGCTGTAAACATACCTGAAGGGGTTTTCTATTTCAATCCTGCATGGTTGAATAACTTGCAAGCTTTCCTGTCCATTATTCAGATACCCCTTGAATTCCTAGTTGTTCCTAGCCACAGATTTTGTTCTCCGCCATGCTCGCATTCTAATGCAAATAGAAAGTGTTTTCAAGCACGTGCTCTTCTCACGTTCAATGCCCACTCCTCCTTTAAGTTTCTTTATATTGTTTGATTAAAAACAGTTTAAATAAAGTATCTCGTCTTTGACAATGACGAGGTAGACCACCTTGTGGTTCTATGACTTCATACTGAGGCATAAAGAGAACTTTTAAAGACCCCATTAAGTGACTAAAAATGAAAACTTGGTCCATAATGTGTCAAAATTGTCTATAACTTTTTATCAGTTGAATTAGCGATAGGAAACAAATTTTAAAAAAGATTTTGGACTTCATTAGACTTTTTAGGAGGATAAATCTACATCTTTGCCTTGATTAAATCATGCTTCTCATTTACCAGTGCATGAATTTATTATCCTGCTTTGTTCACCTTTTTTGGTTTGGAAAACAAGGCATTTCTTCTAAAGGATCTAATTGCTTTGTGGGAGGGACTGACAGAGTGTGTGTGCACTGAGGGAAGCTGGTATTTTAAAGATTTAGGCAGGTGCCAGTGCTTTGCATTCCTGGGCTGACCTTGTGCTCAGACCCGCTGCCTTTAGGGGAGGCCTGCTGGAGCAAATTTGGCGCAATCCAGATGAATGGTTTCGGTATTTGTGTGTGAGGTATGTTTGTGTATATAAACCAAAGCACATCTGCAGGGAAAAAAAAGAACTAATGAATGGCGTCCTTTTACATTCCCAGTATTGTTTTATAGCATTACTGTTTGCATCGGCGCACCCCCACTATGAGGAGAATGCAGCTTTCCATTGTGTCCACATACACACGTGTGTTTTCAGGTCTGCTGCACTGGAGAAATATGAAGAAAGTATTTGTGAATCTAATAGTGCCACCTCTGTATGCCATCCAATAAGGACGTGTGCGTGTGAGTCAGCAGGAGTGACACAGTTTGGTTTGGAGTGGAACGATCTGGTTGATGGGATGCCGTGCAGTAAGATATTCCAGAATCAAATTCTTTCAAAAGTTCTTCCAGTACTTTTAAGGTGATTTACGACAGCCCCCTTCCACACACCTCACCACACATTTAGATGTGAAGAAGCACAAATTGTAAAACTTTTATGGTGTTTTTTTTCTTTTCTTTTAGCGTATCACCCACCGCTAACCCACACACCCTCAGACTGTTTTCCTCCTTCCCTCATTGGCTTCATTCCTTCTTTTCTTTCGGCTCCCCACCTCCCTTCTTTCCTCTCCTGTTGCTTTCCTACTGAGCGTGGTGTGGTGACGCCCTGCTCGGCCAATGAGCCAACTCCAGACCTTGCGATTGCACACAGGAGTCGAAAATTGCATCACTGCCGGGGAGGGAGAGGGCCGTAAGAACGGACTGAAAAGTGAGGCGATGGGAGGGAAAAAAAGATCCGATGGAAGGCATTGAAGGATAGAAAGAAAACATAGAGAATAAAGGAGGGATAGACTGGGAAAGAAGGGACAGACATGAAGCTGATTTGTGTTCAAAAGAAGAAAAAGATTAAAAAATGGGTACTGAAAGTAGAAGGGAATGTCTTTGCTGTTGGAGGTCGAGAACGTTAGTGGTGATTACACTAAAGCAGGGTGGGAATGTCTATCTCATCTCGCCATTTTTCTTCTCTTTTCCTCTCCTCTCCTGCTGGGATCATTGCTTCCCGCCACTCTACAGAACTGAGATGCTGTGAAATGCCCCACGTTATTGTAACATTACTCACCGATCTTCAAAGCCCTCGGTACTGGTGTGTGAAGTGTCATCAGCCGACTGGAGGAAAAGAAGCTTCCACTGAACGCCGATCAGCTTCTAAACTGCTTGGTCCTGGGGTGGTAGACAAGGGTTCGAGAATGTCACCCAAGAGCTGAATCGCAACATGGCAAACTATCACATAGAGGAAAAGATATGCATGGCACAGTGTAAATCTCACTTGAGTAACATAGTGTTAAGTGCATCAATTTAGCGAATTTAGTATTTTAAGAACAACAGCTTCTGTTGTATAAGATTGCACACTGCTTCTGCAAAAGCCCTTTCTGTTTACATTAGAATGTGTACATGGTGGAGAACAAAATCCATGGCTAAGAACAACTTGCTTTCAAATAGTAATGAAAACTGGACGGTAGAGCTCGCAAATGGCTCAAACAATGAATAAAACCAAAACTACTTCAGACATATTTTTGATGAGGGAATGATGTTTTGCTTATCTTTACTGATGGGCGAGGGTTTACCCCTATCTCACAAAGTATATGTAAGTGGTGTCCAAATGATTGGAAAAAAGACTTTCCAACTGGACAAATGCATATGCTTGTCCCCATTGTTGGTTAAAAAAAAATCAATTAATTAGATATTTTAATGCTGCAGAAATGCATTGTTCTTTGACAAAAAACCATTGAGTCTACACTGCGACATGTATTGCAAAACACCAGACTTGAAGAAAAAAACGTTTTAAAAAAGTTTGAAGGCTAGAGGTGCCACGCCTGGCCCTTGGGTCGTAGTTTGCCTGCCTGTGTTAGGGGATCAAAACTTTAAATTTGGCAAGAGAAACACGTGTTGCTGCATGTGGGCTCTCAATCAGTTCACATTTCATTCAGCAGCTACCAGGGAGACTAATAAATTGACTTTGGTCAGGGGGAGATTCCTTGCCCAATGGCCATGCGGAGCCAAGTTTTCCTGCTCTACCTGCTTCATGCCTTTGTTTGTTTAGTAAAAAGGGCTCAGTGAGATTTGTGGGATTACTTTGAAGATTTTTTTTTTTCCCAATTTCAGTTTGTTCTCATCCAACAAATGACAAAATGGAAAATATGAACTTGGAAAGTTTATTCTTTAATTCTTCTGTCCATCCATCCAACACTAAACTTCAGATGATACATTTTCATACTGAAAATAAACATGAGACATCAGCCAGGAACATCAGTTTATTATCCACCAAACACTTAGCATCAGATTTTTATCCAGATTTTTTTTCCTTTGATCAGTTTCTACTTTTTTCTCTGTTTCTCCTTCATTAAAAAACAAGACCACACAAAGATCATAAAATCAAGTGGGATTATTTAGATTTTTTTGTGAATCATTAGAACATGACCTGCAAATGAATTATTATAATAATCATCAATATCTCCTGCTGTGTCCTGCTTTGGGTTTGAGGATGAGTTGCAAACAAAGAAGTAATAATCTAATAATTAAGCTTTATTTATGGAACTAGCTTACTTGTTAGTTCACTAGTTTTAGATTTGGATGTTTCTCTTTTTTGTTAAGCAATAAAGTCTTACTTTTTTCAACAACCAGGTTAAAAATATATTTAGATTTAATGAATAATACCAAGCAAAAGTAAGTTTATGACTTATTTGTTGCTGTGCCAAATGGATAAAAGTCTGAAAATGTTTCTCCTGATGTTTTGGATCGACCACAGATCTTCCTTTCTGCTGAAAACGCGACCCGCCCTCATCGCCTTACTCCCTCCTGGCACCTTCCCTCCCTTCTTTGCTCCCTCTCTCTCTATTTCTTCTGCCTGAAATTCCTCCGTGTCTGAAAGCTCTGGCTGGAGGCCACTACTAGCTCACTAAGAGGCTTCCTGTTGCACTCTATCCCTACTTCATTCCTTCTATCCCTCCTTTTTTAACTCATTTGTTAAAGGTGTTTACACCCCCTCTTTGAGGTACACCTCTTTTAGATGGTTATTCTTTCCTTTTTATTTCTAAATGATTGAATTTTGATTATTTTTAAAATCAAAGGTTCTTTATTTTGCAGCTTATGAACATACATGTCCCTGTGTTTTCTAGTCATTGTGACTCCAGTTCTTCACCATCTATTCCCCCTGAGTCTCCATGTTGTTATTACATAACTCGGCCAAGGTCCTTAGTGTTCCCCACAGGGCTCAATGAGTGAGGTTGGAGGTTCAAATCAACAATATGACTGACAGAACTAGTGGAAGAGCGTTGCTGAAAAAGAGCACAGTTATTTTTTAGTGAGAGAAGAAAACAATGCAGTTGGTGTAAAATGAGAGGAAAGAACAAGAGAAAGAAGGGAATGGGGAGGCCCAAAGAAGGAGGAGTGGAAACTGAGGTTTCCTGTGTGGCTGAGGATGAAAAAAAACTCTCAGTTGTTGTTTTGTAGGTTTTATTTAAGTGATCTATTAATGAGAAACAATGTAGAGGTTCTAATTTTGGTGTATAAACCAGCAAGAAGTTTGTTTCTTGGAGTATTTTCCACTTTGCATTTACCAAAAACATGCTAAGCTAACATATGGTCGCTTAAATTTTCTCAAGGAGTGTGCATGATTTGTAATTTGTGGTTTTGTCGGCTTTGCAATCAACTTTGAACCCTTTTTAAAACAAAATTGTGACTTATATAAACATTTCTACCAGTGTCCCCTCTAAGCTGCGCGCCTGCGCAATTGCGTCCTGCTCGCAGATTAATAGTGCACAAGAAAACTTATGCTGTGCACAAAATAAAACTTAATTGAAACTTGAGATGGTAAAATGAGACAGAGCTCTGGAGCATATCTCTTTCTTTCTGAAACAAACTGCTTCAAACCTCTGCTTTGGAGTTTGGTTCGTCACTATTGGTGACGTCACAAGAGTCAAAGTTTTTGCTCCGCCCCCTTGTGTTCAGGAAGCTCGAGTGTTTGCTCAGACTCATAATAAAATGACAGGGAACATTGATCTCTAATCAAAAATAAAAGAAAAAGTTGTACACGAAACCATTTGTTGACAATAGTCAAAATCCAGGGTGATGATATTGTTCCAACCTTGTTTGAGGAGAGTGTACACTAATTGGAGATGGAGAGTCTGATTCAGATCATGTCTACCATCTTCAGAAAATTCTCGATTATTACTACCCACATGGCCAAAGTTCAAAGTTACAAATGTAGATGGAGCAGTCAGAGGTCAAACCACACCCACACCTTACTATATTACTTTCTACCTGCTGGGTGGTAAAACCAGCAAGTCCTGACATGTTGGATTCTTGATCTGTCTGCACCAAATACTACAAAATATTTGGTTAGATACACTAAAGAGAAAAAGCATTTATTCTTGCAAACACATCAAAACTTTATAATTCTTTATAATAACAAACTTTTATTGAAAATTTTTTTTGATTCTGGGTTAATTAGTCAGTCATTCACCTTCTAATCCGTCTGTCCCTTCTGGGATTACGGGGGGTGCCAGAGCTCATTCCTGCTGATTCGAAGCGAGGGGCAGGGTACACCCTGAACAGGTCGCCCGTCTGTGGTAGGTTAATTAACTGCAGAAAATATATTCAAAGGTCCTACCTCATTTAAAACAACTTTTTTTCTCATTAAATCCTTGCACATAAAACATAGAAAGTAGAAGTTGGACTACTTAAACACTGCCAATCCACACAGGTGATGAGGTTTTTTTTAAAAAAAAAAAAAAAAGTACCAATACTACGTTTTTATTGTTATATGTTTGGCTCTTTAGCCATGGAAACCAGCTCAAAATTGAATTGATAGAAGCAAAGGTTTAATTGCCATTTCTTCTAAGTTAGTGACAGTCAGTAGAATGGATGCTGAACGCCTTTAGAGGCGATACACTGATTTTAGCCTACCTGGCAACAAATGCTGGCTGAAATGTGATTGGTCAAATACTTTCATGTAAAAAAAAAAAAAAAACATGTTTGGAAGCAGCGCAGTTATTGGAAATTCCGTTCCATTGTCTCCCGCTTATTCGGGGCCGGGTCGTGAGGGCAATAGTCTCATGGGAAACCTCGGCTTCTCTCACCCTGGCTGCATTCTTCAGCTCACTCGGGAGGATCCCAAGGCGTTCCCCGTCCAGTTCTGAGACATAGTCTCTTCAGGGGTCCCTCTGGGGTCTGCCTCTGGGTCTCCTCCAGAGGGGATGAGCCCGAAACACCTCACCAGCAAGGCGTTCAGGAGGCATCAAATCTCCTGAACCAGATACCCAAACCACCTCAGCTGGCTTCTCTCGATTCGGAGGAGCAACAGCTCTATTCCGAGCTCCCTCCAGATGTCAAAGCTGCTCACTCTATCTCTGAATGAGAGCCCTGCCACCCTGCAGGGGAAGCTCATTTCAGCCGCTTCGAAAAGCCACAAAAAAAATGTTCAGAGCATTTGGAAAGTTTGTATAAATATTAACAACCTAAATATAAATCACAAAAGTTTGTGATTCAGACATTTTTAGGCCAGAAGAGAAGGTTGTGAATGCTTTTCTTCTTTTTTTTTTAATAAGCAAAGAGCCTAAGAACAAAGTCAAACTTTGGATCATAACGGGCTGATATTTATGATCCACTGTGATCCTAAAGGCTTTTGTTGTTTGTTAAATTAAACCCTAATTTATAGAAACTATAAACTAACCTATACTCCTCACTGGTCTGGAAGCTGTTAGCTTTTATCGCCCTTCAAGTGATCAGTCGTTCTATTTAAAAGGAAAAGTATGCTCTCCTGGTGGTTGCTGAGGGATTTTGTTAGGACTACACAGAGCCAAGGCTGCTTTTTGTTTTTAAGAGTGCTGCTATCTTGGCTCAGTTGTTTATATGTGTGCATGTGTTAGAAAAAAAATTGAAGAGAGGGAAGGAGTGAGCAAAGAGCCCCGGGGAGAGATGGCTTACCTCCTACAGACCACCTCCCAGGGTCACAGCAGGAGGCAGATTAAGTTACAGCCAACCTCAGAGGGGGCGCACACACACATGCAGATACACATTCTTTCATCTGCGGAGAAAACAACATATTACCCAATGCAATTTCATGCCCGCTGAATCTAATCATCTAATATGGCGTTTATTGGATCATCAGACTGAGAAGGAGATAAAACACAAGCTCTCCCGGACTGATCTCAGGTCAGCATTAATCTATCAAGGTGTTGAAACATGTAGCTCTTCTCTGACCTGTTGCTCCCCATCCTGGCCTCACCTCACCTTTCACACGTCCCATATATTCCACCCGAGGTCTCTAACACCTCAAACACGCCATCACCATGACTCAGAGGTGGGCAGATGGAGAAGATTTATGTCTGGTGATAAGGCTGCCAGAGAGGACACACACAAACCTCTTTTGAGGAATCGTCCTTCACTTCCTGCTCGCCCTCATATATCCTGACTGTGGCCCCAGCAGTCATCCTGCACCTCCTCCCCTCTCGTTCGGCCGCTGTGGTCCATGTTTACTCTGCTGGAGAGAGAGGGAAGAGAGGGCTCAGAGTGTGGGACAATGCCGCCTTTCAGAGGTGCTGTCGACCCCACGGCCGAGTGAGGAAGTCTGCATGGGGGCCAGCCAACACCCCTTCCTCAAACTTCACAGCCACCCGTCACAAAGTTTCACACACACACATTGATACACAACGTCATCCTCTACCCGTTTACATAATTCTCTCTCTCTCTGTCATTCTGGGTTTTTTTTTTTTTAAATCTCACATTTCACACAGACCCTCTTTTCTCAGTAAAACTGGTTCTTTGGAAGATGAAATTAAGATCTCAAACGTTTAGTTCAAGATCCACACACTCACACTCTGAGTCACTTTCCAGTCAGTCTCTGCTTTTTCTCGGGCAAGAAATGATTCTGAACTTCGGGGAAATTTAAATCCAGGAGAGGGAATCCATTTATTGGGGTCGACTCTTCTGGGAATGACAGAAAATAACCACCTGGGGTTTAAATGTTACAACAAACAGGTATTTCCCAGCCTTCAATAACTCCATCTCAGATGTAAATTATCTCCTCACACACTAGAAAAGTAAAACATTTCAATTTGAACATTTCAAAGCACAGTGATGCAGTGGTTAGCACTGTGGCCTCACAGCAAGAAGGTCAGGGTTCAAGTCCTGGGTAGGAGCGAGGCTTGAAATACCATCCTTTCTGTGTGGAGTTTGTATGTTCTACCCATGTATACGTGGGTTTCTCCAGTTACTCTGGTTTCCTCCTACCTTCCAAAAACACATCTGTTAGGTTGATTGGACACTATGAAATTGCCCGTAGAACTGACTGTGTGTGTGATCTGGCAACCTGTTCGCGGTGTACCCTGCCCCTTAATTTAAATCAGCCAAGATGGGCTCTCCTACGACCCTGTGAGGGATGGACGATTCAGAAGACAAAAAGAAAACATTTCAAAGCTTTTTATTTGATTAAATGCAGATGGACAGTGTTTGCGGGATTTAAAGAGGTTAAGTTGTTTCCTAGTTTATGCTTCATTAGAAGTGTTTAACAGTTAATCTTCTGCTGATTTACTGAACGATAACATAAAATTTCTTGGCAGCCTGTGTGTTTGGAGTTGCACTTGGTCAGCCACGTTCTGGTGTTATAAAGCAGTGGAACATCAGAACTAAAGATCAAAGCCCAATTATTCTTCGTCTTCTTCTTATTTCAGCATTTCCCTTCAGGGGTCCCCACAGCAAATCAGTTTCTTCCATCTTACCCTATTTGATATATCCTCTTCAGTCATGCCAACTATCTTCATGTCTTCCTTCACTGTATCCATGAACCTCCTCTTTGGTCTTCCTCTAGTCCTCTTTCCTGGTGGTTCCAAACCCAGCATCTTTCTGCCGATGTACTCTTTCTCTCTCCTTCTGCACATGTCCAAACCATCTCAGTCTGGCCTCTCTGACTTTATCTCCAAAACCTCTAACATGTGCTGTTCCTCTGATCCTGTCCATCATGATCACTCCCAGAGAGACCCTCAGCATCTTCATCTCTGCTACCTCCATCTCTGTTTCCAGTCTTTTCCTCAGTGCCACTGTCTATAGACCAATCAGCATGGCCGGTCACACAAAAGCCAACTGATAGTTTAAAATGTGTATTTTAGCTTAAAAATGAACACCACCCATCACGGATTAATAAATAAATCCCCTTTTGTAGTAACAATTTGCTTTTAATTGGCAAAAATTTCGAATGTCAAATGAGCTGAGTCAGCACTTTTTCAGGTCATGCAACGATGAAACGAGAGGCTAGTAGTAGCATTAGAAGCATCATGCATATCATATTTGTTTTTAACAAACTTATCGCACTTCTACTAGTTTAGATTAACATGTTCCCACTTTTATCAATTTCTTTGACAAGTAGCACTTATTTTGTTCCTACAACTGTAAAAAAACAGAAAAAAACTTCCATCCTTTCTCTCTCCATCTTCTTTTGGTGGACTGCCCACCTTTGGGTCAAACGGTCAAGTCTTCATAATCAAATTAAAAGCTGTTTTACTTGTGCACATGACAAACATGAATGTCTAAACTTGCATGGCCGTGAGATTTTCCTGATAGCTGCATAATGCTGCTTTCTGTGTGCACAGTGTGATCCTCTGTTTGCATCACAACGTGTGTGTATTATCTACTGCTTATCTCTGGCTGATTGAGTCCCTACAACCCCCTCCTGCCAAGCCAGCTTTGATTGTACGTGTGTGTGTGTGTGTGTGTGTGTGCGGGAGAGCTGGTGGCCATCCCGTTGTTGAGATGGTGAACCTGGTAACCTTCCTGCTCGATGCCTCCTAGACACAAAGTTTTCTCATGTGGCCGCCGGCCAGTAGCTCTCAAAGCCTACCATTCACTGCCGATCATTGCTTCTATCAGTGGTTGGTATGTGTGTAAAATGTGTGGGAGAGCAGGATCAATTTGCTGATCCAGGTCTGGGTCGCGGGGGCAACAGCTTCAGATGAGAAACCCAAGCTTCTCTCACCCTAGCTTCATCCTCCAGCCCACCCAGAAGGTGCCCGAGGTATTTCCCGGCCAGCTGTGAGACAGTCTCTCCAATGGGTCTGGGGTCTTCCTCTGGGTCTCCTCCTATTTAGATGTTCCCAAAACACCTCACCAGTTTGGCGTTCAGGAGGCGTTTGAACCAGATGCCCGAATCACCCTATCTGGCTTATCTCGACCCGGAGGAGCAATGTGGTTGTACTCCGAGCTCCTCCCGGATGGGAAAGCTCCTCACCCTATCTACGAGTGAGAGCCTAGCCACCCTGGGGAGGGAGCTCATTTCGGCCACTTGTATCTACAATCTCGTTCTTTCAGTCACCACACACAGCTGGCGACCATAGCTGGTGAGAATAGTAAGGAACGTAGATGGACATCTTTGCTTTTCAAATACACTGAAATCTTGATTCTTTTTCTCCAGCAGTGAAAACTCATGCTGCAACAAACTGGTGACCTAGACAAGGTGTACCCTGTCTATCGCCAATATCATTGGTTAAAAAAATATCCAGACTTATACAAATAATTATTTTTTTTATATTAAACATTTAATATCGGGTGTGTTGCATTTATTTAATTATATATTAAATACCCGCGACGTGGCCCCGGAACAAGCGGAAGATGATGGAACGGAACAATCTTATACACAAATAAAATTTCTAGTTAATTGAATTATTTATTTTTAATTGTATTTAGAATTTTAATTTTTCCTCCAAGTGATTGGGTTCACAAGGTTTCTCAAAGGTTTCAGCTTAAACTCATATTGACAGTTAGATGAAGCCCTCAGGCTGGGTTCAAAGGTCAGAGTGTTGGGATGAAGAGGTGGTCCAGCTGGACTAGAAGGCCTGCAGGGTTAGCTTGGGGGCCTCAGAGGTCCACAGAATACGAAGGTACTCACTGGGGGTGAGGTTGTGGTAGAAGGGACTGTGTGGGTATAAAAGCCAGCGAGTGGGTAAAGGGTGGGTTGGGTAAGGAGTTGGGGCGACCATCTGGATTGGATTGTAGAAATTCCTCAGGAAGAGTGTATGAGTAAAGGTCAGGATGGAAAAAGAGAAGGAGGTCATTGAACTCTCACTGTGTGCGTGTGTTTATTTTTTCTTCGTCTTACTCAGTGTTTCCGTATGATTGTGGTCGGTTTTCCATTGTGTGAGTGGGTTTCATACCCACTGGGGTTGTGGAATGTGAGATTCTTTCAACAACGATCACATGTGAGATACTGCAGGTGTGAGAACCTGTCTTCTGGTGTCCAGTCAGATGTCCTCACTGATGAATCCAAACGTTCAGATATGTAATGTGTGGATTAGATCACAGGTGCTGAACACTAGGTTCATTTTATTTGGCCTGTAAAGCTGTACCAAATTATTAATGACGCCAGTCTGCAACGCACAGTTGAAAAAACTTTGTTTTTCATGTTCAGTCAGTGAACATTGTGTTTATTGTCATAGAAAAATGTCCTTTTTTTATGTGCCTCAAACAGCATTATTTGAATACAGAAATAGCATTGAGTTTTGACTGTTTTGGTCGCCATGATCATGTACTAAAATGCTAAAACGCTTTTGATGTGAAGCATGCTCGCTTGTGCACCGGTTATGAGCACATCTGTTTATAATTCAAAGTGGATACCACGAATACCAGGATGCTCTGCTGGTATTTATGTCCATACCATTCTTCCTGTGTCGTCAACTGTCAAAGCAACCTGAAACTACCATCCTGCAATTTTGTGTGTTTGCTTTGTTAATTTGTACATGGTACTTAAAATCTTCCATCTTCTTTATCTCTGCTCCTTGTAACCAAATGGAAAAGTAAGGTTACAGGGAGAAGAAATAAAGAAGGTGGAAGATTTTAAGTACTTAGGATCAACAGTCCAGAGCAATGGAGAGTGTGGAAAAGAGGTGAAAAAGTGTTTGCAGGCAGGCTGGAATGGGTGGAGAAAAGTATCAGGTGGGATGTGTGATAGAAGAGTTTCAGCTAAAATGAAAGGGAAAGTGTATAAAACCCTGGTGAGACCGGCCATGCTGTTTGTTCTAGAAACAGTAGCACTGAGAAAAAGACAGGGAACAGAGATGGAGGTCGCAGAGATGAAGATGCTGAGGATCTCCCTGGAAGTGACCAGGATAGATAGGATTAGAGGAACGGCACATGTTAGAGGTTTTGGAGACAAAGTCAGAGAGGCCAGATTGAGATGGTTTGGACATGTGCAAAGAAGAGAGAGTACATCGGCAGAAGGATGCTGGGTTTGAAACCACCAGGAAAGAGGCTTAGAGGAAACCAAAGAGGAAGTTCATGGACAAAGTGAAGAAAGACATTAAGATAGTTGGTATGACTGAAGAAGATTCAGCAGATAGGGTTAGTTGGAAGAAACTTACTAGCTGTGGCGACCCCTGAAGGGAAATGCCAAAAGAAGAAGAGGAAGTATAATACCAAGCTTTTCTGGTTCAATTGGTTTGAGATTAATTTATGATTATTGAGGATTTTTCCCTTTTGGTAAAATTTTTCTTTTTTTTTAAATTATGATAAATAATAATATCATAATAACGTAATGATAATAAACTTTGGCAAACAAACTGTTCTAAGTTGCAGTATATGAACAGTGAACCTGTCTTTGACCAGACTGACTCCCTTACCTGTTTTTACAGCCAGGAGGTCAGCAGGTTGCAGCCATGCTGTCTCTGGATGAACCTCTGGATCTGAAGCTTCCTCGGCGGGCCGGTGGAAAAGATAGAGGGGCACGGTCTCCTACTCACTCACTGCTGCAACCCAAGCAAAGCCACCAACTCCACATGGCAGATGATGGGACAGCGGTGATCGAACCTGCCTCACCTGCATCTCCATACTCAGGTGGGTATCTGAAAAGAAAGTCATCAAACTGCTCCATCTTTTTGAGATGTTGTGCAGGTGTCATTCTGCAACAATTTTTTTTTTTTTTAGGTGCACAAGTGGTCCCTCATAACCGGACAGAAACTCCAACACCTCCTGCGGTGGATCTGAGTATGTCACCCTCCTCTCGGCATACCCCGAGTTCTCCAGAAATGACCAATGGCAACTACGCCCCCTCAGGGGTAAGAAGGAAATAACCTAAATGTTTTCCATTCATCCGTTTGGGATGTCTGGGCTTTAGAAAATCCAATCTGTGGTTGTTCGTAAAGTCCATGGCCGCAGGAAGAATACTTCCGATCAAACTGGGGAGGTCCCTATTATCAACTTGGAGACCAAAAATGGTCCATGTGCCATGAGTTTGAAACCCCTAATGTAGATGAGCTCGTCTTTAATCTAATTTTTTTTTGTTCATCCTGAAAGAAAATCTTGCTTCCAACTGGGTTTACATTAAGTTTTTCCTTTTCGCCCCTCCAATTGGGTCTTTAAAAGTTTATCTTTCTCTAAGAACAGGCATATCTTGACTAATTTTAGTTTAATAACTAAACCTAACCAAACAAAATACCACTAAGAATAATTCAAATTCAGACAGTCTGCATGCTTTTGATTAAAATTGATCTTATTTTTAATTGAAAAAAATGACTGTATTCCTCCCTACGTTGTGTCTTCACAATATTCCCTCCTTGCTGAGGGAAAATGAGTTGGACTGATTTGGTTTAGCAAATCAGGAGCACCATCGGATGGTGTCACACTGACACAAGGGAGTCATGTTATGCAAGGATGGGATGCCTGTGTGTGTATTGCAGAGAGGGGTTAGCTCCTATCAAACACGTCCTGTGTCCCCGACAAATACCTCTGTCTGTGTGGCTTGTACTCGGTGGCCTCGCTGGCATGAAGCGCCTGTCCCTGTATGTGTGCATGTGTGTGTGCATGTATAATCGGATTTAAAGCAAACTGCAGCCACGCAGACCTCATGCCGCCTAATTCAATTCCCATGCAATTGAATTGAGACACACTGGCTGAGGCCATTCAGCCTTCCCATAGAGCCCGTCCTACACACTCAGAGATGGGAACACGCACTTTCTTCTGTCAGCTCCTCAGACATGCCAGCTCACACAGTTTCACACACACTCAGCAGGGCAATCGGTTTCATTTCACGAGATTTGTCACATTCACATGTCTGACATAGCTGCAACCTCTACCCCACATGCAACACTTTATCCAAACTCCGTCTTTTCTGTTTGAGGAAAGTCTCTCTCTGAGTGTGTGTGTTCATGTGCGTGGGTGAGTTTGAGCATCAGCGGGGGTCCAATGTATCTCAGTGTCCTCATGCTGAGCTCAGAGATGTAGAGAGGGTTTGTAGAACACAGCGGGAAGCCACCACAAGAAAAACACAAAGAAAGGATGTGAATCAGCATTTCTGAACTCAACTGTTTGAAAAAATTGATTTTTTTTCTTATTCTTTTATTGAGCAGGTGTTTAAAATTTGCCGGTGAAGTGTAAATAAAATAGATTTCTCTTAACAGGTTCATTACTAGCCTTATCAATGGTGTTAGAGCTGACGAGCCTGATGCATCGGTTTCTTTCATGACTTGAAATAGTCTGACCACGCAGCTTTGGTGTTTGTTTGCTCCATAGTGGGCAGGTATTATTTACTTTAACTTATTTTGCTTTCTGGTCAAACGTGATATGTATAATGGTCCCAAACAGTCAGTGTATTTTGAAAAGCAGAGCGTAAAATCAAACGGTTTCCAATCAGTAGTCGGACGACAACGTCTCTCCCCAGAGTTAAACTCTCCAAAAATTGTCTGGTAATACTTGGTCTAGCTCTGTACTTTGTTAATGAGCTCCAAACAGACCAGGGAGGGTCTGGTCGGATGGTGTTTTGATGTAATGGTGTATCTTATAAATCGATCATTGATGTGTTGATGCCTTACCCAGAACTTTGTTCTCCTTTGTCAGAATTCTCACCTTTCACAGGCGTTTCAGTTTTTCATGCCAATTGGATCTGGTACCGGCCTTCACCTGCCATCCTCCATGTTTATCGGCCAGACGAGCGATAAGAGAACTTCTCCTGATCTCTCTGCAGATGAACAGCTGTCCTGTCGCTGGAAGAAGGTACCAGCAAGACAGAAAAAAAAAACAGGTTATCAAAGATACATTTGTGTTTATATGAAGTGTTTTCTTCTTTAGTGCCATTTGCTTTTTGACTCCTTACAAGACCTGGTGGATCACGTCAACGACTTCCATGTCAAACCTGAGAAGGATTCTGGGTACTGCTGCCACTGGGAGGGCTGTGCACGCAAAGGCAGAGGGTTCAACGCTCGGTGAGAGGAATTTCCTCTTGGGTTAAGGTGGAGATTTTAGGAACAAAATAAAAAGTGAAAATCTTTTTTTTTCTGTTCCTGCAGGTACAAGATGCTCATTCACATCCGTACACACACCAACGAGAAGCCCCACCGCTGTCCCACCTGCAACAAGAGCTTCTCCCGCCTGGAAAACCTCAAGATACACAATCGCTCACACACAGGTTGGTTCTTCAGATCAATCCAGTTCAATTTTATTTAGACAGCCCAATGTTTCAACATAAAACATGTGCAAACAGCCCTGCATTTTATGAACAAATAAAAGCTGCCAACATTCTAACTTTGGAATTGGAGGCCACAATAACACTGTTCAGGGACACTCCCTACTCAGATAGAACATCTCTCAGGTTTTTAGACCTGGATCAGGGTTTAGGAGGAAACAATTATAAGTTACACATATTTAACGTTGACAGTTCAATTAGAGGTCTTTGCAGCTATTTTTTCAGTGAGTTCTTTTTATTCATCAAATAAACTGAATCTCTGTGATGGTCTGTTAGATTTATCTGCCTGTTTCCTCCCTGCAGGAGAGAAGCCCTACATTTGTCCTTATGAAGGTTGCAACAAGCGTTACTCCAACTCCAGCGACCGCTTCAAACACACCCGCACACACTACGTGGACAAACCGTACTACTGCAAGATGGTGGGATGCCTGAAGCGCTATACAGACCCCAGCTCTCTGCGCAAACACATCAAAGCACACGGGCACTTTGTGGCCCAGGAGCAGGGTTCTCCCGGCGGTGTGAAGGGGAGTCAGAGCGGTGGGCTCAGCAGTGGTGGGGGTAAGGATTCAGAGCTGTCTTATGTGAGTGGAGCCCACATCATCTTCCCTGGAGCAACAGCGGCTTTTCTGGGAGGCCATGCTCTACAAGGCCTCGGTGGGGGACTTCCACTGTCACCGCTCAGCCCCAGACCTCTGGACCTCAGCAACCTGGGCAGCCCCAACTCTCCTCCAGGCACATCCATTCTCTCCTACAACAGTTCCCCCCTCAGCCTGGCTAAGCCCCCTCTGCTGTCCTCGGCATTCCCTCCTTCGGCCCTCGGCCTGCCAATGGTGTCAGTGCTCGGAGCCCATAGCCACCCTGCAAAAAAACCCAGAGGAGACCCTGAAAACGAGGTGACTGGGGGAGTGTTAAATCTCTCCACCGGAGGGTCCCATGATCCCCTGTCTTGGGTGGTCATCCCCCCGGGCGCTGTAGTGCTTAAGCCAGCTGTGGTTAACTGATTCACACACACATACCAGAAGAGCTCGGGTGTGGAGGAGGAGGAATGGGAGTGTGGGTGGTCATAGATGACAGGTTGCTTTTACAATCAAATTTAGGAGGAAAAACTGAGCGAACTGATTAAACAACGCAAGCCTCTGGTTGGAATATCAAACCTGAGGCCTAAGAACTGAAACCAGGAATGTGTATGATCCTGTATCTCTTTCACAAAGCCTTACTATGGGCTCCTTTTTTCCAGCTGGTTCTGTGGACAGGGACCATAAACGTCCTCATTCATTCTGATGTATTTATATGACCGTGCTTCGACTGTGTGTCTCCAGCTCAGCAGGGAGACACACACCACCACCGAAGCACTTACATTTAGCAAAATGTGCATGTTTCTTTAGGAAGGTATGACGTATTTTTCACAGGTCGCTGTGATCAATAAGATCAAGACAAGCTCGCTGGACCAAAGCAAGCGAACCTAACAGCACTTATTAGTATCCGCTGGTTTAAGAAAAACCTCAAAACTGCTGCTAACTACTCTGCTCATCCAGTGCAACATACTGGGTGGAGCTTTTATTTGACAATCTGTCCCTAGTTTGGGAGGGCGACCGACACACGGCAGCCTGGTCTATCAGAATGTGTCCAGGTGTGCAGAGTGAACTAAGACAAACGGTGTTCCTTCACCTGGCAACAACCAATCATCCCATCCCCTTTCTGGTGGGACATTCTAGATAACATCCCCATCTCCTCATACAGACCAGGCTCTGTTCTGCTGCTGGATTGTCCAGCTGCTTTCCTCTAATTGAATCAACACAGCCAGTTTGTGTATGAAAGGCTCACTGTGGTGATAAACACCACAGTCTTTTTAGTTTCTTCTCCAAACTGGCCCCAAAGCAGCTGTTTGAAACACGCCGAGGTCCAACTCAAGCTTGTCCGCTCTAGTTTAATCTCACTGTGCCAAATACCAGGAAGAGACCCAGTGATGTTTAGGTGGAGAAGGCTGGACGCCACACTCGTGAAAACCGCCTCAAATTTCTGTCTGAGGAGCAAAAAAAAGGGGAAATAGTTCTAGATAAAAATAATGGTATTCTTCTTCTTGTGGTTCGATTAAGCAATCTACGCACTAGCTATAAAACAATTGGTTTTATAAAATGTTCATTTTGACTTTTCTCTCTGTTTCTGTATTGATCTTTCTTTCTTAACGGTGTTGAGTTCACTTACTGTTTTATCTTGTTGATGTTCAGACGAGACATTTTTGTGATGTTGAAGTTGCTTTTTGTTTCCTGCAATCAGATTTCTGCTGCTGAGGAGTCTAGAACGAGCTGAGGAGAGGGGCAGGAAAAGTTGTGGAACAACCAACGAGTAAACAGAGAGTTTTAAACAAAATAGTCCCTGTCAATGTTCCCTCTAATTTTTTATGTGTTTGAGCAAACACAAAGCTTCCTGAGGAGATAGGGGCGGAGCAAAAACGTGACTATTTTGTGACGTCAGCAGCATCGATGAGCATCGATGAGCCAAACTCCGAAGCAGCAGTTTGAAGCAATTTGATTCAGAAAGAAAGAAGAAAGAGATATGCTTCGGAATTCTGTCTCATTTTCCCGTTATTAGCTTAAATTGAGTTTTGTTTTGAGCGCTGCATAGGTTTTTTTTTTGTGCGTTATTCATTTGCGAGCAGTGCGCAATTGCGCGAGCGCGCAGTTTAGAGGGAACATTGGTCCCTGTTACTGTTCCCTGAATGAACCATGGAGTTCCCGAGTTAAAACAGTCCATCAGCTCTGTGAATATAGGGGTTCTTCGTTAATTGCTGAAGTTATGTATTAAAAATAACCTGCCACTTTTTTTTGGTTTGTTTTCGGTTCATCCTTCACCGAACACTACAAAGAAATTTCTCAGACAAACGGAAACATTTTAAGACATTCTCAAAGTTCAAAACTTCAACTTAAGTTGTGATAAAAAGATTCAACTACAATTTATTTTATGTTAAAATATTTCGTTCTGAAAATAGAAAATGATCTGCCATCATTGTTTCCCTCCAGAAGACGTAATGTTTACCTGGTTTATAGAAAGAATGAAGACGTTAGCTAAACTGTTAGCCGAGGCTAACAGTGTAACTGATTTCAGAATAAATTATATGCCACGGATTTATACGTCTTTAATCCTCTTAATTTGAGGAAACTCCTGTTTGTTGCCGTCGAGAATCAAACCAGATATTCTAAAGAAGGAATATTTGGCTAAACTGTCAGTAAATACAAGCATTTAGAATTAGAAGGAAATCAAACATGGCTTCATGTCCTGATGAGAAAAGGTCGGAAGGCATGTTGTTTGGATCCTAAAAGGAAGTGGCTTGTTTTAATTGGATTTTACAATCTCTGTTTCCTTTGATAAGATCTTTTAATTGATAATGAAGGCTGAATTAAAGGATAAGATCAGACTGTAAAATGATGAGAGGATGAAGGAGAAATGTTCCAGCAGAGGGTTGTCATGCTGTTCTGTTCTCTCCATCTGGTCATCCTGTAATCCAGCCAGTGTGTAGATGCAGCTAAAAAACACTTGTTTAGTTGATACGATTCATATCAAACTTTTCTTGGGTCATCCGGTTTCCTCCCATCTTCCAAAAACATGCATTTTTAAGTAGATTGGCCGCTATGAAATAGTCTCTAGGAACGAGTGAGTGTGTGGCCCCGCAACAGACTGGCAACCTGTTCGGGGTGTATCCTGCCTCTCACCTGACATCAGCCAAGATATGCTCATCCTATTAAAAACAAGCGATTCAGAAGACGAACTATCAGTATCTTGAGTTGTGGTTTTGTTGTCAGCCTGAAGGTCACCAGATTAGAACAAACAAGTTTCTCCCTCATCCTGTAAACACACATACACACTCACACGTACATTTATGTTTACACATCCATTTAAACCTCACTATGAATGAACACGTCTTGAATCGGGGATCATCAAAAACAGGTGTCAAAGTTAGTTAGATGCAGTTGCCGTGGCAACAGCGATGTCAGCTCTCTCTCTTCCTCCTCAGTCTGTCTCTCCACAGCCAAGCAGCAGAAACCTGAACACGACACAGATCCTGATCCGGGTCCACATGTTATTACTAAATAAGCTGTATGATCCATTAACCCTTTGAGCTCAGCCTGTAATAAACTGCACTTTTACCCCTTTATAGCGTGTAGATTCGGGGATGCTGCCACATTTTTTACTCTCAGTGTAAAACAATCATCAGTTTGTTTTTGGAAGCGAGTATAATCATAAAGACTACCGTCAATCACTAAAAATATCTGAACTTAAAGTCCTATTTTCACTTTTTTTATGTATCTATATAAAGTGGTACGCGTTTTTGGAGATGTTAAAACGAACTAAATGTTTTTTTGATGGAGTCAAAGTAAAAATCCAGGACACAAATAATCAACTTGTATGAGGTTGTTGGAAGTGTAACAGAGTTGCACAAAGGGTTAATGATGAGACTAAAGCCACACAAAGGCCGTTCCAAGTTATGTTTTTTGCACATTTGTGAAACTGTTTTGTCAGTATTTGAATTTTTTCCAAGTGCCTCTTAATGATAGTTAAATACAGAAATGATCCTCTTCTGATCAAATATATAAAACTATATTTTATTGCCGTCATGTTCTGTGGTTGAACATGAACTCTAGAAATGTAAAAGTCTCAGAGATTGGTACAAACTAGTGGTGTTCTCCTGTTTTAGAGGAATTTTACTACGATATTGATAATAATGTCAATGAAAAGCAAAAATGTTTAATAAAGTTGTATTTGATAAATGTGGTTTTTTTTCTGTCGTGAAAAGATGAAACACAAATTCCTGGATTTAAAACGACCAGTTTTCTATCTGGAAATGTTTTGTACTGTTGTCTTCTGCTTATTAGGGGCCAGGTCGTGGAGTCAACAGCCTCAGACAATAAAACCCAGGCTTCTCTCAACCCTGTCTGTATCCTCCAGCTCACCAGGGAGGATCCCAAGGTGTTCCCTGTCCAGCTGTGGGACAAAGTCTCTCCAGCGACCCGGGATCTGCCTCTAGATCTCCTCCCGGTGGAACGTGCCAAAGAAACCTCACCAGCGAAGCATTCTGGAGGCATTCTAATCAGTTGCCATAACCACCCCATTTGGCTTCTCTCGACCTAGCGGAGCTATACTCCAAGCTCCACAAGATAGCTCTTCACTATCTCTCAGTGTGAGCCCAGCCATCCTTCGGAGCAAGCTCAGTACCTCAGGGTCTTGTTTATGAGTGGGGGAAAGATGGAGCGGGAGATCGACAGATGGATCGGTGCGGTGTCAATAATCAGGATGGTGATTCGGTCTATTGTGGTAAAGAAAGAGCTTAGCCGAAAAGCAAAACTCTTGATTTACCGGTTGATCTACAGTACATTCCCACCCTCACCTATGGTTACCAGCTGTTGGTGATGACTGAAAGAATGTGAGATCACGGATACAAGCTGCCAAAATCGGGATATGTGGTATTTGAAAAAAATATATTAAGAATATTAATAAATAACATTTCATTGCTAAACAAAACAGTCAAATGATTACAGAAAAGAAATAAAGACTTTATTGGTTTATAATTTACACTGGAAGGGGGAAGAAGAGCAGGAATCCTTTATGTTTCTGGTTTTTGTTCTGACTGCTGGGTTTTATTTTCTGTCTGAATATTTAACTCCTCGTCCAGACGTTCTTTAGCTCGTACGACCTGGAAACAAATCACAGCAAGAATAATCAACCTTAGAGTGTAAACGTTGTAAAACTTCTAGAATTTATGAAAACAGCAACATCTGATGCATCGACTCGGTAACTACACACTCAGTCACAAGGTATAATGAGCTATTTCCTCAAGCATCTGGAATTTTCTATTTATGTACCAAAGCTTCCTGACAGACTATTCAAGGACTGGTGTTGGGATAAAACCAGTTAGATAAACGAGGTTTTATACATGTTTAACAATGATTAAGTTACATCTGTCCCAGAAACTGACAAAAAATAAAGTTACATTTATATAGACTTCAAATATAAAAAACAAAAAAAAAACTACTTTGAGATGATCAGAAATACTTACTTTAGATTGTAGATAAAATGAACCGCCCACTGATTTGTCATTGACTTTAAATAAGTGCTCGTAGTTCTAGAGGAGAGAACAATCCCATGTTAGTGTTCATGTTACATTTACAAGAAAAATACCACAACCTTCATGCAAAGACAAAGCAGCTTTGATGGTGTGATCATTTATTTTTTTTACATATTTCCTTTAATCTATAGACACCATATTTTTCGGACTATAAGTCACAGTTTAAAAAAAAAAAATTAAAAGGGGGTGCGACTTATGTAAAGAATGATTAACTTTTTTTTTTACCATCATTTCACATGTCATTTACACAATGCCGCACGTCATTTTCGCACTATACCGCAAGAGGGCGCTCTAGTTTCAACTTTGCAGGTAATATAAAAACAACTGATCGAAAAGAAAATCCTTTTCTGCCGATTATAAGCTTAAAATAGATTATAATGGGGCTGAAAACAGTAACCTAACATCAGAAAGTTTTTAGTTAGTAAAAAACTTGTAAAGGACTGGTGAAAACTGGAGGTTACTTTAACTGGAATGAAAAAAAAGCTAATCGCGGGCTGAAAGCTAAGTGACCACAGTTAGAGGAACGAGTTTATACATGGGTGTTTGAACAACGTGCTGCTGGGGGAGTAGTTGTGGACGGATGAAGAAATACTGAACTTGTGGTTTCAAAGTGCTACGCAAAGCGTCAGGATGGCTTCTTTAGAGCATGCAATGCTCTGCTTGCGATGGCTAGCATGTGCACAGAGCGCACATCACACCACAGATCAAAACAAAATTTCAATTCCATACCTGCTCCAATCCAGGCTTACCCAAAACACTCCAGCCACTTGATATTTCCGTGAATAGGAGCTTTAAGATAGTCTAGCGAAACCTGAGAGCAGTGGATGAAGGATGGAGAACGCATATTCATAGTAACCGGAGGAATGCGCAGTAGAACTTTCCTGGAAGTCATTGGCTGGATCGACAAATGGACGTTCTCAGTTTGTTTGTGTGTCATGTGATGGTAATATACTGTACAGCTTGTTGTTCTCCATTTTATTTACTTTTACAAAAGCCTTTCAAAGAAACTTGTATGTTTTTGGTGTTAAATTTTTTCTAATAAATTTTTCCAAAAATGCAACTTTTACTCCAGTGCAACATATATATTGTTTTTTCCTGCTTTTTGTGCATTTTTTGGCTGGTGCGACTTATAGTCCGAGAATAAGAGTTGTTGCAATGGAAGCACAACTAAGGCTAAAAACCTTTTTATTTGGCAGAGAAGATTTGGATTTGAATCTTAAAATGATCCTAGCGAGCTGGATCAGCAGTCAAAAGCTGTGATCTACCTTCTGAATCTCTTCAGGAGTGAGTGTGGAAATGTTAAGGATCTGCTGGGCTTCCTGCAGACTCATTCCAGTTACACTGGATGCTGCAGCAGACTGCTGACCTGAACGACCTCTGGCTCGTGCTGCTGCTTGACTTGCTGTAAAAATGATAAAAACAAGATTATTTTTTAAAAAAAAGTAGTAAAATAAACCAAATCACATAACATCTTTAGAGGCCAAACGGAAGAACTTTTAACACAAAAAATAAAAATGGAAATATTACTTCATCCTTGCTTTTTTTGAGTTTACATCTTCAACCAAAAGAATTATAGTTGAACTCAAGGACAGTGTGCAGCTTTGATTTTTGTTCACTAATAGAACATATTTTAATGAGGTTTTTTAAGTCCCACAATGTCAGTTTATTCACAAATGTATATGTATTATTTTTCACAAAGCAAGGCAAGTTTATTATATGTGTGACACATTTCATACACAGTCATTTAAAATAATAATAATAAAAAAAACATTAAAATGACAAAACATAGAATAAAATGAAAAAGAGTGACTAATAATTCATGTACAAAGATCGTCTATACCAGCTTTAAGCAGCCCAGCAAGCTGCCAGGAGGTATCACTCTACACATTTAGATGAAAACTATAGAATAAAAAGTGAATCATTCTTCCTTCCCCATTCTGATCAAATAAACATGTTTTTATCATTTATTTTTCATCCATACCTGCAAATTCTTGTTGTAAAGCGCGTGCAAATGCTCGTCCTACCACCTGGACTCCCATCACGACAATCTGTGCAAGATATTTAGCCTGAAAGGACAAAAAAAAAAAAAAACAGTTAAAATCAGAGAACATGTAGCAAAAAAATGATAATCGGAAATGACAGAAAAGTAGATCCAAAATTTTTCAAACAATTTTATTCTGTTTGACCCGTTTTATAAAATGATTGTTGTATATTAATAATAAAAAAAAGACAATTAAAAGTCAGATTATGTAAGAATTCCTGAAATACAAGCAGTGACCTTCTCACTGAAATCTGAATCACTCCGCCATTTATACACATAGGACATGAAGAAGAAATCAAACTACAAATATGTTCTTACCATTTTAAATATTATACCGCTTCACTAAAGATCTGCGGCTTGTTTTCACACGCGCATAACGAAGGTCACCGCGGGGTTAAAGTTCAAAGAGCATCAAAAGCGGAGAAAACCAGGCTGTTTAGTTTTGAGCACTGCCACCTAGCGGCGAGGATGTCTCACTGCAAGAAATAAAACCGAAATCAAGTTGTTTTTTTTTTTTAGAAATTAAAAGCAATAAAGTTCAAATGAAAAAAACTCAAACATATATACAGATGTAGAATAAATTACACTTTGATTAAAAAAAATAGAAAAACAGATCAAACTGATTTGATTTCTTTTTATTCCAATTGAACATCGAGAAATGTTCACAAGTAATCACTATTGTAATACAGAAACAATGTTCCCACCACATTAAAAAAAAAAATCTGAAAACAGTAGAATACAAATTAATTTGATCTGAATACGTTCAAGGAATGGCCACTGAGAATCACAAGCAGAAAGATGAAGGATAAACTATAAAAACCCCTGATTCACATTTAAAAGCATGCACGACAAAGATGGTTCAAATCTGCAGTTTCACATCAATCGAAATATTGATAAAAGTGCTGGAATTTTTTTAGAGAAAGAGCACATAATGGCTTTAATGTAACAATTAATACTGTGTTTGAGTTGTTAATACCATGATCACCATCTTATTAATCACAATTAGATAATAAAAAAAAAGAATGTTTTTCTCTTTTAACCTGCTGATCTCCCAAAATATTAACAACAGAGGCGGATCCAGAGGGGAGAGGAAGGTGCGCACGCCCCCCCCCTTTGGTCCACAAAAAAAAAGTATTCTTACTACTTTAATCATTATAAACTTTGGGTAAAATATGCACCAAAATGCAGGAAAATGACTCTTATTTTTCAAAATGTTCTGGGGGTGAATGCCGCCGGATCTCCCTATACTGGTTTTGTCTACGACCTTGCGCCCCCCCTTTAGAAAACCCTGGATCCGCCCCTGAACACTAAGTCACAACCAAAAAACCCCCAAAAGATACAATAATCTTAAAGTTTTTAAAAAAGTCCCATTCCAAAAAAAAAAAAAAACCAACACAATAAAAACAAGTTTGGCTTTCAAAGTAAAAAAAAAAAAAAAAAGACATTTTCTTTCTTCGATCGTCTTTTGACACATGAATCAAACTGTTAAAACACAACCTCAGATCATCAGGTTAAAAATACATTTTACTTTTAAAGAGGTGTAAAAAGTAAAATTCACACGATTCCATTAAAAATTCCAGTTCATGGACAAACATGATCACTGGTGACCCTGTTTAGTTGTGAGAGTGTAAGGCTTGAAAACATCTTTGATTACATCATCTGTTAAATCAAGTTGTCTAACGAACCTACAGTATTAAACACCTTCTAGTAACATGAGATTAAATCAAGCAATTTAAGACTAGATTCAGATTTTTATGTTTTTGTGCGTGTTATGATAAAAATGTGCATGCGTTCAGAACTGACCGAAAAAATCTGATGTAAACACAAACCAGTTTTAACAGATTTTTTTTCATGAAGTGATGTTTTTATATCTACAACAAATGAATCTTTTCTTTGTGAAATAACGTCCAGATGTGCAACATTTAGATCTAAACTTTTAACCGTTCACCATAAAAGAAAATTAAAATGTTAACCTGTCATTTTAAGGTAGAGATTAAAAAGTTACATGATCCAAAATCAGAGTTCTTATTGCTGTGATTAACACTTTTTTTTCACAAACGACTGATCACGAACTTTTCAAGTGAGTTAGTTTTCAATAGTAATGAGAAGTTTCCTCCAACTTTAAATGTAATCTTTAAAAATGATTTAAACAGTACTTTCACCAAAGTGTAAAACATTCATTGAGATTTTTTTATACAGTTTTTTAAAAATCCGACACTCGTTTTTTTTTTTTTTTTAAATTGTGCACCATGTGGTTAAGAGGTTGTGAAGTTTTTCTGATGTAACTTTGAAGATGCGTCGATGTTCAAACACAATCAGAAATGTGTTTTTTTTTCTTCCCCAATCAGCTGTTGGCACCAAAACGATCCATCAAACGTCCTTTTTAATCATCCTAAACGACAGAAAATCAAAGTTAAACAACTCTATTAAACAGTAAATTAAGAAAAAAAATGTGCACAGTTAAAAATCAAATATGCAAACATAAAAGAAATATTTTGTGGTGACATTGAGTCTTTTATTTTTTAGATATTTAGCCTCAACAGATTTTTTAATATTTCTCCACAAAAAATAAGTAAATGTAATAATTTCTTGAAAAAAACGTGCAGGAGCCTATCTTGACAGATTTTAGGCGAGAGCAGAGGTGTCAAGTAACGAAGTAAGAGTACTTCGTTACCTTACTCAAGTAGAAAATCTCGTTATCTCTACTTTAACGAAGTAATTATTTTTTTGTCTACTTTTTACTTTTACTCGCTACATTTTTATACAATTATCTGTACTTTTACTTCGTTTTTTTTTCAAAAAGTAGTCGCTACTATCGCCATTTTGTCACTGTTAAAAATAAAGAAAAAGTCAGTAAAACCAATCGGATCATTCGCGCCATTCAGTTTGAATGTGATTGGATGAGGCTAGTCAACGCAATCTCAACGCAACTTCCTGTTGCTCCATCTCCAACATGAGACACACAGGACCACACAACGAAGAAGGACGGGACTCCTAAAGCAAAAATGAGCCAGCCATCGACGAGCGCGGATACCCGGGATCGGGACAATAAACAAGAGGATGAGACCCAAAAGGAAACTGGTTTAGCCCACCCATGGCCTTATTTGAAAGAGATTTTTGACTTTGTTGAGCGAAAAAACGATTCATACAAAATGCTTTGCAAACTCTGCCTTCCAAAGAAACACGAGCTCATGGCGTTCAAAACTTCGCCTTCAAATTTGAGGAAACATGTCGAGGTAAGCTGAAAACATATTACTAACCTAATAATGATCAACCTAGTTAAATCGTAGTACGCCATGCGTACGGATTTCGCCTTGCTAGCTATGGCGAGCTGCATGCTAACACTTTGTCTTTACTTCCTGGTTCTATTTTATTTCGTAACCCTTTGAACTGTGTTTGATTAGCTCTCTGTTAAATTATTGTTTAGAGTTTTGATTGTAAGATGTTGTGTGATTTAATATTGTTGTTTTGTGTAATACTGTTTTAATATTAAGTGGATCGACTGCTTTAACAATGAGATAGAAATGCATGCAACACTCAGTAACAACTGAGAGCAGGAACTTTAGATGTGTTCGAGATGATTTGCGCATTTCATGGATTTCAGATAAGACCAAGCATTGCAAGGATCGGGGAAAAGCCCCTGGAAGTCTATGAGAAAACAGTTTCTTCTTATTTTAGAAAAACAAGATCAGAAAGTAACATTTACATACATCCGCTTTAAAATTTTTACACAATAAATTTACTAATTTGTTGAAGAAGCGCAACAAGTCAATACGTGTTCAAGTTAATTTCAGTTTTTGTTTTTAGACTTCATTAAACAAAAACACAGACAGTAAATTATTTACACCGTTCATTAAAAGTTACAATCAATTTTATTGTAATGATTTACTTGCATAACTTTGAAACAATTATTTAATAAAATTGAGATAAAATTTCAAACCTCATTCTTAATATTGAGCAGTTTTTAGCTCTTTAAAATATTAACAAATCTACCATTTTTTCTTATTTCCTGATTTGCGAAGCTGTAATGTAAACATTAAATGGAAGATTTTCTTTATTATTATTATTGTTGATTCTATTATATAGTTTAGTTATTGGTGCAATGAAAGAGTATTAAATCCTAGAGATCCAGCAGATTTCAGTGTGTGAAATCGCTTAAGAAACAGACACATTTTTACATTAAAGGGCCCATCTCATGCAAAAGTGACTTTCCAGAGTTTTCTAGCTTGTAAGAGTGATGTCCGGGCCTTGTATATGTCACCAAAGGGCTTTCTAGATTGATTTAGCCCGTTTTTCTGTGGATTTCTGGTACGCTCAGACAAAACAACCAATGAGCAGATGTCTAAAGTATGACGCATTTTGACGTAGCCCGGACGGACTTCGCACACGCCCCCCTCCGCAGCAAACCCTCCCTCCTCACCACCCGCCCTCCTCACCCGCCTCCACTCCGGCCTTACGCCCTCACAAACTCACTTTCAACGTCCGATATACAGGCTGGTTCGCTGCTCTGCCTCTTTTTTATTTTCTTGCTTGAACACGCTTTTTAGATTAATCGACATGATAAAATCTTATTTCAGACGCTACCAAACCGCTACGCACGGGTTTACGCCCGCCTTCCCCCTCCCGCTCAGAGATGGGCGGAGGAATAGCGGCTCAGTGAGAGCAGAGGGCGGAGCTTGTACTTTCTCAGGATGGGCGGAGGGATGAGCAGACCCGGCCTTTCATAGTTCCGGGTCTGTGACTGCGCTCCACCAAATCGATATATTTTCATAACTATGATGTAATGCATGTTGCAAACCCCACATTTTGCGTGTGTATGTGCAGAGGATACAATGTGGAAAGAGTTGTTTTGCATGAGATGGGACCGTTAATGTATGCTTTATTAATTTAATAACATTCACACAGAATGATACTGTGAAGGTTTTGTAAAAACACAACTGCATCATATATGTTGGTCTGATATTTATTAACATGTAACATAATTCTTATGAAACACAGTCTTATGATTGTATAATTATTAGTATCCTAACTCAAATCACATTTTCTCACATATAACCAAGCTCACCTACTCCACATCTTGTTTTGGCTTGTGGTTCTTGAAGTAATGTCAAGATAGTAGCATAGACCAGTGGAACCAATCCCTAACTGGTGGGTTTACTTTCATCCATAAACTTCAAGCATGACATTACTACCACAGTACAAGATAATCTGAGTTTGTGATTCCAGAGAAATGACACAACTCTCAATATGCCTTTACTTTCTCCACAGAAGAAACACCCCACAAAGCTGGAAAAGTACATCCAACTAACCCAAAAAAGGAGATCATCCACACAAGATTTGTTGGCTCCGCCCATAAAGCAATCAAAGTTGTGGGAGAATCAAAGAGTCTCCCAGGAAAGTGTAGACAAGGCAGTCCTGAAGTTTGTGGTCCAAGGCTTGCACCCACCCCACATTGTCCAGCAACCATGTTTTATTGATCTTGTTCAGCAACTTCAGCCGAATGTGAATGTTATGACACGCAACACTCTTGTGAATAAAGTTGCAAAAGCCTCAGCGGAGATGAAGATAAAAGTCAAAGCGGTTCTCGGTGAAGCTGAGTATATCGCAACTACTGCAGATTGCTGGACCGCACACCGCCGCAGCTTTATTGGGGTCACTGCCCATTGGTTTTGCTCACAAACAATGCAAAGATTCTGTGCTGCCCTTGCCTGCAAACAACTAAAAGGATCTCATAATTTCTCAACCCTGGCTGGAGCCCTAAATGACATTTACACAGAATACAATATAAGAGAAAAGATTGTACGAACAACAACTGATAATGGGTCAAACTTTTTGAAGGCCTTCAGAGTGTACGGGCAGACAGAAGAGAACGATATTCAGTTTGATGGAGACGGTGAGGAAGGAAATGGTGGTGGCCAAAATGATGAATGTGATGAAGAGGAAACCACAGAGGGTGAATTCATTGACACTGGAGCACTTTTGGATGAAGATGATTTCGTAGAATTCCAGTTACCCAAACACCACAGATGTGCATGCCATCTCCTCAATCTAGTCTCCACAGTTGATGCCTCAAAGGCAGAGGACAGTCCAGTGTACAAGAAAATATCAAGGTCCACATTTGGTAAATCTGCTAGTCTGTGGAAGTTAAGCTCAAGATCAACAACTGCAGCTGAAGTAATCGAAGACTACTGCAAACTGCAACTTGTAAGGCCAGTTCCTACAAGATGGAATTCATTCTTCTCAGCCGTTGAAAGACTAGTGAGAATAATAAAAGAAAGGGGTGAAGTAGCACTTGCAGCTGTCTGCAGTAAACTAAACATACCCCAGTAAGTGTTTTATTTGCCTTTTAATTAACGTGATTCAACAATTTTCTACTTTTGTACATTAACTAAAGTGTTGCTCTTAAAATGTCTATTAAAAAGACAGAAAATTATCAAAACTGTTATCAGAACTGTGAAAAACAAACACAAATTTAATTTTAGCAGGCTGAAAGTTTAGTTTGATAAATTGCAATACATACCTAATTAAAACACCACAGTAAAACCCAAGTTACTTGTCAAGTCTTTTTTAATAAATTTAGAAAACAAAGTAATTTATCTGAATAATTTATTTTCAAACTTTTTGAGAAAAGTTCTTTCACCCTAGCAGCAGAACTATGTAAGAGCACAGAGGGAATTAATGTGTTTAAAATGATTGTAAACTAAAAGTTTTTCATTTTGTTCTTCCCTACTTGTTTTCACACTGAAAAGTATCAATAAGAATACCGACGAAATATCAAATACAAAGCGGTATGAGGAAGAGTAGAAGTATTGATAAAATGGCACCAATACCCATCCCTAGTGAACAATCTTTTTTTCTGAGATTGAAGTTGTATCAACTCGGCTGAATCTTTTATATTATTTTATTTTCCTTTTTGTATTTGTGCAGGTTTACACCAGCAGAACTTGCATTTCTCTCAGAATATGCAAAAACAATGAGTCCAGTTGCTAAGGCACTTGATGTTCTTCAAAGTGAAACCAGCGTGCAGATGGGATGGTTGGTCCCTACCATAACTCTGCTGAAGAATAAACTACAGCATTTATGTGGATCTACCAAGTTCTGTGAGCCTTTGATTGCTGCCCTTCTTTTAGGCCTTGATAAACGGTTTGGAGAGATGCTTGCTGACCCAGAGCTGATAGCCTCTGCCATTCTTGTTCTTAAGTTTAAGACCTGCTGGACAAGTGATCAAAATGTCCTGAAACTTGGTAAGTGCTCAACTGTCCTGTAATTCTTTGAATTTCTTTGGAGCCGCTGGAATGAGGCTGACATTTTATTTATTGGCACACACAAGCACACATAATAGCCATTGCACATTACAGTAATTTTACAATAGTCTTATATTATTTCATCTGCACTAACTTTTTGTATTATAATTTATTCTGCAGGCCTTGATTATATTAGAACACACTTGAAGGTTCAGGTCGGGAATCTCGCCAGCGAGAGCTCTGTTTCATCTGAGGAAGACGACTTGTTTTCCTCTTTAAAAAAGACTAACCCTCTTGAAATGACACATCAACTGGATGCATACCTTGGGTGCCCAGGAGACACATCAGAAGTCTTAAAATGTTTTCCTGCTGTATTCCAGCTGTCACGCAGGCTGAATGTGGCACTCCCAGCCTCAGCAGCCTGTGAAAGACTGTTCAGTGTTGCCGGACTCGTCTTCTGCCCGAGAAGAGCACAAACTGTCTCAAAGAACTTTGAGAACCAGCTGCTTTTGAGGCTTAACAAAGCCTTTTGGTAATTTTTTTTTTTTGGCAGTGATGCAGAGTGAAATTTGGTAGCTGCAGGAATGTTGCTTTTTGCCCTATTTGTGTTAATAAACATTTGAGTGTGTTCATTAATTTCCAATAAAGGTTGTTAAGAAAAAAATGTTTCTGATTCATAAAGTTTCACACCACAACACTGAATCATTTAGTTATTATATTCTGCTCCTTGAAGCATGTGATAATGGTTAAAAACATGTTAACACGCTTTTGTTAACAATATTCCATTTTTTCTGAAAATTACTTTTACTTTTTTTACTTTAAGTAGTTTTAAAATAGGTAACTTTTTACTTTTACTTAAGTAGAAAACTTGAGTTGATACTTCTACTTTTACTAAAGTTGTTTTTTAACTCGGTATTTATACTTCTACTTGAGTAGAAAATGTTAGTACTTTTGACACCTCTGGGCGAGAGGCATGGTACACCCCAAACTGATCACCAGTCTGTTGCAGGGCCACAAACACACACAACCATCCGTTCACACACACTCATTTTTAGGGACAATTTCAAAGAGGCCAATCAACCTAACATGCATGTTTTTGGAGGGTGGGAGGAAACTGGAGTACCCGGAAAAAAAAAACATGCATACACAGGGAGAACATGCAAACTGCCCATAGCAAGGCCAGCATTCCAAAACGCATCCCCATCCAGTACTCGATCCACCGACCTTCTTGCTGTGAGGTCACTATGAATGTGTCTTTGGATTTATAGTTTCTTTATTTCTTTACAAACCCATTCATCTTCATCGACGCCCTCAAAAGACTCCTGAGGCAGTGGGTCGTCCATGTTCCCCAACTTAGCCACCATGGCACTTAACAGCTGCATAACACACAAACACACACACATAGATAAGGTTATCATTGCTTTCCAGATACAAGTAGACACACACTGAGATTTGAGCAAAATCACACTATGTTTAGAATAAAAAAAAAAAAAAAAAAAAAATTAATTTTTTTTTCACCTCTTCTTTTTTCTGTTCATCAGTTTTTTCCTCCAGGTAAACAGATGAGGGCAGATATTTTCTCACTGGAGCCTCTTTGGGAGCCTCACTTACTGTGGAACACACACACGCACACACACAGACATCAGATTCATCTTCATGGAGTAAAGAAAAAAAAAAGAGCCAGCATTCCAGAACATGTCAAGTGCAGTCATGCAGACTGTGGAGAAAACTAAAGCACGGGAAAAAAAAACGTCCGATCACAGGATCCGACTCAGCCCGCAGAAAGACATGCATAAATTAGTTCTCATTTATTTATTGTTATTATGTTTTTATGTGAGAGCTCAAACAGACGGTGGAGAGATATTTGAGTCAGAACCTGGCGTCATGTCTTTCGGCTTCAAGCTGATCTTTTTGTGCTTCCCATCAGAGCCATTGAGCCAGGCAGCGGCAGTCAGAGCAGGTTCCCACCACACGGTTGTGTCTGGGTACACATCGTCCTGGAAAAACTCTTTCTGGAATCAAAAAAGCAGATGTTTGTTCTAGTTGTGCAGTTCTTCTATTTAACCACAAGATGGTGGAATTGTCTTACTTTTACTCGGGGTACCCTAAATGCCACAGGTTCGATGGTGGTCTTAGAGAGCATGAGACCCACCGCAACCTCTACATCTCGCACGTTACACTCTGTTTTAGGCAGGAAGGCCAAACCCTGCAGACACAAAACACTTATTATTATTATCTTATTTAATAAAATTAGATTATTAATTAACCTCAACCCATCCACTACGTTTACTACGTTCTTTACCTTATGAGGTTCGGAGGAGTTGAAGCTGCTGCATTCGATAAAGTACGGCTCTTCGGTAATGACCTCATAAATATGCACCCTAGTGTCACCCTGAAGAGGAAAAAACAGTTTAAGATACAAAAAAATTCTTAGTAAAAAATCCCTCTCTCTGTCTTTATTTGGACCCACCTTCCCAGTGAGAATGACAATGCTGGTATCCGGATCGTAGAACGGGATGAGCGTTGATGGGGAGACGTTCACAAAGGCACTAGCTATGACTCCGGAGGACAGCGAGTCAGCATTATACAGGTAGAGTCCTCTTTCACTGCGACTGAGAGGAGAAAGAGAGATACTGTACGTTCAGGCTGCAAATAGTCTTCTGATGGACTGGAACTAAGATTATAGTTTATGGTGGATGACTTGATCAATTTTAAATACTTTGCATAGAATCCTGAGAAAATTAAAAGCTGCAAATTGATCTGATAAAATAGATGAATCCCCTGCAGATTGATTCTTTATCATCACTTCCTGTACCTGTCAAATCCAGACACCAGCAGGTACTTCCCATCACACACCCATACAACCCGAGCTCCTCTGTGGCCTTCAGGACCTGGACCTTCCTGGAAGAAAAAGAAAATGTGAGATTTTTTTTAACAAATACTTTTTTATTAAAGAAGCTAATCACGCCATATTTGTGATTGAGTTTGACGTACTTGGACCGGAGTGGTGGACCTGCGGGGGTCGTAGATGCGAACTTTCCCATCTTTACAAACTGTTGCCAGCAGCTTTCCATCAGGACTCCAATCCATCCCAAACACCTGGAGAAAACCAAGAAATATTGTACAATTTATAGTTTCTGCTTTTCAATGGAGACCTTTTGATTTGTAGTTAGATAGAAGACCAACAGAGGGCGCCAGAACCTAAAGATGATGACTTGATTCCATCTGAAAATTAATTTTAATAATTCAGAATTGTACGATATTCATAAAGTAAGTTGGTAACCTCCTCGTGTCTATCTGTGTATGTGTTTTTGGCAGATTTAATGTTGGTGAGAAAGTGTTTCCTTTGTTTTAATCTATACACGAGACAAACGACATTAGTTCACGTGTCATTTTAAGCTGCATGCTTAATTTCATCACCTATTCGAGGCAAAATTTTGTTTAAAAGGGATCCAAACTTTTATTTTTGGTGATCTTCAATATTTTTTTTTTTTTTGTTCACTCTTTGAGAGAACACATACACATTCACACTGAAACTTGGACCAACTCATGCATTTGTTCAACTTGTGATGTTTAAACAAGAGGTATGACACCTCAACAATTCAGCTTCATTCATTTGCATAGTGACCCCAATTTAAGCGACGTTCTGGCCAACCCTCCAAACAAACTTATCTACCTCTCAGATATTTGTTGTTTTCTTGAAAAAGGTACATGAAATTAGGAGTTTTAGTTATGACTTGTATGTGTTCCTGATCACCCACCTGATCCTGGTGTCCAGTGAGAACTTTAACCTGTTCTTCACTCTCGAGGTTCCACAATCTGACTGTTAGATCATAGGATGAAGAAACAAGAAGTCCACTGGCGAGAGGGTGAAACTTGATGGAGTAGATCTTCTCTGTGTGACCTACAAGAAATCACAAGGTATTTATTAACCTGTTTTTTTAATGAGCAAAGAATAAAAATAGATGTGAATATTTCACTTTGTCCTACCTTGTAAGATAATCTTAGGCTCAGTTATGGTTTCTTTCAGCCCACCTTCGGGTACCTCCCACACCCGGATTTTTGCATCATCACCAGCTAGAAAATAAGACGAGAAGAAATATAGTTCAATCTAAAATAAGAGGGAAAAAAAAAACAATCACACCAACTGTTCCATTCCAATGTCTTCCGCTTATCTGGGGCCGGGTTAGACAGGAAACCCAGACTTCTTTCAGCCCCGCTGCCCACCTGGGGGGATCCCAAAGCATTACCCACCCAGTAGCAAGACATAGTATCTCCTCTGGGTCTCCTCCCGGTGGGGTGTTGCCCAAAACACCTCACTAGCAAGGCGCACAGGAGGCATACTAATCATATGCCCTAACCACTCCATCTGGCTTCTCTCGATCTGGAATAGCAATGGCTTTACTCTAAGCTCCTCCTAGATGGCAGAGCTCCTCACTCTATCTCTGAGTGAGAGCTCAGCCACCATGCGGAGGAAGCTCATTTCGGCCGTTTGCATCTGCGATCTCATTCTTTCGGTCACCACTCACAGCAAAGCTCTCGTTCCATCTACGTTCCCACCCTCACCTATGGTCAAAGCAACTGGATTTATGTTTAATTAGGATTAAAGTAAGTTCTGATCTACTCACCCACAGCAAGTCTGCGAGGGTTGAAGGGATCCCAGGAGAAGTCGGCCACATTAACAGAGTTTTGGATGGTGGGTAAGGCTGTGTCCGGGAGCTTCCCGGGCTGAGAGCGCTATGAAGAGAAGCAGATCATAATGAAGAAGAGAAGAAAAAAAGCCACAAAAAGCGGGTGTTTGTTCTGTACCTCAAACACAGCAATCTGGCCCCCAGAGATGGCGAGCGGCACGGCCACACGCTGCCGGTTCACACAGAAACCGTCACATTCACCTGGTGTCGTCAAGTTGAGACCGCGTAGGTTGGTGATGTGTGTGTCGCGGTGCATCACCGAACCCTGGATGTGACGAAACTTTGATGTCGGGCCTGAAAATAAAAAGTTTTTTTAAGATACACATTATTTAACTTCAGAGATCGTCCAGGTGTGTGAGATCTTACCAAGAAGGCCTTGTATGGTTTTGGCGCTCTGACTGGGACTTGGACTGGGTAGGAAACCAGACGACAGGCCGGAGGTGGAAGAGGGGGAGCGGGATGGAGCGGCGCTGCTGCTGGGAGTGCTGAGGGGGCTGCTAGAAGTAGAAAAGCCACGAGCAGGGTCCTGCAAAGAGGGACACAAAGACACAGTGATGCAAAAAAAGGATTTGAACACCATGTGATTTTGGAAGTTCCCTCACTTTGAAACCACGAAGAGTTCAATAAAAACCTGTTTATTCACCTCTCTTCCTGCATCACCAGCTGATTCCTTCTTTCCAGATGCCTGTTTTCCTACTGGTTTGGGACGTTTGTCTGGATGCAGACTCACTCTCTCCACCTGAGGGAGAACAAGAGGTTTGATCCAACCTGCAGATCAGAGAACAGACTGACTTTCTCACAGCACTAATCTGTTACCTGTTTGTTTCCTCCCTTCCACCAGTCCTCAGCAGACATGGCTGCTGTGGTTCCCACCGTGTCAGGGTAAAGGTCATCATGGAACTCCTGACCTGAGTGCTGTATTGGGCGGGGGGAGTCAGAACATGTGTTAGCTAAGGAGGTTGGGTGAGTGATGAGCAAGCTGGATGTGTGTGCGGGACCTTTCGGGGGACTTGATAGCTGACTGGTACGATGCAGCTGTCCGTTAGTTGAAGCACCCTCATCACTTCACAGGACATCACATCCAATCCCAGCTTGGGTACCATGGCAACCCCTCGAGTTGAGTTATCCAATACACAGTGGCTCACTTTGGACATAAATCACAAAGCAATAAATTATGAGCGTAACCAGAGAAGTTGGGATGATGTTTTAAAATAAATCGTCTGACCTGGAGAGAGGAAAGGCTCGGAGGAGGAAACTTCAAAACAATCAATCACAGTGTCTCCCTGCAAAAAAACAAAACATTAGCAAATATTTGAACATGAGCTTTATTAAAATCATTAACACGTAGAACAACACAAGTCATAGACATGTGACTTACTACGCCGGCGACTTGGAGCAGACCAGTGTCATCATCGAACAAGGGGATCAGAATCCTGGAAATAAATAGAAGAGGAATAAATAATCCATCTATTCATCAATCAAATTCTAGATGAGATTTTACTCAAAGGTCACTAGGTGGTGTTGTTGGATCATTTAGAATGAAGGGGAAACACGTATTGGAAGATTAAATATTCAATTCTTTCACTCAGTTTCTTTGTATGTTTTACACACCGCTAAATGTCGATCATTCATTCATTCATTCAATTTCTGAACTGCTTATCCCTGATGCGATCGCGGGGGGTGCTGGAGCCTATCCCTGCTGATTTAAGGCGAGAGGCATGGTATATCCTGATTTGGTCTCAACCCTGTTGCAGGGCCACACATGCACTCCTTCCCAGGGGTATTTTTGTATTGGTCAATCAACCTAACATGCATGTTTTTGGAGGGTGGGAAGAATAAATGTTGATCAAAGTAGCATAAAAACAAGAAAAAGAACATATTTGTTTATTAGAAATAATGCTATATCTTTAAAATAGCATTATTTTCTTATGTCGTTTCATTTCAAACGTCGTCAACGTGTTTGATCACGGAAAGACTCTAAAGTTGAGCAACTCTCATTAATTTTTGTAAACCAATCCAAAGTAGCATCAGAGTGGAGGTGACAAGCTTTTATTGTCACAAAATCAGTTGAGTGAACTTTCCAGATTTACCACAAACCCCGAATCGTGCAAGTCGAAGCAAGTTTACGATCACCTGTTTTTCCTTATTTGAATAAAGCGGATTGAGAACTGTGGGGGCTTAATGAAGAGAACACATTTGGCTGTGGTAACAGGAAATACTTACACAAAAATAAGCTAAATCTCTTAAACTTCTTTTAAGCTGTTCAACATTTTTTTTCCTTTCCATTCGTTCAGCGTATGGTATAATTTTCCATGGCTGATCTAACCACTTCATATTACAGGCCAGACGCAGGACGACTGAAGTGTAGAGAGCCACTTCCAATGATTAGCTTATGATGACCTTGTGTAATGATGCTATTCTAAGAATAAAAACCACTTGACACTGACAACATGTTGATGTAATGCGTTAGATATGACAACATAATGACAGATCTAAGTTGGGGTAAGTTTGGTACGATGCATAACGGCACGCGAAAGGACTGTGATGTGTGTGTATGAACACAAATGTGTGTGCAAGTGATTCTAACCGCCGGTTACAAGTGCCAAACAATGTTGTGTTTCATTTTCTTTTCGTTTCTTATTCCAGTTAACTCAGCTGTTGGAAATGCCCCTGGTCACATGTTGATTCTAAACACTTCAAACTATGAACTCTTTCAGCACATAATTTGTGATGAAGCATTGTGTTATAATTAGATAATAGAAACGGAATTCTCCAGAAAGGATCCGGGTAGCAACGCTGTCTTTCTAAAAAAAATTTTTTGCACTCGAGATGCAAGAAAGATACAAGAGTGAGTTTGTTGATGTGGTGCATTTCTGATTTTATGACCTCCTAAAAAACCCCAATTTACAAACCATGTTAATTACCCATGAGATTGATGTTTGAGTGGTCCACTGCCTCTATGTGACCCTCTAACAGACTAGAGACGGAGATTCTTCTGTCTTTAAAATGTACTTATTTAACTTTTTAACCATATCTTCCTCAAATGAAAACTTAACGTATGTTATGTACATGAACAATAGATTTTTTTTGAAAATCTATAAACCAAAATTGATTAAATCTTACGGATATTAAAAAGCTTTATAACAGTCCAGGAAGTATAAAAGCCTGACTATTGCTCAATTTCTAGAGAACCCTAAAAAAAAGACAGGCCCTGCCTCTGAAATTTGACAGAAGTCCTGAGTGAACCACTCATTTTTTATTTTTAATATACTTTATTAATCCCTGGCCGGGAAATTTGTGTGCTGCATTACACCACAGCAGGCTGCCACCTATGACGACGCATATGGTGGGAGAAACAGAGGGTTAGGTGTCTTCTCCAAGGACCTAGACATGAAATCAGTGGGATGCAAACCCGCAAACTTCCAGTCAACTTCTGGTCCGCGGGCGAGCACTCTGACTACCGAGTCGTCTCAGGTGAGACCGCCGTCTCCCCCCATTCTACGCCTAACTCTTAGAGGTAGAACGAGAATGTCAGAAAAATGCTTTCTTTCTGTTCTGTTGTCTTCCGCTTTTCCGGCACAACGGCCTCAGACGGGAAGCCCAGGCTTCTCTCACCCCAGCTGCACCCTCCAGCTCACCCGGGAGGATCTTTAGGTGTTCCCTGTCCAGCTGTGAGACATAGCCTGTCCAGTGGGTGCAAGGTCTGTCTCTGAGTTTCCTCCCATTGGGATGCACTTGAAACATCTCACTAGAGAGCATTCGGGAGACATCCTAACCAGATGCCCGAACCACCCCATCTGGCTTCTCTCGATCATAGTTTCTGCTACATAAAATGCTTCATAGATGTAGCTAATGTTTGGTTGTCGTCAGTGCAAAAATACCAAAACAATTTTTTTCACAAAACGAAAATCATTCTAAAACACACTTTGGTGACAAATATGAAGTCCACACGTCACTTTGGAAGGTAATGCTGCACAAAAAAAAAATGAATGTGTAATTTCCGTTTGACCTTCAAGCTTGAGGTAATGATTGAAACCCTTTTTTTTTTTGTTTATCATTTTCAACCCCCTATCGTTAAGTCATTAGTTCAGGGCATGAATCAGACGTGAACCCTCTCCATCTCAAGCTTGTGAAGTCAGTGAGGGGTAGCTACGCTTCATTAGGGTCAACTTTGAGTTCCAATGTCCGAGTCGGTCCACGGGGAGTCCTAAACACCCCCTGAACCACCTCCTCTATCTCACAACCTTGCTTTCTCCTTCTTTCTACAATCCTATTTAGTCCTCCAAATTGCTTCTCCTCTCTCTGAGGTCTTATCTCTGATTTTCACACAGTAAATGTGCAAGTCAAACAGCCACATAATAGGACCTGAGCTCTATCACTGATAGCTTCCTCTGTTTGCTGTCGTTTTCATGCTCCAGCTCACCATCAGGCCTGTTTTCCCACACCGTTATGCATATTTACACATGCATGTGCACACGTATGTGCATGCACATCCATATAAGCTCTCCTAATGCTGCTGAAGTGTAGAAGAAACTCTGTTAGGCAGGTTTTAGTCATGTGGGATGATTTAGAGGAAAAACTAGTTCAGATTTATTTTCAGTAGAAGCTGCAGTGAGCCTGGCACACTGATCCAGAGTTTAACCACACACAGACATCCAGAAATACAATACTATCTAATACTGCATCTAAAAAAAAGACACGCTCTCAGAAGAAGGAGAGACAAGGAAACATCAATCACTCATAAAAAAAAAAAACTCTTTGAAAGAAACATGTCTCCATTTTTTTATAGTAAGACCTTTCTGCTCCTGCTGGTGTTTCTACATCTCTTTCAAATCCTAACAGAAAACCGCCACATGCCCAAAACCTCTCTGGGCCTCTGCTTTAGTTTCCATAACTTTCCAAAAAACAGTGAGCAGAAAATCCCTCATGACCCGTCCTGTCTGCCGCGACCTGACACACACCACTAAATGACCATCTGCTCCTGACAGCAGCCCTCAGCACAGGCAGATATTATTAGTTTATTTCTCCTGTGTGTGTGAGCCAGCTCAGGTAAAGGATGATTATGAGAATGTGTCGTCATGTGATAATGTACGAGTATTTCTGACTAATAGCGGGCTCAACAAATGGACAAGCAGATGAAAGACGAGTATATGAATTGTGTTCATGTGTGTTTGAAGAATGAGCTTCTCCAGATCATCTGAAGCCACTGCAAACTAGAATTTATGAATGTCTGTTTTTTTTTATTTGAGCAAATTTCTAGTCCAAATTTGACCTCCTTGTTACCAGTAACCATTGCTTCAATACCACTATAAATAGAGAAATAAATCCTTTTTTCTGCTTGTGCATCAGTTTTACTGGTTTTCAAATTGCCAGATGGACGTTTGGTGAAGCCTGTGGCTGGCGTTTGTAGAGTCTAGGCGCCAGAATATCATTGAAACTGTAAAATTAGACATATCTGGCCTTTCTCAACAGGGATTTAAACAAAGCCCAGTCCTGACAAAGTAATAAAAAAAACTGACAACTTTCATTTTTTTATTTGGAATCTGTACAAAACAAAGACGGAAAGCTTTAAACTCCCGATTAATATGTTAAGATAAATATCTCTTTAAGAAAATTATTTGTTCTTTCAGTAGTGCTCTCAGTTTTTAATGTCCGTGTTAAATATTTACAGTAGTCTTTGAGACTAGAATTCAAAGACAGACAATAGGTCGATTCCCTACATTCTGCAGGAAAATGTCCACATACCAACACACACTATACTTGTGGGAGCTAATATTGGCTCATTCAGACACACTGATAATATCAGAGCCACACAGCGTGGATGGGACTAATGGAAACAGCCTGTGGATGAATAACGTTATAGGGCAGAGCGGTGACCAGATCAATATCAGCTAAAAAGACCTTTCTGTCGTATAAGACCATGACCTTACTATTACAAACACACACCAGACACCCCAATAAGCTCCAGATGACATGTAGGTGCAGGCCAAGACCAACAGGAGCAAGCCTGTGTGGAATATGAAAGGAAAACAAAGCTGCTCATTGTCTTCATTGCTGCTTTTTGCTTCTTAATTATTTTCAAAGTTTTCTACTGTAGATATAAAACCGCCTTTGGAGTAAATTAGATTTGTGATTCTGGGTTATATAAGAAGAAAAAAGAAAAAAAAAATCCAATCTGAATAAGTTTCTAAAGGGGTTGCAAATGTTATATTATTACACATTAAAGCAGGCATGAGCAAACTGCGGCCCGTTTAAACGTTTTAATTTGGCCCGCCGAACATAAAAATTTTAAATAAACAAACTTTGTTAATGTTTTATTTCTCCTGCATTTCAGATGTTTCTTCACTAGATGGCGCACTCTGCATATATTGGCTTTGTAGAGAAAACAACAACACTACTTCCATTACAATATGTGTGTCTCTGTGATGCGCACGTTGTCAAAATAAATAGTGTGTACCAATATGGAAAGCCATCAGGCCCAATACACACACGTAAACAAGCGTGTTAGATGTTAAAACAAGCAAAATGTTACGTCAAGTGCTTGAGTTTCAAACCTTGGGCCGCTAAATGCACGTTTTAAGCGCTATCGCACATGATTTCAGACCTAGCGCGCTAGATTTGAAATTTAATGCTCTTGATGTACCATTTAGCGCGCTGTTCTATCTGTCTAATCAGTTACCAAAGCATGCCATCCATCTGCTCCTGTTCTGGCCCCCTGGTCAAATGTTAGAACTCAAAGTGGCCCGCGAACCAAAAAGTTTGCTCACCCCTGCATTAAAAGTATATATGAGGAATCCACAATGACCTGTTTTCCCCGTTTTTCTCTGAGTCACACTCTCTCTTTATCAGTTCTATAGTTTTATCATTCAGTCAGCGGGGGTTAGCGAGTGGTACAGCACTATCAGTGAAGGCTCTGCTGAACTGTGAACTGAATCAGGTCACTTTATCACCTCTTCTCTAGGCCTGCACCTCATCAGACAGACAACCTTCCACCCCCAATCCATTCAGCTGGTCACATAGGGTCAATAAACAAGACCCTATGTGATGCTTATAAAAGAGCATCATCTTTTATAATCAGATGATGCTCTAATTATAAAAATAAGATTAAAAAACAATTGTGGTTTTAATAAACTGGTTTGACAGAGAAAGATGTTGCAGCATAAACAGCCCAGAGTTTACATAAAGCGGTTTAACCACACAAAACAGAACTCTAAGGAGTTTTAGCTCATCTAGTTAAACATAATCTACGTAGCTGCTGCAAGAAGAAACGAGGAATGGTTTGAATAATGATGTTAAACATTTTAAGTGAGGTTTTGTTAGCTTCACTGATAACTAAAGTTTTATGATCCAACTTTCATGTGATGCTATTGGATTTGCTCATCTTTCCTAATAATGATCATCACATGTTCCATCACTTGCACAGATGGATAAAATTATTTCAGTATGGAAACTGTTTTATACAAACATTTGTGAGAGGAAGGGGACTCAAAGGGGTTCAGTGAATTCCAGAGTAGAACTGTAGGTGGTGAAATATCCTGTCTGTTAAATATTATTATTAGAAGGCGCAAGGGTTCGGGAACAACAGCTAGTATGCCACCAAGCAATGAGGCAGGTAAAACTGATAGAGCTGGGTCGAAGGATTCTGGGGAGAAGAGGTCACCAGCTTTCTGCTGATCAATCGCCACAAACCTGCAAACTTTGCATGTACCTCAGATTTGCCCAAAAACACCATAGAACTACATGAAATTGGTTTCCATGGAGAACATCTAGTGTAAGCAGTGGAGACGTACTGGTGGGATGAATCATGTTTCATTATCTAGTAATCGGATGGACAAGTCCGGAATTGGTGGTTTCCATGACAATGGTACTTGCATGGCCGCATTATGCCAAGAGTAAAGCTTAGTGGAGGGAGTATTATAGTGTGGGGTCACTCTTCAGGAACTGGATTTGGGTCCTTAATTCCAGTCAAAGAAACTCTGGCCCCAAGGTCTTTATGAACTTGTTGTAAAAGACTGGTACCCACCAAGTCCTGACCTTAACCTGCAAGAAAATATTTGGAAAACATCCAGCATCCAGAAAGAGTCCATTTTCAATGTAAAGTAAACCGTATTTCATTTTGGCGAGAGTTTGCCAACTGATTTTGCATCTACGTTTTGGGTGTCCGCATACACACAAAATGTTTTTGCAGACAATTTGCTCCACATCAACACAGGACACCGAATAATGCATCAGGTGCATAAAATGCAGGTGTTGGAAAATTAAATCTGCGACCAATCGCAGAGTATCTACAGATCACAGACCAAGCAGTCGTTATGTAGTGACGTTCTGCAAAGCAAACTGATTGTTCCTTATTGTACTGAATTTGACTATTTGTCAAGATGCCTGTTGAAGTGTATGAACTCACTTAGTGATGCCTATGGATTTGTACATATGTCTCGTACATCATGCGCTGGTGTGCATCTTTAAAGCAAAGAGTCAGACCTCCCATTCAACATCAGCATGTTGCTAAAGATGAACGGTCACATATTCCCAGGAACACACTTCTAAACCTTGTAGAAATCATTCCTCCTAACCCTTGGACATAATTCTCTGAGACTTTTTTTGAGTCGGTATCTGTGTTCCCATTGCAGCTCTAACTTGTTGCATTGGGTGAACCAACCTCATTATCAAAAGGTGCGGATTCAGACTGAGAGGTCTTTTAAGTTCATCCAAAAGTCACGGCAGATCAGCAAATACTTTTGGCAATTTAATTTTACAGTAAACTAAATATTAAATGTGCAAAAGTTTAAAAGGCCTTCTAAGTAAAATCCTTAGTTTAAATAGTAAATAGTTACTAATACCACTGGTTTGGATTTAAACAAAACCGTGATTCACAATAAAGTCTCTCAATCCCTTGAAAGAAAACTTGAATCACCAAGCAGATCTGCACAAAGCTGGACAGATTATGATGTGACCGCCGATGGAGGCAGAAATATTTGTTGTTCTGAGCGATTTGCTGCAACTAAGAGGGATATCTCGCATTTGGAAGTATGACCATACAAGCACATGCCTTTGAGTTATTTTCATAATCACTATGTGATGACACAGTTCATATGACCACAGATCTACTATCGCTCTTATCTCTTCTGTTTGCTGGGACAAAACACACTGTTTCTTTTAAATCCAAGTTTCCAGTGTTTGAATTTATCCAAGTATTAAACATTCCTAAAACTTACCCCAACAATGGAGAAAATTATGCAAAATCTATAAGCGAAGCCCTACCCCTCCCTCATTTTTTTGCTGTTTAAAACAATCTAGTCGGTAGTTTCTTTAAACTATGTTATCATAAATTTGCCACTAAAATATTTTTACCCTTTACAGGTCACCTACTTATTGGGCAAAACGGCCGAAAGCGTTTGCCCAACTCGTTTTCCAACTCACGTTAGAAAACGAGTTTGGAAACCAGAAGTTGTTCACTTCTGGTTCCACTTCCGGTTGGTTCAAAAGCACGTGCATCCGTTCAGAGTGAAAAAAGTGACTTTTATTTTGTTTTGCTCGCCTAAAGGTTAAACATTAACTTTGAATTTAGTTCTAAAACATGGATAAAACATGGATTTTGGCGAAATATCTAAATGCAATTTTTCTCTGTAACATTAAAATTCTAATTTTTTTAAAAATAAAAACTTCTTATAAATCAACCATTTAAGCAAACAAACTTTTCTAACACTTTATTGTTTGAAAGTAGGATAAACCTGGGGATCCTCAGCAGGATTTAAATCTATCTGAACAGTCGGTGTGAAATTAAATGTCTTTAAGCGCGACCTGTTTTCCTCTGAGTGTGCAGAGTCTTTGAGCCTAGCTACCTTCAGTAGCCAGTTCATTAGAAAGGAATTAAAATTGATGGAGTGCATTTCTGGGAGCTGAACCAAAGCCGGGATTGTATTAGAAGGACCAGCTGTGGATGTGTCTGAGCTCCAGTGACGAGGTCCTCAGATAGGCTGCCAAGTGCCCCCTCGTACACCTTCACCCTGTCAGCTGGTACTCACACATATAGAGGCACACATGCATACATGAATGCTCAGGATTTAATTAAACTCTTTGTCCTGTGTTAACAAAAAAGCAACCAGCTACCAACGAAAGTTCAATATTTTCCAACAGTTATTTACTTATTGTGCTAAAAAAAAAAAAAAAAAAAAGCCTTAAGCTGTCGTCAGCATCGCTGCAAGCAGAAATCCTGGCTATATATTTTTTTGGGTTCTATTTGAGCAAAATAAAAAATAACTCTGTAACTTGGAATTTTTACTATGAATCACCCTCATATAAAATTGAACAAAATAACAAATGTGTGTGTGTGTAAACAACGTTTTAGCATGTAATAGACAAGACAACTTAACCCAGACGACTGTTTGACCACATGATGGACGGCACATCTGTTTCACATGATGTCGACATTAAAAGTAAAAAAAGCCCTAATTTTATTTTTACAAGAGGAGACAGGAGGATAAACACAAGACTTAAAGTGATTTAAAAGTTATTTACACAGACTTATCCAATGGTAATGTAAGTAGATGCTGTTTAATCTTCAGTCCATCTCTAAATGAGACATATTTATATCAGAAGAATAAAAGAGAAAAGACTCATGCAGACCTTTAAACACCTGGTAAACTTGTCCAGACAGATTTAGCTGTAAAACAGCCAGGTCACTGGTCATAAAGTTGCAGGAGGGCTCATTCGGAACGGAGAGAGACTGGGCTTATGGTAAACTGTGGGTGGGCATGAGGAAGCAGGGGTACATGGAATCTATACGTGGGACCATCAATGTGAAACTGGTGTTTGTAAAAAAAAAAAAAAAAAGCCTTCACTTATTTAATTTACTAAAAACTGATGAGAGAAATACAAACTTTGTGGAGTTCTAGTGTAGGAGTGTGTATGGTTAGTGGTGGAGTATGTATGTGTGTGTGTAGAAAGTGCTGATGGTTTTGTAGTCTCAGAAGAGATGTGTTCCACGTTAACCTTAACGCCCAGGATAGATGACCATTAAATGACCTGTCGTCAGGGGCCTGGGAACCAAGAGCTGTCATGACTGTGGCAGAGGAGATCCTTCGGAACACTGAGGTGAGAGTCAAGTCCACAATTCCCACTTTAGGTCTAACTTCAGCAGTGTTCTCGTCAGGATGGCACCTTACAATAAAGGCCAGGAAATTTTCACACAATTTACTAGAAGATAGAATATTAGCTTAATAAAGTATGTGTAGATTATTAAAGTGTCAACCAATTGGGGCCTTGATTTATTTTCCAATTCAGGAGGATTCCTCAAAGGTTACAGTCCTATCCAACTATGAACCAATAACTTGTCTCTCTACAACATATAAACTCATGTCAGGCATCCTTACAGCAAAGATAAGTGAACCAATGAGTCTTGTGTATTCCATCCTGGAAGCCAATGGGAAGCCACTGGCTCAGTGTCCAAAAAAAAGACATTTACCAAGGAATTGCCCTATCCACACTGCTGAATCTCTCAGTTAATTAAACAATACAACTGACCACAGATAACAACTCAGAAAGGGAGCTATAATAAGTCACCTCCTCTACATGGACAACATCACCTGTGCGCCAAGAATATGTAAGACATTTACTCAATAATCAACACTTCCAAGATCTACAGCACTGGCATTAGGATGTCATCTGGGCAAGAAAAATATAGTAGAATGGTGACAAAGAGAGGAAAAGTAGTCCACACAGTGGTGGTCTCTCTCTCTCAGAAGTAAACATAGCGGACACTGAACACAGCTACTAATACATTGTGGTTGCACAGGCTAATGGCAACTTGGAATAGGCTACGAGGCAAGCCCCAACATACTTCCAACGAGTTCATGAGAAGCCAGCTTAATGACAAGAACAGGGCCTGGGTAATAAACATCTACTGGTTATACCCTACAGAAATAATGTGGCCAAATGAAGAAATATAGACCACAGATGTTAAAAGAAGAAAGCCTCTCATCATGCAGTGTGAGTTCCACCCCAAGTCCAGAACCAACAGACTGTATACTGGCTGGAAGGTGCTCGAGGATGGACCATAATGGGAGAAAAAGCCCCTACATCGGATGGACCCCGGGTGTATAACTGAAGAGGCTAACCTATCAATGGTTTGAAAGGACTTCAGAATAGCACAGAGACCTTCATGCTAATCCCACAGGAGCCGACCCTGAGCACCAAAGCCATAAAGGCCTATATGTACCACAATAGATAAAACCCAAGGTGTATGCTGTGCAAAGAGGTCCTCAAGATGATCCGGCACTCAGCTGCAGGGTGTAAGGTACTGTCACGGAAAGCATAAAAGGAACCTCATAACCAGGTGGCTGGGGTAGTATATGGAGTGTGAACTGGAAATCCTAATGAAAACCAAAGTGGGAAACATCCCTGAAAGTAGCAGACAATGACCAAGCCAAGATCCTGTGAGACTTCCAGTTCCTCACTGACCGAATGGTAATGACGAACTTACAGACATTGTGGTGATGGATAAAGTGCACATGAAAGCCGAAGTGGAAGGATGTAAGAAGTGATGGTAACATCAAGAAAAAAAGAGCATGAAAAGCTGGAGAAGTACAAAGTGCTTGTCTTTCAACACAGTGGAATACCACAAAGTGCTCAAAGGAAGAGCTAGAAAAAATCGAGAAGGTGAAGGCAACAGTGGTACCCTTGGTGATTGGGGCACTTGGGCCAGTAACCCCAAAACAAGAGGAATGGCTACACTAAATCCCTGGAGAGACATTATAGAGCTTAGTCCAGAAGAGTGCAGTACCAGCAACAGCTAATATACAGTGCAAAACTCTTGCAGAGGCTCTCTTGCCTCTGTTGAAGGACCCTTCCCTTGCATGGTTGGTTAAACAACCCGCAAAGCGTGAGATGACACTGTTTATATGGATGGTCAGACAGACAGACATATGTAGTTTATACAAACAAATTCTTTAGTTTGAGATCTTACACTCAGTGGGAGGTCACAGTGTGACCCATCTGACACGGCAAAATAAGTTATATATTTTTTTATGTTAGCAGTTTTTTAAAACAAAATTAAATTGACCAGAGACTTACTTGAACTGAGGTATTTTTTCGGAAAGGGTTTGAGAACAATTATGGCTAAAAAAAAAAAAAGATTGAGATCCCCAACTTTAGCACAAGCAGTTGGAATTGGTCAATTAACTTATTTTTTGGAATGGTTTACACATTTTTGGGAATCTATTTTCACAAAAAGATTTCTAGTGGTTCTGCTTTGCACTTTTATCATTTTCCTGTCAGACAAACTCTTTATTTAGACTTATTCATTCATGTCTCTAACGAGTGGATCCAACAAAAAGCCTTTATTCTTGATCGTTAGAATCGACTTGTAACCAAGAAAGATAAAATGACAACATGGCAAATCCTTATAGTATATCTAATTTCTATGAATAAACGCAGCTTAAATCAAATCATGCATAAAAAGTTTTTTATATTGTAAAACTTAGCATGGCTTGTCTGCATGCTCCTCCAAAATTCCTTCAAGTTAAAGAATAAACCACTAAATAGTCATAATGTGGTGTAAATGAGGCATGTAGGGATGTGTTGCACGGTACGTTTTCTGCATACCACAAGTGTAAAGTAAAAAAATAAATAAATAAATGAGAAGTTCAAACTTGACTGGTCTGCATTGATTTGATTTCAATTTGAAGTCACTGCCAAATACATGCTCTGTTTTTCTAACTGTGGCAAAACCACAACTATAGACCCCTTCCAACACCCACTCTAAATTTCTTCTGAAAAGAAAGCGATCTTTATTATAAATGACTTACTGCCTTGTAATGATACTTACTGCTCAGCTACATAGTTAGCGGTCAAACATAGACGACACATTGGTGCTAAAGAGCAATAATCCAGGCGACACTTCAGAACATATCAGTGTAGCTCATAATGGAGAAATCAAGCCCTACTTGTCCTCTTTTTTTATGTCTGTATGTGTGCGTATCAAAGTTTTCTTTATATACAGCCAAGACTCAATTATTGGAAACACTCATACCCGGTACTTTACACACACAAAACATTACTATTCAATGTTTGTTTTTCTTTCCAGCATGAAAACGTGTCTGCAGATGACTGAGAAGGTTAAGTCATGAGAGGGAATGAGGAAAAAAAGGAGGGGAATATAAATCCAAAAACAACTTTCCCCCCGCTCATTCTCACTTGAGTAGAGCTACAGAAACCTTTTCTGAGGCATTCCAACAGAGAGCCTTTCAGTAATAGTCATTCACACGTTTTGGCTCCACTATACCTTCAAGTTGAACTTTATCAGACAGCTAGTTGAGTTTGTCAAATACTCTCTGCATCATCTCTGGCCCCATCATCTCTTTAGGTCATGCAGATTTCCACACAGAAATACATCTGTATTTGATATTTTTTGTATTTTACTTTTACAAAATCTTATCTTATACATCATCTCACACCACTCTAATATTAAATATATGCTGTGTTAGAAAAAAAACACTGAAGAGGGAGCGAAATAAAACTTTTCAGAAGTTTTACTATTTGAATGTTATTTCCACATGAACAACCAACATAAAGTGGTTTTCTTTTTCACTCATGAGTGTTTGAGTTATTTCCAAGTTCTCCAGGCCAGTATTCAGATACTAATTGATTGTGAAGTCATTCTCCATCATGGTTGTTCTTTGCCAAACCCACATTCTTCACAGCAGGAAGTGTGTTTTGTAGCGGTATTGCATGTGTTCTTTGCTGGATGGGATTATGTGTCCAAGGTTATACAACAGTGATTGCAATTTCTGTCTAAATGCACTGAAATAAGAATAGAAAATAATGTGTGCTAGCTTTGCTAACGTGATCTGCTTTACACTTAAGACCTCAATTGTGTTTTATGCTGTCGTGCATGTGCTCACAGGATGGAAAAAAGTGGGTAGTGAAAGGAGCCAAAGAACAACAATTACAATTCTTCTTCAAATTTCCAAAAGCAAATAAAATTATAAATAAAACAAAAAAATTTTGGGGAGACGGTGGCTCAGTGGTAGAGCATTCGCCGTGGACCGGAAATCAACCGGAAGTTTGCTGGTTCGATTCTCAATGAGTTCACGTCTAGGGTCCTTGGAGAAGACACCTAACCCCCATTTCTCCCACCATTAGTGCTGTCGTGGCAGCCTGCTGCGGTGTAGAAGTGCAACACACAAATTTCCCCAGTGAAGGATAAAAATAAAATAAAAATAAATAAAATAAACAAGGCAGTATAATGTTTGAATTAAATTTCTTTAGTATCACATTCCCGGCCTCACCCTTTTCCTCTTTGTTCTGACTTTAACAACTGTCCACAAAATCTTGTGTTTAGCTTTGAGTACAACCCACCCACACTAAATCATTCAGTTTAATGACCGAAACAGAAATAAGTAGAGTGAAAACTAATAAAAACCTCAGTGAACAACTTGGATTTATTGTTAGGAGATGATGAAAGACTGAGGCAAGAAGAAAAATAGTCCAAAAACTTAGAAAGGCAAAAGATAAGATCACCATCACATGTATGTTGTAAATCACAGGTAATGCTTGTCCACTTGTGTGTGTGGTTCAGTTCCGTCCTACAACATCTGGGAGAGTTATTGGGAAATAGAAGAAGAGTAGACACCGAAACCTTGACGTGACGGCCTTGATGAGCGGGTACAACCAGATCCACTCAGATTACCGCTCTCATACACACAATTTCTTTTCCTCATTCATATTTCTCTCTCTTAAGAGATTTAGTCTCTAAAACCCCAAAAAGAATAGCAACTGCTGATGTGCATTTGAGTTTTCTGGCAAACATCAAAGTTTGTATTTTATTTTGACGTGTTGAGTTTTAAATTAGATCTTTTCTAATGGGAAAATAAGCGTTTTTGTCAGTTTTCTTGTTTGTTTTGCTTCATATGCAGAAACTCCTGACAGTGAGCAATGCTGACCAGACATTTTCCAGCCCCACATCCACGCTCGGCCAGCTCGGCTCCACTAAAACATAATGATGCAGCTTAAACCAATTCATTGACATGGCAGATTTATGTTTATCTTGATGATGAAGCTAAATTTGATTTGTTTTCAGTTACATATTCAGGTCCCACAACAACTACCTTTAAGGACATAATTACTTAAACAGAAATACACAATCAGATTGAATAAACACAAGTACACAAGTACCACTTAAACGGAACAGAGCCGGGAAGTCACTGTATTTGAACTATTCTTTTCAGGGAGAAAAAAACAGTTGGAAGAAAGTTATTTTCTCACGTTAAACAGGCAGATCATACGAGTAATCATACAATAGCTCATCTATGTACATCCAAAATAACATAGGTCATGTTTGTAGGATGCAGCAGATGTGCTTCATCCAGATCCAGATGGCAGTAAATTATTATAATGGCTTTAAGACTGAACCTGATGTGTCTGGATAGTCACAAATTAAAAAAGACAAAGTCAAAATATATGATGTAGAGATCTGACGTAAGGAAGCGTTTTTATCTCTAATCACTCTTTTTATCAACTTCGTGACCTCTAGTTAATGTCAGGACTTTTCACATCCATCTTTAAAGTTACCATTATCAGTGCGGAGGGTCACACAGCTCTTATCACTGTTTGTGTTTAACCTCTTTAGTTTAAATAGGCAGGTCGTTTTACAGCCAAATTATCTAGTGACAGACTAGTTGGCTTTAAAAAAAAATTAAGAGGAACTTTAGCTATGCACAGAAAAAAAAAAGGCCAGACAGAAATTTGAACATGTTTGACGATAAAGCCCACTATGAAAAAATGTCGGAAATTTTGACCAGTATAAATAATGAGGAAGTAAATTGGTCTATGGTCAACACCTGTGCGTGGTGACCGAAAAAATGAGATCACGGATACAAGCGGCCGAAATGAGCTTTCTCCCCAGAGTGGCTAAGCTCTCACTTAGAGATAGAGTGAGGAGCACTGCCATCCGGGAGGCGTTTGGAGTAGAACCATCACTCCTCTGGGTTGAGAGAAGCCAGATGGTATGGTTCGGGCATCTGGTTAGGATGCCTCCTAAACCCCTCACTGGTGAGGTGTTTCAGGCACGTCCCACAAGGAGGAGACTCAGAGGCAGGCCGCGAACCCGCTGGAGAGACTGTGTCTCACAGCTGGCTGGGGACGCCTGTGGGTCCTCCACGGTGAGCTGGATGAAGGCAGCCGGGGTGAGAGAAGCCTGGGCTTCCCAACTGAGGCTGTTGCCCCCGCCATCCGGCCCCGGATAAGCGGAAGACGACGGAACGTAAATTGGTCTCATTCTGAAACTCTGAGTTTACAAAAAAATACATGAGATCACCTCCCAAAAAACTACAATGTAATGGTAGATGTCATTTATGACAGCTTTCTTGATTGTAAATGTATTTCTTGTGGTGTTCCACAAAGCAGCAGTTTGGATCCATGTTTTTTCCTTAGTATTTAAGTATTAGTCTTACTACATTAAAAACGTACTCTATGCAGATGATGCTTATTTTTACTATGCACCTCATTGGTAATCATTACCAAATTGGCACTAAAACTAAATCCACAGCTTTTGAAACTTTTTAAAGTACCAAAGTTTTAATGCACGAAATATCACATCTGTAACAGAGCAGACACCAATGCCAAAATGCCAAAACAAACCCCAGTTGAAGCTTTTTTTTGCACGCAAGTTGCTGTTGCACAAACATGTCTTTCAAACTGAACTTGTCTTTCAACACAATACTAGAGTTGAGTCAGAAAATGACTCGTGGTGGAAGGTGATAAGTTTGATAGATATAATGAAGGAAGGATTATTAGAACAGCATTTAAATGAGTCATACTACAAATATTACAAATGTAACGCATGTAAACTTAGTAGGCAAAAAATGATGTGGTAAAAACAAAGTGACATTCAAAAAACTAAAAGAAGTAATGGAAGAAGAAGAACAGAAGACGGCCTCTTTTGAGTCTGTTACGAATTTGTTGGAAAGGTATATGACTTCAAAAATGACCAAAGGGAGAAAAGATCACTTGTATCGCCATGATGAGGGGATATAACCAGCTTTATCTACCTCTTCACCACGATGGATGACACCCAGACTTTCAAATTCTGAAGCCAAACCAAACAAAAAAAAAAGAACAAATGAATGGAAAAGCTCTTTTATATTGTGCAAAACTAACTTTTTGGACGTTTCTACCATGTTTGAATGTTGAATGGAACGGAAAACATACCCCAAGTAGTTTTCTATCTCATTCATTCGGATCCTATTCGAACACCCGGTTGCTCCATGCCATGCCTCTAGTGCAACACCACACCCACATGTTAACATAATCAGGAAGTGGTTTTGTGCTTGTGCTCTGCGCATCCTCAGCCCGTTGCCGTAACTGAATAAATGTATTCATTAGCTTTTTATGGTAAATATTACATTTCTGTGGAATTAAAAGGTGCCATGTTTATTTTTTTTTACATGTCCAAAAAAAAGTTAACATCAATAGATATCTAGGGACATCAAATTAAATGTTAATACAGTGGTGAATCCTTGGCTTGCCTGTAACAAAATCTAAATCTCAGACAAATTTGAACTATAAAAATACCATAAATATTTGATTTTAAAAAACACCCAAATATCTGTTTGCTGCAAAACTTCCGGAAAGAATTTTTTTGTCATTAAACCATTGAACCAAACAAATTCAGTTATAATCAGTTATAACCAGTGAGACGGTAGCTCAGTGGTTACAGCTTTCGCCTGCAGACTGGAAGTCAACCGGAACTTTGCATCCCACTGAGTGCACATCTAGGGTCCTTGAGAAGACACCTAACACCCCGTTTTTCCCACCATTGGTACAGTCATGGCAGCCTGCTGCGGTGTAGGAGTGCAGCACACAAATTTTCTCCGGTGAGGGATGAATAGAGTGGGTAAAAAAAAAATGATCACAATGATTTTCTTGAACTGGTGCCACCATGGCTTTTAACTTCCCTATACAACATCTTGGTATGTAGTACTGTCGATTTCACATTCGGAAATTGTACCGCAGCCATATGAATGAACATATTGTTTTGTTGGCGTAAAAGTTATTTTGTCAGCCCACAAAGAAAGGGGCGGGGAGTATTTGATGTCAGATTTCATGGCAAGGCTTTTTTCAAGATAAACTTTTGAAGAAAAGCTGGACATAGTTAAGAAAACTGAGTAGCGCGGAGCTACTACATCTGAATGTTTGGTTTTGACTATTTCTGTATCCCCTGCTTCTGTATAATCAGACATTTTCAGGCCTAAACAAATGAAAACTTAAAGAGAAAAACAACACATACAAGAGTAAAATATTGCTATTTTGCTAGATCATATTACTGGTTTATGAAGTTATCGTTGACATCTTTATATGTGTTGTAGCTGTGGTAGGAGACATGTTTATTCCCCGCTTGTTTATCATGTATAAACTTTTATTGTGGATCCATCCGTCACGTAGCAGCTATTTAAAGTGTATTTTTGCATACAGGTGTTGATTGATTTTAACGGAGAACAAGTAGAAGCCTTTCTGAGAATTGCACCATCCACCCACCGCATTAACTTCTACACAGATGAGGATGAAGCTAAAGCCTTTGCTTTTTGTTTTAGATTAAACAAACAGAACATAAACTGTACTACATGGTGTTAAAGGGATGATACGATGTGTGCACTTTTGTTTTTTCAGAGATTAAAGGTACTATAAAGTCATACCTCTCATTATATGTGATAGTAAAATAATTAATTATACACTAAATCAAACAAAGCATTAAAAAAAATTATAAACTATGACACGAACAAAAGCTTCCTCAAAATAAAAGCAGCTTTATGAGGAGCTTAGTGGCTTTTTCACATCATTCCTTAAGATGATAAATTTTTCTACTTTTACACCAATGGTGACAACTTCTGCTTTAAGCTTTACTTTTCTCTTTGCTTCCTGTTTTCTCTGATAAATTCTGGTTCCCAAAGCATCAAACTGACATGTCCCTAGTTTCTCCATCTTTAGTCCTGAGTTCCTCCTACTTCGGATGGTGTTACACTGTCCATGCAAATGCAAAGGGGCGTTGGGGTGCTATTAGAAGAAAAGAGTTTTGGGTCTTTTCAAGAAACCCGGTTTGTTCTCAGTGCAGCCCACACATACACATGTCGAAGCATATTTATGTGTGACGGAAAGCTGTGGGGGAGCATGTCCAACAGGGAAAAGTGAACACAGATACATATGGACATAATAAACATCAAATACGCTCACATGAACATTCTAAAAACAGGTAGAAGTAATAAACAGGTGGATCATCAGAAAACAAGCCATAAAGATTATTGAAACTGTATTTTTTTCAGACATAGTTTAGTAGCTGTTTGTGTGCTTATTTATAATCTGTCTGGGAAGAGTTTGGACTTTACCATGATGTTATTTTGCACTATAAAACTAAAATTAGATTTAATTATACTGTTCTCTAGTCCACCTAATCCCCATGTAAAATAATAATAAAAAAAGACAACACTTCTATAAGCTCACATCCAAAAAACATTCCACCACACCCTGAATTTTTGGTCCTCATTGTAGGTTTTCAAAGTATTTTTTATCCTCTAAATAAATCCCGACAGTTGCAATACTCCTGCAAAGCTCATTTAAGAAAATACTCTTTTTTTTTAAAAAAGAAAATTCAAGATAAAAAAATACAAATAAATTTTAGAGTGTACTTTGAACCCCGATGAAAGACTAAATAGGAGAAGTGGTGCATTCAAAGTGTTGGCAGGCAGGACCAGCAGCGTTTTACAGGTTCCCAAGAGTAACGTTACTCTTAGTGAGCCACAGAGATTAGGAACCAAATGTGCTGATGGCTCTACGACCACCACTATAATTTATACGTCTGGCCCAATACACATCTGCATCAGAAGCCATATTGATATAAAATCTTTATTTTACATCATAACAAGATTATAGCTGACAAAATCATGACGGAACTGTTGCTTTTTTGTTTGGCTACAAACTAATAAAACTCAAAGAACTTTTTGCACATTTCGGTCCAAATCGCCCAAACAATTACTGTATGTTCTTTGAAAAATATCAGAACACAACTATTCATTACTTTATTTTATAAAACTACAGCGTGCAAACTTACAAAACATAAATTTCTGATCCAGAGTTCTTCTGTGTGTATAAACCATAAAAAAAACAAAATCCCCTGAACCCAAATTTCCCAGTTTTATACACATAAGTACTCAAAATACCCAAGTAACCTAAAACTTAATTAAATAGTTTAGTACATTTTTAACTTGGATCTACATTTTAATGCTTGTCTAAGAAGACCTACTTGTGCCCAAAGTGGTACACCTCTTTGCTGTGGGGAGATGTACAATGTTCTTAATGTGAGATTATTTTACTCCCAAATGATGTGCTCGAATACTAACTGACATTTTTCAAAGTATTATTTAATGAAGTTTCTATTTTGCCTGTGCTTAGAATGAAATCAGTTCCGTTGTCTTCCGCTTATCCGGGGCCGGGTTGTAGGGGCAACAGCCTCAGGCGGGAAGCCCAGGCTTCTCTCTCCCCGGCTGCATCCTCCAGCTCACCTGGAAGGATCCCGAGTTGTGTCCCGGCCAGCTGTGAGACATAGTCTCTCCAGCGAGTCCAGGGTCTGCCTCTGGGTCTCCTCCCGGTGAGACGTCCACAAAACACCTCACCAGCGAGGCACTCAGGGGGCATCTTGACAGATGCCTGAACCACCCCATCTGGCTTCTCTCGACCCGGAGGAGGAGCTGCTCAACCCCAAGCGGCTCAACAACAAGCTCCTCCCGGATGGCAGAGCTACTCACCCGATCTCTGAGTGAAAGCCCAGCCACCCTGCGGAGGAAGCTCATTTCGGCCGCTTGTATCCGCAATCTCATTCTTTCAGTTGCCACCCACAGCTGGTGACCCTAGGTGTGGGTGAGAACGTAGATCAACTTGTAAATAGAGAGATTTGCTTTTCGGCTCAGCTCTTTCTTTACCACGACGGACCGATGCAGCGTACTAGTTATTGCTTAGAAGGAATTTTGTAGATAAAATTTGCATCAGAGAGAACAATTTGGAGGTGATCATCTTTACCGTCAAAAACTGAACATCCGAAACAGATATTTCGATAAAATAAAATTCTGTAATCTATCGCAGTTTGCACTGTAAAAAAAAACAAACAAAAAACTCAAGCATAGGCTAAATATTTTTAATTTAAGCAAAAAAAGCGTTTTAAAGTCTTTCCTATGTAAAACTTTGCTCCTTGCAAAGACTGAGGAGCTCCATCTGGACCCTTCGGGACATGCGTGAAATCATTTCTTTATTCCTGTAATGACTGTAATGCCTTACAGATGGGTACAGAGTGTGTGTGTTACATGGATAATAACTCCTATTGCAGAAGCAAGAGGAGAACAATCAAGAAGCACTCATGAACCACAGACCGTGTGGGGACTTAAAAAAGCAAATGGTAAAAATTACACACCGAGAGAGCAGCTCAACAAGTGGAACTGAAGCACCCCTTGTCCGGGGAACAGAGTGTAGGGGTGGTTTTAGTAGACACATGCGACTGCCTCAGGGTTAGCGAGGGGGGCTACGAGTTGAATCATTTTCTTGTTAAGCGTCTCTATACCTTCGGCCACGAGGGTCAGGGGCATCACGCAGTCAGAAGAAGTCTGGTTAAACTTATTTCTTGTCAACATGAGGAGAAAACAGAGAACATGTGCAGGGCAAAAGAATACAAACATGCTCAAGTGAAAGCTTCAGGCGTGTGTGTAATTCAGCGTGTGGGTAAAAGCACACATCCTCAGAGACATCTCTCAGCTGCTAACGGGTGGTTTGCCTCAGGCTTTTTTAGCTTAGCGATAACTGGATGAAGCAACCTTGTGTGCACTGAACCTGGATGCCCGGGTCACTTCATATAGGGAGAAAGAAAAAAAAATGCCAGTTAAATGTTGGGGAAGTTTAAACACAGCAGAGCTTCTTTTCAAGCAGAGCTTTTAAGTTTAGGATGGATGAAATCTGGAAGAATGAGGTGTCCTGGATCTGTTAAGCAGGCATTAATTCTATTCTCAAAGCAGAAATAGGAGAAATAGTAAACATGGTATCTTTTGTTAGATGAAAAATATGATTTTTGACAAAATCTTATGAACACATTCATTAAGTTTTACTTTTCATTTTGACACTGTGAATTTCCCCCTCCTCTTGATCCCTGCTTAGTCCAACCCTCCGTGCATGTGCACAACACAGCAAAAATCTCTATTCAGGCAGCAAATACAGTATAGTTGTAGCTGCTGTGATTTTACTGATTTGAATGCGTGGACCTTTGCATCCACTTTTACGTTTTAAACTCGTTAACTTGTTTTACTTTTTGATTGTTATATTTATGAACTGTTAGAACTGTGTATCCTAACAAAATAATTTCCCTCGGGATCAATAAAGGATTTATTTATCTATCTATCTGATTTTGCAATTTCTTATTTTGATGCATACATAAAAATGGCTCTTGTTGAGGGTAAGGACGAAATCCCCGTCCAAGAACAAACGGTGTTTTGTTCTAATGGTATCTGAATACTGCTTTAAAGAATAGACTTTAAAGCTGCTCTACTTGCGTTTAAGTCTCTCCATGGTCTAGCACCAAAGTACATCTGTGATATGTTAGTATCTTATGAACATCTAGAACTCTGAGGACCTCCGGGACCGGCCTCCTGCTGGTGCCTAGAGTCAGGACTAAACATGGAGAAGCTGCATTTCAATTTTATGCTGCAAAAGTCTGGAACAAACTTCCTGAGGCCGTGAGACAGGCCTCTACTGTGACAATGTTTAAATCTAGGCTGAAAACAATTAGTTTTAACTGTGCATTTGATTAATTACTCTTTTTATCTGTTTTAATTATTTTATTTATTTACTTTATCTTTTTAAAACTTTTTGATTTTATGTTTTGTGATTTTAATGCTTCTTTTTTTTTCTTCTTCTTCTTGTGAAGCACTGTGAATTACATTTTGTATGAATTGTGCTATACAAGGAGCATGGTGGCGCAGTGGGTAGCAGAGTGGCCTCACAGCAAGAATGTTGTGGGTTCGAGTCCCGGCTGGGGACGCGGCTTGGAACACTGTCCTTTCTGTGTGGAGTTTGCATGTTCTCCTCGTGTTTGTGTGGGTTTCCTCCGGGTACTCCGGTTTCCTCCCACCCTCCAAAGACATGCATGCTAGGTTGATTGGCCGGTGCCAAATTGCCCCTAGGAATGAGTGTGCGTGGCCCCGCGACAGATTGGCGACCTGTTCGAGGTGTACCCTGCCCTTCGCCTTAAATCAGCCGGGATGGGCTCCAGCACCCCCGCAACTCTGAAAGGGACAGATGGATAAGAAGATGACTTACTGACTGTGCTATACAAATAAACTTGCATTGCCTTACTGGAGGTGAGCGCTTGCAAACGATTCAAACAAGCGTTAATTAATTAATAATAAAAAAAACTTCTTCAGGTATGTTCTTGATGTTGAAAAAAAAAATCTTTAAAATGAAACATTTGCAAAGTTAATTTTGCATGATAAGATTTGAAAAAAAAAAGTGCAAATCTCAGTGAGATGCAGTCTAGTGATGCTGGGCTGTGAAAATGAAATGGAACAGAATTCAAATGTTTTAGATTATATGAACAATCAAAGCTGGATTTTTTTAGGCTCTGAATGGCTTTGTATTTAACATGTAGTGAAGCTGGAATTGCAAGGTGTGTGTGTTTGTTGCTTTTGCGTGTGTGCAGGAGTGCGCCCAGCTGTGTGCGCCGCGCCGCGGCTCGCCCCTCCCTCTCCCCTCTGTGCGCACTAATAATGCGCTTTTTGTCCAAGCAGTCAGCACTTTGAGCGCATTCCTTAACTTAACGTGGAAGCTGTTGAACCTCTCTGAGGATTTGATGTGGAGCGATCTGAAGAAGTTCATTTTGTCCGCTTAAATAAAAAACAACTTTTTTTTTTTTATCTTTTAAAAGAAAAGCTGTGAGAGAGACTGAAATCTACCGGGTTTGAGGTTAAAATCGTAGATCTGTTTGGATAAGAACTCACTCCGATCCTTACCTCCGGACTTACGGGTAAGAGTTTACTACTTTTACAAACTAAACATTTGAGCATGATTGTGAATTAAAGCTTGAAAAGAAACATAAAAGAAATTAGAATAAATCTATGCGATAAATCACTTAAGTTAAAAATAAAGTTAGGAAGTTTTAAAGAGTTTCTTATTGTTTCAAAGAACGATGATCCAATCAAAACTTTTTTAAAAATGAATCGTTTTCTGTCTAAATTCTATTTAATCCATATTAAAAAAAAAAAGAGCATAAAAAGTAAGCAACAGGTTTATTGGAGATGTCGGAAAAACAGCGCTCCGCAGCGCGCAAGGAGCGGTAATGAGGCGGACTGGTGTTGGACCGCAGGACGCCGTGCAGCATGCCGGGGTTCAGACCAGTGTCTGGACCGCACCGAATCACTGGAGGGACAGTCCTTCTCCACGGAGCCAAAACAACACGCACGTGGAAATAGTGTCAAAAGAAATCCTGGTCATGTCAGGTCATTTTAAAGCAGGACAAAGTTGCTTAGATCAGTCTTTTACAACCAGTGAGAGATCATCAGATGGTGATCGGGATCTAGCAGTCGCTCCCAAAGATTGTTTTAGTTGATCTCATGATGTTTGTGTTTAAAAAAATGGACTAAAGCATATTTTTTATGTTTAATATTATAAAATCTTGTCGCTTTATTTAGAGACAGGCAGCGCTGTCCTGTGATAGGTTGTTAATTGTAACCATAGCAACCCACTCTGCTGCTTTTTTATTATTGTATTCTGCAAAAAAATGCATTCTATCCCTTCTTCCCTAAAACTGTCTCAGTTATTGGATTATATTTTCTACATGTTTTCGAGACATTAATTTAAAAAAAGAAAAGGTTGTGTTTTAAAGCAGAAAAATAGCAAATTCTAATTAAATCTCACAATTTTTGTAAGATATCAAAGAAAAAACGGTTTCCTTTGAAAGGCTCGTTTGGAACTAAACATGTCAATACGGAAAATAAGGTGCGAAACTTTCAATAGTGCATCGCATAACAAAGTGCTCACTAAGAAACATGGCTGCATATAAAATTACTTTTGATTACGTTAATAAATAATTTACATTCATGCAGATAATTGTTTTAACATTTTTGGTTGGACATGTGCTTCAAGTTTTTCCTCAACGGAAAAATGTACTTTGGGATAAAAAAAGTAGAAAAACACTGGCTTGTGTGAAGGTATTTCAAGTCAGTTATCAGCGTTTAGGTGTAATTCTTTATTAATAACAGTAATGCTTTCCCATTAACCACTTTATTTCCTTTTAAACTATCATATAACAATCTTTAATGCTGTGAAAATGTCCTGATTTCAGCTAAAACTGCTTCATTGTGGATCTAATGAATGAAGTTGTTGCTAGGATGAAGGGAGGTGAGCACCAAACATCAGTGCAGCACTGACTGATGGGGTCAAATTCCTGAAAGATTAAATCTCTGAGTGACCTATTCCAGCTTCGAACTGACATCCAATAAAGTGGCACGACTCGACATGTTTGGAACAATATCTCTGCCGAATGAGAAGGAAACAAATAGACATCGGTCTTTTAGTCTTCCAGAAAACGCTGCCAGTGTAAACACGCACACATCATTACCTAACATCGAAAATTAAACATGGATATCTATTATTTCCTTTTCAAACACTGCTTATAGAACAATGTGATCCTAATTTCACATGAAGATGGTCTTTTAACAATCAGCCATTCAGCTTTCAGCCATATTAGCATCCCTTTTTTCCACAAGCTTCCCACAAACAGACGCAACACACTTCTACTTTCCTGGGGGCAAGTAGGCAGACTAAACCGCTCCAATAGCCCTGCTATTAACCCATCACCAGTATACGGCTTGATTCATTGCCATGTGCTTCCTCACAAACTCCCATTATGTTATAAGGAGCTGTGTCATTGGCGGAGTGTAATCATTACAATCTGCTTGCGTTAAGCTCCCAAACATGGCGGGGCAGCCACAGGAGGCCAATTATCCCTCACTAATGGGAGAACTTTAAAGCTGGTGACACAACACCCAGAGAGAGAAAGAGCGGGATGGTGGTCAGCATGTTAGGATGTAGTGACTTTTCTGAACTCATACAAAGATGCTAAAAGTCTTTAAATACAAAAATCAGAGATAGATTTAAATAATGATTGAGGGGACAAAATTTGTATGTGCAGCAAAATAAAATGAAAGCAAGCTTAATTCCCTTCACATTGTTGCATTCAGAACTCTTTTTTTTGCTGTAGCTGATACCACTTTCTTTCAATCAGTTGTGTGCATGGTGCCATGTTGTAAAACTAAGCTCTGCGATCAGACAGTAATCACTTTAAAAAAATAGAAACATTAAAGAAAAAATATGTATTCTGTAAAAAAAAAGCAATCACCATTCTTTAAAATAGGAGTAAATGAACATCATGTAAAATTTAAGGATGCAGTTTTTAAAAAATAAAAGCATGCGATTATTTTTATTTTTTTAAAGTTCAATTAAATAGCATCAGATGTGCAAAATTTTCCTTTCCTGAGGTTGTTGCTCTGATAGATTAAAGTAAATATTAAAAGTTTTGCATCAGACAAACACTGAATTTGAGTTGATTTGCACACAGATGGTTGCATAATGGTACCATCTGTGTGGAGTTTTCATGTTCTCCCAGTATGTGGGTTTTTTCTGGGTCCACCAGCTTTTTCCCACCCTCCAAAACAAAAAAAAGTATGTTAGATAAATTGGCTATTGGGATATTGCCATTAGGAATAAATGAGTGGGTCTCAAAAGGCGTTGGCTCAGTGGTAGAATATTTGTCTTTTGACCAGGAGAACCTGGTTTGATTCCCACTGGACTGGGAGAACCTCGTCCCGGGGACTGCAGGAGGAGAAAATAAAAACACCAAAAAAAAAAAAAAACCACTAATAACAAAAAAAAAGCTATAAATGAGTGGCTCTTTGTTTCTCTATCTGACCTTGCAACAGACTTGCAACCTGTTCAGATGTCCCCTCACTCACTCCAGTGTTCCCAAGTTGCAAATTCATCTGTTGTTCAGTTTCTTTTTCTAATTCAAGGCTGATATTTTAAAATATGTGCCTAAGTGCAATGATGTCTAAATCCGTCTGAATTTCAAACTACCTGCTGAGCTATCACACTTATTAGATATCACAGAAAGTCAGACGTCCTTGACCAGTTTTACTATCATGTAAATCATCTTATTACGTAAGTTGGTTGCTATTAGAACTCTTAGAAGGTAGTTCTCTTAGAACTCAGTCATTGCCAATTAGAAGGCGTACTTGAAGCTTCTAACGCTGCATCAGGAGGATTAGAGGGTTAAAAGTCAGGTGGTGAGGTGAGGGGGACTGGAGGAGGGAGGACAGGAGAGATCGAGTGAGGTGGGAGAAAGAGGAAGGGAAGCAGAGAGAACGATCTCACACAACAGGAAGGGAAAAGTGAGTTTCTGTGGTTTTCACAGGGGCTCATCACAATTAGCAAGAAGGGTAATGAAAAATAGAACTGCCACAAATGATTAGCTTGTTAGTGGACTAATCACAGATTATTTTTGTCTCCACTTTTGAGCTCCATCGTCAGGTATCTGAGTGAGAACTTCCTGTGACATCATAACTGTATCTGATTACCGTGCATGTGTGTCGAAAACAAAAAGTTGGCACGGCGTTAGAAAGCAGCAACCGTAGTTTTGAGATACAAACGTTCTTAAAAAGAAACCCCAAAACAATGTGAAACATTGATTATTAGATTAGTTGTTGACTATTTTGATAATCAGAATTATAACAGTGATTAATTTACTAATTGTGACTATTAAACTAACAGTGGCAGCCCAGATGTTGAACTGTGAATGTAGAGCCACAGTTTCACCCAGTAACTGTTGAACCATGCGTGCATGTTGTCTCTGGTTAACAACCAAGAATCCGAGCTGCTTTACATAGAAAACATCTTAAGTTAAACTCTGGTCTTCAAAGACCTCAAAGATCATGCTGAACCAGCGGTATGTTGAGGCCAACTAAAGCCTGTACGCCTGCCAAGCTAAATTGAAGAAGAGCTCGCCGATGCAGCCAAATGATGCGTTCAGAAGAACCACTTCAAAACCCTGCATAAATATACACGTACATATGAAGGGATGGAGAGACCGGATCAAGCACAAAACCCCAAATAACTGCTGTCCTACACATCTGCACGGAGATACCCTGGTTCTACACGTCTCCAACGCTACACACTCTTGCTTTAAAATTCATTTCAATTCTTTGCCCTTAAACATGATGGAAACTGTATATGAAACTGAAAAATCCCCCAAATTCCTGTGATGTAGTGAGCGACAGAAGCAAGCAGAACGAGAAGGAGGGATGCTCATCCCAGAAAACCACCGCAAATTGCTGCGTTTCAGCAGGCCAGTAAAAAAAAGAGAAACAGCTCTTAATCTTAAGTTGTAATTACTTCTGACCAAGACTATAATTAGGAGATGAGCCTTGAACTAGATCTTGCTTGGCACATGCATACATACGCCTGTATTGTTTGACCAAAACCAGAGAAGGAAAAGAGCGCTTTCCATCTGAGTCTACCATTAATAAACATGCACGAAGATGAAATCTTCCAGTTTAGCTGGATGGTGATCTACCCATGTGGGGTGTGTATGTTGGACAGTGTGTCTGGTAAGCATCAGGCCACGAGTCCAGCCCTCAACCTCATTTACACACACTTTCATGTGGGCACATTGACCATACAAGCCAACACGTGCACACAGTCAGCTCTTCTGCTCTCTGACTCACTTTTTCTACCAGTCTATTTCAGTCGTGGTCCTGGTTAAACACATGAAGCTTTTTGTAACCTGTTCTTAGAACCAAAGAGAGCAAACTGTGCACGAACACTGGAATGCCACCACATATCAGTTTGACTCTATCACTCAACGTTGTGACAGGGGACACAAGTCAAAACTTGTCACTAACACAAGTGACGAGTCACCTTCTAACAAGAAAAAGAAATAAAACCTTTTTTTTTTTAAATTAACACCTTGAGGGAAACTGGAACATTAGGAAGAAAACAAAAGCTTTCTTTGTTTCGCCTTGTTGGCAGGTTTTGTTCCGGCTGATGTTTGTGGACTATAAACTAGAAGTTTAACATGATAACCAGAACAAACAGCCAAAGTAATTATGACTGGGATCTTTCCAAAATAAACAGAAAAGGAAAAGAAAAGGGGTCGAGAAAGACAAGGAGAAATAGATTGAACCGGGTAAGATGGGGTGAGAAAAAAAACCAAGTCAAACTCAGGGGTACAGATGATCCTATTGTATGAAAGATAAATATTTGCACTTCAGTCAACGGATTGACTGAGAAGCAGTGACTTCGACCAGAGGTTTCCACCATCTACCTTTTTGGATTTTTACAAGTACACAAATAACAAGCTATAAAAACTCAACAAAAAACTAAGAGTTTCGGTTTTGAGTCAAATTTGAGTCTTTCTAAATGCATTTTTATTTTATTTATCTCAAATGAAACTTACTTGTGACTTTTTAAACTCAATTTTGACCTAAAAATCTGCTTCAAAATCCCTCAAATGGATAGACTTATATATGAACTCTTTTTAGTGTTTTGATTAATTTGTTGTTGTTTTATTGTCTTTAGTCCTCTAGTCCCAGGGACGTCTTGAGCACAGCGGGAATCGAACCAGGTTCTCCTGGTTGAAAGACGGTATCTCTACCACTAGGCCAACGCCCCCTGGGACCACATATGAACTCTTAACAGATTTTATTCAGAATAGAAAACGACTTAATTTCGACAAACTGAGTGAAGTGTAATGAGTTTTTTTTTATTTAGCGACAACTTCAACCAAGCCGCAAACTGGCTATCCCTCTGGCAAAGATGAACTATTATTTCTAATCAACTCATTAGAGATGTTTGCGGAAAAACAAATAGAAATCTGAACAGGAGTAGGTGCTTCAAAAGTTTTGATCTCTTCAATTAAATGTAAAAAATAGCAAATCTTAGAAATTTGATTGACAACTATATACAAAAAAAAGATCTAGGTAAAACACATTGCAGGGTTGAGAAGAAATCTGGGTATTTCAATCCAAACACACTCTTTGGAGAATTAAGAGCATAGTCTGGCCAGAACATCTGAATAAAAAACAGGATTAAGCACAACTGTTGCTAATTGTCTCTGAAATCTTATTTGTGACCACATTTTCAATCAGTGAAACAAAAAAATGGAGAAACATCAACACATTTTATTTAAAAAAAAGAAGCTTTTTTTTTTTTCATCAAGCGGTCATTTGGGTTTGGACTCTCCCTAAATCGGATCTATTTTGTGCCTTAATTAGCATGTGTGAAAATTATCTGAGATTCGCCAGAGCAAAGTTTTTAGAAAACCACGATGACATGGACACACAGACACTGTTGTGTGGTTTTGGGTATGAACACGCAATTTGCCAAAAAGTAAAACATTTGTGTACTAGTTGCTTAGATAATAAACACTTTAAAAATGAAGGATTTGGCCTTTCATTGGGTTCACAGTCCACCTTGGCAGTGTTTCTGTACATGCCACAGTGTTTCCTGTCTGCTATGTCCCTTGCTCTCAATCTACTGTATTGCTTTGGAAATTTGCTTTATAGTTAGATATGTAAGGTTGCAGTAGTGCGTCTTAGGGTGAATATTACGATGCTCAATATTGCGACTATTTTTTTTTTATTTTATCAAACTGTATTAATCCCTCATTAGGAGTTTCCTGCACTGTATTGCACTGCAGCAGGCAACCAATGACTGCGCCAGAGGTGGTAACAACCAGGGCGTTTGGCATCTGCTCCAGGGACACCTAGACATGAGCTTAGCACGATTCGAACCGGCAACTCTTCGGTTCAAAGATGGCCATTTTACCACTGAGCTATGTCTCCCCCTTAAACCGATTATTAGTACCGGTTATTATTCCGTTTCACATTTTCTTTCATGCTTCCTCGTATGTTAACCCTGTTAAGTCCAGCAAATAAGCAAAATTATATGTAGACATTTAAAAAGGAATGTTTTTACAAGCGTCTCGAACACCTTTGAAAACAGCAACTGGTCATCAAAACAGGTGACTAAAGAAACTTTTTGACTCATAGTACTCATAAAACATTTCAGATGCAATATTTCAGAGGATGAAACTGAAATAATCGCACTAATCTGTGCAGAAACTGTGCAATAAAAACAAGCCTTACATGTATATCATCATTTTTAAGTCGTCACTTGAGGCATAAACACATTTAGGCTTTGACCGATGGACTGATAGTACCAGACAAGGAGCTGACAGAGCGGAGGGCGGTCGGCCTGCATTCTTCCACTTCACTCTGCCATTCCCTTGTGTTGCCAAACAGCCTGCCGGTGCGCAGCGTGCTCTCGCAACACAGCTGGAATTTCACCAATTAACAGAGAAAAAAACTTCCTGTTTTGCTTGTGTGCTATTAACTGTGCATGACAGTGTGGCCGGATTCCAGCGAAGCAGACAGAAGAGCCAGTCAAACACATATTTTACTAACAGAAACTGTTTTACTTCCAGAGACGGCTCACCTGAGGAGGAAGCAAAGTGGAGCCAAATCTAAGCAGAAAGCATCTTCACTGGGTGAGTAAAACAGATCTGGCAGTTTTATTACTATGTGATGAATATTTTTATGATCTTGCCAGTTATCTTCAGAAAACACATGGTTTTTATTAGTAAAATTATATATATGTATAAAAAAGACTTAATTAAATTCTATATCTGGACAATTATATTTAAAACAACTTAGTTCAGTTGTTTTTTGGCGCTCTTTAGAGTGTTAACTGGATAACCTGGCATCAACTTGGCTTCCTCAATGGGGTCCTTTTAACTTTGAGTCTGTTAACACGACTGGCAGCAGAACAAGACGAACTCAAGCCGTACCAGGTTACAGATGGGAGGAAATTAAACAAGGAGTCTTAGCAAGTCTGTCTGAACTTATGAAGCTTTAACAGAAACTGGACACAAAGATCACACTTACTCTCTCAAAATATGTGTGTATGTAAAGTCTGATACAAAGCAGCTTAATAATATGGTCCTCATACTGGCACGGTAACCAATTCCTAGATATAATCTGTTAAAATTCTAAACATTGAATGCTTCATTTGATGATCCAGTAAAAACATGCGAAATTTCTTTTCTTAGCCAAGATGTGACTTTACTTTGGTCGGTAGTTTTATTCCTAGAGGTCCTGTGTTTATTGGTCATCAGATTTTACTGCATGAATGATCCTCCGTTCAACTTTACACAGCCCTCCTAATCCCTCACCCTCCGTGGTGTCCTGGTAGTTTGTAGTGAGTTTCAACAGGAGCTGTATGTACCTTAAAAACCCACGGTCAGTTTGATGCTCTGGATGCACATCACTACCTCTCCCTAATTGCTTTGGTACGTCAAATCAAATTTACAAAAACAGAAGGAAGAGCTGCGAGGGTCCCCTGTTATTGATTTGCAGGTTGTATCTTTTCTGGCAGCACTCCTCCGCGTTTCTTCCCCCTGTAAATTATTTGCTAAGCAGCCAATGGCAGCGCTGAATTCGTTTTTGCCTCGGGAGTTCGAAGTTCCCTACATCCACCATCGTGATTAATTGTGCACTTTGACATCTTTTGCACATCAATTTCTAAAAAACCTGAAATGACGGCTGCATGTGTCAGCAGCTGAAAAAGTAAATTTGACTGATTATGTTGCTCAAACTGAAGCAGAAACTAACCAATGACAATCGGTGGATAAACAAACACAGATACTGCCAGTTTGATGTGTAATTCTCAGTTGATATGTTAATATTTCTACCTTAAATCAACATTTGAGAGCAAACAAGTGAGTTCTAAGACAAATAAAGTTTTCATCACAAACTCTTTCACACTAACATGCATATGCATAATTGGTAAAGTGACAACATACAGGTAAATATTAGGATTTAATAACCAGTTGTGCACATATTGTGACTTGACAGGGTTTCGAAAACATGGCAGGGTTTTTAATTCACTGTAATGTTGAGAAAATGTAAAGATATTAGTTGATATTAAGCACAAATCTGTCCTCTATATAGCGCAGATGTAGAAAAACGCTGGTCGTTGGACTTTGTAAGCTGGCATTTTTTCTTCTTCTGTGCCAATGTGTCATCTAAAGAATTTTCTTTGGCTGTCGCATTAGTGTGCAAAAAATGTTTAGATGCATTTGATGAGCAACGCCGCATGCATTCGAGTAACCCATGCACGTTTCGCACCCCAGAGGAAATTTCAGCTCAAACACAACAATTTAGCATTAAACAAGTATGTTGAGTTGATTTTGATGGGATTAAAAAAAAAAAATCTTGCTGCAGGTGGTTAGCAAAGGTTAGGGCAAACAAACGTTAGCATTGAATTGCTCCTCCAGGCACCCCAAAGGGGGACAAGGGCTCACATGCTTATTCCTCATTTTCTATCACTGCCCTTGTCTTGTTTGACTGAGACATGAGGGATCTTTTATAGCCTGGGCGCACCAGCTGCAGGCAAACTATTAAAAGGATAGATTTTACTTCTTAATAGACTGCTGCTGATGGAGGTCTTCATCAGATGGCAGCTCACCTGTTCAGCTGATGGATGACACTGTACACCTCACCGTATCGTCTGGTTTAAAAAATAATATCTGTATATGAGCAAGAGACATGCAATTCTTTTTAGATGCAAATTAACAAGCATCTAAAAAGTGATTTGTAATCCCCATTCACACTGCAAAACTATGATAATTAAAAACATCCTGGCTCAGAGGGTGACCACCAGGTACCTGAGGCCATTTTGCAGTAAGGGGGAGTCAAGGGGGTGTAAATGTAGCGCCTGACTACCGGCTTGCCAGCCAACCTCCCCCCTAGTGCTGGCAACGGACCAGAACAGGCAGTAGTTTCACAATAAATTCCTTTGTAACATTGGAATCAGCTCCAGTGATCTCTAGCTCACATTTATCTTGTGTGTGTGGCACATGTCTGAGTTCAAGTCTGCTGGCAGAGAAATATGAAAACTGATAACGGGTAAATAAATAGGAGAAAAAAAAAAAAGAGGTAGGATTGCAGCTTTAAATTAAGATGTAATTTGTGTTCATCTGAGGAAACTAACTTTATGAAAACTGGAAAATGAGCTGCAAATGAACAGGTTTTTAGCAAGAAAGTCTAACATTTGGGTAGATTTAGTGAGTCAGTTTGTGCAGACATAAAATACTATCATAAAAAAAACAAACAATCATACAAAAAAAAAAATCCAAGTTTTTGTTTTATCTGGGAGCGTTTGATGCATCAAGCAAGTAAAACTCACCGATGTTAAAGCAGCAGAATTTTCCTAACTTCCTGATAACCATCACGCCTGCATTGAGCTCACTCTGGCCTGATAGAGACTTAGCGAGCCTTTGCAGGTGAACCAGACAGCTTCATTGAATTCCAGTCATACTCTTGTCATGAACAAACCTGAGTAAACACAAGAAGGTGAACGGAGGAGCAGAGGGAGGACAGGGTGCAAAACCGCAAAGACGGACATATTACAAATACCTAACTGTCATCTGCTCACAAAAACTGCTTCTTTACAAGCAGTTTAAACAAATGTTTGAAATTCAGAGCGGCTCGCGTGGTAACTACAGCAAGGTGAAATAAGAGGAAATGGCAATAAGGTGTACGGAAAGACGTGCAAACACAGAGGCGGATAATGTGCGAGTGTTTTCTCTGTTTGTCTAACAAGGAGAGTCGATCAGTCAGTGAGTCTGCTCACAACCAGACTCACAGACCCTCCAGTGTTCAGTAAACCTTTTAGATGTGTCCAACCTTTAGATGAAACATCGTACATAATCCTATCATATGATTCCATAAATAAACATTTAACAAGATGCATAAACTATGACGTGTACCAGAGAGCAAACACAACTTAACGGCCGGAAAACAAAAACAGGCTGTGTCGCATCACGTAGATAGAGATCAGAGTGGTAATGACAACCTAGCATTGTTGTTATGTCACTGGCGTGTGCACATTACTGTAGACTTGTGGCTAACTGAAAAAACTGGTTCATCCAGACTCTTTAAACACACACACACAAAATCCCGGTAGTCTCTCTAATAGAATATCTCAAGTGGTTTAAAACCTAAAGGGTTCCCTTTTTGTTTAAAGAGATCTACTGGCACAGTCCGAGTGTGTTAACGACACAATGGAGGTTTGTGCAGAAGGTGTGGACAGGAAGGTCCGAGTCCATGTCTGGACAAGGTCCAGATGTCTTTTTTTTCCTGTTTTTTTCACTCTCTATGACAATGTTGTGGTTTGCTGTTATAAAAAGAAAGAGTAGGAGACACGAGGCACGAGCTTGACAAAAGCTGTGTGTAAACACCAGTTGGAGAAAAGAGATCAAAGCTCAGGTTGTCGGTGGTGAGGTGAAACCCTTTGTGTCCGTGTAATCCGAGCATCCTGTGGTGAACATCTAAGAAGGAACGCGGCTGTGGATTTGTGTCCGTAGACGGGTCAAAGGGCAGGGTTAGCTGGTGAAAGACTTGTGTCAGTTCTGAGCAAAGACAAGTGGACTTTGTGTGCTGAAGGAGAGAGGTAGTTTCCTCTGCGACATTGCTGTCGATGGTTTCAGGCCGAATCTGCTTTTTGGAAGTTTCTACCTTCTTTGTACTTGAACACAAATTCGGTTCTTAGCCGCAAATTTTGTTCTCCAACACGTCTGCATTCGAAGCAGAAATCTTGTAGTCCATACACTCTTGAGCATATAAAAAAAAATTTAGCTTCTGTTTCTTTTTTATGGAAAAGCTTTAAAATAAGAATATCAAAGAATATGCACTAGCTTTGCAACCTCGATGGACTCAAACAGAATTTAAGCTATGCCGTGCATGCACCTCAGTGTTAGAAAGGGAATTGAAATTGAATTCATATAGTTATTAACTTTTTTAAACAAGTATCCCATTTCTGAGCAAATATGTTTATTTACATATACTATAAAATAAGAATTACTGCCCCACAAAAAACCAATGACCCTTTTCTTTAATAAAAACATTATCAGGTTGAGCATCTACGCTAACTGCATGCCATGTCCTTGAGTCAAAAAACAAAAGGAAATAGTTCACATTTCCTATTGGAACACAAAGTACCTGACCTCTATTCTTTATAGCCCAGCGAGGGCAGAAACAGACTCCAGCAGAGACCTGGTCCTAGTCCTGGTCTTGATGTGTATTTGGCATGACTTGCATCATTTCCTCAGACACACTCTGAAGGTTTAGCGTTTCATGTTGCCCTGGAGGAGCAAAGAAAGCACCTGTTGTAGGGATGAGGACTTTGGGTATATGTAACCCAATCTGGGAGTAGGCCCATGTTCCTGAGTTCTGTTATCTGTCCGTCTGTCTGTACCCCAACACAACACACAGAAAGCAAAACAGAGGTGGAAACACCAATCTGAGTCTGACATTTGACCTCCATCCCTTTATTAACATGGACCGATGATATCTGACCGAAGAATGAGCGATTGTGCGTATTTTCTCATATCTCTGTTGAGATTTATCACTTTTTTACATCAGTGCATTAAAACCAAGAATGTAGCTCTTCTATAGTGGGGGGAAAATGTTTTTATAAGTTTTATTATTCACCTACCCTCCCATTCAACTCCAAGATGTACATCATGTTCTCTTTCATGTTATCCAGCTGTGGGTTCCTATAGTTTAGATTCACTCTAAATAAAAAAAGTCTTCCTTTCAGTGTAGAATTTAACTACTTAAAATGTTTAAAATGATTCAAATCAATATGTAAAAGAAATAAGATGAAGGATAAGTCAGAGTGATCAAAGCAATGACTCTTAAACATTGTTTAGCACTACGAGAGACCATGTACAATGCATGAGGCCAATCTAAAGCCTTTTGTAGTGGTCAGGCTGAAATCAGTGGGAAGCTTTATTTTTGCAGCACTTTATTGAACTAGGAAAGCTCTTAATCCTCTCCATGCTGCCGCCAAGAACAGCAATGATATTGTGGCTTCAAGATGAGTATTCTCTGTGACAGACACAGTAAAACTTTCATTTCTTCATATGAAATGTCTTCTCTGAAGCTTTGTTTCATTTCTGACTTGATCAGAGACGTTGCCACTGACATATTTAGAAAATTCATCTCTGTTTGGCAAATTTTTGTCAGTCTTGATTTGTGTGTCTCTTCACTCGTTAACAAGCTCCATTATACAAATTTTTTTTTTTTATTTCCATCCCCTTATTTTTTCTGTCACCGGATATATTTTTAGTATTACTACATATTTAATGATGAGTAATCTTTTCCAAAGAATGACCCATTTGTTTTCTATGTTTACGGAGAACAAGGCCACATTTAGATTAGTAGTGCTCATTACATCTGTAGCAAATGACCTTTTGTGAAAAGCTTTGGTAGATCTCATGTTGTCTGGTGTCTCGGTATGAAATTTGATCACTCTATTTGTATGCAGGCATACAAATAGAAATGAGCTATGGCTCATTTTTACCATAGCAACCAAGTAGCACAACTTTGGAACTCTGGAACTCTATGACTTCTACAATAATCACTGATAGTTTTTGAGACATTAAGAGAAACTCAAGCTAAGAAAAATGATGGGTTCGAAACGTAATTGTCAAATTTTCCACAATATTAAAAGTATAGAAAAGTTCTACTTGTATTTTGGGAAAATCCTCTCAAAGGTATTTTATTTAGAACCAAAAATATTAATATGAAAATAAGGTGTAGTATGAATGATTGTGGGCGGCCTAGTGGCGCAGTGGTTAGTGCAGTGGCCTCAAAGCAAGGAGGTTGGGGTTCAAGCCCTGGGTGGGAAGTGCGTTGTCCTTTCTTTGAGGAGTTTGCATATTCTCCCTGTGTATGTGGTTTCTCCCACTCTCCAAAAATATGCGTGTTAGGTGGATTGGCTGCTATGAAATTGCCCCTAGGAATGAGTGTTTGTGTGGACAGTTATGTGTGTGTGGCCCTACTGCAGACTGGCAACCTGTTCCAGGAGTACCCTGCCTCTAGCCTTATACAGCCGAGATAGACTCCGGCATCCCCCTGTCACTCCCTTAGGGATAAGCGTTTCAGAAGATGAAACGAACAAATTGGTACTTAGATCTTATATTATTAGTAGCTCATATGTTGAAAAACATTTTGTTTAGAAGTTGCTTTTCTTCTACTTTTATGTTTCATTTGCTTATTAAACATAATTTAGGAGATGAAATCAACTGCACATCAAAAGTGCTTTGCTTATGCCAAAAAACTAAAAAAAAAAAAAAAAAAAAGACGTCACTACATTACATGCATGCCGCCATGCTTGTGTAATCATAACAGACATTTTATTTGAATATTTGTGCACCACAGTTCCGCTTCTTGCATAAACTTTGCTTTCTTCTCCATCTAATGCTGGATTACATCCTGTAATCCCACAATGCACTTCTGTTTCTTTCTTTAAAACCTGCTTTGACTGCTTTATTCGATGATCGATGACGTCATTGGGTTGTGGGTAATAAGGTCCAGCTGGACGTACGAATCTAACTAATGACGAAAAGGGATGGGAAGAACAACTTTGTAGCTTATCCTCTTCAAAAAGCTCATCCCACATGTATTGTTCCCTCAGATGATAAAGTCTCCAAAGGGAAATGTTGCCTTTAATGGGAGTGAACACTGTGGTTTACCACCTTTCTCCTTCATAGTCGCTTGGCACGATTCAGCACTTCTTGTCTACAACTTCTCACACTGTCCTTGTTCTCAGAGTTCAGTTTTAAAGACCAGAACTCTTGACACCTTTGAGAGTGCAGAGATTTCATTCTTGAGGCCCCATTTCACTCCTACAGGGTCGGCCGTACTCACCCTGCCAACAAAACCACGCTCTCTCTTCTGCTTTTACTTTTCTTAACATTTTCTTTTCTTCATCTAAATAAAATAAATAAGCAAAATAAACTGAAGAAAACGAACAAAATAGTTTTTAGATCATTTATTCTTAAAAATTCAAATTTTGGTAACAAAACAATTTGATAATCTTTTGTCTTTAAGAAAACTAAGCTTCCTGTTAATCTTGAAATGCCAAGCAGTGTTTTGTTTTTTTTTTTGTGAAACTCAGCTCCCGCCGGTCTCAGGAATGTCTCAAGTGCACAGGGGAGAGAAAAGGAAATTACAACTCATGTAAAGAGGAGGAAGGGGAGATAGGAGAGGGCATTGCGCTCAAGAAATTGTGAGCAATGTCTTTCTATCATGAACCCATCATTTCTATGACAAGCTCATGCAACCCTGACTGCACAAGCTGGTTGAAGACAATGTAACCTGGAAATTTTCTGTGATCTGGTTGGACCCCCCTACGGAATCCCAACCATTCACTTCAGTCTCTTATAAGATGTGCATGGCCCAGTTCGGGGTCGGGCGTACTCAAATAAACATTCTGCCCTGGGGAGCTTCAGTAGAAATACCATCCCCAGTTACTAATAAAAATATTATCAGTTTTATCTTCGGAGCTCTCTCTCCTCTCAGAGTTTCCTTCACGTTGTTGTGGGTTTTGGCTTACACTGTTCGTCATGTATCACACCAAAACAAAGTTATAGTCTAAAAGTTTTTTGTAAATATAATTTATTACAGGAATGGGTGTTATATTGTTAAAAACATCACCCATGGTGAGAATTTGTCAGCCTTTGATTAAAAACAGAAAATAATGCTAATGTTCTGTGCGACACACTCATAGCCCAGGAATGGCAGAGCTGGTATGCCATGCAGCAAAGAGGTTGTTCTGAAACAAGGCTTAGAACTTGTTATCCAATTGATTTTGGTGATAGATTTATAATCAAATGGTTTACATAGAATTATTTACTTTTCAGGTGACGTCACCAATCTGGTGTGATCGTGTTTGGTTGAAACGTCACAAACTAACAATTTGTAAAGAGCGGATTTGGTGTGAAAAACAAGTTAACGTTATGTGTGCTTAAAAAAAACAATAAAGGAGATTGTTTTTGACGAAAGTGCAAATACCGAGTTTTTTGATAGTTAGCAGTTTACACACAACGCATAGTATCAATATATTTTTTGAATGCTATCATGACAAATTGTCACAAACTAACAATTTGTAAAGAGCGGATTTGGTGTGAAAAACAAGTTAACGTTACGTGTGCTTAAAAAAGACATTAAAGGAGATTGTTTTTGACGGAAGTGCAAATACCGAGTTTTTTGATAGTTAGCAGTTTGCACAAATCAATATATTTTTTGAAACTGGGAAAAATAAATAAAACAAGAAAAAAAAGCGCTTTTAGTGCTCATTATTGCCATTTTTATTGTTCTCATACTAAATAGATGGAAATAATCATATCCATTTTTCAGCCTTTATCAACCATCCCAAAACATGACATTTTTACCTCACAAAATAGCACATGTTTAATATTTGATAATAATTATAATTAACTTGTCACTTTGCACCTAATAAAAGTGTGTTTTGCCTGTTGTTTAAATTCCTATTTTCCTCATCTTTTATTTATTTGCTCCGGTATAAAAAGACATTGTGACAAACACATTCTTTGTTGTCACTCTTCTGTCCACAGTTTCATAAACTTCAGATGCCTTAACATGTCTGACACTAAATACCACTGGCTTCCCTTCAAGCCATTGCTCAAACTCTCTTTGAATTTCACATTTATTTTATGCACAACAAGCGCAAATGGCATGTTTGTTTTTTTTTTTTACTTCTTCCTAATGCCTTTGCAGCTCGAGTCCTCCTCATACATTTGATGTGTTAACATAATCTCCCCCGAGGGTATATGAGTAAATTATAGTCCAACTGAAACCTTGAACTACCACCATCAGAGATGTCACTTCTTTTCAACGAGATTTTCCATAAACAAATATCATTTTATGTGGGTTTGATTTCTCTAAATTGGGGAGTGTTTTCTTGGCAGGGTTTTTGATTGCGAGGGAGGTACTTTGTTTAGTGAAGCATTGAAGTTTGATCTTTATTTTATTGTGGTTGAACGGAATGAGAGTTCAACCTCAAAACGAATTGGAAAGCGATAATAAATTTATATACTTAAGAAAGAAAGGTTAAATAAATAAAAGGAAATTAAACATCAGTAAATTATTGGAGTGGGTTGTAATCTGGCAGGAACAGAAAAATATTTTGGACGTGCAGAGATTAGATAATTTCTGTCAGATTTATACGTGATTTTTTTCCAGAATGTTTGTTTGATAAATCAGAGTTTAAAGACTTTTCAAAGTCTTACTAAAACAATGATCGAGCTGATTTTAAAGTTGGTCATAAAAATAAAAAAAAGAAGCACCGTGTTTTTTTTTTTTATTATTTTATTAAAAGTTTCAGAGAAATGACGAAGTTGATTAATGAGCAAAGAATATATTTAAAACATTTGGAGAAATAAGCTTAAATTATGCAGAAGAGTTTGTGCCGAAATGAGCCACGACCTCAGGTGAGAGAACAGAATGTACGGTCTGTTCTCGATTTGTATGACAGCGAGATAAACAACAGCACTGTGGAAAAAAAGCTCTCACAATATTGAAACAAAGTTGTTTTGTAACCTCAGCCACCCCTTTGTTTGTCATCAGCTTTTTAATTGTTACAATAAACAGAAGTAACTTGTTTTAGTTTGGGATGAGACACTACGAATTTTTTCCCAGACCAAGAGTGAGCAGTGCTCAACAAACACACATCTTGCTTCTTTCTTCAAGGCCTCTTCACACGATAAAGAAGGATAAACTGATACACAAACTATTCTCTGCAAGACGTTTCTTGTTTATCTTCTTCACATTCCTTTCTCCCCTCTTAATCACAGTGAAACAACTTGAAACAGTCTTAGATTAATCTTTTTGATCAGCTCTTATAAGCACACAACCTTCCCAAAAGATAAAAAACCTTCACCAGTAGAGCCCACTGCTATCAAAGCCTTCTAGTTATTGCTTAGTTCGACTTTTGATCATTTATGTTTTCATAAAAACAAGCACAGAGTACTGTGCTTAACAAATGTTATAAACTTGTATTGAAAAAGTTGTGTTATCTACACTAACCTGATGCCATTTAATGCAACAATTATTGCTATTTGCCGGAGTAAAATAGCTTTGCTCTGCCATTTTAACTCGAGTAGTGTTAGAATCTGTTTACTTTTAAACAAAAAGTGCCTTGAATTCACTGCTAATAAAAAATGGATTTTTCTCTTTTTTCAGGTTGAGCAAGAGGAGTAAAATGCTCTGCGCAATGAAGATCTTTCTCAGTCCACTGGTCTATTTTCTACTCCTCTTCATCCTTCCTGATCTTCCAACTGCCGTTGACTGTCCAGAGAAATGCACCTGTTCTGATACGGAGTCCACCTTTTGTTTCCAGAGACGGGCCCCTTTTGTTCCTAAGGGATTGGACCCCCTCGTAAAAGCCATCTACTTGTTTTCCAATGGGATTGAAAGTATTACAGTTCAGGACTTTGATAATCTCCGCAGCCTAGAAACGCTGGACCTAAGTCAAAACAAGCTGATCCATCTTCCTGACAGGGTGTTCGAACCTTTGACAAGTTTAAAAAACCTAGACTTGTCGTCCAATCAGATAACCCACATTTCAGAAGAGTCCTTTCATGGTATGGTTCAGCTTGAGCGACTTTATTTGTACAGTAATCAGATCAAGAGTATCCACCCAGCAGCTTTCACTGGATTGGAGAACCTGCTGGAACTCAAACTGCAAGGTAACCAATTGACCTCTCTGCCCCCCCTCTCCATGCCCCAATTACTGCTGTTAGACTTTCGTTTTAATGTGTTGCCCAGTTTGAGTCCTCTTGATTTACAAACCCCCAATCTGGAGTCACTAAAACTGGGAGGTGTGGGGCTTACTAGCCTGAATGAGGAACTCATCATTAACCTGAAAAACCTCCATGAGTTAGACATTTCTGAAAACCAGCTGGAGTCTTTCCCTGTAGCACTAAAAGACACTCCGGGGTTGTTCTGTTTAAACTTGGCAGGGAACCCAATGGGACCTTTGAAGGTTGAAGACCTGCAGAACCTGAAGGAGTTGCATGAACTAGACATTAGCAACCTCAGTTTGCAGGGGCTGCCTGAAGAGCTTCCACAGCTTCTCCCTCAGCTCAGAAAGCTCAAGGTTGCAGGGAATCCCTTTAACTGTCTCTGTAACTTAGCCTGGTTCCCTAAGTGGCTCAGAGCCCAAAGCATCACCCTGGTGAAGACAGAAGAAACACGCTGTCATTTTCCTCTCGTTAATGCAGGAAAGGTCTTGGAAAGATTGGCGCACAGAGACTTTGGTTGTCCCACCACAACTACAGTTACCACAAGCACGGCAAAAACCACCACTACCACCACACTGGCAGTTCCAGTGACTACCTTGTCAACTAGCACTCAGGCCCCAAAACCAAGTGACAATTCCAGAGAAGATGATTTTCCCATGGACCTTGTACCTGTGTCTCCAACTAACATCCCTGACTCAGAACAACATATCTGTCCACCCCATACTTGTCTCAATGGTGGTACATGTTATCTGGAGAAAAGTGGCCAGGTGTTGTGCACCTGTCCACAAGGAACCTCTGGCACATACTGTGAAGTCCAAAATCATCCTCCGCCTTTATCACCTGGAACTGCACTTCCCAAAGGAACTGTTACTGCAGAGCCACCAGAAATCTGCTCCCGTGAAACAGGTGCAACTTCAATCTTGCTGGACCTCCATCGCTACATTGAAATGAGGCCTAACATTCATGGAATCCGCCTAAGTTACCGAAATCTTTCCGGGCCAGACCGCAGGCCGATGCAACTCAACCTTCCAACATCTTTTTTAGAGTACAGACTCCGAGGTTTGATTCCCAACTCCACATATGCAGTTTGCGTTAGTCCGTTTGGAGCCCCGCTTGGTTCAGACAGTGCTTGCACAGAGGCTCACACAGACCTGGGAAAGGTTCCTCCAGAAAAGCACAAGGGCGCACAGACGAACTATGTGCTCATACCTGCAACTGCTATCTTGCTGTTGCTACTACTGATAGCTGTAGCAGTGGGGGTCGTTTGCTATCTACGCAGAAAAATGCCAAAATGCCACCTTGATCTTGGATGTGAGCCATCCCAGCTGGAGTTGGATGGCGTTAAAGCAGGTTTGGACAATGGGTCGCTGCCTCACAAACAGCCTCAACTTGTGATGCCAGAACCTGTAGTTCAAAATGGTAATCTGGAATACGAAGTGTTGATACAAGACGATAACTGTGGGTCAAATAACAATTTGTCTTCACACAAGCCTTTGTACTTTTAGCAGCTTTAGGAGCTAAAAAGGATTTTTGACAATTTTTCTTACCCCTCGGAAGTGGGGAAATTGCTGTTTTAAAGTGGACACGGTAGCAGCTAACCTTCAGCAAGGACAATAATTTAACTCACTGCCTTTTCTTTGTCCAAGTAGACATTAAATAAGTTGGGGGAGGGGTGACACACTTGTTTGAACTGTTGAAAGCATCAAAGACTACATTGTGCATCCAGCTACAAGCAGTTTGTTTATGAAATAATCCAACATGCTGTTTTGCTAGTAGTAAAGGTGTTCCTTCTTTGGGGCCAGAAGAAATTCTAACCTGATAGCATCTTCTATGTGCGAGCACTAAAATCGGCTTCCCCACTTTTCCCCGTTTTCCCCAATGCAACCATTCCAGTTGGGGTTGTTGTTGTATCATTTAAGTCCAAGGTGTCCCCTCACCCCAAGAGATTAGTGTATGCTGTGAATGAGCTTTGAGACACCAAATGAAGTAGCACGGAGAAAATATGATGCTTGTTAGCTGTATTTGGATCAAAGACTTTGTTTCTTGTGTATTGTTTTTTATGTTTCAATGTGATTTTTTTTTATTATTTTAACTGTGCAACGTTGTGAATGTTATAACACCCTCATACGCTCCACCCCGCGCTTTAGAAGTAACAGACAAAACACCAGATTAAAATCTTTGAAGATTTGAACTCATTTGGTACCAGTGAAGTCAGTCAAAGGGCTTTGCCCCCAGAATATCAGACAGTCTAAGTAGATGTGAGTCTGGACTGAGTTGAGAATAAATCCCTACTCTACACGCAGAAACCCTTCCGTGTGCTTCAGCATCACAGAACAGAAGGGAAGCAGGATTATAACAAGGTACAGAGAGAATCAGATGGCTGAAACCCCTTCTTACTTAGCGCACTGGATTTTAAACATTCTGAAGGGTTTTTTTTTACAATAAATACTCAAATATTGAAAACTACAAAAAATAATTATCACAAGATTTATTTATTTCTACATCCCTGGAAAGGAAAACTGGGTTCTGCGGCAACCACAATCTCAAAAACCCACATTATTCAGCCTAACTAAAATGCTCGAGGTGTTGTGTGTTGCCTGTTTGATGATGTGTTATAAAAAATTCGACCCCAGTTTGGGAAAACTTTGTTTTTCTTGCTTGTTCTTAACTAAATTATGCAGAAGCCAGATGCACAACTTTTTTGTACAGACCGTTTTGTTGAGTAAATGAAAAAAATCTGTGAATATTCCCAAAAGAAGAAGTTATGCAGTATTTGTGTGCGTGTATTTCTGTGTGTGTGTTTCTCTGTGGATCTTTTAACCTCTCTCATGATGCGAATACATGCTCTGTCTTGTTCAGAAACCTGCAGACATCAAGTTGCCATCAGTTTCACCCTTAATTTGCCCACATACCTGGGACGACTTAAAACCCTAACAACTCTATCTATGAAAAACACACCAAAGAGAAAAGCCTCCCAGTTTCCACTCAAAAGTTCTGGCTCTCAACTTATATTTCCATGCCAGAATATGCCTTCAACTTGCATCATGCAACTGGAAGATTTGTACAATATTTTACATTGAAGATGATTAAAAAGTATTTTCGATGTGATTGTTTATATCTCCCTGTTTTTCTTGGGAAACTGTTTTTTTACTATGTGAACTTATTTGTACAAATTGAAAAAATAATATTAATAAATAAAAACACAAATGTTAAAAAGCAAACACTTTGATTTGTTTTTATTTCCAAAACATGAGTGTGAGCAGGTATCGGTGGAAGAGATTTGTTTTTTTTTCCCACGTATTCCGTCCAACATGGAAGCAGTAAGATCATTTATTAGCTGTACATTTATTAGCTGGAAATTGAATCCTAACTTTCATGCCTCCACCAACAGGCTGAGGGGGAAGTAATGAAACTGCCCACAATTACTCAGTACTAACTATTAGATAATCTAATCAGGTTTTCAGGATTATAGGACAAAAAGTCGAAGTCGCAAAATCTTGTCAACGTAATAATTCCCAAACCACTAAGGGGATTTTAATAAAACTGGTGTTGATTTATTCTTGTTTTATTAGCTCTAATGGTTTTATATTTTGTTTCCTGGAATTGGAAAAGATTAAAACTACAAAAGCTGAGAGACGCCCACTGCATCGCCAAAAAGTATAAAAACTGGGCAGGAGTACAGTTTAAAAATAGCCAAAAGGATCAATTATTGACTAAAATCCCTAGTTTGTATTGGGACTACTTTATCTGGACGAAAGAAGGAACAAATATCATGCATGTGCGACTAGATTAGACGTGTAAAGAGACAGCCCACCTAGTCACAATGAATAAATACAATTTTGTATGTCGACATAATGAACGTGTCAAGAGTTTATATGATATTATTAAGGTTATGAATTTAGTTTTTGTTATATTTAGTTCAAGGATAAATAGTAGAGTGGTGAACGCTGCCTCTTGCCTAAAATTTGTCGGAATGGATTTTGGCACTCTGCAAGAGTCAGCTGGATAAGCAGATTAGGACATCAAGAGTTGTAGATTTCAGACATTACTTGGAGAGATTTTTTTACTACGTTCAGCTTAAAGTAGAATAAAAAGTTCTAAAACGTTGACACTAAAAAAGATCAAAACCAAACATAACCAGGTCTTGAATAAAAGTCTATTGTTTTGTAAAACCGAATGAATCAATATGTTCTTTAATATTTATCCCTAAATCCATTATCTCACACATCAGCTGGATTTGTCTATTTTAGTCCATACGGTGTATTTATGAATGATTGGAAAAATCCAAATTGAAGGAGGTGACTGAATGGCACAGTGGGCAAGTCCTGGGTGGGGACGAGGCTTGGAACACTGGCCTTTCTGTGTGGAGTTTGCATGTTCTCCCCATGTCCGCGTGGGTTTTCTCCGGGTACTCCGGTTTCCTCCCACCTTTTAAAATCATGCATGTTAGGTTGATTGACTGGTGCCAAATTGCCCCTAGGAATGAGTGTGTATGGTTTTAAGTGTGTGGTTCCGTTATGGACTGGCAACCTGTTTGGGGTGTACCCCGCCCCTTGCCTTGAATCAGTCGGGATAGGTTCTGGCACCCCCCCGCATCCTTGTATGGGATAGACAGTTGAGAAGGTGACTGACTGAATGACAAATTGAAGGAGGAGAGCCGAGAGAAGCTGGTTCAATTCCCACGGGGGCCATGACCTTGGAGAAGACCCCACACCCCTGTTGCTCCCACCATTGGTGCCGTCCTGGCTGTCTGCTGCGGTGCAATGCACCACAGAAATTTTCCCATTTAAGGGATGAATACAGTACGTTGGAGGAAAAAAAAAACTTTGTGTTCTTACCGAGTTTGTACTTAAAAAAAACAAACTATCTACTTGTTCAGTTTACTGTTGATTTTACAATCATTTTTGTAAAAAATAATTTTTTTATATTTATAAATATTTATAGGGATGCTTCATTTTTCTCACACATCTTTAGGATTTTTTCCCACCCTAACAGCTGGAATTGTAGCAGGAGTTGCAGACAACATGGAAATGACTATAATTAAGAACACTAAAATAAAGTAGTATCATGTATTGTAAATGACTCATTCAAACCTCAATGGGTGGATTTGTTTGCAAACCCACACAATTACCAGTCTGACCACCTATGTGCTTTATAAGTGGGATGCTGGATGCAGAGGGCACACACACACCAGTATTAGCAGCAATTACTGGTCCATAGCTTCAGGCTTTGGTGCACTAACATATAAAACTCCATCACTGCCCTCATGCAGGCACAATTACTTCAATTTTCTTGCAGAGAGGAAACGTCTTCATAAAATAAAAGAGAAAGAATGCATCCACATTGGTGAAGTTCTTAACTCTGCTTTCCAAGACTTCAGACAGACGGATAGAGTGATAGAACAATAGACAGATTGAGTACAATGCGTTCGTCTCCAACTAAGGATCTTAAAAGGTAAATTTACTGCAAGTAGGAAAGAGAAAAAGAGAACACAAAGTTGGTGTTTTATGGAATAAATTTTCTTTTTTCCTCCTTCTAGTTTTAAGAGAAACTAGACATCTCTGAACCAAACCTTTAGATTCCCATTAAGTCTAAACTGCTCATCTTTTTTTATGAAATATTTCTGACAAAAAATAAAATTCTTGGAAATAACTAACTTTGTTCTAGACTCATTTAACACAAACTGTTTACTTTACTTCTGCACCTTTTAGTCTTTAACCTTGCAGCGCTCCCAGTCACAACCTTTCAGAAGCCATTCCAGCACAGCTGAACCTACAAGAACCATGAGGAACTTAGAATTTCTCCTGTACAATCCAAGTAATGTTTTTCTTTATGGATGAAATGAAAATATTAGCGCGGGCAGTGACTTAAAAAACATTTAGAATAGTACTCACACTGCGTGCAAACTGTGCTCTGGCACACTTCTTTCAAGAGGGCCACAGATGGCTAAGCGAACTGCATCCAGGCATGGTTAGGAGCACTCGCACTAGTCAAACGAATCACCCTTTGGTGGTCAATCGCACTCGGGCACAGTTCAAACTGCCTCGTGTGAATACACCTTATGTTTTACAAATTAATCAAATATTAGTAGACAAAGACTACTATTGAAAACAGAGACATAAACTTTTATTTTAATGTCTTATTTTACTGTCTGACACAGATTATTTGTCGTTCCTGAGCGATATTTTATTTCTCTCTCTATTTAGAGTAAAATATGTAGAGGGTAGGAGAAGAGCTGCACAGTAAAAACACAGCAGCACTTTGTTTTTGGAACCAGAGCTTCTGGCTCTGGTTTCTTTGGCCCTCTGCTTGTTTCCCCTTCAGTGCTCAGTTGAACTCTCCAGCCACACATTCCACCTTTGCGCTGTCTAAATCTTCCTGAAGAACTAATAACAGATGAAGGGTGGTGTGCCACTGGTTTCACTCATGCCACAGGGCTGCCAGTCTCTCCCAGCAGATGGCCTAGATGCTGTTCAAGCAGAAAGCGATGAAGAGAGAAAGATGAGAAGTCACAAAGAAAGAAAAACAGGAAAAGAAAGCAGTGGAAGAATTTGACTTTGGTTAGTTCCTGGCAACGTGCATTAATAGGCACACATGCGATTCATTCCACGTGCTGTTCGGAAGATTATTAGATATGAAAATATTTGACGTGAAGATATTTTCTTCCATGAAAGGATTTTTATTTGTGTCTTTTTCAGTCACCATCTCTCCACTTAGCCAATTTAAACGGGCCTCTTCTCTCGTTTCCAATGAAAAGGGACATTGTATGTAATGCATAACATTATTTAAGTAAATTATGAACCTAAATATGTATCAGCATGAATTTTTGCAAAGCTAGAGAGTAACTCATATGACAGCCGAATACAGAATACTTTGTTTGGTTTGTCTCAACAAATCCTGAAACTGTCCAGTTATCAAATTATAACTGGCCTAACTCTTTATCCAGCATAATTATCAAAACTAAACTCTGATTGCAGATGTTCAAGAGTTTAATTCTCTTTGGGAGGATTGTAGTTGAAAGCCATGCGTACGTCCTCAAGGCATGATATAATTAATTTTTTTGGCACACCGTATGTGACTCCGATGATTATTCTTTTGTAGGTATTGACCTACCTCCAACAGTGCAACATTATGGAATGCCTATGGGGCCACTGCACACACAGATTGGGGGGAAAAATACACAGGAGATAGAGGAAGTTAGAAGAAATTTCAAATGTGAGAGTAGAGCAGAGCTTAACTACATGAAGGAATGACATGATGAGGTTCCTCATAAAACTCTCAGTAGGTACGTCAGGAGTGATGAAGTTTTTATAGCACCCAAAGAATTCGACCAAATTAAAACTCATCGCAATGGAATTGGGGTATTGTACTTTTTTGAGTTCATTATTCTTATATTTGCCCAAAAATTTTTTAACACACTAAGTCAGTCTCACTTTTATCTCTGACATTGTGTATAACCCCTTCTTGTTTAAATTACAATGTGGGCGGGGCCTAGAGCAACAGGCATTGTTGAAACCAAACTGGCGTTTTAGTAGTGTTTGAATACTGGACGGGAAAGCTTGCAAATTACTCAAACGTGCATGAATGAAATAGAAAACTTTGTAAGTTTTTGATGTGATAGCAGTGATCGAAGCTATTTTGCGTGACTCCCACCTTTTAGAAATACATCTCTTTTTACATGTAAATATATTTTATTTTTTGGAAATTGAAGAATTTTCTCAATAATTCCATGATTGAACCTATTAATTAGTAATGTGTGTCCTAAAAATTTAGTATAAGATTGCATATCGGGGAAAGCTGTTTCATTTTAAATCCTGCAGCTTTGAATTTCACAAGTTTTGCAACTGTGGAAAGAAAAACTGACTCAACTCCTCACATCCAGATCTTAATAATAAAAGACAGACTTCTACTCTTCTTCTTCCTTTTTATTAAAAACATACCATTTGAATACAAACAGGGCCAGTTGAAATAAAGATGTTTTTTTTGCCATTTGTTCACACTTTTGCAGAAGTCAATGAGCTGATAAAATCAGAAGTACCAGAGGAGGGGTGAGCTTTGCACCCAAACCTGTGGTCAATTTTCACTCGGTGTGCAATGCCGAATAACAGAGGCCAGAATGACAACATGTACACCTAAGCAGATACTTTAAATAAATATGAACAAAAATTTGTTTAACTTGGTCACTTAATAACACCTAATATCAGTGGTTCCCAAACGGAGGGTTTGGAACAAAGACAAGAGCATGAAACATACTAAAGAAGAAAGAACACTGTGACCCATGAAACTTTTTTCAGCTAAAGCAACAAAGAACCATGAAAAAATAGTGAAGAAGTAGATATAATGGAGTCTTTATTAAACAGGGTTTTACTGGCTGAAAAGGTAACATGCTAAAAATGACATTTTATGGTTTGTTATTTTTCCCAGAGTTTGGGGTCGAATGTTTGCCTTTTGGAGCTGCAGGCCAAACAAACTGGACATATTGAGATGATAAAATAGACCCAAAGTCTATCCCTTAATGAAGTGACAATGAATCAAATTAGTTAGTGCGCGGGGCCCCGGCGAGCTTGGCAGAGTCCCCAGTGGTAATCTAAACAATATTAAACTGGATTAGGGGAACATCTGCAAATCCAGAAACAAACCGTTTAAAGACAGATTTATAGATCAAGTAACTTTGGAAAAGTGAATAATCCTTCTTTGTCCCATTATGACGATATTAGGAGCAAATCAGGGAAACAACAGTCTGGCACAGTATGAAAGTTGAGTTTAACGTTAAACTCTCACTGCATTTTAACAACAAACAGAGTTAAAAAATAAAAAAATTGAAACATTATAAGTTTGGTTATCTGATGAAACCAGAGGAAGACCCCAGACCCGCTGGAGAGACTATGCCTCACAGCTGGTCAGGGAACACCTCGAGATCCTCCCAGGTGAGACGCGACCTGGCCCCGGACAACCGGAAGACAACGGAACAAAATGTTTGAACATCATGCCAACATCAAAAGCATACCAAAAGTGGTTTACTTTTTTATTTAAGCATGTTTAAGGATAATCAGATGATCTCTGAACGCCAGGTTGTTCTTCTATGTGGCTTCTTGAACATGGCCATGTCCACATTCTAACCCAAGCACAAGGAGTTTGAGTGCATGCAATCTGCTCACACTCAGTCCCTCCTTCAACACGGACGGAGTGTCATTTTTATATAAATGCAGCAAAATAAGATTAATAAAAAGTATGCAGTAGCCTTGCTAAGTCGAAGACTTTATGCCGTATTTGCTCAAACAAGATTTGCACTGTCACAAACACGCCCGGGCGGTAAAACAAAGTAGTAACAGAGAGAAAAAAGAAACTCAGTGTCAAAAATGGAAGTATAAACTGAATAAATGTATTTTAAAAGCTTATTAGGTGGTTTTTGGATTTCAGAGCTAAAAAAAAAGTTACCATGTTGATGTTGAATTATCCCATAAAAGCATTATTCCCATAATAGGAGCATCATAAGTAGACCCGATTTAGATCATAGTTTGGGAATTATTTGATGCAAACAAGACCTAAATTACAACATAAATTATAGTTGTTCGTTTCTTACATTGTTTAACAGAACAGAGAAGCTATTAAAGGTGTTTCAACAACTTCCTGTCCTTCTCAACTCATTTGATCTCCTATTTTTAAGTGTCTATTTTCTGTTTTTTTCTACACACCAAAAAGATTTATGTTTGTATATAACCACATAGTGCAAACACAGCGGTGGTAATGGTCGTACTTAGAAGAAGCACGCTAACAAACCCTGAGGTCAGCCGTTCAGACCCCGGCTACATCCCTTAAGACTCCAGCTGACGTTCATCTCAGCTCCTGTGTACACATCCTGCATAACTTTCCAGGTCTACTTGCCTCACAGACTTGCAATGTATATACATTTGCAGATTCCATGCAGCTCGTGGCTGGAGCTCCTGTGCAATCTCAAATAGAGTTGTTTTGCGGGTGGTCATATTACATGGATGGGGGAAGCGAAAGAGAAAACAGACTCTCCTCAATATATCAGACTTAACAAGATCACTGTAAACATGAAATTGGAAACAAAATAAAACCACGATTAGGAAGGCAAAAGCTGGATATGTGGTGAAAAATAGTTTCCATGTAGTGTGTGTGTGTGTGTGTGTGTGTGTGTGTGTGTGTGTGTGTGTGTGTGTGTGTGTGTGTGTGAGTGCAGGGTGGTGACAGGCACAGATTATAAGCTTTTAAGACTTTTCATCACAGAAAGCACTCTGGGTATCTGTGCTCGACAGCATGATTTACATCCAGCTTTAACAGCACGGAGACCTCTGCCTGCATGTTTAGGTGGGAGATGTATGAGCACTCTGCAGGGAGGCGCGGACACCAGGGTCAGAATTAGTAAACAGTTCGAGAGTCTAGCCCTTAGAATTATCTGAAAGTTTGTAACCTCGGAGCGTGCACAGAGGGGAAAAAAAAAGCTTTAAACATCTGGAGCGCATCCAAAATGAAATAATCACAGTTTTAGCAGGATTAAAAGATCTCAGAAGTTTTGAAATCTTTACCTTGACATCCAGCCATTCACAGGAGATTAACAGGTAACGAACAAATAAAATTTGCAAGACAAACTGAGATTAACCAATCACTAGTCATACGTGTCTTTATATAAAAAATAAATAGAAACCAAATAAATTAAACGGTTATTTATGGATTCAATTATTAGCAGGGAGAAAAAAGTATGAAAAAACAATGGTTGAAACGAAAGCATCGTCTTCTGGGTTGTGACAACATTGTGTAGAGGGTGACGGGGGTTATTCAGGATACCCTGCATTAAAGCCCTTCTCCCACGCCCCCGAAACAGCTCCCAAAGAGTCCACATTTAGTGGGAGTTAAGCGTGAGTTTTTAAAATCGATAAACTACAAATTATTTGAATAAATATGCAGAGTGTTACGTTTGCGACAAAAAAATATTTACTAGTATTTTTATTTTTCGTTTTGAGTTTCTATTGTGACAAAATACAAAATTTAACATGCAAATTCAATTATTTAACTTTTACTAAGAAATTATTTTTGATGATTATATCTGAAATTATGTCTGAAAAGAAAAAATTATAAAATAAATCAAATATTGAGAAAAAAAGACTAAACTGATTTTCAATGTAGAACTTTTTTTTTTTTACTCTGTATGTGTGGGATCTCTCTAGCTTCCTCCCACCCACCAAAAACATGCACTTTAGGGTAATTACATGTTGTATAGACCGTCAAGCAGTGTGTCTCTGTGTGGTCTTTTAACAAACCTGCGACCTGCCCAGAGTGCACCCTGCTTCTCACTTACATACATAACTAGGCTTCAGTTTCCCATGTCTGGCAGCTAAGAAAATAGTTTATAGAAACTTAATGTATTTTTTGTTCTTTACATGTTAAGTCTCAAATTTTTATGTAAAACATTTGAAATATTCTTGCATCGTCTAAAAGTTTTGCAGAATTTTTGTTCACGACGTTGAGAATGGCTCAATATGTTATTTTAAATGGTGATGAAGAGGAGTAACCAGTTAGATGTAATCTTAATAACTGTTGTGAAATTTCTTTTTAAAAAAGTGTCCCACAGATGAGAAGTCTAATAAAAAAATAATCTCTATTTTTAAAAAAAAAAAAAGGGGGGGAGCCCAAATGGAAGAAGCAGAAGTTCAAAATCCATACAGAAACCAAGTTGTAAGGTCTTGTATTATTCTCTAGAACAAAGATTAATTTAAACTATTTGAGAGTGATTTGGTAAGGGTTAATGTGCTTTCAATAATCCACAACACTCACACTAATTCCGTTTCCTCTAAACACACATCCCTGTCCAACCTTAACACAAACCGGTCGAGCACAATGGCTGTCTCATATTATGCAGCTGCCTAAAGGCTGGGGGTAGCTGGCCTTTAACCTTTCTCCACGCCATCAAACTCTAACCAACAAACACCTGTTTGTTCCTAACAACGCTCAGCAGCGGCTGCAGCAGTGAAACGCAGAGGAAGCTGATCTGTTAATCCTGTCTGCGGGGCGGCTCTGGACAGTCACTGGTGTCAGGGCGCTAATTAGTAGTGACATGGAAAATGAGTGGCAGAACAGGATAAGGCTGATTTTAAAGCCTGTTGTTGGGTAATTACAGGGCTGGTTAACATATCCTGACCAGTTAAAGTGAAACAAAGACAAACACAAGTGCATTCTTTAAATGGCAACTTGTGTATGAAGTCATTTTTATAGGTTTTTAGGGGAAAACAACATTTCGAAAGCTAAAAAAGGGCATTTTTTTATTTTTATGTGTCAAAAGTATTGAAGGACAAGTTGGCAGTTATGTTGACTGTGATAGCGGCTCTCAAAAGTGCTTCAATTCTTTTTGATTGGGACTTCTGTCCATAAATCTAAATACACATTTATTTTAGCGCATGCATCATCTAACACAGGGGTGGGCAAACTTTTTGGTTCGCGGGCCACATTGAGTTCGAACATTTGACAAAGGGGCCGGAACAGAAGCAGATGGATGGCATGCTTTGGTAACCTCTAGATTTGACCAATAGAATGATGCGTTAGATTTTAAACAAGTGCGCTAAATGATACATCAAGAGCGTTAAATTTCAAATCTAGCGCACTATGTCTACTGTTTGTTTTGACACTGTTTATTTTGACAGTGTGCGCATCACGGTGACACACGCATTTTAATAGGAGCAGTGTTGTTTTTTTTCAACAAAGCCAAAATATTTAAAGTGCGCCATCTAGTGAGGAGACATCAGAATTGCAGGGGAAATAATCCATTAAAGAGGTTTAGTCAGTCAGTCAGTCATCTTCTTATCCGTCTGTCCCTTTCGGGGTTGCGGAGGTTGCCGGAGCCCAGCCCAGCCCAGCTGATTTAAGGCAAAGGGCAGGGTACACCCCGAACAGGTCACCAGTCTGTCACGGGGCCACACACACACAACCATCTACACATACACACTCATTCCTAGGGGAAATTTGGCACCGGCCAATCAACCTAACATGCATGTCTTTGGAGGGTGGGAGGAAACCGGAGTACCTGGAGGAAACCCACGCAAACATGGGAAGAACATGCAAACTCCACACAGAAAGGACAGTGTCCCATGCTTCGTCCCAACCAGGACTTGAACCCACGACCTTCTTGCTGTGAGGCCACTGTGCTACCCACTGCGCAACCGTGCTGCCATTAATGAGGTTTATTCATTTAATTTTTTCAAGTTCAGCGGGCCGGATTAAAACATTTAACGGGCCGTAGTTTGCCCATGCTTGATGTTACATTATCATCCATGTTTTTGATAGGTGTGAGAAAACTAGAACTAAACAGAGATAAAGTCAAGGGGCAAAAACTTTAGCGGGAAAACAATGAATACCTATTACTTGTTTCCGTTCATCCAGTTCCGTTCATCCAGGGGATGAAGCAAGAGCTGTAAGACACTGGTCTCCTCCCGGTGGCACCCAGATCACCTCACCAACAAGACGTCCAGTAGGAATGGTTGGGCATCCCGACCAGATGTCCAAACCACCCCAACTGGTTTATTTCAGCCCAGTGAAGCAATGTCTAAATGCATTCTTGTATCCCACTTCTTATCTATTTATCAAGATTGTTCAGGTAAAGGTCAGCAGCCTCAGAGTAAAAGGGTCAGTGGTAAAAGCCCCGAGAAACATTGGGTAAACATGTAGGTTTGGTTGATTGGTCTCCAAATTGTTCTCTGTAATGAGACAAAGTGGTTATTTTTCCTTGTGAGGTCCTGCTATTTAGTGACATTCTATCCAGGGTGTACCCCTCATTAGCTCCAACACACATTAAAATGGACAAAGTGGTTTGGAAATAAATGAAAATAAAATTTTGTTTAGTCTGTGTTACATGAGAACAGCCCTTGATTGTGAAGCAGCTGAATAAATGTTTCCTTTGGTGGTTTTGTTTATTACGGATTTTATTAAATTAATTAACAAAAACTATGTGTTGGTTAAGATAAATTGAGGCACGAGTGCCAGGTGATGCAAAGTAAAAATTTTTACAGTAAATATGTACGTAAACTTTAAACTGCGTCTTACGCAGACATAAAGATCACTAAATGTTTCACAGATTACACAAAATAAAACACAGCAAAACATTAAAATAGTGTCAACTAAAATCAGTTAGCCTGGGCAAAAAAAAAATGCAAATATTAAAACTACAAAAAAAGAAAAAAAGCAAAAACAAAACATAAATTCAATATTTGAATATTGCTAGAATAAACCGGGCATCTTTTAGGCAAAAATAAGCCGACATCCAGGCAACAAACAATTTGCCTTTGTCTGTATTTGAAATCGTGACAAATGAGCCTGAAATCTTGATCAGTTCATGTATAATTGATACCAACCAACTAAGCAAATTTTATTTAAATTTCTTCAATAGTTTGAAAAAAATTGCATTTAAAAAAAAAAAAAAGTGTTTCGGAAGCACGGACGGCCTGAAGACTTACTGCCTTGTCTGTGGGCAGAGCTATAAAAAGCACATTTTAAAAGGTGCTTTCACAGAGTTTAAGGTGCGCAAGAAAGGAAAATTATTCCACTTATTCTAAGTATGCAATCAAATACCAACCAGAAGGACTGAGAAAAGAATAAAACAAAAACAGTAAAGTTTTATAATGACCTCATCAATCAAACTCAGGGTCTCTATATTGAAGAACAAAAATAAACTGAAGTTGGAAAGTGAATTTGAAATAAATTGCAACTTTATGCGTAACTATGAGAAAAAGAAACTAAATATAGTGTAGAGTTACAGCAGTGAGATGTTTTCTATCAGTCCCCAGCCCATGAAAACTCATCCTCAACCTCAAAACTCATCATTTATTCTAAATTACAGGCAGTCATTTTAAATAGTTAACTTAAATATTTCAATAGCAAAAAGATAAAAACAAGCAATCCGTCTTTGCTGTATGGCTTAAGCTCCCTGCTGATGTAATGTGTTAACCTATAGTAAGAGAGAACCTCTGTCCAGTCTCAACGGCCTTGTCTAATCTGCTGGGCCTATCCGATGTCTGCAGACACGGATCTTGGTATGAGCCCAACATGATGGGTCATGCAGTCCAGAAAGAACTCACAACCACTCAAGAGAAATATAAACAAGGACACCCGGCAAGGCAGGATGACGCCGGGTGCCTGAGTGGGTGCCTGCCAGCCCGGGTTGTGGCCAGGGGGGTGTTGGTTTTGTAGCTGCATGCCCATAGGCGCCACAAGTCAAAGGGTTCATTTTAGTGGAAAGTCTGCATCAGCCCATACGGTACTTACAGGGTCTGAGAGAAGGTAGCGATTCACCAGACCCCACTCCTATCCCTCTATTCCCAAGTAACCACAAGCTAAATGTATCCTGCATGCGTGGTTGAAAATAGCACAACTGTGGGATGTAAAAGCGGGGAGGGAGAATAAAACATGAAGTCAGAAGATGATGGAGACGGAGGAGTGGAAGGCGATGAATGAAATGATTACAAACCAAAAAAAAAAAAAAAAAATTAATAAGTGAAATAAACATCTATCCAAAAAGTTAAAGACTGATTGCATTAAACTGGGTCTAAACTAGAGGGGTCTGTCCTACTTACTCCCTCTTGCTTAACCGCAACATATTTTCCTCATAAGGGTTATAATTTACACAAACCCACCAAAGGTCAGGAACTGCATCGCAGCAAGCGTAATATATTTTCCCTCTTTCTATGTCATCTATGTGGTAAGTCCTCTATTCTTCAATCTTTTTGTCCAGTTTGCTCATAAGCTGGCTCACAAGGGTTAATGTGGGATTTGTCTTCCGATGTTTAGAATTCCTGGTTATATGTATGCAAGTGATAATCCTCAAAATGACAATCAATTCAAATAAAGAACGAGCAAAAATCACTCTTAAGAATACAATTTAAGGGAATTTTTATCTCTAAACAAAAGACGTAAGGGGGAGGCGATAGCTCAGTGGTAAAAATGTTCGCTCTTAGACCGGAAGTTCACTGATTCGAATCCCACTGAGCTCATCTCTAAGTGTCCTTGGGGAAGACACCTAAACCCTCCATTTCTCCCACAATTGGCGCCGTCCTGGCAGCCAGCACAAAAATTTCCCCACTGAGGGATGAATAAAGTATATCTTCATCTTCTTCTAAAATTGTGTCCAATGTTGTGTAAAAGTGCAAAAAGATTCAATCTGTTTGCACAAAAACTAACTTTAGATTCTAGATTTGTTAAAAAAAAGATACATATGTTGTACTTTGAACTTTTCCAAAAACATATGTTCCATTCTGTCGTCTTCTGCTTATCCGGGGCAGGATCGCAAGGGCAACAGCTTCAGATGGGAAGCCCAGGCTTCTCTCACCCTAGCTGCATCCTCCAGCTCACCCGGAAGGATCCAGAGTCGTTCCCGGCCAGCTGTGAAACATTGTCTCTCCAGTGGGGTCGGGGTCTGTCTCTGGGTCTCCTCCTGGTGGGACGTGCCCGAAACACTTCATCAGCGAGGTGCTCAGTGGCATCCTGACCAGATGCCCGAACCACCCCATCTGGCTTCTCTCGACCTGGAGGAGGAGTGGGTCGACACCGAGCTCCTCTGGATGGCAGAGCTCCTCATTCGATCTCTGAGTGAGAGGCCAGCCACCCTGCGGAGGAAGCTCATTTACGCTTGTATCCGTAATCTCATTCTTTCAGTCACCACCCACAGCTGGTGACCATAGGTGACGGTGGGAACGTATGTGAAGAATCAATTTATTCAAGGGCATGTCAATTTTTTTTTTTTTTTACAAAATAAGACCTTTTAGAATGCTTGAAATTTTTAGATACTTTTACACAAAAAAAAAATAGGTTATTTTATTTTCTAGTCTTTTAAAAAGGAGTTGAAATGCTTCTGCCCTAAAGCATAACCTATTGACTTTGTGCTTTTCAGGTATTTCCAAGTCATTAAACAAATGGGATCTTAAAACCAGGTGAGCGAGTGATGGAAGGTCAAAAAAAAGGAGTGCCTTCATAAAAACTAAGGTTGGTCTTTTCTAACCGTAAAGTCAGAATCCACCTGCATGACAACATTGTCTCTCCATAAAAACACATTCTTGAAAGATGGACAACCTGCCCTAGTAAAAAGAAAATTATATCTTCCTATTTTATCATTTTAGGCTACAAAAGCCATTTCTAGGTCTAGTTTTGCTCCAGTAGGTCTGTTTTTTATGACTAACCTATTATGAACGAGTTCAACTGGTTTAACTTAGTCGAATTGCAAAGTAAAGGGTTCTAATGAGAAAAACAAAAGAAAGGAAAACTAAATTTAGTTTAGAATCATTAAAGACTTGGCTCTTATATTTTCCCCTTCATGCTAAAACTTCTCAACAAACTTAAAAAGTATTGATCAGTCTATCTTTTTCAACAAATCTGGAGTTGATTTGCAGGGACAATCATTTAAACCGCTGACACAAACTTCAACTCTTTTCAAAGCCATCTAAGTCATGTCTTCAAACTAGCCGTGAGATGTGGGCTCCCTAGCAAATCCTTTTGGAAGGACGTACCCTGAATAATTTACCAAAGAGGCTCCAGGAAATATAACTAGAATGTAATTTTTTTCTGGACGATAAGAAGCAGCAGTTCTACTCTGATCTACTCCTAAATGCCCTCCACCCTATTTTCAACAATAGGCCAACAGGTGAAACTCTTTTGGGTCACTTATATTCATGGTCAGGGGCCTCATTTATCAAGCATGCTTACACTGTAGTCCTTAGAAAAAAACGCTTGTTCATCTCGAGATGGTTCTGTGGGTCACAACTCAGAGCTGGTGACCATTGGTATGAGTAGGAAAAGAACATTGATGCTGCATTGTCATTTGGCCATGTACCAATGTCACCCCGGCATTTGTCGTGTGGCTCTATCGCAGGCATGAGCAAACTACGGCCCACAGGCCACATGCGACCCCGTTAAACGTTTTAATCCGGCCCGAAAAAAATGAAATAAATAAACCATGTTAATGTTTTATTTCCCCTGCAATTCTGATGTTTCGTCACTATATGACGCACTCTAGATACATATTGGTTTTGTTGCAAAAACAACAACACTAGTCGCATTGAAATTTGTGTGTTTCTGTGATGCACACATTGTCATAATAGATTGTCAGAATATTTCAAACCTACACTTTAAACCAAGTGCATTAGATGAACGTTTTTTTAAGCACTAGGGCGCTTGATTTTAACAATAGTGCGCTAGACTGCATGCGTGTAGCAGCCTCACTGGCTTTCCATATCTGGCGTGCTTGTTTACCAAAGCATGCCATCCCTCTGCTCCTGTTCCGGCCCCTTGGTCAAATTTTAGAACCCAATGTGGCCCGCGAATCAAAAAGTTTGCCCACCCCTGCTCTATCACCACCCCAGATGTGCACTTATTCTTACTGAGCAATCAGTGTTGCTGAGAAGACGCGAGTGGCTCACAAGAGCGTGACAGAAGTCGGAAAAGAACTTCTTTAACAACTTTATTTTGGAAGTGATAACATAAGTTTCACAAAAAAAGTTATACTTGAAAATCACTCACATTCATTTTCAATTAAGTGTGATAAAAGGTGACTTTCGGTATGATAAAAACACTACCACAGTCTTAAATATGAGGATTGTAGACTCATGTTTGAAGATCCAAACTGAAGATCCAATGGGTTTCCTTAAGGGACTGTTAGTTTAACTGAAGGCTTTCAGTTCACAGCTGTGAGCCTTCCTCCACTCCTTAGCTTCATAGCTCCTTTGGACCATGGATGGTCCATGCTGAACGCCCTGATGTGTGAAAACTGTTAAGAATAACACAATTCATTTCAGCAGTGTGTGTGTGCATGCATATTTCAGCACTAAGTTTTCCCAGTCCAGTGCTACTGAAAGCTTTGCTTCCTTGGTATCCGACACAGGTGGGTCATCGTGAAAAGACCAGCAGCTTTCTCTCTTCAGACTGTGATGAGTAAGTCGTCTGTAACATATTTTTTTTTTCCTCTGGGCCTCATTCTTTTTCCAAGTGATAAAACATGCTTGTTCATTGTCCTCTAGTGAGGAGATGGACTCTTGTGATAACTTAAAAGCTCAATCCAACCATAGGACACAAAGGGTTACTGGTGGGAAGAGCATCTCATGATGTCTACATCTTCAATACACTACAATTTTTTTAAAGGGTTCAAAATCAACTTTTATGGAAGTTTTTTACCATGTTTGCACATTATTCCCACATCAAAAACATACCTGGAGTGGTTTTATTATTTGATTTATACACGTTTGAGTGATTTGAGAGCTTTGCATTCCAGTAACCATTTGTTCTTGGCCACAGATTTTGTTCAGTCCCAGATTCTAACAAAACAGGAAGTGTTTATGCGGCAGCCGTGCACAGGCTGTTATACACTTGTACAAGTTGTCCTTTGAAAATTACACTAATATAAAAAAATAAAGGAACATGTGCTCGCTTTGCTGACTTGATGCACTCCACACTTTATTTGTGGCCTCGAGAGGCCATCAAGATTTACGCTCTCATGCACGTGCCCAGGGGGCAGATTACACAGGGAACGAATGAAGGGGAAAATTTAACGTGTCAAAACCAAAAAAAACCCACTAAATTAATCTATTTATAAAGTTTTTCAGAGGCAACAAATAGTGCCATGTTTATCCGAATATGCTTTAAGATACGAATTAGTGACCTATTAAAGCACAATCAACCTCGACAAGAGTTCCTATCTCATAAAAACTGACAAAAAAAATTCCTATAAATTGCACACCAGAATCACTGAAAAAAAAAAAATGTTTGTTTTAAAGAATCTATTTAGGTAAAGTAAACTGTGTGTGTTTGCAGTGCATGACCGCACAGCTAAAAAGAAACATGGATGACTAACTCTGCCACTGCATCTGATAGATTCTGCTGAGTGATCATGAATGCTGTTTGGTGATGGTCTGCATGCGTTGAACAACACGAAGAAATGACTAACCTGTCCGGGCACGAACATGTGGATGCTAGTGTAGGAGATTTGATGTGATTGTGCACGTGTGTGACTGTAACCGCTACGGCCTGCTGGAAGGAATGCAACTTTTCCAAGATAACACATAAACATGGTGACAGAGATGCTCCATCTATTGTCTTGAAATTACAAACGTATCTCCAGCTTAGTCAAATCCATCATGGAAGTTTGTATTAAGTTTTGTTTTAAAGACTTAAATTAAATTGAAATCAAGATATTGATAATTTCTTTAACCATAAAACCTGAAACCAGTCACTTTTTCCATCGTCTCATACAGCCCAATTAGAAGTAAAAAAGTCTGCACAGCACAATGGAAGTCTCAAAACCTTCCGACTGGTTCCTCCTCTCCAGTCTTCAGCCCCTGCAGGTGGACACAAAGTGCCCAAACAAAGACCGGCTGACTAATTGACCTTACTAAAATAATGTTCACTGGGCTCACACAGAGGCCAGTGCAGGAAAGTCTGCAGTAGTTTTCTCAGTGAAATCCACCTTCCCCTATGCAGTCCTTCACCTTTTCTTCTCTTTTCTACTTCAGCTTGCTCAGCACAATGGTTGACTTATTTCCTGGCGACCACTACCTCCACAACCCCCCGCCAGCTAAGTTCTGATGAAATTCTTTTAATCTGCTCAGGCCAAAAGAGCACTTGTGCAGACCGAGACAAAAAACTGAGCGGAAAAACAGAGGCCGTGCAGGTGCAGAGCAGCTTTTATTGTCATAACATTTCCATGGAGACGCGTAAAATCCAACAGTTTGACACTTCTTCACCAATTGTTTCCGTCTGTTGTCCTGCAGCATGTGCAGACATGTAGTTGCATGGATATAAACATGCATTTGTTAACAAGGGTGTTTGTTTCTAAAAGAATCTGCACCCTTAAAACACTAGGAAGCGTGCATCGTTGTAAACACACACATACGGTGAACAGCACCAGGCCTTAGCACTTTTCTAGTTAAACTAAGCGTGGCATATAGCTCCCGCTTCACTGACAGTGACACATTTCCACAGTGTGGGCAGGCAAATAGGGCCCACATGGGAAATGACATCAGCCAGAGACACATGTGGCCGTACCTGTCAATAACCAATCAGATGGCTTCTTTAATAAAGAATGTCCTTCTGTTTTCTTAAGTTTCCTTCTGAGTCGGTTTAGTGGTTTCTATTATGGAAACAGTAAACGAGCATGAAGAAGAATATAATGAGGAGACAATCTACCTAGCCGGCTGCCTCTATTAAAAGACAGGAAAAGTCTGCTCATTCAAACCGCTGTAGGAAAAACAAGAAAATGATTCAATTTGGAGATGTGGCAGCCATGGATGATTCCTTAACAATCTGAAGTTAATAACCACGTTGGGTATCTTTGAAAGAGTTCTTGTTCTAAATTTAAAACTGGAATCAAATAAAGCTGCCTTCTGTTTCTGCCATGACTTCAACCTTTAAACTCCTCTATGAATCTCCAAAAACAGTCTTATCCTTACTTCCTGAATGAATGAAACCGATCTGTGGCATTATTCTAATTTTATAGTAAATTTAGTCGAGTTATTCTTCAAAAATGGGGTCAATGAACAGCAAGCTCTGCTGTGTAGTAATCGAATACTGCCTGAATGCAACCATGCTTACATTGTATCATAAGCAGTGTTTAAGAGCACCAATCTGTTCACGCTTAGTCCCTCACCTTCGGTGCTGATCTGCCTCCCGCCATCCGCCAAAGGGGCGGGTTTAAGTTTGGAGCAAGAGAAGAGTGGAATTCACAGTTCTACAATGGAATTTGAATGAATGTATTTACATAGTTTTTTCTGTGAATATTGTACTTTGAGCTAGTAAAAAGTGCTTATCTATTTATGCCAAAAAACTGGAATTAAACCTTACAAAGGCACAATAGACAAAATTTAATTACTAGTTCTAAAGTTAGCTCTATGGGTTGCGCAGTGGCACAGTGATTAGCACAGTGGCCTTACAGAAAGAAGGTCAGGGTTCAACTCCCAGGTGAGCCGAGGATTGAAACACTAGCCTTTCTGAGTGGAGTTTGCAACTCCTTTTTGAGTTGGGTAGAGGATGAACGGTAGTCTCAGGACTCGTGCTTTCTCAGGATGTGCACAGGGATGAGCAATAGACAGCCTTTTATACTCTGTGGTCTGTAATAAAGCTTTATAAATCAGTGAGATTGCATGAGAGGGTACTTTAAACTCTTTGGTTTTGTTTCTCGTTTATAAATTGGGAGTACAAGAGTGGAAAACTAAACATTTAAAGAAACAGACCGTTGGTTTTTATATTTTAACATGTTATTTCCTCATTTCAAATTTGTGCCTCTCCCGACAGTACATGCCCACACCGCTACAGTAAAAAGCTCCATTAATTAGAATTTAGCTTAGCATTGTATAAGTCAAACAAGCATTAGGATCCAAAATCCGAATGCTCACAATGCTCTTATTCTTACTAAATTCAAATAAGTTCAAACGAGGGAACAACAAAAAACAGAAAAATTGGGTTTCGCTTCTTCAATCTTATCTTTTAATAAACGCTTTAATGGTAACGACCTATTTCTGTGTGTTGTGGCATGTCTTTATTCAGTGAAGTTCTCGCTCTCTTTTTACCGTCTTATCCCTTCATTACTCTTTATAAGCTCTGGAGGCGTCCAGTGACGGGCTGCCAATCTAAAGCTGTCCCAAAGCCAGCAACTGAGGCCAGGCGGTAGGGAGGGTGTGAGCAGGGTGAAGGAAACCATCTACTAATGAGAAACACACTTCTCTCCATTGCTCGGATCCTTTTTTTTCCCCCACTAAAGCCGAAAGCAGTGGCAGGCATCCAGAAGGTGAGTGTCATTAGGAAACGAGGCGTAATTTAAAAACAGGAGCCCTGGCTCGCCACAGTTTCTAACACTCATGAAAGGAGACATAAAACCTGGATGGAAATTTCTACAAAAAAAAGGGGGATAAAGAATAAATAAAATGCACCAAAACAGGATTTATTTTTTAGAACAATGAGTCGTGGAACAATCTGTTTCTGTTTGAAGCAGAATCGTTTATTCCTTCCGCCATCAGACCATTAGCTACTGGATGTCTTACTTCTGTCTACAGGGAGAAAAGTGATGAAACAGACGAGAGATGACTCAAAGTAATGTGAAAGCTTGTGCTCGGCCAAATTCCCCAAATGTTATTATAAGCACTATTTTAATAAAGGACCAAAGATGTTTTTCCAGATGTTGGGGCAAGCAAAAAAAAAAAAGATTCCATGGCAGCAAGTGCACGGCGATTGCTGTTAATGACGAGGAGAGAAATCTGACAACTCCCAAAAAAAAAAAAAAATCAAACTCTTTTTGGGCAGTTAAGATGTTCACGAGCAGATGATGGATGCAGGAACCTCTTATTAGTTTGAACAAAATAACAAACCAGCCAATAAAATGAAACAAAGACGAGTAAAAGTGGAATGGAAGTGTAAGAGGAGGGGGAAATCGAAAGAGAGTGGGGGAGAGGGTATATTTTTCCGTTCACACAAAAGGGTTCTTCTGATCCCTGGAGCGTTGAGTGCATACCTGCGGGATAAAATCAAAACCCTCTGTGAATTATATTAAATATCCCCCGCTAAACGCTCCACATGTGCTCGCTTCCATTAGCGTTTTCCTCTATGAACATACCACTTGATTAGAATTCCAGATCCCAGCATCTTAAAAAAAAAAAAAACTTCTACGGCTTTTTCCATTTTACCGAGGAGACTCAAAGTGTGCGGGAGGGGTAAAGATAAGAGGATTCGCTGACAGATAGCAGCTGGATTTTTAACATCTTAATGAGTCAAAACAACCAAGTCATTAAAACTTAAAAGAAAAACTGATGATTTATCTGATGAAATATTATGGCACATATGAAGGTAAAGATTAACAAATGAGCTCACATGAAAAGCTTCCAAAGTGACAATATCTTTATCTAAAATATATGAGAGGATTTCAAAGCATCAGCTCTCTAATTTTCATCCTCTTTCTTGGTCAAACTCCCCCACTGGTGAATTAGAAACTGAACCCCCAAATGACTAATAGATTCCAGACACCATGTTTCAGCTGACACAACACCGAGTTCAAGTCTTTCGACAAAGCGTGTGCGGTCGGATCTTCAGTCAATCCCATCCCCCCGAAGCTGTCCTCTCAACTTGACCTCGAGGTTCACCTGAGGATTGTAGCTGTGCCTTTTTCCCACCTTAACGATCAGTTTCTGAGCAACACTTTATTCTTAGACAGTAACCTCGGAGAAAGACTAAGGCCAAGCTATCCTTCAAATACGAAGTGGGTTTTCTTTTGCCTGTCTTTCTTCTTTTATTTTAGTCTTGTATGGTTAGCGGTGCTGCAGCTGCACCTAATCCCCACAGGAAAGCCATCATCTGGGACTGATTTTAAAGGCCCACAGTTGGAGAAAGGGGGGACTGTTCTGTAAAAGGTCCCTTATGGTGCTCAGACCTCTTCTCAATCCATCTGATTAGAGGGAGTTTGGCTCAATTACACCCTCTGAGCAGGCATCGCTTTAAAGCATGACCTACCAATGAAAACACGGGGAAAAAAAAAGAGGCTGTGAAGACTTGAAATGAAACGAGAGGGCACACATCACACCTAGCTCGCTCTCATCCACCCATCACAAAGTCTCTCTTCATCGCGTAACAGCTCGAGCTGTCAGCAGCGTTTACCTCTAAGGGCGAGGTCTTTGCATAACCTGTGACTGGATTGGGAAAACATGGAGGTCATCTCTCCAGGGACGATCTCGCGTCTTAACCAATCAGAGGCTGGAAGTTTGTGGGCGCCGGGTCACTGTGATCAGTTTTAATCAATTTCTACTCAGTGAAATGACAGATGGAAGTGAAGAGGAGATACACGTGTGTGCCAGTTTTTTTTCTTGTGCTTGACAAGAAGATAGAACCATTGGTAGTGACTGAGCACAATTACATGGGTCACACAAAAAAAAATAGCAGAGGTTATGCTTCTGTCATGCTAAATTCTTCTTAAGTGACCCCTGAAAAGCTCATTGACAGCTATAGCATACATTTCTAAGTTAGTACACAAGCAAACATAATCAAGAGTTAAATGTGTTAATTAAGAGTGTGTGAGTGGCTACAAAAGCTGCAAGGCACCAATGATTCCCACAACACTTCAAGATTTTGCGCAGCAGGCTGTTTGCAATCATGCCCGGTTGTAAAGTTCACTGATTGCAGCTGGCTTAGAGGCCTAATTAAACTCATTATTATAATTCTGCTTTGTGGGAGGAAGAGAATAAAAAGAGAAGCCAAAACAGTGAAATCCACCCTCTTCTCAAACAGTCCGTGGATGAGGAAAAGGCACATCCTGCTCTAACTCCTTTTTTTTTAATCTGCTTTTTAACCCAATTTAAAAAAAAACACACATTTCCTTATTTATCCACACCCATTTTTGACGGCTTATTTCATGCTGTAGAAACCCTCTGAACTCGCATCTTTGGGGTTCTTTTGCTTAAAGGTCAATAATTTTCTGTTTCTTTCTGTTCAGAATCAAATGTGTTGTGTGTAATGCGCTGGAACAGTCAGTGTAGTTCAAACAAAAGAGTCGGACTATCGCTGGCTGTCAGGGACTGTTGCATCGTTCGTCTTTCGGCAGAATAAAACTCTAAACTTTTCTTTTGATCAGGTTTTAACAGCACAATTTCGGTAATCATTGCTAGCAGAGACTGCCTAGCATGGTATACCTCTATGCTTAGCAATGGAACTACAAACAGACCCGGATGAACATTTATGTTTGATGTCAGGGCGTCATCTTTATTCGCGGTTTGGCTGACGTTTTTTTCTGGATCTTGCAGATCTTGCTTGCTTTGTTGGTACCTAACCTAGCGGCTTGATTGAAATCAAATTAAATGAAAGAGTGAGGTTGCGTCAGCCTGGCTTCTTCTTTTGGCATTTCCTTTCAGGAGTCGCCACAGCAAGTCAGTTTCTTCCATCTAACCCTACCTACAGTATATTCTTCGGTCACACTAACTATCTCCATGTCTTCCTTCACTGTATCGATGAACCTCCTCTTTGGGCTTCCTCTAGGCCTCTTTCCTGGTGGTTCCAAACACAACATCCTTCTTCTGATGTACTCTCTCTTCTCTGCACATGTCCAAACCATCTCAGTCTGACCTCTCTGACTTTATCTCCAAAACCTCTAACATGTGCTGTTCCTCTGATCCTGTCCATCCTGGTCACTCCCAGAGAGATCCTTAGCATCTTCATCTCTGCTACCTCCATCTCTGTTTCATGTCTTTTCCTCAGTGCCACTGTCTCTAGATCAAACAGCATGCCCGATCTCACCACGATTTGTCACGGTTGCTTGCTTTGTTGGTACCTAACCTAGTGGCTTATTGAAATCAAATAAAATGAAAGAACGAGGTTGCGTCAGCTTGGCTACAATTTTACTAACTTGAGTTTCATAACTTTATTTCATTTTTAAGAGGTTTGGACTTTCAACTTGGCTCGGACATGGAACATGAACAGATTGTGCAAATTTGTCTTTTTTTTTTTTTTTTTCAAATAAAATACATGTATCTAAAACAAAAAAAGTTTGTGAACTGTATGAAGAAACCTTCTCCAGTCATTTTTATGTCCCAGATAGAAGAAGTGGGGTATCGTTATTCCTGCTCAATTTCATTTTACTTCAGCAACTAGGTCAGGGATTGCAGACATTAGTTTATAATTGAAGCGATCTGAAAACATCGGGCCAATCAACAAACAGAGAAGACACTTTGACATGAAGACATGCATCAGTCAGGAGGTCACATGGAGGTTGATTAAGCTGTATGTTTCGTGTTTTTACAAAGATTTCTGATATTGAGAATTTAAATCCAGAACAAATCGTTTTCAGAAAGTTTAATTTAAGGGGAAGGTGTGGTTGAGTTGATGCCGACGGAAAAAGTCTGTTTTTACGCTCTGTTCTACAGACTGTTTTCACTGGACACACTGTAAACTTGAATGTTTTGTGCTTCTAATTGAATTTGTTTTGACTTTTATTTGTTGGTTTGGAGGACTTTCACTGAAAAACAAAATGCACTTTCACAGAGTCACGCATGACTGAAAATAGAGAGACATTTACTGACTTGTACAATTTACACCAGGAACATATTATAAAAAAATTTTACAACCTCTACGACCGGAGCCATCGTGTATGGGTCAAGTTCAAACTAATTTCACCAACAGCAGAACTAAAACATTTAAAAACTGTTTTCTGCTTGTTGTCAAGAGCATTTTAAGTCAGTCAATACAGCTGTTTTATATTTTATATGTTCAATGTATTTAGTCTAATTTACTGTTGCTTTCGACTTTGTGGGGGATGGATGTGTATTCTGGTGTCTCCGCCCGAGGGATACGAATTCTTTGATAATAAAATAGAGGAAATAATCCTACTTAATATTGTTGACAACCAGTAACAAACCATTTTTACCACAACTGTTTGATTAAAAACAGACATCAGAGAAGGAACAAATTTGTCTGATGTACCTCAGGCCAACAATGAAGAAAAAGCTTGTGAGTTCCACAATGAAACCGGTCATAAAAAAGGGCATGAGGTGCACATTAAGATGGCTGGATTTGCTTGGGATTGAGAAAAATAAGACAAGTTGAAGCTGGTAAACAACTAAAAGTAGTTAACGCTTGCCTCTGACCTTCTTTTTCCTTTTTCAAGAGAGGTCTGATCACAAACGGGTCCAAAAAAGTGTTTTGCTCAATAAATGAATATGCTTGGAAGAGGTGGAGAAAAAGCTGGAGAGGTGGAGGTTTGCACTAGAAAGAAGAGGAAGGAAGATTAGTCAGAGTAAGACAGAGTACATGTGTGTGAATGAGAGGGATCCAAATGGAAAAGTGAGGTTACAGGGAGAAGAGATCAAAAAGATGGAAGATTTTAAGTACTTAGGATCAGCAGTCCAGAGCAATGGAGAGTGTGGAAAAGAGGTGAAGACGCGTGTGCAGGCAGGCTCGAACGGGTGGAGAAAAGTATCAGGTGTGATAGAGGAGTTTCAGCTGAAATGAAAGAGAAAGTGTACAAAACCGTGGTGAGACCGGCCATGCTGTTTGGTCCAGACACAGTGGCACTGAGAAAAAGACAGGAAACAGAGATGGAGGTAGCAGAGATGAAGATGCTGAGGATCTCTCTGGGAGTGACCAGGATGGACAGGATTAGAAATGAGTACATCACGGGAACAGCACACGTTAGAGGTTTTGGAGATGAAGTCAGAGTGGCCAGACTGAGATGGTTTGGACATGTGCAGAGGAGAGAGAGAGAGTACATCGGAAGAAAGATGCTGGATTTGGAACCACCAGGAAAGAGGACTACAGGAAGGCCAAAGAGGAGGTTCATGGACGTAGTGAAGGAAGACATGAAGATAGTTGGTGTGACCAAAGAGGATACAGCAGATAGGGTTAGATGGAAGAAACTGACTTGCTGTGGCGACCCATAAAGGGAAATGCCGAAAGAAGAAGAAATGAATATGCTTGGACTCAGATGGTTGTTGAATACACACAATCTCTTCATTTTCCGTAAATTCATCTCCTTAAACTTTATTTAGAAATATCATTTTAGTATCATATTGAGTAGTTCGCCATTGTAGTATTAATTATGATTTCAGCATAAATGAGATCTGATACTTATTTTCTGAACATTTCTTGAACTGCAATAGAAGCTGAGTTTGTGAACTAGCTGCCTTCTTCTCTAGTCTGATGTGACCAGGCTAATTGCATCCATTCAGCATAAGCAAAAAATCTGTACATTGTTCATTCTGCAGTTTAAGCAGCAGGGTTTAAAGCATGACATAAAGGTGGCTAAGTTTGGTAAACAAGTTACAGAGTTTGGGATGCTTATTACAATTTCACAAGAGTTTTTTGCATTTTGGAGAGACATGGAGCAGGAAAGAGACATGTTGATTTCCTCATACAGACCTCTTAAATGAAAAGGAAAAAAAAAACTGATAACAAAATCTGTCAGATTTTCAAATATTGGCGCCAACAATGAGCCCTGCCAATAATCTGTCTCTCTTCACCTACAACCCCAATTTTACTGACTTATGATCCAAGCTTTCTTTTTTGTTTTTTTGGGACATTAAAGAAAACACTCTTCCTGAATCTTGTAGACAAGCGAAACTAACCTGATAGATCCTAATAAAACACTGCAGTTACCACAACCGTGTTTAATTAAAACCAGACATCAGATAAGTAACCAATCTATCTTAAGTCCGCTTTGGGCCAATACCGACAGGATGAATAGCCTTCTGTGTGAGTTTCACTACAAGCTCCTTTCAGAAAAATTGGCGTGAAAAAGTTTTGGACAAGTTCGCTTACTTCTTTTTTTTTTAAACTGCAGGAGTTTTTTTTCTCCTCTCCCTTGGATAGCCAAAAAAGAAGCTAAGTTATGTCATAATAATAAAAATATAAAAATAAATTACATTTTGACGACCATAATTAAAAAACACGATTGAACCAATCGATTTAAGGTCCTTCGAGATTATAAACCTCTTTTTTGAGCGTTATCAACATTCTAAACAGATATATTTTGAGCTTTAAAAAGCAGTCAAAGTGTAAAAACTACATGTAAGTAGAGACAAAAAAAAAGAAGAAAACTAGAGACAGAAAACACTTCCAGGATTTCATGCACTCCGTTGTAAGAGGCTTTTTAACGTCAACAAGACATTCCTTGTAAAATAAAATATATAAAATGAGCCACTTTGCAGTATGCTAATAACTGTCAAAAATCGGGGAGAATCATTTTTCACCGTGAAATATGGGAGTGGGAAGAAAGACTGACAGTCAAGGTCAGGTCATCATCTGTCATGTGATTACTTGGGTTTTTGTTTTTTTACATATGTGCTCTTGCAGCAGTTTGGCAGGAATGATGGATCCTCTACACGCTATCCTACTATCTGAAACTAGGAATAAAAGTCGATGAAGAACAGCTGGGTCTGCACATGCCCAAGAAATGAGATCTTCTCTATTTCACATTTAAATGTATCAAGATACAGAAAAAAGTACGGAAGTGTACGTCAATTTTAGTGTTGATACAACTCATTCAATTAATCCAGTTTTGTGAAGAAAATAAATCTTAACATCTGCAGAAGTCAAGGCTTTTTTTTTCCGGGTACAAATAAAACATGCATGTTTGATTACTTGGCCGCTACGAAACAGCCCCTAGGGAACGTGTATGTGTGAATGGTTTTCTATGTGTGGCCTCTCAAAAGGACAGGCACCCTGTTCGGGTGTATCCTGCCTCTCTCCTGAAACCACCCGGGATAGGCTCTGGCACCCCCATGACCTCTTTCGGGATAAGCGGTTCAGAAAATGAAAATGAAACATGAGCAGAACAAATATAAGTTTCTGCCCAGTTTTCCTGTAAGTTGTCTCATCAGTACCAACAAAACTCAACATCAACATTCCACCACCTGCACACACACCACAAACAAACTCTAGTAAATTTAACCATTTAACACGACCCTCTGTGGTTTTAAGGGGCAACCATACAAATTTCTCTCCCAGAACATGTGGTATAAATCTTTCAAAGAAAGTTTTAATAGTTAGGAGTAATAATGGGCTGTGTGGTTTTGGATGTTACGAGAAAGGCACGATTGTTTCAGAGATTACAGCCACTACAAAAGGCACTTTGACTTGTGTCTTTTCATCTCAGAGCGATAAACGTGGAAGTGGAGGATAGGAGTCATCAAAACATCTCATCAAAAGAAAATAACAACAACATTCTCTTCTTTTACTCGGGTTAGAATTTTATCCTCAAAAAGCTTGTTAATTTGCTTTTTACTGATTAAACAAAAAGTACAGATTTGTTTATATAAAAGTGCTTTGTGCATTATCACCACGGCATCTGGAATGACCGGTCAGATCCAGTTTGGGTCAACTTGGTCTGCTAACCTGTTTATATAAAGTACTTAAATGCATGGACTGGGTCCGACAAAGAAACCTTCACTCCCCTTCTAGTTCATCCCTTCATTTCTCTTCTCTGCTCTCTGGAGTCTGGCCACGCTCCTGCTGTCCTCCAGTCTTCCGCAGCCGTGTTTGAAAAAATAAACCGGAGCGACTGGAGAAACGACAAGTGCTGTGTCGAGGGCGGAGAAGTGTCAGTGTGTCTGCTGCCGTTTCCTGACCCTTTGCAGTAAAGCGCGCACACATACAAACGGTTTCTCCACTGCTGACACAGGACAGATGTTTGTGTGGGTCCGACCCAGGAAATGGCAGGAATGTAGAGGGACAGTGTCAAAACTCTGGGAGGTCCGCATACACAAAACACACAGCCCTACTATATATATTCTGTACATGCAGCGCACAAATAATCACATACCACACACATATAACTATAAACAAGTGGGATTACAGAGACATGCTTTGTGCAGTAGGACATGAACTCTGAATGACATACAGACTTTAAAAGGTGAGAGGGCTGGCTTTACAACTGTATGAGTGCATCAAAAAAGTGACTGAATGATTCCAAACTCACCCACTAGAGGTACCAAGAGACACTGAGTTGAGAGAAGAGTTGAGCTTCCTGCTGTCCCAGAGCCTCACCTCACGACTTCGCATCTAAACATGAAAAAAAAATTAAGACATGCAGTTCATAAAACTCAAATAGGCATTAATTTATCAAAGTCAATAGGCCTCATTGATGCAACTTCTCTGCCTAAATTTGCAATTTTCTGCGTTTACTATGCATGTAAGCACAAAATGACACCAGGTTAAACAGGTAGCAAAGAGGAGGATTCGTGAGCTCTCCCGAACAGTAGTCATATACTATTCAAAGGCTTAGCCCTCCTTTTGTTTTCCACCACTCCCATATTCTATGTTCGTTTCGTCATCTTCTGCTTATCCCGGGCGGGGCAACAGCCTCAGACGGGAAGCCAAGGTTTGTCTCACCCCAGCTGCATCCTCCAGCTCACCCAGAAGGATCCCAAGTCGTTCCCCGGCCAGCTGTAAGACATAGTCTCTCCAACGGGTCCGGGGTTTGCATCTTGGTCTCCTCACGGGGGACTTGCCCGAAACACCTCACCAGCGAGGCGCTCAGAGGGTATCCTGACCAGATGCCTGAACCACCCCATCTGGCTTCACTCGACCTGGAGGAGGAGCAGCTCGACACTGAGCTCCTCCTGGATGGCAGAGCTCTTCACCCAATCTCTGAGTGAGAGCCAGCTACCCTGCAGAGGAAGCTGAGCTGAGCCGAAATATTCTGTCAATGCACCAAATTAAAAAAAAACAAGTGTTAACTTCACAAACTTGATGTACATTGCATCATATTTGTGGCCTCAAACAAAACAGTATGTTGTGTCAATTCTTGCGCAGGAGATAGGTCTAAGTGGGGAGCAAGAAGAGGGGGGAAATTAATAAACCAAAAGTGAAAATGAATAAAAGTATCAATAAGCTTTTTTTGGCAGATTTCTGAGATAGGAATTATTGATGATAAGAAATGATAACAATTCTTTCTGAATGCTTAACTATTGTGGGGTTTTAGTCACGTGTGTTCATTTTAAATTTTTGAAAACAACGACGCTAAAAAGTAAAAACAGATGCAATAAAAGTGAATCATCTAGATTGAAACACACATATTTTTGTGAAACTTCATAAGAGTAAAAAAAATGAAGAAAATAATCAATTTCAGTCACTTTTTGATAAATATTTTTCATCATCTAAACCGCTTATCCGTAATTGACTCACAGTGGATGCCGGAGACTATTCTGGAGACTAACCCAACACATACAGTAAGTTTTTGGGAAGTGGAAGAAAACCGGAGTACCTGGAGAAAACCCACACATACACAGAGAGAACATGCAAACTCCACACAAAAAGACCAGTGTTTCAAGTCTTGCCCTCACTGCGGGACTTTTGGAAGTAAACTGGACTCTCAAACTAATGAGGTAAAATGGTCCAAAATCCATCAAAATCATTTATAACAAATCCTAGAATTAAAATAAAAATAAGCTTAGAAAAATGTTTTTTGAAACTAAACTTCTACATGGTGTTTTGACCTTGTGGACAAAGAGCCGAGAAGAAAACTCAGCATTGGTAACAAACCACAGCTCAATTATATGCATTTATATTTCACCGCTAAAAGGAACATTTTCACATAAAATGCTGCCAGTTTTCCTTTATATGTCCTTTTTTTTAAAAATTATGAGGGGGGAAAAAAAAAAAAAAGACTTTTTCTGTTAATTAGGTTTTTTATTTTTCATTTTAATTTGCTCTTTTAAACCTCAAACAAGCATGTAGGTTTAAAAAGAAAGACAAATAAGTTTGGAACTGAAAGCAACTTCGAACTCACCATTAAGTATGAAATAATTCCCCTCAAAATAAGAGCGGTTCTCTAAAACCCTTAACCTTTATATTTGCTGTCTACCACTAATACCACGTCTGCCTGTCACCTCGGTTGAAGAAAACAATCAGTTTTTCTCAATTATTTTGGAGACAAAGTGTCTTTTAAACGTATAAACAGTCCAAAACAGTTTGAGAAAGTCATAATGAGAAGTTTAAATAACAAATTTATTTAATCACGAGGCAAATTATTTGGCTAGTACATTTTGACTAAAAGACGCTGTCTCAGTTAAATATGACATTACTGTATTTAATACTACATACATAAGGTGCACCTGATTATACGGCCAAGGTTTTATTTACAATACATGCATGTACTTCTTTTTCTTTCTTCATTTCCCTTCAGGGGTCACCACAGCAAGTCAGTTTCTTCCATCTAAACCTATCTGCTGCATCATCTTCAGTCACACCAATTCATGTCTTCCTTCACTGTATCTATGAACCTCCTCTTTGGTCTTCCTCAAGGCCTCTTTCCTGGTGGTTCCAAATCCAGCATCCTTTTTCCGATGTTCTCTCACAGTCCACCTACTGAATCTGGTTGGTATCACCGTATCTCTGACTTTATCTCCAAAACCTCTAACATGGGCTGTTCCTCCGATCCTGTCCATCCTGGTCACTCCCAGTGAGATCCCCAGCATCTTCATCTCTGCTACCTCCATCTCTGTTTCCTGTCTTTTCCTCAGTGCCACTGTTTCTAGACCAAACATCATGGTCAGTCTCACCACAGTTTTGTACACTCTTCTTTTCATTTCAGCTGAAACTCTTCTGTCACACATCACACTTGATACTTTTCTCCACCTGCCTGCACATGCTTCTTCACCTCTTTGCTCTCCAATGCTGTGTGCCTTTAAAAATTAATAATGAAACCAAGGTTGATTGTGCTTTATTTAAGTGTTAATTTTCATTATAATATGTAGAATTTGCTGTGCTATCATAATCTTTGTCCTGATGGAAAAATGTTACCATTTCATGAAGCGAAAGCACCAAGACGAATCTCCTTAGAAATATTCAATTTTTATTTCTTTTACTTTGCGTTGTTGCTTTTACTCAATGTCATAACAACGTCAAAACACTTTTCCCCAATCGTTCTTTGCTCGATGATCCACTGCTCGTGTCCTTTCTCCAACTCAGGCCACATCACCTTATGTCCACGGAAACTCTTGACCTGTTGCAGCACGTTTTCCAGCTTCCGCCACTTCTGAACCATCAATTCTTTATTCTCAAACTCTTTTGCAGCTGGTCACTTTACATGTTCCTCTGCGCAGCTGATGGCCTTCAGTTTAAACTGTGTCTGATATTTTCAGGATCGTTACAACAACAATGTTCTGCGAAACCCACATACCCGTTTCATTTATTTAAAATCTACGCTCACACTCCCCTTTTAACATTCTCATGGTGTTCTGTACGACGTCCGCCTTACAACCATGACCACATTCACACACAGAAAACACTGCATTTTAAAGAAAATCTTTTATGTGCGCCTTAAAGTCATAAAAATACGGTATTTTTCAAAACCTTATTTAATTTAAACTTATAGATCTTGCAAAATGATGGTATTATGAGAATTTAATGAGTGTCAACTCATCCTACAGATACTGGGTATTCATTTTTACACATATTTATTCATGTTCAACATTTGCATGTGTCCCATAAGCCCAAGCTGGGGGAAATATGGTGCATTTAGCATAGCTATTCACAAACTTTTTTATTTTACTTCTACCCCAAGAAGGAGGCTCTATGGATGGGGATGTCTTGGTTCTGTTCAGTTTATATATTATTTGTGTTGTGTGTTTCTGTCAGATTGTGTTTAAAGCTCCATGATTATGACTTTGCAGTCACACTGGGTAGTAGAAATGAAATTCAAATTAATTTAATTAAAGGTTCTCACCATATCAAAACCTGTAGTCACTAAAAGGTCTTCTTTGGCCCACAGGATGCGAGAATCCTTGTTGCTCTGGAGGCTCTTGGCACTCTGCAAGACAAAATAAAATTGTTAAATTAATTGAACTCAATGTCTCTATTGATCTTCATTTAAAACCAGCAAACAACACTACATGAAAAAGTACAAGATAATGAGTAAATGATGAAAAAATTTCATCCAAAGAAACACGAGTGAGTTGAGAAGCTTCCAGAAAATCTCAAGGTGTCTGTTGATGAACATAACAGGACTTGTCCCATGAAAGAAGACACTGTTTTTGTTTCTGTTGCAGACATGGTGACTTCTACGCAGCGGATCAGAGACTACCAAACCATGAAATGACTTGTTTGCATGTGGTTAGTGTGCCAAGAATTTTTTGACACCGTTTCCTCAGCAACGAGGTGTCAAAACAGAACATCTGGAATGGGTTTTCAAGGTGGTCCTCGAACAAAAATAACGTGTTGTCAATGGGTTTGTCTGAAAAAAACATAGCTATTGAAAGGAAAATGTTTGCAAAGCACGGACTAAGCATGGTGATGTGTAATAACAAAAAATAGACAAGCTGGAGTTTTCTTGTCATAATGTATAATATAACTTAAAATATATCTGAAGAGGTTTTGTATCTTATTCATTAAAGTTTGAGTAATTTGTGAGTCAATTATTCAGATTGTATTTGAACGCTACGTTGTTCTTTGTTTTGCCTTCTGAACAGCTTATTCCAAATGGAATGGCGAGAGGTGCTGGACTCTACCCCGGCTGATTTTAGGCAAGAGGCAGGGTACAACCCGAACAGATCGCGAGTCTGTTGCGGAGAGCTAAATTGTCATTGGTCATGGATTTTGTTCTCTACCACACCCACAATATAAAATAAGAAAGAACTGTTTTGTGCATCAGCAAGCATGCCACCAGGGCCGGGCTCAAATGGTAAAGGAGAGGAGGGGGAATTCAGAGTCAAACATGGAAGTGAAATTGAGGAAATGTTCCGTCGTCTTCCGCTTATCTGGGGCCGGGTTGCGGGGGCAACAGCCTCAGACGGGAAGCCCAGGCTTCTCTCACCCGAGCGGCATCCACCAGCTCACCCGGGAGGATCCCGAGTTGTTCCCTAGCCAGCTGTGAGACATAGTCTCTCCAGCAGGTCCAGGGTCAGCCTCTGGGTCTCTTCCCGGAGGAACGTGTGCGAAACACCTCACCAGCGAGGCATTCGGGGGGTATCCTGGACATACACCCCATCTGGCATCTCTCGTCCTGGAAGAGCGGCTCTTCCTTTGAGGTTTTCTGAGCATTACAAAATATTAGATCGTAGTTTGCCTTTACTCTATCAAAAGAAGTGCCTAACATTGATCTTATTATGTTTTCCAAAATGATCCTCGTCTTTAATCATTGTCAAAAACTCCAAGAGACATCACTGGATGGATGTGCATTGTCCAGAATCACACACAGGCTCATACTTTCAGTTTACTTTAACAACTACTGTGCAGCCTCATTCACGTGTATTCGTTAACTGGTTGCAGATGACAAATTGCAAAAACAAACGGGGAAGAATTTAAGCCTCATGTTGCACCCCTGAACACACAGCAGGTTAGTGAGAAATAAGAACCTAACTGTTCCAGCTTACTGGGGAACTTGATAGATTTGTAGATGCAGCCAATAGCTGAATAATTAAATCCGATTTGATAGCAACGCTACACGTGTATGTGAGACGAGACACATCCTAGGTCTTTTGATAATAACTAAAACCCTGATTCCTCATCGGGTCCATATACTCCCGAGTCCTTTCCAGGTGTTTCGGATTTTTACACATGTGGGTTTTGAATAACATATTGTTAGTTTTTTGCTATTCTTGTCTCAGAAAACCCACAGACACAGTCAGTTAAAGATAAGAGCTCCTTTATTTGTCCAGTGGGTAAATTTAAGTTGATAAAAGGCAACAAAATAGATAAATAAGAGCCCCCTTTTTTTTTTTTTTTTTTTAGCAAGCAGAAGTTACTACAGGAATCTGTCTTTTCACCATAGGCAACACTAAACATGTTACTTCCTCAAGTGTTTGGCTTTTTCTCTCCACGTCAAAATTTTGGGCAGACTCCTCAGTTGGACGCAATCATGCCAGGAGAGCAGAAACTAACTATAAATTTCCAGCAGCCGGCAAAAAAGTGTGGATGTGGGACCCGCTGGTGGTTGAGACTAAATTTATTGTTCTCGGAGATGAGGAACTTGATATTTCTACATATGCAGGCGCCAACATCAAATGTACACTTCCACTTGCGAAACTCTCTTTGGGACGATACATCTCAGAGTTTTAACCAACACATCTGTATGTTAAACAAATGTTTTCTGGCTCCTCGAGTGCTCACAAATAGTTTCATCCACTTATCAGGTTTACCAAACACTCTACAAACTGGGATTTCAAGCATATCTCTAGAGTAAATATCAGCGATGGTGAGTAGAACTGGTTCGAATAAACATTTCAGTTTCAGCTGTGGATCAGTTTTCAGACTGTAGTGAACTGGTTTGACTCAAGCAGGTAACAGAGCTCATATTTGCCTCAATAAGTCCATGCAGAAAAGTATGTTAGGGATGAGCATAAAGTAAACTGAGGCCTGAAAGAAGGCAATAGATCAGAAAGCAGTGAGAAAGGGAGAATTGGTTCGGTGTAAACAGAGAGAATTCATTCCCGTACAGCTCATCATCAGGCTGATTTCCTTCCAAGGGAAAAGCAATGATCTGGTACGAACCAAACAAGGAATAAGCTGGACACAAACTATTTGAAATAACTCACTGACTGTCTTGCAAAAACACGTAGGAGAAATGATTGAAGTGTTCTAGCTACAAAAAAAATGGAATTACAGGTTACAAAAAAAAAACCCTTACCTGTCACTGGGATTAAAAGTTTTGAACAAATTACAGCATGGAATATGCAAGATGCTTATTTGTGTTGCATGACCTGGTGGTCTCACATCCAAGAAAAAAAGTATTCTGAAGACATTCTATTATACTCTAAGACAGATCTATAAAACAGGACTTAGATAACACACAACATTATTTTGATTTACAGAGGTATTAAATCTATACGATAAAAAGAGTATAAACCTGAGCCAAAAATCTATCAAGATATGATGCTCTGTGATCTTTAAGACAGCTCAGCCAGGAGGATCCAGAGGCATTCTCTGGCAAAGACATAGTCTTTCCTTCAGGTACTAGGTATGCCTCTGGGTCTCCTCCCTGTGAGACATGACCGGAACACCTCACAAGCGTTCAGGAGGCATCCTAATCAGATCCCCAAACTACCCTATCTGGCTTCTCTTGACCTGGAGGAACAACAGCTCTATACTGAGCTCCTCCCAGACGGCAGAACTCATCACTCCGTCTGAGTGAGAGCCAAGCAACTCTGTGGAGGAAACTCATTTCGGTCAGTTGTATCCATGATCTTATTTTTTCAGTCACCACCCACAGCGGGTGACTATAGATCAATAAATTAAGAACTTTGCATTTTATCGCAGCTCTTTCCACAATACTGCACAATGGATCAATGCAGCATCCTAATTATTGCAAATGCTGCACCAAGCCATTCTTCCCACACTCATGAACAAGACCCCAAGATATTAAAACTCCTCAACTTTGGGCAGAACCCTGTACCCCAACCTCCAGAAGGACTCAAACTTTTCTTTACCAGATGAGGACCATGTTCTCGGATTTGGAGGCACTGATTCTCATCCTGGCCGCTTTACACTAAGCAGAAAATTGGTCCAGTTCATTCAATACAAAATAAACTAGACACTATTTTAAAGTTTTCTTCGTTGTTGGAATCAGAGGCTAATTGTTCACAAAATTCAGCAGTTTAGCTCGCATCCTGAACAGACCAACTTAAACTAAAACGTAGTTCGGTATGACTTTAATCGAACAATAACGTTGTAACCTTGCTTCTTTAAAGCCGGTGTTTAAACAAAACAGACAGCAACAGAGGGATCAACATAAAATCTGACAAAACAGATCATTTTTTCTTTTCGAACCAAATCCAACTTGTTCCCATTCTTACTACTTCATCGGAGTTAGCCACTCACAGCAAAAACTTTCATATGCTTCTCACACACTATCAACATCACACCTGTACCTAAAAACACATGTTGCTTTGAGCTTTGTGATGAAGATGTCATCAAATCTTGGGAGCTGCCAAAGAGGTGCAGCTGAAGTTGAGTTAAGGATCAGTTGGGCATTCATCCAGCTTTCACCTATACGGGCTATGTTTCAACTTAAAGAAGCATAACACGGCCATAGCTACCTCTACTGCTTCCCTCTCAAAGAAAGGCCATCCAGAGGACACAACATCTGGACCTTGTGAGTGTGTATATAAATGTTGCCAAACAGTTTCCCCCACTGCAGTCATATATATTACTCAAGCCTCACTCACTAAGAGCCTTCCTCTTTGCAGCTAAACTTTATCGGCATGCAACAAATCGATCATGACACGCAGGAAAACAGAAAAAAGGAGGTGCCGCAGGATGGAAAGAGAGAAAAAAGAAAAATAAGACTAATGTTTTGATTAGCAGCCAAACGCAGATGGAATAACAAAGATGGAGAGAAAGAAGAAAGCAATGTTTATGACAGACTGGACAGCAGGAGGAGTTAGAATCAACTACACCTGCTCCAAAGACCGGCTCACATGCACAGAAAAGGAAGTGAAGGAAATGACATCACACCTTGGAAAATATTTTACCAACCCAGGTGTCAGCTTCAATGGTCTGGAAAAGTAATAATAATAATAAAAAAAAGACTATCGCTATAAAGTTGTATTAAGAACAACTGAGTGGGGAAACAGTACACACTCAAATATCTGAATAACTAATAAATAAATATTAAACGGAACCTGACAAGATCTGAAGTTAAATATAAGTGCAAGTTTAACAAAAAGTTGCTGCTAACATTATCTATTGTTCAAAACTAATTTTTGTCATTTGTTGCTTTCGTTTTTCTGTGTGAAGCCCGTTGAGATTACTCTGTTTTAATTTTGAGTTGTACAAACTGAATTGACTCTACTGTCAGGTGACCACATGGTCGCAGGCGGAGGTTAAAATGACAAAATGAAACATCTCTGAGTTAACAAAAAGATACTATGTTTAAATGAATATGCTATAAAATAAGAATTATTATCCCCCGAAAGTAAAATACCAATTCTTTAGATGTCTCGTTTTAAAATAACCTGAGTTTTTGGCCTCTTTTTAAGTAATTTAACACGGGAACTTGGAACAGGCAGCATTTCTATGTCACTTGCTGAGAATGTTGATTCACCCACCAGGATGAATATCAGGTGTCCATGTGCACATGTGGGAACTACATTAAACTTTCTTTCACCGACTGGCTTTCTTTCCATCCTTCGAACGTTACGTAGATCAATCCAAGGAAGATTTTGGAAGCAAATTTGTACCGAGTGCTTTTGCTGTAACGAGTGCTTTTGCTGCAGCAGAAAGTTTCTGTTTTCTTTTACAGCTTCATCCTGTCTGCTACGTTTACCCGTTTCTGTCACGTAATCTGTTCCTACTGTGTTCTTTATATTGGATTATTGCAGTGCGATGCATTGTTATATGTACATTTTTTTCGTTTTAATATGCAATAACCCAAAAGCATAAAGCAAGTCTTTGGCTTCTTTTGACATGGTTGCGTTATGCACAGCACTATTTCACTTCAGCACAGCTGCATCCACTTATTTCTCCAACCTGCTCTGCATTTTCTTCCAATTTGCATGTCTTAAAGCTGGGATTGATGGTACGAAAGCATCTCTCTTTCCCTTTTATTTCCCCTCCTCTAATCAATAACCATCATTTTGTGGCTTTCATCACTGGGAAACAGGCCCTTAGCTTTGGTCTTCTTTTCCATGGCGAATCTTTTCACTAATTACAAGGTTTTATTCACTCTGCTCTGTCTTCACGGACCATTACGGTTGGGTTTCCGAGTGGCTCGACAGAAGCTTATTAAAACTGGACAAAAACTGAGGATAAGAAAAAAAGGACAACAAGGGTGGAGAATAGAGATCAAAGCACTCATTTCATACTTTCATTTTTTTTTTTTTGCCCCACTACCAATTTCTTCACTCTAAATTGGGAACATGTAAAATAACAAAAGCTATTTTTTATTCTTTGTTGTGGCAGCTCAATGTAAATGTGCAAGATACCAGAAGTTAGGCAAGGAGAGTAATCCATGGGAATGATTTGATAGTAAATCTCTGAATAGAGAGTTGAAGTCTGAGATCTGCTTGACAAGAAAGCAGCAGACAGAAAAATACTGTACACTTCTTTAGATTCAGTTCAGAGTATTTACACATAAATACTTCTACAGAACCCATGAAGTCACTGACTACAATCATCTTTATTCAATATTTGCTTCTTCTGCAGTCATTTTTTCCAACCCAACTAGTTTTTATTGTGTCAGCAAATTCAGCTCAGATGTGAGCCAATGACAAAAAGAGCACGGCTCTGAGGCCGGGTCTGCTCAGCAGGCATTGGGCAAGACCTGCAAATCCTGAGACGTTTCTACAGCCTGAAATGCAAAGTCCAGAGATATTTTCTTACAGCTAGCAGTACCCTTACTGGGAGCATATGTAGATAGCTAATGAAAGTATGGAATGAATTATGAAGACAAGGAAGTGCATCGCTATTCCATTTCACTTGCACATCAGTCTTGAAGAGATCAGGAGGATATTTCCCTCAATTTCCTTCAACAAACTCCCGACTTTTAACATGACTATCATGTTTCAGAAATACCTCCTACTGTAAGGCAGCAGGTGTAGATTTATGATGTGGTGTTCCGCTAACAGAATAAATTACATTTAAAAATTTGACTTTTTGGAGATTTGAGCAATCTGTAAGTTTTCCTGTTCACTATTTTGAAACTATACCGATTGTTATTGGCCACATTTTTTTTTTTTTTTTTGCTACATTCTAACAAACGCAAAAAATGTTTTTCCGGCCGCAGTGCACACACTGATTAATATTGGAGCATCTACGTTGTACAAAAGTGCATGCTATTTTTATGCAAGTGCACCAACATATGATAATACAGAATATACACTTGATTTAGTGACTTAATACGCTGTGCCAACTTGAGATTTAAACTGTGTCTTGCATACGCCCAGAGGGAGGGACTAAACAGGGAGTGAGATCAGGAAAGAATTCAGTATTAGAAATTAAACTAAAACCAATTAAACGTCTTTATAAGCTTTTTATAGGCAAGTGCAACATTTCAGAGCCAATAGAAAGTTCCATTTTATCTATAAATGCTATGAGATAAGTATGGTTACCTGCAGAAGCATATCTTGACTGATTCAAGGCAAGCGGCAGGGTACACCCCAAACAGGTTGCTAGTCTGTTGCAGGGCAACACACACTCATTCCTAGGGGCAATTTCATGGCAGCCAATCAATCTAACATGTATGTTTTTAGAGGTTGGGAGGAAACTGGAGCACCTGGAGAAAACCCACGCATACACGGGGAGAACATGGATACTCCACATAGAAAGGCCACCATTCCAAACATTTGGACACCGTTCCAGACACTGCGCCACAGTGCACATTCATTTCTTTTTATTTTTTATATATATATACTTTTTCCATTCAGTCACAGTCACCTTCTTAACCAGCTATCCCTTACGGATCAGCGGCGGGTGCCAGAGCCCATCCAGGCTGATTCAAGGCGAGGGGCAGGGTACATCACGAACAGGTCAGCAGTCTGTAGCGGGGCCAAACACATACAACCATGGACACACACACATACTCATTCCAAGGGGCAATTTGGCACCGGGCAATCAACCAATTATGCATGTTTGGGAGAGTGGGAGGAAACTGGAGTATCCAGAGAAAACCCACACAGACATGGGGAGAACATGCAAACTCCACACAGAAAGGCCAGTATGCCAAGCCTTTTCCCCACCTAGGACTTGAACCCACAACCTTCTTGCTGTGAGACCACTGTGCTACCCACTGCGCCACCTTTTGTCCATTCTTGCACAATACTACTGAAAACTGTCAAATCTGAATTTAAAATGATAATTTCAGTCTTTATTTGAATGTGTTGCTTTATTAGCCACAACCAGAGCATCCAGTCCCCTTTAACAATGATTGGAAGACTCTGGCTTACTAACTACGGCTTCTGTGCAGCAAAAAAAAAAAATTGAGCAAGACTGATGACCAACATCTTGCCTGCTGGCCACGGAGACGTCCCCCTATGATTTCCGAAGCAGGAAAATAATGGGTTTTGGAAAAGTAGATGAAAAAGGGGTAAAAGAAAAACAGCTGTATATGGAAAAAGTAAGCTGACATTATCAGACATTAAAGGGTAGAGCCAATGGTGAATGAAATCTTTATATATTTAAGGGGTGGAGGTTTGAAGGGAGGTTAATGCTGTAGATGGGGGTATAAGATGAGTTGGACTACCGAGTATAAGATGTGTGGTTTTGGCAGCATAACATCAAAAAATTTGACCATGCATGGATAAGTGCTATGGCTCCACGTTCTCAGCAGTGTAGGCTTTCAGGAGTTGGCGCTATATGTCCATTTTCTCCTCTATCATTAGAATTTGGATTCATATACGTTCCAAAATAAAAGCGGGGGAACTCGTGCCAATGAGGCAAGCTAAATTTCTTTTAATTTTAGGTATTCCTTTCACGTTTAATCTGTAAAAACATCAACTTGGATTTATTTAACCGGCTTGTTCTTCTTGTCTGGAAGTATTTATAGTTGGAGGATAGTAAGAATCCAAAAAGAGAAATTGATTTTAAGGGAAGACATTTGTTTGAATCTGATGTTTTTTGGTCTTAAACTACTGTATAAGTTTGTGGGTTCTTATTGGCAATACAGAGTTTTTCCCCCCCAAACCTTACTTTTTCACTCAAAGATAGCTCTACTAAATAACACTAAAATATTTCTAAATCTAAAAGTAAGAAGTCATCATTTTCTCATTTGTGTCTATACGAGTCAACGTCTTTAAAATTGTCCACGACCAATCCGTAATTGGGCTAATGATTAGTATTCGTTTGTAAATTTGACAATTGTTAGTATTGGCCTTTTTGGTTTGATGAACCAATAATTTCGGTTGCATGCATTACCGGCACACTCTCTCTTTCCTGTCTCGTGTTTTCTTCATCTTGATAGTTAAAGCAGCAAAAGTGAAAGGTAAAAACAAAACCTCGCCTGAGTTTGTTAACGTCACTGATTCTACATCATTTTTACATCTACTTTGAAGCAAAAAAGAAGAGAAATAGGGAACAGAAGAAGAATAGAGGGGGATAAAGTGAAGAAAAAATCTGAAGTTACAATATTCAGCATCATGACCAACCTCGGCACTCCGAGGTCGTGCCAAAGGGGCTGCCCAGCCAGGCGCAGCTGGGTGACACCTGGGGGTGTCAGAAACCATGGCCCAGACCGAGAGGGGAGCACTCGGGGAGTACTTCTCAAATTGACTGAATTCAATTTAATCAAATATGTCTGTGTTAAAGCTTTCACAAATTTTGCTCTTAGGTCATGAAGTGTTTATATTGTTTTTTAATTACACAAGCGAATAAGTACCTTAGTCTGTGGCATATAAAGGTTAGAATTATGGGCTGATTTTGGAATATCCTTAAATAAATCTTTTTGATTACCATGCAACCAACAAGGATGACAAACACTGATGCTGGAGAACTGAACTAGTTTGCAAATTGAAATCAGTGACCACCAACCTAAAAATGAAGGATGATACAATGTGAGTTTAAGTGAAGTTTATGGATTAACAGATTAGAATCAAGAGTGTTGTTCTGCAAAGAGACTGGCACCAATGGTCTTTTGCGAGCCGGGTGAGGTCTTCCTTTGATTAAAAACACTCGAGGTCAGAGACCCTGGTTTTGGATGAGAATACAGCCGAACTCGTCAGTTCCAGGAACTAATGTGATTAATGGAACCACCAGATTTCCCAAATCAGTCCAAAAAAAGCATTAGTTATTCATAGGAGATTTCAAGGGCATCTCTTTGGGTCTCCAGAGTTTTGATGGTAAATGTGGTTGACATTTAAGCACAAAATATTCCTGAGATGCACTTAGTGGCTTGGTTTCTAGATGGGAGCATGCCTGCATGGGACAGGATAAAATACTAATGACAGAGACTGATGCTGCTGACAACCACAAAGAAATCCTGACACCCTGCACAGAGGAGAATCTGTATGCCAGAAGCACTCTGAAGAAACTTGAGCGAGTCTTTGGGAGGAAAGGGTCTTTGAGGCAGAGAGCAGGAGCACGGAACACATGACTAATCACATCCATACAGGGTAAAGGATGAAGCTTTCGTTCTCTACAACCTCTTTGTGCCTGTTGTCATTTATGGCTCTTTCGTAGCTGGACTGCGTACAGCTCCACGACTTTCCTCCCTCTATGAAACCACATCATAGAGGCTTCACATCTTCAAAGTACCCCCACACTTGTATGGAAACATGAGCAGTGAACAGTGAGACTCTATGTGGGCACATGTGTGCACGGCATGTCATGAAAGTATGTCGCAGAAGGGTAATCTGGAACTCTTTTAAGCCTGTGTAAATACAGAGGGGTGTTCTGCGTTTTCACCTCATTTCCTTAAACAAAGCTGGGGCAATTAATCCTTCTGATAATTCCTCGTCTTTGCTGAATTAGCCCACGGTGAGAAGGGCTAATTTAGAGTCTAGTCCTAGAAGAACATATCTGAAAAAATTTAACAAGGAAGCCTCCCATCCTCATTTATCCCCTGGGGATGCAAAGAAGCAGCATCTTTACTCTGATCTCAATCTGGATGCTATTTGCCCTCTCTCTTAGGGAAACCCTAACACTTTAAATAACACTATCCATCCCTAGTTGCAACACAGAGAGATTAGTCATTTGAGTAATGATATTGAATAAAAAGGATCAACAGTCCAGAGCAATGGAGAGAGTGGAAAAGAGGTGAAGAAGCATGTGCAGGCAAACTGGAACGGGTGGAGAAAAGTATCAGGTGTGATGTGTGACAGAAGAGTTTCAGCTAAAATGAAAGGATAGTGTACAAAACCGTGGTGAGGCCAGCCATGCTGTTTGGACTAGAGGCAGTGGCACTGAGAAAAAGACAGGAAACAGAGATGGAGGTAGCAGAGATGAAGATCTCTGAGATCTTCATCTCTGCTACCTCCATCTCTGGAGATCCTGTGGTGTGAGGCCTTTTAGGCCTGCTTGTTTGTTTTTTTTCTCCCCCAAAACTCACAGGTGCTGGATGGCTTCTAACGGGAGGATTGGCTGATTGCTCCCAGCTGCACAGACTTACCGGTGGCTATAAAAGACCTGGTGTCACCCACAGTCTCTGTCAGGTCTTCAACAATTCTAGTGGTAAACTGACCACCTCTAAGCTGAGTCAAATTTTGATATCAGACTAATTTTCTTATTCTCCTCACAGGAACCTTCAGCCCTTCCTCTTGGCCATCCAGCACTGCCTGAAGCCGTTATCTCTCTGCTGTGGATTCCTTTGTTCAACACTTAATAAACTGTTAAACCTGCATTTGGATCCTCCTCATTCCCTCTCCTACACAACAGAAGACCTGACCAGAATGGATCCAGCGGGTTCTGCATCACCCTCAGTGTCAGAGATTCTGACCCGACAAGGAATATTCCTGGGACAACAACAACAGGCCATAAAGGCCCTTATGGACGAAAATACTCAATTAAAAACACAGTTACAGGCTTTAACAGACAAAGTAAATAATCTAAGTTCTCTTTTTCTGTCCACAGCCTCGGCACCTCCTTCAGCTATGCCCAGCCCACTCATGGACCACCATATTACGGACCCGGAACCTTTCCATGGAACCCTGGGGAAATGTCGTGGGTTCCTCTTGCAGTGTTCAAATGTCTTTGCTCTAAGACCGCGGACTTTCGAATCAGACAAAGTTAAGAATTTGTACATTGTGGGTCTTCTTCGGGGCAGGGCACTGGAGTGAGCCGAGGCCGAAGACGCGGCAGCCCCCCTGGCTGATCGCTCAACATCTGATTTTCTGAGTTTATTCAGAACCATGTTCGAGGTGTCTCTATTGCGGGTCGAGAAGTCACTTACTCTCAGCTTGCCCTTGTCGCCCAAAAGACGGGGCCCACCGGTAGACCTAGGGTTACGGGTGGGCACAACTAGATGTCATGGTACCCCTAGGCTTATGATTCTTGTGACACTAACCTCTGGTTGTTCCTCTTCTTTTCCGGTCGAAGCGTTGGTGGATTCCGGGGCCGACGGCAACTTCATCGACGCAGATTTTCTCCGTCAGTGTGGAATCCAGTCCCAACCACTCGGAAGAACCCATTAATGCCACGGCGATCGATGGACACGTTATCACCAGGGTGACCCACCAGTCCTCCCCGTTGGAGATGGTGGTATCGGGTAATCACCGTGAGCACCTTTCGTTTAACGTTATTTCTTCACCCGGCTCACCCCTTGTGTTAGGTTTCCCCTGGCTTAGGTTGCACAATCCACAGGTCGACTGGCAAAACCGGCGTATCGTCGGGTGGAGCAATCAGTGCCATGCAACTTGCCTCCAATCTGCCGTGACAACCGTCTCTTCTGACACGGTAGGATCAATCGACCCGGTGGACGTTGCGTCTATCCCGGCAGAGTATCATGACCTCAAAGAGGTCTTCAGTAAGGAGAGGGCACAATCTCTCCCGCCTCATCGGCCATATGATTGCGCCATCGACCTCCTCCCTGGGGCAACCTTACCCGCCAGTCGCCTGTACAATCTGTCTGCTCCAGAGAGGGGGGCGATGGAGAAGTACATCAATGAGTCCCTGGCGTCGGGGCTTATCCGCCCTTCCTCGGCACCCATAGCAGCGGGGTCCTTTTATGTGGGTAAGAAGGATGGTTCCCTCCGTCCGTGCGTCGATTATCGGGGTCTTAATAACATCACCGTTCGCAACAAATACCCGTTGCCCCTCATTAATTCGGCGTTCGAGCTACTTCAGGGAGCCCGGGTCTTTACAAAACTCGATCTGCGTTGCGCCTACCATCTCGTCCGAATGCGGGAGGGGGACGAGTGGAAGACGGCGTTCAACACCCACCTGGGCCAATTCGAATACTTGGTCATGCCTTTCGGGTTAACTAACGCTCCCGCAGTCTTCCAGGCATTCATTAACGATGTGCTCCGTGACTTCCTTAATCGTTTTGTCTTTGTTTATCTGGACGACATTCTTATTTTTTCGCCCACTGTTGAGGAGCACATCGTCCATGTCCGTGCGGTACTCCAGCGACTCCTTGAGAATCGTCTGTTTGTAAAGGCTGAGAAGTGCGAGTTCCATTCTCAGTCCGTCAACTTCCTTGGTTTTATTGTACACGCTGGGCAGGTTTGCCCGGACCCCGAAAAAGTTAGCGCGGTGGCTGAGTGGCCTCGACCCAACACCCGTCGCAAACTACAACAATTTCTGGGTTTCGCAAATTTTTACAGGCGTTTCATTCGCAATTACAGTCAGGTAGCTCTTCCCCTTACCCAGCTTACTTCCACAGCCAGACCGTTCGTTTGGTCTCCCCAAGCAGAGGGTGCATTCACTGAGCTTAAAAAGAGGTTTACCTCGGCCCCCATTCTGGTCCAGCCCGACCCCTTGAGGCAGTTTATTGTGGAGGTGGACGCCTCGAATTCAGGGGTGGGTGCTGTGCTGTCCCAATACCATCAGGAGGATGGCAAACTCCATCCCTGTGCCTTTTTCTCTAAGCGTCTCTCTGCAGCTGAACAAAACTACGATGTGGGGAATAGAGAACTGCTCGCAGTCAAACTGGCACTCGAGGAATGGAGGCACTGGCTCGAGGGCGCAGAACACCCATTCGTGGTCTGGACAGACCACAAAAACCTCGCTTACATCCAAGCAGCTAAGAGACTCAACTCTCGACAGGCCCGGTGGCAGCTGTTCTTTACACGCTTTAATTTTACCCTCACTTACAGGCCGGGCAACCGCAATACCAAACCTGACGCCCTCTCCCGCCTGCATGATGGTCATCAGTCCAGATCGGAGCCGGAGCCCATTCTACCCCCCCTCCTGCGTCATTGGGGCAATCACTTGGGAGATCGAGACTGCAAAAAGGGATGGTCTGCAGCATGATCCGGACCCAGGTACTGGCCCAGCTAACCGTTCGTATGTGCCATCCTCTGCCCGCTCCCAGGTTCTCCTATGGGCACATGCATCCCGGTGGTCCTGTCACCCTGGGATTCGCCGTACAATGGCGCTTCTTCAGCGGCGGTTCTGGTGGCCAACGATGGAGGCAGACACTAGGAATTTTTTTCGCTGCCTGTTCTGCCTGTTCCCGGGGCAAGGTCCCTCATCGTCCTCCTGCGGGGCTGCTCCATCCCCTACCGGTTCCCAGTCGTCCCTGGTCCCATATCGCACTGGACTTTGTGACCGGACTCCCTCCCTCAGAAGGTAACACTGTTGTGGTCACGATTGTGGACCGATTCTTCAAAGCTGTACATCTGGTGCCTCTTCCTAAACTCCCTTCAGCCTTGGAGACTGCCCAGCTCATGGTGACCCATGTGTTCCGTCTGCATGGTATCCCTCTGGACATAGTCTCTGACCGGGGTCCGCAATTCACATCAGCTGTTTGGAAGTCCTTCTGTAAGGCGCTGGGGGCTTCCGTCAGCTTGTCATCTGGCTTCCACCCCCAATCCAACGGCCAGTCGGAGCGGGCTAACCAACACCTGGAATCCACATTACGGTGCGTGTTGGCCTCTGCCCAGTCCACGTGGTCGACTCATCTCCCGTGGATTGAGTATGCCCATAATTCCCAAGTTAGTTCCTCCACAGGATTGTCCCCGTTCGAGGCTTCTCTGGGTTACCAACCCCCATTGTTCCCGGATCAGGAACAGGAGCTGGCCGTCCCTTCGGTGCAGCTCCATATCAGACGGTGTCGTCGGATCTGGAGGAAAACTAGGAGGGCCCTCCAACAGGCCTGCGGCCGGGCTCGGCGCCAAGCTAATCGCCACCGTCAGCCAGCCCCAGCATATCAGGTTGGTCAGTCTGTCCTTCTGTCTACCAGGAACATTCCCCTCAGGGCAGAGTCTCGCAAGCTTTCACCCCGCTTCATTGGCCCTTTCCGGATCCTGCGGCTGGTCAACCCGGTCTCGGTAAAGCTCGCCCTGCCCTCTTCCATGAAGGTACATCCTGTGTTCCACGTCTCTCAGATCAAACCGGTTTCTACCAGTCCCCTCCAGCCTCCTTCTGCTCCACCTCCTCGCCTTGTCGACGGCTCGGATGCGTACACGGTCAACCGTCTTTTGGATGTTCGTCGCCGAGGTCGGGGTCTACAGTACCTCGTGGACTGGGAGGGTTATGGCCCGGAGGAACGGTGCTGGGTGCCCCGTTCAGCGATCCTGGACCCTGGCTTGGTCCGGGACTTTCACCGCCGCTTTCCGGACAGGCCTGGTGGTCCGCCAGGTCGCGTCCGTAGAGGGGGGGTACTGTGGTGTGAGGCCTTTTAGGCCTGCTTGTTTGTTTTTTTTCTCCCCCAAAACTCACAGGTGCTGGATGGCTTCTAACGGGAGGATTGGCTGATTGCTCCCAGCTGCACAGACTTACCGGTGGCTATAAAAGACCTGGTGTCACCCACAGTCTCTGTCAGGTCTTCAACAATTCTAGTGGTAAACTGACCACCTCTAAGCTGAGTCAAATTTTGATATCAGACTAATTTTCTTATTCTCCTCACAGGAACCTTCAGCCCTTCCTCTTGGCCATCCAGCACTGCCTGAAGCCGTTATCTCTCTGCTGTGGATTCCTTTGTTCAACACTTAATAAACTGTTAAACCTGCATTTGGATCCTCCTCATTCCCTCTCCTACACAACAGATCCTAAGGATCTCTCTAGGAGTGACCAAGATGGACAGGATCAGAAGAACAGCACATGTTAGAGGTTTTGGAGAAAGTCAGAGTGGCCAGACTGAGATGGTTTGGACATGTACAGAGGAGAGAGAAAGTACATCGGTAGAAGGATGCCGAGTTTGGAACCACCAGGAAAGAGGCCTTGAGGAAGACCAAAGAGGAGGTTCATGGATACAATGAAGGAAGGCATGAAGATAGTTGGCGTGACCGAAGAAGATGCAGCAGATAGGGTTAGATGAAAGAAACTGACTTGCTGTGGCGACCCCTAAAAGGAAATGCCGAAGGAAGAAGAAGAAGAAATTGAATAAAAAGGTGTATGAAAAGCTAGCCAAAATTACGCTAATACAGGACTTTTAAAGTATCAAAAAAAAGGGCCTAAATCTGTGGAAATCATTTTCTTGGCCACAGACGAACTCGTCTTACTTGGAGCACATGGAGTATGGAGCAATAAGCAGAGGGCTGCTGCAGGACAGCTTGATTAATCACCTCATCATTACTGTGCTAACAAATGCCTCCATCCTGCTCTGCTGCTCATGCTAAAAGCATCTTCTACCATAATGAGCTCCAAATTTTCTACAACTCTTTTTTGAAGGATTGCTTCAACTCAGCTCTAGCATACAACCGCAAATTACAGAAGAACCTGTTGTCTTTAGAGTATTAATTACTGTAGTAAAACATGTTTTTTATGCACTTTACTTTGAAAATAATGAGTCAATTATAATCTCAATTACAATCTTTAACGTGGATTGCTGCTTGAACAAACTCATTAAACTGTCTAAGGTTTGTCTTCATCTTTGTCCTGCAGCCTTATGTTTTACTCTATTACACGTTAAAAAATGCATTAGGATGCATTTTTCTCTCAACCTTAAGAGGACACTGCACTTTTTCCAGTTAATGATCATATTCTAAGGTTTAGAGGAGCTGATTCCCATCTTGTCTGCATCACACGTAGCTACAAATTGGTCCATGACAGAACCAGATTATTTACATAAAGCAGAAACCCAATTCAGAGGCCATTCGATTGCCACAAATCCACCAAGAAACAGTTCATAAAATTACTGAACAAAGGGCAGTGATAGAAGAAAACCTTGATGGCAAAGTAAAAATTTGAATTTGAACCTGCTATTAGGTAATATTAAGTACAAGTATTAGGTATATTAAACTAATATTAACTAATTAATAACCACTGAGTTCAATTCTAGGGTTCTAGGAGAAGACGCCTCACCCCCCATTTCTCCCACTATTGGCACCGTTGTGGCAGCCTGCTGCGGTGTAGTAGTAAAAATTTTAAAGAAAATATGAAACTGATTGGAGATAACTAATTTAGTTAGAATCCGAATATACGACATACAAGTTGTAACATTTCAAAGACTACTGGTATTTGCTATAGAGTTAAATCTTTTTTTAAATAAGCATAGCCCGCATCTGCACGTATTGAATTCACTTGATACTTAGATATTGTTCTGAAATACAGTGGGGAAACATGTGCAATGTTGTCCCCCTCTCACTAAACTACAAAGACGGAGAGTACAATTAAAAAACATGAAATTTTGTCATCGTACCAACTTTATGCTTTGTTTTATTTAAAATCAAAAGCATTCAGATTTGATCATTTAGAAAGGTTAAAAGGTATAAAAATTTCAGCAGTACATGAGTGTTCTTTTAATTCCGAGTTGACGATGAGCTCTCAAAAGCAAAAAGTTTCAACTCAATCCTATTTTAGCTGCAAATTACATTATTTTCTCCAAGATTACATTTTTTTTTATTATTTATACTGAAACAAAATAACAGAATTAAATCAATAACAGGATTAAACTAAATATTTTCACATTTTTCTTCAAGACAACTTGCATCAAATAACTCAAACTCATTCTTAAAAGCTTTCACTGCCTGCTTTTCATTCAGTGAATTACACATTAAGCAAGTATGGAAAGTATCTGAACAGCAGCTGACGAAATCTCATTTCCATCACGTTGTTTCATCATTCTGAGGTGATCAGCAAAAAGAACAAATCCCCATCCATTCCTGGCTCTAGGTGTGATCCACATGTGTGCGTAGGAACTTAATTAGTTGGAAAATAACAGTTCCAGAGCAGCCAGCTCACTAATGAGGCCTCTGCTCGCAAACAGCGCACACATGTGAGCATAAGAGCTTCACTGTTGCCAGCTGGCATTTACTCTTAACCCTTCCCTCTTTTAAACAATCCTCCCAACCCCTGAACATACAGAAACACACCCTGAAAAAGTTCCTCGCAACCATCCATAAAGAACACCATGCACACGCAAGAAGACCTTCACTTGAAATGTATTCCAAAACTAGGCCTTAATTGAACAAGACCAACTCTTTTCTATTTACAATAAGAATAATGAGAAGTAAAACTTTGGGTCTGTTGATCCATCTGGAGAAAAATTCAGATTTAAATCAGCAAATACTGTTTTGTCACTAAAACTGTTGTCTTTGTATTTTGAGATTTTGTGAAACTAAATAAGACTGGCAGTGGGGCGGTAGCAAGTAATGCAGGGAGCTGAGAGATGGAACAAAAAAGGAGAAAATGATGGGGGCCTCTACATCTGGGCTGAGTTAACCACCGGCTATTACCAGGTCCTGAACCCAGCAGGGTCTGATGGGGAAATATACAAGCATGAAGTGCGGGGTATGTTAGCGATTTGGAAAGATGGTAAGTATCCACAGAAAGACAAACCGCAGGAGCGAGATGGAGTAACCAAAGAGAAAGGGAAAAAAACAGAACGGTACGTATGAAAACTTAAAAATGAGGCTGAGGTCCTGCTAGATTAATCAGACGCCCAGCAAACTGAAACCTAAACATGTGCTCAAATATTAAAGCTCAACCAAACCCACCAGGGTCAAAGGTCACAGAAATCAAATCACATTGATTGGAGCTGACAAACTAGATGGGAGTTTCTTGGTGGGATGTTTGTAAAATTTCTTCAACATCCTTCATAAAACGGTCCATTACTGGTTTTACTGGTTACACTGTGACCTGTCTTCATTACCAGCATGTTACCGGTTTTACTGGTCACATTCTATAGCATAGGAACCACTCTGTTATTGTACACAGACTAAGGCTTTGTGGAAGTTTGGTGTTGACCACATAACGATGAGTAAAATGCTTTGTTACGCAACATTTCTCTCATTTTTAGATTTTTTTTTGTTGAACAGGCAAATACGTTTAAAAACAAAACCATGTTTGATCAGTTTTTACAGCTTGTGAAGTTGTCATTTAAAAGTTGCTCTTCAATTAGCGTGCCACAAATTTCTGGCGAAGCTTGTCCCTTTTTTCTGGCATTTTGTTGTACTGTATTCCTGTGGTGTTTGTTTTGAATAATGTCCAAACGTTTTAAAGAAAAATGTAATCCTTTGGCAGCAATGCATGGGAAACTATTCGTTGATAGAGTTAAATACCTAAGATTTCTTTAGATGAGTGGAATTTGGACATGTGATCTTTTAGAAATTGCTAGCATGCATTTGTTTGTGGGTTTCATGTCTACTAAAACTGAACCAAAAGCTTACAAAACCTTTCTCTAATTCTAAATAAACTAAGTGGACCTTAATTTCTTCAGTTGATCAAAGCTTAATATCTAATACCTGTATATACGTATACATTCCCCCCGTACACAGACAGACTCCCCCATCACTACTGTAGATTTTTTTCACTTCCTCAGCACGACCATCACACAGGCCCTAAAGTGGGAGCCATCTATCAGCTCCCTGATCAAAAAGGCCCAGCAGAGGATGTACTTTCTGCAGCAGCTGAAGAAAGCCAATCTGCCTGCCCAGATGTTGGTGCAGTTTTACACAGCCATCATTGATTCCATCCTCACCTCCTCCATCACCGTGTGGTACGCTGGAGCCACAGCCAGGGACAAACATGGACTGCAGCGCATTGTGCGCTCTGCGCAGAAGGTGATTGGCTGCAGCCTTCCATCTCTCCATGAACTGTAGGTCTCCAGGACTTGGGGGCGTGCAGGTTGGATAGCAGCTGACCCTTCCCACCCCCCGGATATGGACTTTTTGCACGACTCCCATTGGGCAGGAGGCTCCGGTCCATTCGGACCAGAACGTTCCGCTACAAAAACACCTTCTTCCCTTCTGCCATTGAACTTATGAACACTTTGCACACTAGTACCACAGCAAGTTCCTAGTCTCTAATCCTCTTCATTGACCATGGCAATAAAAGCATTTCTAATTCTAAAACCAGGATAAACAATTGTTGACTGGTAAGTCTTAGTGATGTTTCCAATTCATTCAACTCGCTTTTTCAAAGCGATCGGTTTGCTGTAGCGTGTTAAGCAGCCGAGATGGGAATCAGCGCCTCCAAATTCAAGACCATAGTCCTCGCCAGGAAAAGGAGGAAATGCCCCTTGTGAGTCAGGGGCTGGGTCCTGCGCAAAGTGGAGGAGTTTAAGTATCTCTGGGTCTTGTTCCCACGTGGGGGAAGGATGGAGCGGGAGATCGACAGACAGATTGGTGCGGCATCTGCAATAATCAGGACGCTGCATTGGTCAGTCGTGGTAAAGAAAGAGCTGAGCCAAAAAGCAAAGCTTTTGATTTACCAGTCAATCTATGTTCCTACCCTCTCCTATGGTCACCAGCTGTGGGTGGTGACCAAAAGAACAAGATCACAGATACAAGCTCTCACTCAAAGATAGAGGAAGGAGCTCTGACATCCGGGAGGAGCTAGGAGTAGAGTTGTTGCTCCTTCTGGTCGAGAGAAGCCAGATGGGGTGGTGCAGGCATCTGGTTAGCATGCCTCCCTGGTGAGGTGTTTCAGGCACATTCCACTGGGAGGAGACCAAGAGGCAGATCTCAAACCCACAGGACAGACTATGTCTCACAGCTAGCCAAGACATTTTTCAATCTCTCCTTTGAACACAAACAATATTGTGCACATTAAAGTCTGAAAAGTAAACAAATGTAGGTAGTCAAGCATTTACTGTAATTGAACAAATTACCACCCAAATTAAAAAAATGTGTTAATTAGTAGAAAAAAAACTTACGGCAGAAAAAATGTGCTTTATTAAATGATGCAAATCTAAACTTAAATATTCTAACATTGAAATTGCGTAACTTAAAAAAGTTATACTTTTTTGTTCATGTAGTGTGAAGAGAACAAAGAACAATATAAAAACGATCTGTTTCTGCTTTCTTTCTCCTTAACAGAGCAGAGTCACCACGTTCTCTGTACTCCGTGATGTCAACTGGCGGTGCTTTTACAGAAACACTGTTTGGCTGAGAGTCAGGTCTTTACAACAAACAATGCTTATTTGGCTTACGCGGAGTGTCCCAGTTTTATTTTTGTCCTCACATGTGATATTTTTCTCACTGTACTATATCGTTTTCAACCTGCTAAACATAAGCAGGGAAATCTGAACTTTTCTTTTTGTGGACATTGTTTCTAGCTCATCAGAGGGAATTCCAGTTCAGCAATGAAACATAGTTGCTCCAGTGGGCCTTGTGTCTTCCCAGGGACTTTCCCCAATGCGGTGTGCCCCGCAGTCCTCACCACGGATGTGCCCAGGAAGCATCCTAAATAGAACTCCTTACCTTTTCTGGCTACTCTGCAATCAGAAGAACAACAACTTTTAAGCTGCTCCTGAATGGCTGAGTTCCTGAACTCTTTCTAACCACCATAGCCTAACCATCGTCCACAAGAAATTCATTTAGATCGCTTGGAGTCATAATCTTCTCGCCTGTAATCAGCCGGGATTGTCTCCGGTACCTCCCGCAAACAATGAGAAGATAAATAAATGAATTCCTAATCTGATTTACTGATTCCTAGCATGTTCCTGCTCAATAGCGAGGATGAACAACCATGAAAGACACGACAAACAATTTTAAAAAAGTGGCCATAAACCTTCCCAAAGAACACTTAGACTGATGGAGAAATTGAATTCTTGCTGGAAAATAAAACTTAAATGTTCCAAAAATTTTAGCACTGTTGGGCCAAAAAGAAAAATATTTATAGAATAGTTTAAAAAAACCTCCACATAAAAATTCTAAGTAGTGTTTGAGTTTCAGTCTTGTTTTATGTTCTCAGGGTACTGAGGAGGGTCACGAGACTGCCTAAGAACTCGATCCAGAGACTTGAAAGGACTGTTTGTCGGCATAAATAAAAGGAAGCAAAGCAAACAGATAAACTGCAGAAAAAAACAGATGCTGCCGTTTTACTCATCGCGTTGCACTTTACGGCCTCTACGCCAACAAATGGTTTATATAAATATAGTTATTATTCAACCTAAGCTGACTGATTTATGTGTAAAACAAACGCCCCAAAGCAAAAAAATCAAAGAAAAACTCAAGCAATTTTACAGTAATAGTTTGCTTAAAAATAAACTTTTCCCACCACAAAGTAAAAAAATAGAAATAAACTGTAAATTATCCCCCAAATTAAATATTTAGGCTTTTATTTTTTTAAATTGTTAATGGTTTCATGACACCTGTTCCTTAGCATCAGGTTTAACATACAATGAACATGCAATGTGTGATATTGTGTCTACGACGGGAAACACGAGACTGGACATGCACACACACCTACCAGAGTTCATACTGTGTAATTTATGAAAGGGTACAAAAGATGGTGCAGTCCTGAAACCACCGTACCATTTCCTGGCCCTGCCCAGAACTCCCTCATCAAGTCCAAACCGATTCCAGCCTGTGGTCCTCTCTAATTTCATCTTGAGCAGCAGAAGTCTGAGCAGAAAAGAGGAATTTGACCCCCTCCGAGTCCAGCAAACTATTCCCTTTTCCTGTCTCCCTCCTCTTCCAGCAACCACAAATCGACAGCTCCACGGCCGGCAGTGGTCCGAAACTATGAGGGGTATTTTCAGTACTGTAATTTGAAACACACATGGTGTGCACACAAAGACACACACTCAGCAGATATGAAGAAGCTGGAGTACGATCAAAAGATGCAGGTAAGAGTAAGAGGGGAGGCAACCTGTCCACAGAGACATGCATCCCATGAGGACCAGGGCCTCATTTGGAAAGATTTGTGTAGATCTTAAGCTGACCGAACCGTTCTGCTCAGCTCTCACACCTTGCTTAAGCCACGCAAACTCAAGATTCATTGAAAAATCTGCAACTACAAAAAAATAAGATTTTATTAACACCAAATGTTTTACATATAAAAAAGGAAAAAAATAGAATTAAGTTTTGAAACCAATACAATTTAACATGTTAAGATGTAAAGAAATAGAGCTTCATACTAAATTTAAAAGTTAGAACATGTCTGCAGGTTTTCCTGAATAATTATCTTCATACTTTATTCATGGTGCAAGCAAGCAGTACAAAAACCTAACAAAAAAAGTTTCAACTTAGCTGTATGTGAGTAAAATACCAAATAGGAAACCCTATCCAGTGTGTCAACCTGTGCACAGAATGCAAATGCAGAATGTGCAGCACTTTTTCCTAAAATAAAAACTTTTGCAGTCTGATTTTTTCCATAAATACAGCAGAAGTTAGGCTGTAATTAGCGACTATTTTTATCCCACCTGGATAGTGGAGAAGCAAGTTTAGTGCTGGTTGCAAGGATGAGCCAGGCCTGGCCCACTTAACTTTGCAGCTTTCAGTAGAGTTAGGACACCCACTGATTCTTCTAAACCATCATGAGCTGCTCTATCTCGTAGTGTGAGTTAAAGATCAACTGCCTCATTTAACTGGAACTGTTATAAAGTGGAACGACCAATCTACTTTAGCCAAGAGAACCACGTTGGACGGGGATACAGCTTTCAAGGGAAGAAAATGATGATTCAAAGTATCTGATAAATTGAATTTTAAGGCCAAAAGATTTCTGACTTTAATGACCTGCAGCTTTTTTTGAGATGTTCTTGCCTAGAAATATTTTAGGAAAGGAGATGTGGCTTCTCTTGATGAGGTTTTGTGTAGGAAGCCAAGCAGACCTCCCAGTTAGGTTAGAAATTAAAACAGGTTAAATCCTTCACTGCCTCTCTCAGCTCAATTTATGGCCACACCGGTTATTTCCCTGCTTTCCTCCATTACATCCCATCTGTAACAAACCAACCGAAATGCAAAGTGAGGAAAGTGCTTGAAGATGTTTTTTTGACCAACACACAGAACTTTGAGTAATCTTCTTGAAACCACCCCACAATCAGAAAGGCTATTTTATTTTCTTTAATGGAGCTGAACAACTTCAGACAGCTTAATTTTAGCTTGTTTAGAGTTCATCACCCCCACCCTGCAAACCACCGCTCAGCAGATGGGTGCTAAGATGAGTTGCTGCGGTTCTCCCTTATCTCCAGAGACAGCTGCACATCTGAAAGCTCTACCCACTCTCAGAAGCTTCCAAACCAAAGTAGGACTATGTTTCAGAGAGACTAGGAGGAGACACGAAAGGAATAGAGTAGAACCAGAGCGGTTCTCTATTAGCTTTGATCTACGGCCCACTTTTCTTTGGTTTGAGGTAATGAGTTCATGGGCTGCATGCAGAGGAGGATGGGTGCTAACTCACATCTGCACTTCTCACTACTTTCAAATAAACATGATCAAAATAAAAATACACAAGAAGACAAGGGCGAGACAAAAGAGTAAAATAGTCCAGATTATACTGAATGGACACTAAATTAGAGATGAAAGAGTGTGTGTAGAGGTTGTTCGGTGGAAAGATGGTTACCTCTCCCGTTTCACAATGGACACCTATTTGTTCCAATAGGGACTGATCATTCGGTGAGGAGTCTGGAAGTTCTCTCCAGGTTCACCAGTTTCCTCTTACCAACAAAACATACACATCATATGCTGTTCGGTGATTTTAAAATGACTTCTAAGACTTAATAATGTGTGTCTATTTGGCCTTGCAACACAATGGTGACTTATCTTGTGTGTACCATACATCTCGCTTACTAACAATCGATTTCCCGCATCCTTGTGCCTGTGTGGGGGACGAAGTAAATTAGACAATAGACAGGTGTGTGTGCTATAATAACTCATCGTAGAGTAATATTTATTCAGAGGTGCCAAATGTCAGTACCTAAAATCCACCACTTTGTTAATCTCTCCACACTGTAACCTCACTCGTCCACTTGGGTTCCTCTCATTTGCACACATACACCGCCTTAATGCAGCTAATCCTCATTCCCCCCCTGTACAGTGCATTTCTCCACCCTTTCCTTCACCTGCCCCTTGCTATCACTACATATCACAATGTTATCTGCAAATGTCAGAGTCAATGGAGATCCCTGTCTAAACTCATCTGTCGACTTGTGCATCACCATGGCAACGAGAACGGACACATTGCAGATCCATGATACAGTCCCACCTTCACTCTGAACTCCTCAGTCACACCTACAGCACACCAATCAGTGTCTTACATTTGTCATAGATGTCCTGTACAGCTTTTCTCTGCCACTTCAGACTTCACCATTCAATACCACAATTCCTTTCTGGGCACCCATTCAAAAACTTTTTTCCAATTTTACAAAGACACATACAGCCCCTTCTAGCCTTTCCTGTACTTCTTTAAAAGTGTAAAGTACATTTCATCAATTTGATTTATGTAGGTTTTTTTTGCTCCAAATGACTTTCATCAAAAGCTTTTTTTTAAAAAAAAATGTTTAAATAAAATATACAAAACTGGGGAAAGAGGCCGGCCATTTTTTCTGCCAGCCAACCGATGCGGATTAAAAAACTAGGAGAACCAATAAGAACTTGACATATCCAAAGGTTTTCGTAGAGGAGAGTTAAAATGTCTTCTTCTTCACCTCTAAAAGTACCAGTGTGTGACAACACTTTAGACTTTAAACACAACCTTTGAAAACCTACTGAACCCAAGAGGTGACATGGATCCCCCTCAAAATATAATCACCTCTTCATCTTCCCATTGTGGAAATATCCTAGAAATTTTATGAAAATCCACCCAGAACTTTTACAGTTATCTGTAACACACACACATGCACGCACGCACACATTACATAGCCTCTTTTGCAGAAGCAACAAGCCCAATTAGGCTAAAAAACACGGTTACAGTTCATGCACATGTGCATGAAGAGAACAGAAAAATAAGCCTCCTAACTGCACCGGGAGCTGGCGTGCCTTCCAGGTATGTCTGACATTTAATCTGCTGTGGCCTTCCCTGTTTTTACAAGATTTCTCATATTTACAAACCCGAAAGCCCACGAGGCGAGCTAAGCATCCCAGTAATTAAAACATACTGGGAGGTCTACCACTGGAACGTGTGAGAGTTTCTCCCATGTTTCAGTGGACGGCCACTCTGCTTCCTCATTGCTGCTAGATGAGACCGAGTCCTATTGGTTTAGACCTGGAGGTCATCGATGAGGAGGAGTGTTGAGAGTGGAGCGGTTCACACCACGTTAGTGTGGGGTGGGTACCGTGGGAAGTAAAGAACAGGGACGACACCACATGTAGCGCGTTCATAAATCAATGCGGGATGAGTCAGTGAGAGTGGCCGGCGGTGAACTCCTAGATTACTGTCAACATGTTTACCAAGACTAACATTAAAAAAATGTTTGAAACAAATTTAGAAGCGGTCAAGGATCAAAATATCATTCATTTCTATTAAAAAGATTAAAACGACCTGAAAAAGGATTTAAAAAAAACTTTCTAGAAGAAAATTCTTTAACATACAAACCAGAAACACTAATTCATCTTCAATTTTCAACACTTCAACCACAAAGAACACCTGTTGTTTTGAAGGGATCTTCTTTTAGCCGAGACTTACCTGAACAGGTGTCAGCTGGGCTCTCGGATCAAACACACATAACATCTTGTCCTGGAGGAAAAAAAAAACAGAAAAAGGAAACTTTTACAAAAAAGATCGACAACATTATCATTGATCTTTGAAGAATGACACGAAAGCTTGCTTTTATTGTAATTTATCTATCGCGGTAGAAGTTCAACATAAATGTAGATTATTATGTATTATTTTTAGGTCAAAGAGCAGGTCGGGTCAAAGATTTCCAACAAAAATATTAAACATACACACTGAAAACATTAACAGACCCCCACTCAACATCAATATATTTCAAACACAAGACAGCACATTTCCTTTAAATTTTTCCAATTTATCAGCGAGATCTCACTGATTCAAACGCAGACTAGTGACCTTGTGGCGGCCCAGCGCACCCCGACCCCAGCCAGCCCAAACACACATCGGCATCAATCAGAGAAGCCAATCAGAGAAGCTGCTGTGTGATTGAAAGGAAATGGGCTTTAATGGAATCAGGCTGTGCACGACGTTTGTGTCTGCAGTCAAGTCACTCAATACAACTGTGACGGTGATCAGAGGAACAGCCCGGCTCACGGAGCTAATAACGGATGATTGGTTTAAGTACCAAAGGCTTAATAATATCAACAAAAATATATACAGTGGTGATCAAATGTATAGGTAAAAAATAATATTAATGTGCATAAAAAACAAAAAAAGATGAAAAAAAATCCAAAAAGGATCAAATTACAGAGACATTCAAATAATATGTAAAAAAAATATGATAATTATTTACACTTTGAAAAATATTAAAAGTGCAAAAGTAAAGACTTTTTTAACCACAAGGGTTAACTGTAAAACCTTTTGGTGACCAAGACTCTGTTAATCCTTGTTTGTGGCATTTTCCACATTCTTTCTTACAAAAGTGTTCCAGTCTGAGATTTCTGGACTGTCTGTTACGCACTGCGTTTTTAAGGCTTATCCTTCTTCTTTTGGCATTTCCCTTCAGGGGTGTCCACAGCAAGTCAGTTTCTTCCATCTAACCCAGGCATGGGCAAACTACGGCCCGCGGGCCACATGTGGCCCATTAAACGTTTTAATCCGGCCTGCCGAACTTGAAAAAAATAAATAAATAAACCTTGTTAGTGTTTTATTTCTCCTGGAATTCTGACGTTTCCTCATTAGATGGCACACTGTATAATATGGAAAGCCATCGGGGTCAATACACAAATATAAAAAAGCGTGTTAGATGTTAAAACAAGCAAAATGTTACATTGAGGCTTAGATTTCAAACCTTCTTCTGCTTCTTCTCCTTTCGGCATTTCCCTTCAGGGGTCGCCACAGCAAGTCAGTTTCTTCCATCTAACCCTATCTGCTGCATCCTCTTCAGTCACGCCAACTATCTTCATGTCTTCCTTCACTGTATCCATGAACCTCCTCTTTGGTCTTCCTCTAGGCCTCTTTCCTGGTGGTTCCAAATCCAGCATCCTTCTTCCGATGTACTCTCTCTCTCTCCTCTGTACATGTCCAAACCATCTCAGTCTGGGCTCCCGGACTTTATCTCCAAAACCTCTAACATGTGCTGTTCCTCTGATATACTCATTTCTGATCCTGTCCATCCTGGTCACTCCCAGAGAGATCCTCAGCATCTTCATCTCTGCTACCTCAATCTCTGCTTCCTGTCTTTTCCTCAGTGGCACTGTCTCTAGACCAAACAGCATGGCGGGTCTCACCACGGTTTTGTACACTTTTCCTTTCATTTTAGCTGAAACTCTTCTGTCACACATCACACCTGATACTTTTCTCCACCCGTTCCAGCCTGCTTGAACACGCTTCTTCACCTCTTTTCCACACTCTCCATTGCTCTGGACTGTTGATCCCAAGTACTTAAAATCTTCCACCTTGTTTATCTCTTCTCCCTGTAACCTCACTTTTCCATTTGGATCCCTCTCATTCACACACATGTACTCTGTCTTACTCTGACTAATCTTCATTCCTCTTCTTTCTAGTGCAAACCTCCACCTCTCCAGCTTTTCCTCCACCTCTTCCCTCCTCTCACTACAGATCACAATGTCATCTGCAAACATCATTGTCCATGGAGATTCCTGTCTGACCTCGTCTGTCAGCCTGTCCATCACCATAGCAAACAGCAAAGGACTCAGAGCAGATCCTTGGTGCAGTCCCACCCCCACACTGAACTCCTCTGTCTCACCTACAGCACACCTCACCACTGTCTTACAGCCCTCATACATGTCCTTCACCGCTCTAACATACTTCTCCGTCACACCAGACTTCCTCATACAATACCATAGTTCTTCTTTCTCTAGATCTACGAAGACACAGTGCAGCTCCCTCTGACCTTCCCTGTACTTCTCTATCAGCATCCTCAAGGCAAATACTGCATCTGTAGTGCTCTTTTTAGGCATAAAACCATACTGCTGCTCACAAATTCTTACTTCAGACCTTAGCCTAGCTTCGACAACTTTTTCCCATAACTTCATCGTATGACTGATCAGTTTAATTCCTCTGTAGTTACCACAACTCTGCACATCTCCCTTGTTCTTAAAAACAGGAACTAGCACACTTCTTCTCCATTCATCAGGCATCTTCTCACTTTCTAATATCCTGTTAAACAGCCCAGTCAGAAACTCTACTGCCACCTCACCTAAACACTTCCATACTTCTATAGGGATTCCGTCAGGGCCGAGAGCCTTTCCACTCTTCATCCTCTTCAGTGCCCTCTTTATTTCTACCTTACTGATTCTAGCCACTTTCCGGTCCACTTTGGTCACGTCTTCTACTCTTTGTTCTCTTTCATTTTCTTCATTCATCAACTCTTCAAAGTACTCTTTCCATCTTCCCATCACATTACTGGTATCTGTCAAGAGACACCCATTCCGGTCTTTAATCACCCTAACTTGCTGCACATCCTTCCCATCCTTGTCTCTCTGTCTTGCCAACCTGTATAGGTCCATCTCTCCCTCCTTGCTGTTCAGCTTAGCATACAAGTCGTCGAAGGTGCTTGTTTTGCCTTTGCCACCTCTACTTTAACCTTATGCTGTATCTCCCTGTACTCTTGCCTACTCTCCTCAGTCCTCTCAGTGTCCCACTTCTTCTTAGCCAGCCTCTTTCTTTTGATACAATCCTGCACCTCCTCATTCCACCACCAAGTCTCTTTATCTATCTTCCTTCCAGATGACACACCAAGTACTCTCTTGCCTGTCTCCCTGATCACATTAGCTGTAGTTGTCCAGTCATCTGGAAGCTTCTCCTGCCCACCAAGAGCCTGTCTCAACTCATTTATAAAGTTCAAGCAGCACTCTTCCTTTTTCAGTTTCCACCATTTAGTCTTCTGCACTCCCGTCATCTTCTTAGTTTTCCTCACTGCTATGGTCATCTTACACACGACCATCCTGTGCTGTTTGGCTACACTGTCTCCTGCTACAACTTTGCAGTCACTGATCTCTTTCAGATTACACCGCCTACACAAAATGTAATCTACCTGTGTACTCCTTCCTCCACTCTTGTAAGTCACCCTGTGTTCCAGCCTTTTCTTGAAGAAAGTATTCACTACAGCCAATTCCATTCTTTTCGCAAAGTCGATCACCATCTGACCTTCTGCATTCCTGTTCTGGATACCAAACCTACCCATCACCTCCTCATCATCTCTGTTTCCTGCACCAATGTGGCCATTGAAGTCTGCTCCAATAATAACTCTCTCACTTCTAGGGATGCTCTGGATTTTAGGGATGCTTAGATTTCAAACCTAGGGCTGCTATATGCATGTTTTTAGCGCTATTGCACTAGATTTTAGACTGAGCACCACTATATTTGAAATTTAACGCTCTTGATAGGACATTTAACAAGCTTTATTAAAATCTAGCACGCCATTCTATCAGTCTAATCTAGCGGGTACCAAAGTATGTCTTACATCTGTTCCTATTCTGGCCCTCTGGTTAAATGTTAGAACTCAATGTGGCCCGCAAACCAAAAAGTTTGCCCACCCCTAATCTAACCCCATCTGCTGCGTCCTCTTTGGTCATGCCAACTATCTTCATGTCTTCCTCACTATATCCATTAACCTCCTCTTTGGTCTTCCTCAAGGCCTCTTTCCTGGTGGTTCCAAACCCAGCATCCTTCTGCCGATGTACGCTCTCTCTCTTCTGCACATGTCCAAACCGTGGACATGTGCACAGTTTTGTACAGACTTTAAAGGCTTATCCATAGGTTTTTAATTTGTTGAAATCATGAGATGGCAAAATCTTAATTTACGCCAGACACTGCACGTTTTACCGAGAATCAGGAGTCAGTGTGTGACATAGTGCAGCATAGTTATAAATAAAACTACTTTAATATTTAACAATCCTAAACATCATATAGCTGATAGATGTGCCACACATTCATCTTAACTTTTATTTTACCCCATTCCGTTCACAAAGAAGCCATGTATTTGCTATTTTTGACTTGAATAGCAAACATAGGTTTCCACTCATTTGCTTCTCTTTGTGCTCATTTCTTTTTCCTGTGTGAGTCGAGCCCACCCACAGATCTGATGCCCCACAGCTTTGCCTGTAGGCCTTTGTGACCTGAAACTAAGCCGAAGGCTCAAAGAGTCCTGCTGGAGAAACACAAACTAACAAATAAATAAACCTATCCTCCTCGTGATCTTTTAGGTGAGAGCTCTACCTCAGACTGCATGAGGTTTGGTTAGATCCTACTAAGTTGTAGATTTTTTGGTGGACACCAAAAAACATCGAACCAAGTTACTTCCCGCTGCATGAAATGTGATAAGAAAGACATTCTAGCACTCCATCATAGCGATTCCTTATGAGTACTGGAAAAGCATTAAGATCTGCCTTGGTCTCATCTGGTTTCTTCCAGGTTTGTTTCTCTGACCAATGGAAATACTTATTTCTGAAACCAGGAAGTTATTTCCACTCATACAAAAATTATTAGCTGACATTTTTAGTGCCTCATGTTGTCCGCAATTTATCATTATTTTATTATTATCTTCAGCTCATCGAATTATAAGCCTGAGTCCAATTTAAGGAAAATTAAAAAATAAATTAACAAAAATATTCCTCATCATCTTTCCATATGATTCTGATTGGTCTAACCCGCGACCAATCTGGATGATTACATTCTGGTTGCCAAAACTGGTCATTTGTTCTTTAAAACAAACATCACACATGTTGATTTTCTTCTCATCCATCTTCCTGATGTGTGTTGTCTCATCCCAAGTGTTGCCGTGCAAACAGCACACGAGGGAGGAAACTATCTGGCTGGGCAAACACACAAATGAGGGGCTATTCCCATACAGTGTGTACGCTGAGACTCGCACACACTCGGACAAGCAAACACGCTCAGACAATAACGTGTATGAAAACACACTTGGACTAAACTCATAAATGTGCAGATGGGAGCGGCGCAGTAACCGTGTGTGCGTTTGTGTTTGTGTATGTGCTGAGACAGCAGCTGTTTAACCAGAGGGGTGGAGCTTCATTTTCAAGCTGTTCTTAATTAGTTTTTAGCAACACAACTTTCACATGTGCGTAAACCTGCACAGACGCTGGGAATCTTCACCCAGGGGTGCTCGCTGAGCTCTTCAAACACACAGCGCTACCAGATCACTGTTCTCAGTCTCCCATGGTTACAGAGATGAAAGTCTGAAGGATCCTCAGCAAGTTAGCAATGCACCATGGGAATTCCAGCAGGCTGAAGAACTTGATTGTAATGTAACCTTTCAAAACGGACCTTGAAGCACAAATCTAACTACACCTCATTTCTGTGCCGAGGCCGTCCACTTCTGTTTGAGCTACCCAGGGATTTTACAGTCTTTTTACTGAATGCTGCCTTTCTTTTACCCCGTGTCGTAAATATCTTTCTCTCCAGGTCCAAATGAGGCCTGTCATGATTTCTGCTCCTTAAAGAGGTGGTCTCCCCTTCATCTTCTCCACCACCCCCAACCCAAGCCGGGTGCCCCAATGTTTACCCTGAGAGAGAGCCGCGGATTGAACCCACATGTTAGCAGGCTCTATTTGCTTTAATAACTCAGATTGGATGGATTGAATGGGACCTTTTTTCAGTTAAATGACACCAGAGGCCAAAACAGGACTGGACCCCCAATTTGCCCCCCTCAACACAGACTTTCTTCTTGTCTTGTTCTTTCATGCCAGGTTGAACCTAATAGTAGTGCTGGTAGCTTTGATTGAAACAATTATCCCATCACAATTTTGACAAAGCTTGTGATTGGTGGGATAATTTGTAACTTGTCACAAAATTCTAAACGAGGGAAACTGGGCCAATAATAATCCCAATTAGGAGGGTACAGGTGGGACGTATTTTGTGCCAAAGGTAATTTTGTTCGTGGCAGCAGAAAGCATCTCAAGCTTTGTTTTAAGCATTTATCAGGAGGTCTTTGTCTCATTTTTCCATCAATAAACAGCAGGTTTTAGATTTAAAAAAAAAAAAAAAAAAAAAAAATGCAGCAGCATAATGAACGCTGTAACCTCCATAATTCAAACGCCCCTGGCTTTCCTTATAATGAAACTTATAAATCATTTTTTTCTCTGCTCCTTCTCCTGCCTTCCTGCTTTCCTTATGCTTAAAATAACACCCTGATGGAAAACCCTTTGCCACGACAACTATTTTTCTATTTCTTTCTTCCTCTGGAGCAATTAATTATGTTTGTTTTATATCTACGTCATGACTTTAGAGGGCCCGTGTAGGGATGCTGGCGAAACAGCAGGTATAGCTGAAGCAAATTTACTGCTCCAACAGATTAAATCTTCACACGCACACTCTTGCACTTTTTAATGCCTTAATTGCTGAGAGTTGCAACAATTCCCAAAGTGATGAGGGAAAAACTCCTCAGGACTCGTATGGATGGATGTGTTTGGCGTAACCACGACAATACCCAAACCGGCAATTACATCTTTATATCCAAATTAGTTTCCAAGTTTATCCTTTTTATTCCCCTGAAAACTGTTTTACTAATTGTGATCTAGTATGTAATAAGGTTCACACGGTTAGTTTTAAGAGCGATTCCCTTGTTGATCCTAAATGAACTTCATATGAACTATTCATAGTGTGATGCTTTGTCGACACCTAGAGGTCGAAATTGTAGTTGCAGAAATCTGTCCTATTTCACCACTGATGTTGGTGTCTGGCAGTGGTGGAACGCAACGAAGTAAATGTACTTCGTTACTGTACTTAAGTAAAAGAATTGTGTATCTGTACTTTACTTAAGTAAAATTTGAGACCTGTACTTTTACTTTTACTTCACTACATTTTTTGAGCAAATATCTGTACTTTTACTCTGCTACTTTTTAAAAGTGTGTTTTACATTTTTCGTTACATTTTCGTTCAGGAATTTGAAAAATACACAGTTTTTTTAGCGCATCTTCAGAATCAGAACGCTTTTATTGCCATGTCAATGAGAATATCAGAGACTAGGAACTTGCTTTGATACAGGTGTGTATCTTGAAGCCGCATTGCCAAAATCAAAAGGACAATTGATCGGGAGAAGAAGTAATGAATTGAGGACCAATCAGAATCGAGAGTAAACATTTTCCGCATTCATTCAGCGCCAAAAAACTAACATCAAATATAACATAAATTAAAAAGAGTCAGAAGATTGTTGTTCGTTGTGTTTACCTCTAAATAAAAAGTTGAGCCATCCTTACACAGAGCAGGGGCGAATCTAGGATTTTCAAAAAATGGGGGAGAGGGGGGCGTGAGGTCATTGACAAAGCCAATATAGGGTGACTGCCCCCCGCCCCCCAAAAAAAAAATTTGAAAAATTAAGTGTCATTTTCCTGCATTTAGGTGGCCCATTTGCTAGCCCTGCAAGGGGATAGCTTGACTTTTCCCCTTTCCTTTCTTCTTTTTTTTTGGACCAAAAGAGGTGGGAGAGGGGGGGTCACGCCCCTGCAGACAATTTATTTGTGGCCCTACAGCACAAAAAATAACATTTGAATTATGATCGAATACTTTTAATTTTTACTTAAAAGCAAAATTTACACCAATTACTTTTGTACTTTTACTTAAGTAGATTTTTTTTATTGGTACTTTTACGTTGACTTAAGTATTTTTTTTTTTGCCAAATTATCTGTACTTTTATTTAAGAACAAAAAGTGAGTACTTCATCCACCACTGGTGACTGGTGTGAGGCATTGGTGTGGACTTAAAATGTTTCGTTTTGCCTTTTGAATCGCTTATCCCCAGTGGTGTGACGAGGGGTGTCCGAGCACCCCGAACAGGTCGCCAGTCTGCTCCATGGCCTCTGACACGGACAACCACACACGCACGCACGCACGCACGCACGCACGCACACACACACACACACACACACACTCCTAGGGGTAATTTCATAGTGTCCAATAAACGTAACATGCAATTTTTTGGAGAGTGGGAGGAATACTGCTAATGACCACTCCAAACAAAGCCCATCCTTAGCAGTAGTTTCTAAGCAAATATTCTACAACGAAGGCCTGATTCAGACGGTTCCCTCTTGGCAGTTGTTCAAGAGATGTGTCTGCTGCTAGAACTCTGTGTGGCATTGCCTAGTTCTTCAACCTGAGCTGTTGTTAACCTGCCATTTCTGAGGCTGGTAACTCGAATGAACTCAATCTCCATAGCAAAGGTGACTCTTAGTCTTCCTTTCCTGGAGCGATCCTGATGAGAACCACTTTCTTTGTAGCAGTTGATGGTTTTTGTGACGCAATTGGGAAAAATTTCAAAGTTTACCCGATTTCTATTGGGCTGACTGATCTTCATTTCTTAAAGTAATGACGAACACTCATTCCTCTTTACTTAGCTGCTTCTTTCTTGCCATAAAACAAATTCTAAGAGTCTATTCAGTAGGACTTTCGGCTGTGTATCCACCTGACTTATGCACAACCCAAGTGAAGAGTGTGTAAGGCTATAATCAAAGCAAAAGGTGGCTACGTTGAAGAATCTAGAATATAAATCACAAATTTTCCCTGTGTGGGATCAATAAAGTATATTCTGATTCTGATATAAAACATTATTATATAAAACATGCTTTTTTGTTAGAATTATGATTTCACATGTGCTAATTCATTGTTTTGATGTTTTCACTGTGAATCAACCATTTTCATTGTCATTAAAATAAAAGAAACTTTGTGTGTCCAAACTTTTGGTCTGTATAGTACATGAGGTGAAGATGAGGTTTCCTAACCTTGCAGGAGGATGCCAACAGGCTGCCGTCGTGTTTCCAGCTCAGACTTTGTAGCAGGTCGCTGTGTTCTTCCAAAGCTGCAGACAAACAATCAGTTAAAAAGATGGCACTTACAACACAAAGATCACAGTGGACCAATCTTAAAACTGAAAGATTTAGTGTGACAACACACAGAATGAACACAGAATGACTGTACGTACACAGACAAGACAAAAAGGCACATTGATCCTGAGTGGTTATGAAAGGGAAGAAATGAAGCCAAAAACATTAAGCACAAATAACTCAGAAAATAAAAAAATATGGAAAACAAACACCAGAAAAAGTGTTTCAATTTCAGCATATGTGAGGAATTATGAGCACAGTCAGCACAGTTTGTGTGCATAAATCAGGAGGATGATTCTGCTTACACAGTGAATAAAAGAAACCCAAACACTCTCAGACATTTATACTTTTAGTCCTTGTTCTTCAGCCACAAATGGGTGTGATGAAAAGAGGTGGTGGGAGGGAGCAGCTCATGAGCAGCAGCCAGGCTAGCTGTAATGGGATAGTTGAGGGGGTGTTGTGTGTTTGTGGAGGGGAGGTGACAGGGTAAAAGGCCAAAGGATAGTGACTATAAATCCTGAGGCCAAACTTTTAAAGACTGGGATCAAGACTACAAATGAAAAGATTACCTGTGCTGCTCCCACAGGGCTGTAAAACGTAGGCAGCGTCAGTCAGACAACAAACATAATGTGTGTGTTACACAAAGAAACAACAGAAATACAAGAGTAAAACTAAAATGTTAACAAACAGTCGAGACAAAGTGTGCGACGTGGATGACGTTTGTGTTTTGACTTTTCAGTAGTCGGCAACCCCGCGGTTCTAAGCTTCAGGCTCTGGTTCCACCTTAAAGCTTTTATTAATTTGTCTTTCAAAATTAAAATCCACTTTATTTCGTAAACTGAAACCGTTGCAAAGTGTGGGACACAACGAAAATCACAAAGCATAAAAATAGAGGTATTCGAGGTGTACCCTGCCTCTCGCCTGAAATCAGCCAGGATAGGCTCCAGCAGTTCCCGCGCTTCAGAAGACAAAATAAAAAGTTTTTAGAATGTTTGGATTTACCAAAGCCGAGGTGTCCTTGAAAGCATCACGGCTGTGTGTGAAGCTGCGGCTGTCAGTAAGTTCAACGGTGCGTTTCACGATTAGATAATATCAGCTCACTGTAAAAGGTTTGGGGCTGATGTTTTTTTTCCATATAGGTTGCCAACTCCTGAACTCCGTCTTGTGTGTGCATGTGTGTTTTCCAATGTCGCCACCTGCAAGCGGTGCATCCTGCCGGTTTGTGTCCCAAACCAGAATGGACTTAGTGGTGCCGACGGCCAGCAAAGCAGAAGAAGTGGGGTGAAAGTTCACCAATTCCAGCCTGCCCCCTGCTGGCTGCAGCGCCAGTTCCGGACCACCAGGCTGCTCCTGATCGAGTTCACACACTCGCCACAACTTCACCTGCACACAGGGATGAGAAAACATTAAGCTTTTCAAACTCTAAATGTTCTTTTCCTTTCACAGGAAATGGTTTTCCTCCTTCACGTGTGTTTAGAATCATTCTACTCAGCTTTTCCAAGTGTTTTTTTTTTTTAAGACAAACAAGGTTGTTCACCCACAACTACGCACAAAGCAGAAAGTCATGAACTGTAAAAGTTTCTGTGAAAACCACACAAATAATCTGGATGTTTGGATCTGATTTGTATGAGCTGCTGACGAATCAGTTTGGCTAAGATGAAAAAACACACTAAATTAAAGTTGTTACAAAGTTTGTCTTTACTTCGACCAACAACCACCTGGAGTAAAAATAGATTTTTTTTTTTCAGGTTAAGATGAAGTTTAAAAGTGCTTTATGGGTTTTTAGCGCTACAAAAAATGAGTGCGTATTTAACTGTGTGTTAGTGTGTCCGTGTATGCATACGTGGGCTTGCACATGTGTGTAGAAGAGCCTAACTGCTACAGAAGAAGAGAAAATTAGTCAGTCACCTTCAAGGCATGTAAAAAAAAGTCCAGTTTACAGGAAAAATACAGGAATACATACAGGAAAAATAACTTTAAAAAATTTCAAGCAAATGATTAAACAAAGAAAAGATAGTGAAATATTTTACGAAAGTACCGTTTCATCCGCAGAGCAGGTCACCAGAAGATTTTCATCAAAAGGAGAAAAATCCAGATCAGTCACCAGATCTAAACCAAAAAAAAAAAAGTAATCTTTATTAATCTTTTTTATAACAGATTTAAGAAACAGACTTAAGGATAAACTGTGGATAAATCAAGCACTAACGCCTCTCATCAGTGGCAAATATTAGCAGAGAGAAGTAGATGGATTTAATAACAGTTTGTTTTATGTCTCTTCTACCCACACACACACACCATGATAATGCCTCCACCTGTTTATATGTTGAGCTTTTCATTTTTTCTCTTTACAATTTTAACTCTCTGTTTTCTCTGCTTTTTGCAGATGATATGGTCCTGTTGGCTTCATCGGACCGTGATCTCCAGCTCTCACTGGATCAATTGGCTGCTTCTAATTTCGAGACCATGGTCCTCGCCCAGAAAAGGATGGAATGCCCCCTTGCAGGTCAGGGACAATGTCCTGCCATAGTGGAGGAGTTTAAGTATCTCGGGGTCTTGTTCACGAGTGGGGAAAGGATGGAGCGGGAGATCGACAGGCGGATCGGTGCGGCGTCAGCAATAACTAGGACGCTGCATCGGTCCGTCGTGGTAAAGAGAGAGGTGAGCCGAAAAGCAAAGCTCTCGATTTACAAATTGATCTACGTTCCTACCCTCACCTATGGTCACCAGCTGTGGGTGGTGGCCGAAAGAATGAGATCGCAGATACAAGCGGCCAAAATAAGCTTCCACCGCAGGGTGGCTGGGCTCTCACTCAGAGATTGGGTAAAGAGCTCTGCCATCACGGAGGAGCTCGACGTCGAGCCGCTCCTCCTCCAGGTCGAGTGGAGCCAGATGGAGTGGTTTCAGGCATCTGGTCAGGATGCACCCGAGCGCTTCGCTGGTGAGGTGTTTCGGGCACGTCCCACCGGGATGTGACCAAGAGGCAGACCCCGGACCCACTGGAGAGACTAAGACGCACAGCTGGCCGGGGGGAATGACTCAGGATCTTTCTGGGTGAGCTGGAGGATGCAGCCGGGGTGAGAGAAGCCTGGGCTTCCCGTCTGAGGCTGTTGCCCCCGCAACCCTGCCCCGGATGAGCGGAAGACGACGGAACAGAACCTTAAATTTTTTCCGTGTAAATAATTTCAAGTATATTAGAAATTTTTTCCCACAAAAAAGTTAAACAAAAGTCTACCGGAGTGGCAAGAGATCTGGGTGACCGTCCACTGGCCACTTGGATTTGGTTTGATCGAAGTCAGTCCCACCATTCCTCCACCTACAAATTGAGAAAAAAAAAAAACAAAGTCCACTAATTTATTCACACAGGCGATCACCGTTTGTGTGTGTGTGTGTGTGTGTGTGTGTCCATACCAGCCTGCTCCATGTTGAAAGCCACCAGCTTGCAGTTTGCTTTGATGTGGTTCCCTTGGCAGGAAAAGGAACCGGCACGGACATTGTTGATCCATTCCTGGATTGCAAAAGTGAAATTAATAAGGAAAAGAAAACACAACTACGCAGCCACACTGGGGAAGTGCGAAAACACAATTTTCTTGAACAAGTACAAAAATCGGAAAGAGAACTGTGAATAAACAGGAAGGAGCCAGCAGGGTGACTGAGCTCAAGCATTATTTCAAATGTGTAGATGAGCAAAGTGCTGAGGAAGTGGAAGGCTTCTTGCTATGCACGCTGTAAACTCCTAAGGCCTCTTGCATAACATTTATAAGGAAATCGCAGCATGAAAACAACTTTTTTTTGTGCAATCTGCTCCAAAACCTACCGCAGAGCTGCAGCTCAAAAAAAAAAATCCAACAGTAACTGACTTTATACCTTTTTATTTTCCAAACACCTCATTTGACTTTACTCGTAAAAACAAAATCAATGCCTTACCTCTTGCAACCCTGCTTACAATCTCACATGTTACACATGGATCTATAAGCATGACAGATCAAAACAGATCAATTCCACTAGCAGTAGCTTACTGCAAGTATTAATAAAATAACATGTAAATAACTCATTTATATGGTCACCAGCTGTGGGTGGTAATCGAAAGAACGAGATTGCATATACAAGGGGGCAAAATATGAGCTTCCTCCACAGGGTAGCAGGGCTCTCACTCAGCAATAGAGTGAAGAACTCTGCCATTAGGAAGGAGCTCAGAGTGGAGCCGTTACTTCTCTGGGTCGAGAGAAGCCAAATGAGGTGGTTCGGGCATCTGATTAGGATGCTGTGTTTTGGGCACATCCCACCGGGAGGAGACTCAGAGGTAGAACACAAACCCGCTGGAGAAACTACAGTATGTCTTACAGCTGGACAGAGAACTCCTTGAGATCCTCCCAGGTGAGCTGAAGGATGCAGTTGTATTTGAGAGAAGCCAAAAGTGGTCCAAGAGGTTCAGTGTTTAGCATATTTGTAATGTTTGATTGTTTTACCATGTTTAAGTCACATTAAATCAATTCAACAATCTTCAAAGGTCTATAGAACAACCTACAAGTTTGGTTTGAGTGTCTTAAGAGCAGAAAAACAAATCAGCTTCAGACCTGAAAGTATCAGAAGTATTCTCTATTCAGAAGTCATAATATTGTAATCACACAAAAATTAGAAATGTGTCCACATCTTTGCAAAATAATCACTTGTACAAATTTTAGGTCCACATAAAGAGAAACATAACCAGTGTTTATTCATTTTTTCAGTGATCTTTATCTCCACGGATTGTCATTTTTCACCTTTGTGTTTGAAATGACAACACATGACTAGGAAGAAGTTGATCTCATAAAGAGCTGGTTTAACATTCAGGGAAGCAAAGCAAAGCACCACCTGCTGTCTGCAGAGATTGGAGATCCCTCCTCAGTTTCTGCAGGCAATCAAATCATTTATCTCTGCAAAGCATTGGATTGCACAAAGTACAGGCTGGAAGTCTTTCTAACTAAAACCCTCATTCAATACGAAACAATTGCATAAAAAATTAAACAATCAAATCTGTTTGCAAGACCCTTTAGATCTGATCCAAACAAGTCCATGCTTGCAATGAATGTATGACAGCTATCACTGACAGGAACAGAGCCAGCCTTTATGTGTGGTATTTGCAATCTTGAGATTTTTTTCTATTTAGTTTAATAAAAAAAAAATCTTATTAATAGATCTTAAAGGTAGTAATCCAATCATTAAAATGCTAAAATGATATCAAATAAAATCATGAAGATGGGCGTTCTGCAACATCCTATTATGATTAGCATCTCTATGCAATCACGTGGCTTTTAGTTTCAATACTTAACTTGTAGTTTGTGTAGAAATCAGAAGGTAAATTCAGAATCTACCTGCTTTTGGATTGTATAAAAGCCTCCATATGAGGGAAGTTTAATACCTTCTACAGGAGAGCAGGCGTTTCCCAAACCTCAGCTAATCATCAATGCTAATGTTAGCAGCTTTATTTAGCTTTTTATTATTTTAGTCTGTTGCCGGTGGGTCACTTACGTCTTTCTTTGCAATTTTCGGAGTGGTATTCTTGAATTTGGAGGTCTTAAAACGATTCATGCTGCCTTCTCAGATTGACTTTCGTGCCTTCCGGGTGTGTGTGTATGTGTGTGTACAGAGGCTCCTACTTCAGCTGACAGTCCGATTTAACAGCGTCATGTGCGCTCGTTTTGTACTACCGTTCACATCGCAGTAGGCGGGGTGACTATACCCAATTCAAGATAGCTGATTCGCTTCTCTGACGTAACCTCCGTTAACGGCCAAGGACAAATCAAGCTTCCCCTCCGATGTCCCGTTGAATATAGTCAAGTCATTTCTCTGTCCCAAATTATTCACGCTCAAAATTAATAATAAAATAATGACCTAAAATTAATTTCATATCAGAACTTTTGAGGATTTTGTGTTTGATTTGGTTATTTGATATTTTATTATTTCACTCGCATTTTTTTTTATAATTAAAAACATCTTTAGATGTTAGCCAATGAGACTGCTGGAATATATTTAATGGAAAAAATGTAAAATATTTAAGCTTGAACACTATTTTAACAAACTTTTTAAAATGACTTTTTCTAAGGTCGTTTCCTCTTTAACATACTTTTTAGCATACTATTTAAACGTACCCTTTTAAACATACTTTTTCTTTATCATACGTTTTTAAACATATTTTTTTAAACATACTTTTTTTTAACATAGTTGTTTTTAATATACTTTGTTTTTAACATATTTTATATACTTTAAAATACTGTTATAATATACTTTTAATATACTTTTTATATACTTTTATATACTTTTTTTACATACAAAACTAACGCCTCTTCTGTTCTGAGCATGCGCAATGCGCGTTGAGTGCAGGAATGATGGCGTCCTCAGCAGTTCGCTGCTCCTCACGCTGGGTTACAGTCGTCGTGTCCTCTGGATGCCAGAGGGCTGTCAGTTGTGTGCGCTCCTCTAAACATAATGGAGTCCGACTGTTCTCCACACTGGGTGGAGAAAGGTTTTGTAAAGGAGGAAACTTAGGGTGTGGAGGAGCTGGAAAAGCGTTGACATTGAGAGGTCTGTCAGGTGAGCCTCATGCTAAGCTAAGCTAATCTTTGCTAACTTTTACTGTTATCCTCCATCAGGTAGAATAATAAAGCAAACATCAACCATGATCTGATTTAGGAAGATGAGCTTTATGACTGTGAGTTTAAACTTAGAATGAAATCAGAATAGATGTTCAGATGTGATGTAACCAGTCCTGCTTAGTTCTGTCAAGTAGCAATGCCGGTATGTGTGCAACCAGATAAACACATGAAGAAACATCAGATTTAGAACAAATGAGGGAAATCTAACTCATTTATCCTCTTTTTTTGTTTGTTTGGTCAGTTAACACAAAATAATTCATTTCCGATTAGATCTGAGCAGAAACAAAATATGTACTCATTATTTTGATACTTTGCTAATGACATGCTGTATCAAAATTCAAAACATATATTTTCTTGTCACACTTCGTGATCTGAGTCATCTCGTTTCCAAGCCTGGGTCCTGGAAAATGAAGCAAAGCAGCAATCAGACAGTGAAATCAACAAACTGGATATTGTAGGCATTAGAAAACAATCACAACTAGTCCAAACTGAGAAGGAATCAAATCAGGGAAGATGATCTTGTATAATATCCCAGCCATCTAGTTCCAGATGTTTCATTATATTATATCAGCATCTAGAGTCCATATCGTTACTTATACCAGTCTTTTTCAACCTTTTTCATGCCTATATACATTTTCCCATAGAAAAAAAAATATGAGGCACACCACCAACCAAAATTTAAAAAACATTTTCTATGTCTGCCGTTTGGTCTAGAGACAGTGGCACTGAGGAAAAGACAAGAAACAGAGATGGAAGTAGCAGAGATGAAGATGCTGAGGATCTCTCTTGGAGTGATCAGGATGGACAGGATCAGAGGAACAGCACATGTTAGAGGTTTTGGAGAAAAAGTCAGAGTGGCCAGACTGAGATGGTTTGTACATATGCAGAGGAGAGAGAGTAAATCGGCAGAAGGATGCTGGATTTGGAACCACCAGGAAAGAGGACTAGAGGAAGGCCAAAGAGGAGGTTCATGGATACAGTGAAGGAAGACATGAAGATAGTTGGTGTGACCAAAGAGGATGCAGCAGATAGTGTTAGATGGAAGAAACTGACTTGCTGTTGTGACCCCTGAAGGAAAAGGCTGAAAGAAGAAGAAATAACAATATGTTATAGTTGTATATGTTCACCATATTTTATATATTACGATATATACAACAATATATATTTAGTTACACAAAATGAACCTTTCAGTGGATTTACCCAGAATGCAAGAGAAACTTTTTCTCCTTTTTAATGTGTTGCAAAAAATGTGATTTCATTGCAGTTCTTTTGCTCTAAAACGCAACCTAAATTTTCTCATAATGTCTCAAAAACATGTAGAAAATACAATCTACTAGCAGTGGTAGTTTTTGGGAGGGATGGAGAGCAGCATGTAGCAAAAAAGCAGAAGAGTAGGTTGCTATGGTTACAGTTAACAACCTATGGCATGATGGCCCTGCCTGTCTCTAAATCAAATGACAAGATTTCATGCTAATTAATCCTTCTTTTTTTTTACACAAACATCCTAAGATCAACCAAAACCATCTTTGAGAGCTACTGGTAGATCATGATCACCGTATGAGGAGATATAGAATTATTTCCCATGGCACTCCTGGCGTTCTCTCATACACTGGTTGAAAAACGCTGCGTTGTATCATCCCAGCCACATGTTTCCAGAAGTTCTTGTATATTATACCAACTGCTGGTTCCAGATGTTATTAGAGATGTTGCAGCTCCCTTGTTCTTTATGTTTCTGTATCATATACCAACACCTGGTTCCAGATGTTCCTGCTTACAATCACAGCCATCTGATTCCAAATGTCCCAGTCACCTAGTTCCAGATGTTTCCTTACACTATCTCAGCTACTTTATTATGACGTTCAATGTATGCTTTCCCTTCCCGCATCTTTCGCCCCCTGCAGTTATGAGTTGAGTTGTGTCAGGGGCCTCTTATGGTTATCTTTTCTTTGGATCTGGCCCAATTTGGTAAATCTGGGCTGATATGGTTTTGGATATTTGGGGTCTACCTCTGTTCAGCCATATGAAGCCAGAATTAGTAACATATATGTTATTAATTCTGAAGAGTTATGTAAACACCAGAAATTTGCTAGCATGTTTTCTCAATTATTTCCTTTCTCACTTTGAACATTTAGGCCTGAAGTCACCGCATGCAGTCTACACCTTGTCATTTCACACAAGTGCCCCATCCAGCAGTAAGCAGGACTTCTATCAGGTTCTTGGGGTTCCCCGCACAGCAACCCAGAAAGAAATCAAGAAAGCCTACTACCAGGTTGGTTTCAGACCGCTATATGTAAAAAGTTTGTTGCAGTTATTTGTAACCTGAAAGCTTATTTGTTGTTTTTCAGATGGCAAAAAAATATCATCCTGATACAAACAAAGATGATCCACAAGCGAAGGAAAAGTTTGCTCAGCTGGCTGAAGCATATGAGGTTTGCTTTGGGGTTCTATTTCAGCTTGATAGACTCGCCGATCTGTAAAACTGCTCCTTCTTACTCCGATAGATCCTCAGTGATGAAGTGAAGAGGAAGCAGTATGACACATATGGCTCTGCGGGCTTCGATGGCGGTCAGGCAGGTGGTAGAGGAGGCCAGCAATATTGGACCGGTCAAACTGGCAATGTGGACCCTGAAGAGCTTTTCCGAAAAATCTTTGGAGAATTCTCAGGCGGCCGTGGCTTCGGAGACTTCAACGCCATATTTGATCAGCCACAGGAGGTGAGTAAGTTAACCGTACGTGTCTGTCGGGTCATCTGGTTGTTTTATCTGTTGGGTGAAACTCTGAGTCTTTCTGTTTTTGGGTGCAGTACTTCATGGAGCTGACGTTCACACAGGCAGCAAAGGGAGTCAACAAAGAAATAGCTGTTAATATAGAAACAAACTGCCAGCGCTGTGATGGCAGGGGCCATGAGCCAGGCACTAAGGTTCAGCACTGTCATCACTGCAACGGTTCCGGCATGGTAAGATCTCGAATTTATGACTAAAATTGTGGTGAATTATTTCCCTGAACATGTTTTCTTCTTTCTTCAGGAAACAGTAAACACAGGGCCATTTGTGATGCGCTCCACATGTCGTCGCTGCGGCGGCAAAGGCACGGTCATCTCCACCCCGTGTAACTCCTGCCGTGGGACTGGTCAGACCAAGCAGAGGAAAAATGTGATGGTTCCTGTGCCTGCAGGTCAGTCAAACTAAGAAGCCTGATCTGCATTCACATGTTCAGAAGACAAGCTTTACATTTAGTCAACATTGCAATTAATGAAAAACATCTTTTGAACCCCAGTTTATCACTTTATGAGGATTTTTTTACCTATTGCGGTTTTTTTTTTGGTAGGAGTGGAGGATGGTCAGACTGTCCGAATGCCTGTTGGAAAAAAGGAAATCTTTATCACGTTTCGGGTCAGTTTTTATTTTGTTTATCTTTTATTTGTTAACTAAACCAAATTAGACATAAACTTGACTCACATGAATTAGTTTAGCTGATTTTAAAACCCATCAAACAATCTTTTTTATCTAAAAATCAGACATTTTGGTATCTTTCCAGGTCCAGAAAAGCCCGGTTTTCAGACGGGACGGTGCTGATATCCACTCAGACGTTTACGTCTCTGTAGCCCAGGCTCTCTTGGGCGGCACAGCAAGAACACAAGGCCTTTACGAAATAGTCAATTTATCTGTAAGTAAAGATTAAATTAAAGCAGAGGGTTTTATTTATAACTGTTTAATAACTGATACATGTGCGGTGGTCAGATTCCAGCAGGAGTCCAGACAGACCAGAGGATTCGCTTGGCGGGGAAAGGTATAGCTCGGGTCAGTGGCTACGGCTTTGGAGATCACTACATCCATGTCAAAATAAAAATACCCAAGTAAGTAATAACAAAAAATAGACACTAAAAACTCCAAAACTTAGGAAATAAAACCATATTAAATACATTAAACAGCTGCTGTTTTAAATCAGTTCTTTTTACATCATCTTTCACAGCGTTGCAGTTTCACAGATTTTTTAGTGAACTTTTGCAGTTTTTAATAGCACATTGTGTTCTGTATGCTGATTGGCTGAACCATACACATTAAAAAGAGTTTTTTGTATGATTTTTTTTTTTGCTCAGGACTCTAACAGACAAACAGAGAAGTCTGCTGTTGAGCTACGCAGAAGACGAGTCAGAGTTGGATGGGACGGTGAACGGTGTGACCAACACCAGCACAGGTACAAACAGAATCCCACCGGTCCAGATTTTATTCCCCCCTTCATTTATTACCGTTTAGCTCGCTGAAATGGAATAAGTTGAGTTGAGTAATCCTGCTCAGTGCAGTGTTAATTTCCATCCAGGTGGGGAAAAAAGTCATAAGATAGGGGAGAGTGGGGATGGCCAGAAGGAGGCAAAGTTACAAGAACAAGGGGGCTTCTTCTCCAAATTAAGGAAATTATTTAGTTCTTCCTGACAGCCACAAACCAGGTAGGATTGGATTTGAATAAATCTCTGACATCCCTGTGTGTCTCCCTATTGAGCTTCAAAATGATCTGGTTTGTTGCTGTCTTATATGTCAGGAAATTAACCCCTTAATTGAGAAATTAAAAACTTTTACATCATTTTTGGAAATATTTCTAATCAAGAACCTTTTTTTCTTGAAGGTAAAAGATCTTCCTGGAATTGAGGATTGGGCTGAACTTCCAGACAGAGATAAAGACTGATGAAGGGTTGCTACTTGGAAACACCACAACAGACTGAGCTACTTAACCCTGAATTTAAAAAATCCAGGAGATAATCCCCACTATTCCTCTGTGCTAATGAATCTTCAGACTAAAAGAAACCACATAAAACTGCTCCATGGAGGCTGAAAAAGCTGCAAGGATCTCCTCAGTGCACCCAGTGCATGCTGATCTCTGCTCATCATCAACTTAAAAAAAAAAGATGCTCATTTGAAAAGTTGAATATCTGCAAAGAAAATTATTGTGATGGAAAAAAAATCAATGAAGATATATTTAGAATTAAACAATTTTATAAATGATATACGGTCAAACATTGGTCACCGTTCTGTGATAGTGGGATTATGTTCCAGAAAATGTGCTTTTTTTGAAAAACAGTTTAAAAACAGCTTGTACAAATGGAGCATCTTTAATCACCCATGTCTCATTTAGAAACAATAAATGGTCCTTTACAATAGATTATTGTTTTGGGGGTTTTCTGCTTTTTACAAAATCAACAAAAAAAATTCAAATTAGCGACACTAAAAATTTTATGCTCGTTGACCAGAGTAAATCAGTTTCTCCGGTATGCATAACCACCTGTTTAGATTTTATGCCACAAGACAACAATCTTCTTAACATGGCATGTCAGGGTACCGGTATTTTAAATAATGTTTTTCATAAAGAATAGGAACTTCAATCCCTGCACATGGATGGAGCAACTGAAGAAGTGATCTCTGGTTTAATGTGTCTTCTTTCGGTATTTCCCTTCAGGGTTTGCCGCAGCAAGTCAGTCTTTTCCATCTAACCCTATCTGCTGCATCTTCTTTGGTCACACCAACTATCTTCATGTCTTCCTTCACTGTATCCATGAACCTCCTCTTTGGTCTTCCTCAAGGCCTCTTTCCTGGTGGTTCCAAATCCAGCTTCTGTCTTCCAATGTACTCTTTCCTCTGCACATGTCCAAACCATCTCAGTCTTGCCTCTCGGACTTTATCCCCAAAACCTCTAACATGTGCTGTTCCTCTAATATACTCATTTCTAATCCTGTCCATCCTGGTCACTCCCAGAGAGATCCTCAGCATCTTCATCTCTGCTACCTCCATCTCTGTTTCCTGTCCTTTTCTCAGTCCCACTGTCTCTAGACCAAACAGCATGGCTGGTCTCACCACGGTTTTGTACACTTTTCCTTTCATTTTAGCTGAAGCTCTTCTGTCACACATTACACCTAATACTTTTCTTCACATGGTCCAGCCTGCCTGCACACGCTTCTTCACCTCTTTTCCACACTCTTCATTGCTCTGGACTGTTGGTCCTAAGTACTTTAATGTGTCTGGTTGTGCAAAAAGAACCACCAGCAGCACTTCATGTATCAAGATCACTACCTTTTCAAATTACTGTGGAGGCAAGATCTTGAAAGATCCATTTAACAGCTTCTGAACTGAACAGATCCCTGAATTTCTCAGCAGTAGTTTCACATAAATTTCAGTAACATCTACTGCTGTAATTTAAACAACGTAGCTTTCATGGAGAGAGGCAAAATCAGTGCATTCAGGTTAGATCAGGGAAGAAAAATGATCCATTATTTGAATCTGTGTTTAGTTTTGTTTAAAAAAAAAAAAAAAAACAATGTATTTTTTAAAAAGAAAGAAATCGACAGCATCAGATGGATAATGAATTTAACCTTGTTGTAATTCTACCAAGAGTAGAGTTGACTTTTTAAAAAAGAAAATAACATCTCAGCATTTGTCCATCTTGTCCTGTGGAGGGCGCTAATGCAACAGTTTGGCTGCAACCAACTGCAAAGCCACAGAAGATACTAAAAAAAAAAAAAAAAGACAAAGAATCTCGATTCGAAGATAGATCCAACGCTTTACAAAAACATTTTTAATTTTTTTAGTAAAGGAACTTGTCCTGTCTCCATGTCGAGAGGAGCCAGATGGGGTGGTTCGGGCATCTGGTCAGTATGCCCCCCGAACGCCTCGCTGGTGGCGGGAGGAGACCAAGAGGCAGACCCCGGACCCGCTGGAGACACTATGTCTCACAGCTGCCTGGGGAACGACTCGAGATCCTTCCGGGTGAGTCGGAGAATGCAGCTGGGGTGTAAGGCTGTGGCTATTGACCCCGCGACCCGGCCTCACATAAGCGAAAGACAACGGAACTTGTCCAGCAGAACTTTCTACTTTGGCTAGGTGTAATTTTTGTAGAAAAGCCAGGACTTTTGAGATTCATGGTGAGTTTAAGTTACTTCTTGTCCAAAGTCATAATTTCTGGTGGGTTTGTTTGGAGTCATTTTCATTCATTATCGTACATTTGGGAATAGAGTTTGATTAGTCACGCTGTACATCTTTAAACAAAACAATTCATGCTTTTTGTGATAAAAAAGTACCAAATAAATCCACTTCACCACTGATAGGAAGAAGAAAATATTTATTCTAAGAACAGCACAAACAACTCTGGATTTTCAACCTCATACAATGAATGTTTCAGCCAAATTTATAAAAGCTCTAGTTACAAAACAAAAAGAATAAAGTGAGATTTAATTCTTAAAATTCCAAAGACGGTCTTTCTTCATGTCTGTTGGGTACCAGCTTGCCTGAGATTTATTAGTTTTCTAAAATACTGACATCCATAAACACACCCAATCATACTTCCATTATATGAATGATGGAAAATATGGAATCATCAAAAGATGGAAGTGTTCCTGTTTTAGTCCGTTTTGTGCTTTTATGTGCTCATTTAAAGAAAAACACTTGCTTCTGTGCTTTTGATCCGTTTCATCCCAGACACTGTGCAAACACAAATTGCATCTGGCTGCATCATCAATAATCTGAAGCTCTTTTAGTATCTAAATTATGGCCAACTGCATACTATCCAAGAGTAACTCAACCGTATTGTAAGCATCACCAAACGAATGCAGAAAAAAAACACGAGTTAGTCCCAGTAAACACAGTTATAAGCAGATGATCGTTTTATCTGGTAATGATGAACACAAGATCGACAAATGGACAAACAAGACGATATGCTAGAGGGTGTATTTTGGTAATTAGACTCATATCACAACACCCCCACATATTTATCTATCATGCATGTCCATTACCATGGCACAAAACAGTTACTACTGTTAGAAAGATTAGGAGAAAAAGGGTTAGCTATTAACTCTTAAATTCCCACATTGGCTCACGGTGCAGATAAAAGTACTTCTATGGACAGATGATCAATAAGAATGTTTGATGGTTGTGTGTTTTGGGGTTCTTTATAGACAAACCATCTAATGACTAACACTGAAAACAAACACAAAAAAATGAAATTCTAAAATTCTGCAACATCATTTGCATTTAAAACTTCAAAAATAATACATCTGCTTGTCTAAAAATTTGGTTTCCATCACCTGACTCAGCATTAATGTGCAAAGTTTTTTTTAGTAACATTAGAATTAACAAAAAGAAATGAAATAAGACATTTTTTGCTAAATTTCAAGCAATTTTTTTTGTGTGCTTTTTTTATCTGTATAGTCACGTAGTGAAAGCTCAATCTGTAATGTGTTCCCATTTACCAAATCATTTTGTTTTTGTCAGTTAAAAAACATCATCTGGTCAATTGCAGCACAAAAAGAGGAAAATGTCACATTAATAAAAGCCTGTAAGAATAATTATCTTTCAGAACAATTTTATAATGAGTGCATGTGACCTCTATTGTTTTTGTTCCACCCACACTAGATGTGCAAACAGTGAGCCAAAGTAAGATAGCCTTCCTCTATTTAGGAGGATTTATGGTAACGATTGTTAGTCCTTTGTGTAACATTTATATAGAATGTTTAATTTGATTAAAGTGCCCGTTTGTTAATAAGACCTCAGATTATTTCTCACTATTTTGATTCAATTTGTTTCATTTACAATATTTTTCTAATACAATGAATTGTTTTCCAAGAGATTAAAATTTTAGTGCTTTTCTAAAAAAAAAAAAAAATTACTTAGTTTTTTTTATATCAGTGCCAAAATTGGTCAAAATAAGCTGTTGTAATAAAAAAATAACCCTGACTTTTCTTTTTCAGACAACCTGAAGAGGCAGAAAAAGTTTATTTTAACAGATAAAATTATTTTTGTTTATTTTTGTTTATTTTGAATTACTCTATTCATCCCTCACCGGGGAAATTTGTTTGCTGCACTCCTTACACCGCAGCAGGCTGCCCTTCAACGGCGCCAATGGTGGGAGAAGTGGGGGCTAGGTGTCTTCTCCAAGGACCCTAGACGTGCTCTCCGTGGGACGCGAACCCGCGACCTTCCGGTTCGCAGGCGAACGCGCTAACCACGCGGCCACCGTCTCCACCCAAATTATAGTTCTAAAAGGGATTTTGCTGCTTAAAAAAATGAACAAAAAGCTTTAGCAAGCTGGACCTGATCTGACAATTTTTATCAAATGGTGAAAAGTTGAATTTTTTTTTTTTTTTAATTCTTTGTTTTACAAACCGAGCCACTTCACATCAAATACCAAGCAGCTAAGCCGGCTAAGGCGGCAAACCAAGTGGCAAACAGAACCTGTCCTGTCGGGTGTCTGAGAACAGCCATGGCCAGCTGACAAGCATAAGATGTCCCACCGGATGCAGCTGTAAGACACAAGCACAAACTTAGACAACAAAGAAACCCCACAGCTGTCTGGAGAGCCAAAAATGGTAGAATACTTACCCATCTTAGCTGCATAATAAGGACATTTACTGATGTCTCCACCCATTTCTCCATGAGCAGGCATTCCTCCATCTAAAACATCTTCCTGGATTGTTTTGCCGATTTCTTCTAACTCCTCAAACACCTTCAAAACAAGAAAGTAGACAAGTTTACATTGATTTATTATGATGGTAATTCGGAGGAGGTGTAGTGCTTTTACGGGGTACTAACATCATATTGCATATTAAAAATAAATTCTGTTCAGTCGTCTTCCGCTTATCTGAGGCAGGGTCGCGGGGGCAACAGCCTCAGACGGGAAGCCTAGGCTTCTCTCACCCGGAAGGATCCTGAGTCGTTCCCCAGCCAGCTGTGAGACATAGTCTCTCCAGCGGGTCTGGGGTCTGCCTCTTGGACTCCTCTCGGTTGAACGTGCCCAAAACACCTCACCGAAGAGGCGCTTGGGGGCATCCTGACTAGATGCCCGACCTAGCCCCTCTGGCCTCTCTCGACCTGGAGGAGGAGCGGCTCGACACCAAGCTCAACCCGGATGGCAGAGCTCCTCACCCAATCTCTGAGTGAGAGCCCAGCCATCCTGCGGAGGAAGCTCATTACGGTCGCTTGTATCGACAATCTCATTCTTTCGGTCACCACCCGTAGCTGGTGACCATTGTGGAGAGTGGGAATATATAAATAACATATACGTATAAATATGTTTATGACTGTTTCCGTTTGGTTTCTCACCTCCATGTTGAAATGAAAAGCTTTGACAGCCTCGTCTACCAATTTCTTCTTTGTCTCCATGTCCAGCTCCAGCTCATTCATCCGACTCCGGTATAGCTGTTTGAACGCTTTAGCACTATGGATTCCATCGAACTGGTAGAACTCCAGACCTTCTCCTGTTGGAGGCAGCTTCAGAGCTCTCTGAGCAACCTTCTTTAGCACCTGACCACCAGACAGGTCCCCCATGTAGCGTGTGTAGGCATGGGCCACTAGCAACACTGGGTCCTCTTGCCCAACTTGGTGGATGCGGTCCACATACTGCTGAGTAGCTTCAGAGCAGCTGACCTGGCTCTTCCATTCTGGACCATAAAAGTATTCCAGATCACGGGCTAGAGCTTCATGACGATGCAGCTCTGTAGGAAAGTAAAGAGGGGCAAAGTGGGGGTGCTCCTTGTTTTTTTCAATCTCCTCCTCCATGGCAGTGTAAGTGTAATACAGCGCCACAGCACCGAGCTGGGAAGACAAAAACATAAAAAGGGAACTTTGTTTTGGTTCTTCAAACAATTTTTATCCCTTTAAAAAAAAAAAAAAAAAAGTTTTACTTTTGTTTCAGGATGTTCTCTGTTCTCACCTTGAATAACTCTTTACGGATACGTCCCTTTAGGAAATCCTTCACAAATTGAGTGTTTTCAGCTTTTTCATGAACTTCTTTGGTTCCAGCTGCCAGCATCTCTGACAGGTCCTCTGGGCTAAGCAAACCAGAAAAATGGAAACAACTGAATTCATTTCCAAGATCTGGGATCAATGAAGATATTTTATTTCTTTTCTACCACAGCCATATAGGTTATGTCGAGTGGTAATGGAAAAAGAAAAAAAAAGTTTTAAAAAAAATCAACTGGACTGGAGTTTCAGTTCTTTTAAACTCCAGCAAGACGGTTAAATACTGTCAGCTCAGCACCAGACGGCTTGGGAACTGAAGAAGCCACTAAGGTGAGAGGCCAAACATCTTCTAATCAGAAACTTTAACCAGTTGATTTGAATTTTTTCTTATTTTCTTTTTCATGACCTGGATGACTGAGAATCTATACCAACATTGAGTGATAATACTCACCTGAGAGTCATTTCTTTCTCTTCATTTTCAGGCCCCGTTCCGTTGGATGTACTTGTTGGTGTTTCCATATTATCTGCTGATGTTTGTGTGATCTCTTCCGGACCAAACTCTCCCTGGAGTCAGACTAAAGAACAAAATTACAGTAAACAAAAGTTATGTTTTGTCGTCTTCGGTCTCTTGTCCAGGGACTCAGGGGCAACAACCTCAGACGGGAAACCCAGGCTTTTCTCACTCCGCTGCATCCTCCAGCTCACCTGGGAGGATCCCGAGTCATTCCCCAGCCAGCTGTGAGACATAATATCTCCAGAGGGTTTACGGCCTGCCACTGGGTCTCCTCCCGATGGGACTAGGCGAAAACACCACACCAGTGAGGCATTTGGAGAGCATCTTAACCAGATGCCCGAACCACCCCATCTGGCTTCTCTCAACTTGGAGGAGCAACAGCTCTACTCCAAGCTCCTTCAAGATGACAGACCTCCTTACTCTATCTCTGAGTGAGACCCAGGTCACCTGGTGGAGGATGGTGGCTGGGCTTTTTTTTTTGGTATAAAATAAAAAAATTAGACAATTTTTTTTTTTTTTTTTTTAAATTATGTTTAGTTAGTGATTCTAGGGATGCACAGCGGCGCAGTGATTAGCACAATGGCCTCAAAGCAAGAAGGCATGGGGTTCAAATCCCGGGTGGGACGAGAATTGAAACACTGGCCTTTCTGTGTGGAGTTTGCATGTTCTTCCCATAAATGTGTGGGTTTTCTCCAGGTACCCCAGTTTCCTTTCCCCTCCAAAAACATACACGATAGGTTGATTGGCCGCTATAAAAATTGCCTCCAGGAATGAGTGTGTGTTTTTGATGATTTTGAGTGTGTGGCTCAAATGACTGGTGACCTATTGGGGCGTACCCTGCCTCTAGCCTGAAATCAGCCAGGATAGGCTCCGGCATCCCCATGACCCGATTATGGGAAACAAAACAATATTTTTATATTGTAAAAAGTAACTTCAGTTATAAATCTAAATCTTTTCTTGACTATGTTAGCCTTGATGTGGACAATAAAGCTCAACATTATTAAGTTGTAGTTACATAGAAAAGATTAAAACTCACCCAAAAGGCAACAGATGGCTTTTAAGTCCAATATGATGTAAAAATCACCCACTTTTCTTCAGTGTCTCTGGACTGATGGACAAAACCAGCTGATTCAACTACTTGAAAGTCTTGCACATGGTTTAATCTGCAAAAGAAGAAGACTTTATCATGTCCCAGGTCATAGTGATCATGACAGAGAGGTGGATTTAAAGAGAAACATCTGAACAGAATCTAGACATGACTGGAGTGAAAGAGAAACAAAAAGCAGTTTGTTAAACAAAGCAAAGGCCTCCTGATATTTAACAAATGAACACAACAGCAACTTTACAGAGAAATCTCACTATTTTATTTAAATAAAAGAAATTATTGTTATTTTAAAAGCTACAACACCATACTGTGATAAATAATATTAATATCGGCATCAGATAAACAACAATCGCTAACTTTGCTAGAGCTAAGTTAGCTTGGAGTAAGCTAACGTTTTCTAATAAAGTGGTTCAAAATTGGAAAAAATGTTAAAATGTCTTTTTTTTTTTTTTAAACTTCCTTTTTTTCCTCCACCGCCTTGGTTTAATCAGCAGATAAACACAACTTACATTATCTCTACAGCACAGCAAGAAGAGATTCGCCTGTTAAAATCAGGACGGAAACTCTAACGGAACTTTAAATGTCTGTTTTTCTAGCCGGACTGAAAAAACAAACGCGCCCCTACCGTAAATGGAGGTCGTAAATTTGTAGTTTTTCCACATTTTTTAATTAAGGCGTATTTATTTCGATAAGGAGTCATTAAAATTTGATTGAATTTGGAAAAATTCTAATAAAATTGGTTTAAATAACCATACATGAAAATAAACAATTTCTGTCATAGCTTTAAATAAAATTATTTTGACAAGTCTATGCTTAGGTAATGCATTAAATTCTCATGATTATTAGTTATTAAAATGACATTACTACATTACTATCAAGGCTTTCTTTCTGTCTCCTGTGATGAGTTCTTAAAAACCTTATTTTTTGGCCACTTTGAACATCTCAAAAGATTGCGCATGCACAGTCAAACCATGAGCTAGAGTGACGTAAGGGGAGGCAATCCGTCTAGCTCTGACTGCGCTGTAACAACGGCCACCTGGAATATACCATAATCAGTTTAAAAGCGAGCCATTTTAATGTATGACGCACGTTGACAAAAAACTCTGTATTTTTTTATCTGATTATTTTTGGCCATATAGAAAAAAACAATAGGCTCATATTTGCTAAAATCAGATTTTCCTATATTAAAATACGGTAAACCCGTATAACTTGACAGGTATTTTTCTAAGTTTACAATTTTGAAAGATTTTTATTAAACCACACCGTTACATTCTTTCTTGTTCCTTCTTTAATAAAGCTTTTATTTTTGTGAGAAGATACTTGTGTTTGACACAGCTTTGTAACCTTGTCATTAACAAATTTAAAACTTAAAAAAAAAAAACAAAACTCTATTTTCAATCCATATTTGTGTGTTTTCCTCTAAAAACTCCAATTTGATCTTACCTTTCAAAAACATGCATACTATCCTGACAAGCAGGTTTTAATCGCCCAAATGTGTACTACTTGCATGACACCTTCTAGAATGTACCTGCCTCTAGTCCAACGGGCTCTGATATCCCCCATGATTCAGTGATGGATTAAGCGGTTCTGAAAAAAAGTATAAAATACAAGTATTAGTAGTTTGATGAAAAATTGAACTCTCATTGGAACAAAGGAGATGAAAGTGGAGCGAGGACTTTGAGTTCTAAGTTTTAAACAAATCTGGTGAGAATGTCCCAGGAGCGTTGGCCTAGTGGTAGAGATACCGTCTTTCGACTGGGAGAACCTGGTTAGATTCCCGCTAGGCACAAGCCGTCCCTGGGACCACAGAAAAGACAGAAAAACAGAAAGGATTGCACCACAGAATAGGTTGGTGTCAGCAGAAGGATTTGAAGTTATTGTGGGGGTAAATAAGTGGCACATAAATCTAAAGGAATAGTTTGTCAAGACATGTTGTCTTGTGAATTTAATTTGCTGGACGACACCAAACCTTGCCAGACTAATAAAACTTATTCGATTAATTGTCCATGGAAAGCTGTGGTTTGTCCACAATTTAACTACCAGTGAATGTTTTGTGCTAATTTGATTCACGCATACAAATCATAAATTATGTACAACTTGGTTTTGTGTGATTGTGTATGTGTGATTGTAAATGGCTTCTGTGCCTTGTCTGGCAGTTGGCTGTGGTGTGTCAGATGCTTTGTTAGCGGGATAGCTGAGCATTCCCCGACCACACTGCTGCTGCACCATAGGAGGCTGGCGTGTGGACAGATGACTCTAAAGATGATTCACTTCCTTCCAAGCAGGCTAACAAGCTGTTGACATTGCTTTGGGATTTGCATTTGTGCCACAAAAAAGAACAAGAATATCCAGCTCAAGAATATGGAGAAAAAAAAATGTTTGAACGAGAGAAACCAGAAAACTTTAAATAAATGCAAAGACTATTTCAAAGAAAATAATGTTTCTTGTTTTGAAATTATTTCAATTCTTTTTAAGGGGGTGAAGAATAATTAAACTCCTGAGTTTATTTAACCTTAGTTTTACAGGAGTTCCGTTTCATCGTCTTCCGCTTATCTGGGTCCGGGTAGCACGGGCAACAGCCTCAGACGAGAAGCCTAGGCTTTTCTCATCCTAGCTGCATCCTCCAGCTCACCCGGAAGGATCCCGAGTCGTTCCACGACCAGCTGTGAGACATAGTCTCTCCAACAGGTCCGGGGTCTGCCTATTTGTCTCCTCGCGTTGGGACGTGCCCAAAACACCTCTCCAGAGACGCACTAAGGGGGATGCTGACCAGATGCCCCAACTACCCCATCTGGCTTCTCTCGAACTGGAGGAGGAGCAGCTCGACACTGAGCTCCTCCCGGATGGCAGAGCTCCTCACCCATCCTCTGAGTGAGAGCCAAGCTACCCTGTGGAGGAAGCTCATTTCGGCTGCTTGTATTTGCGATCTCATTCTTTTGGTCACCACCCACAGCTGGTGACCATAGGTGAGGGTGGGAATGTAGATCAACTTATAAATCAAGAGCTTTGCTTTTTGGTTCAGCTCTTTCTTTACCACGACGGACCGATGCAGCGTCCTAGTTATTGCTGACGCCACACCGATCTGCCTGTTGATTTTTTTTAGTTGTACAAATTAAAATCTATTTTTAATTTATTATTTACTATCAAAACAGGGCACAAGCACACAAATTAAACCTTGTGATCTGTCTGTCAGTCTTTAACCTGGTGGGCTGTCCTGTGTCCTCTGGTAGTCAGAACCCCAAACATCTTACAGAACTCATTTTTGTAACATCGGCTCAACAATGATTGCTTTTTTTTTTTTTTAATCTAAAATGATGCTACTGACAAGTTAATATTCCATTTGTAAAGACAAAACACAACACAAGTCCACAAGTTTTTCTGGCAAGACGTGTCTGCTCAAATCAAACACAGGGATGTATTTGAGATGTAAGAAAGTAAAATCCTCCACATTCTTCTTTCATCACCTGTAAACTTATTCTACCGATTGCTGTGGTTAACTTTTATTCCTTTCTTTCCAGGTCAAACCATTCCTCTACCTTATCCCTTCTCCCACTACATATCTGCAACATGATAGTCCATGGAGATTCCTCTTTAACCTTGTATGTCAGCCTGTCCTTCGCCATGGGGAACAAAAAACGATGCAGTCCCACTTCACAGCCACAGCAAACCACTCAACTGTTACACCACAATATACAGTCCATATAGATGTCTGTATATCTATACAGCCACCTATACACATAAAGATCACAATGTTTATGAACCTGTTAGGTTCTGTTGTTTAATTTTAGTGGATTCTTCACTTTTATGTGTTTACACTAGTCTTGTTCTTTCCCAAAATGCTATCATTACATTAAATAATTAAATTAATAATTGAAGCCAGTCCCAGGAGTTTAAGTGTCTCAGTGTCTTGTTCACCAGGGGGGAGGACTGGGGCTGATAAACAAATGGTTTGGTGCGGTGTCTGCAATAATTAGGATGCTGCATCAGGCTGTCATGGTGAAGAGCTAAGCCGAAAAGCAAAGCTCTCGATTTACCAGTTGATCTACGTTTCTCCACTCACTTATGGTCACCAGCTACAAGTATACGTACGATCATGGATACAAGCGGCTGAAATGAGCTTTCTCCGTTGGGTGGCTGGGCTCTCACTCAGAGATAGAGTGAGGAGTCTGCCATGCGGGAAGAGCTCTGAGGAGAGCTGTTGCTCCTCTGGGCTGAGAGAAGCAAGATGGGGTGGTTCGGCCATCTGGTTGGGAAGCATGGGTTTCTCATCTGATGTTGTTGCCCCTGCAACCCGGCCCCAGGTAAGCAGAAGACAACTGAACGGAAGAAAAACAACCTTTTGAAAATCCCTTTAAAACTTTCTCACCTGCAACTGAGTTTAGGGAGAAGCCATACGGGTTGCCATGGCAATTCTCGCGAGAACTGCTTTGGTTAGAGGATTCAGTAGTATTTGTTAGATTAAATACACATTTTAACCTAAAAATGTTTTTGTAAATACATATATCAGTGTTTATTTGCTTAGAAATTCATAAAAGTATCTTAGTTCACTGACCGCTGCGTAATTATCTTCAACTGTTTCGTCTTAAGTTTAGAAAGAGCGTTTCCGCATCCGCTAAGTGTGAGCGGTTCAAAACAGAGACGTTTTGTCTGATGTAAACTTGGTCCACTTTTTTTTATATTGAACTATTAATTATAACCTCTTAAATTACAGTATATTTATCTAGAAGTGGACTATGATTCAACCATGTCTTTATTATCAAGCATTCAACAAGCTGTACAATCTTACAAAGAAGAAGAAGCTGAACTCAATCTCAGCATCCAGCTGTTGAAAGAAATTCTACAACATCTGTAAGTACTTATGTCGATTCCTCATCGATTTTTGTGTAATTTGTCATGTAAAAGATGTGGTAAAGTCACAGCAAGTTGGATGTGGTGTGCAGTCGTTCATAATAAGATCTGACCTGCTTGTACTCATCCGGCGCTGTGGCTTAGTTGGTTAAAGCGCCTGTCTAGTAAACAGGAGATCCTGGGTTCGAATCCCAGCAGTGCCTTTTTATTTTAACACATCAACTGATCTGTTTAAAATCCATTTTGAGAATCCAGTTGGTGTTATATGTGAGTGTTTACATAACGTCGTGTTTTATAGAAAATAGTTGTTGATTCTTTTTTTCCTCATGACGAAAAAAAGACATTATGTCTAAAAGGGGAAAAAATATATACATATATTTGGCACTTTGGCGCCACCTATCTTCCAGAGATGGTAAATAAAACATGCATTGATTTCACAGATTAATCTGCAACAGTTAAACAAAAATGAATTTTATAACAGTCAAAGTTACCTTCTTATCCGTCTATTCCTTACGGGGTTGCGGGTGTTGCTGGAGCCGATCCTGGCTGACTCAAGTCGAGGAGCAGGGTACACCCTGAACAGGTCGCCAGTCTGTCGCAGGGCCAAACACACACAACCATCCACACGCACACTCATTCCAAGGGGCAATTTGGCACCGACCAATCAACCTAGCATGCATGTCTTTGGAGGGTGGGAGGAAACCCACGCAGACACGGAGAGAACACGCAAACTCCACACAGGAAGGACAGTGTCCCAAGCCTCGTCCTCGTTCCTTGACCTTTTTGCTGTGAGGCCACTGTGCTACCCACTGCGTCACCGTGCTACCTAAAACAGATTTTTATAAAATGCAAAAAAAAAAAAATTTTTTGTGTTTCCAGCAAGGACAGTTAGTTTCCTTTGAGATATTGTGAGGAAAAGAAAAAAAGTAACAAAAATGAAACAAATTAGGCAAACAAAACTTCCTATTAACAGATGCGTGAAATATAAAACTCTTCTTATGTTGACTTTTGGTAATTATAATGGCATTCAATAATTGTGACTAATTTTCAGTTCCACATGTATTACACCCCGCTAGTGTCCACTATACCGGATTATGCATAATTTCCAGGGGTATTCAATAACCTCACAAATATTAGAGAAAATAAAGAAAGTGATTGGACTGTATTTTTCTTCCCTGGCGCTAAGGAGGATCTGAATAAGTTTGATTAATTTTGATTTACTTTGAATGTTTTCCCTAAGGACTTGTCAACCTGATGAAAGTATTGACGAGCCACCACCATCAGACAATGTTGCTGCAGGTATTATTTGGATTTATTTCTGTTTGTCATACTTGAATTGTGCATGCATTTGTTGCATGCTAACAAAGTTGTGCATCATAACTATTTAAAATAACTAATAATTAACAGATTGTTGTGCTGCTTTTGATGCAGCTGCTGATATCCCACCTGAGGAAAAAGAAGATATGGAACTACTTGAGCGAGTGCTGGAAAAAGCGCTTCGAATCCGTACTGACTCTGCGAAGTCCAACAAAGATCCTGGTTATAGAAATTTAGTTGGAGCTCCTAAAAAAACACACACATCACTGGATGCATCAACGACATCCAAACAAACTAAAAAAGCTGTGAAATTAACTTCTAAGTCAGTTAAAGTACACGAAAAGTCACCAAACTCAAGCCCTGCAAACTTTAAACTAGAAAAGTCCAAAACTACAAATAATAGAAAGACAATCCCAAAGCGTCCACACTATTCAGCTCATGTAGTGCACCATGCAGCTAGTAAACTTCATCCGGCTGTCTTGTCATCTGCTTCTCCTGATGAGATCGCAACCTCGTTTACTAAAACCAAGTCTGTCAGAAGCAATGTGGTGAGCGGCGATGGCCCGAGCAGAGCTGCATCTGTGTCCCTGCCTCCTTCAAACTGCAAGCTGCCCATTTTGGATGCAGATTTGGACAGAGGAGATGGCTCCGAACAGAATGGGTATGTATGTGTCAGGCAAATAAACTCTAAACTTTATTGTAATTTGTGTAGTTAAACAAAATTCAAGTTTTTTTTTTTTTAACTTTTCAGGTTAGCGTTTGAACAAAGACAACAGTGGATCTTTTTAAAGAGAAAGCAAGACAGGTGATATAAATACTGCTTAAATAACATATATCTATTTATACATCTATTTGTGTTACACATCTAGGCTTTCTTTCCATTCTGTTTCAGATTATGGAATAAAGCTGCTGCCGTGGCAAGAAAACCTGTTCCTGGGAGGAGTCAGTTTATGGAGAGGATGAGAGCTACGGTACGTTTACGAATGAAGCTAGTTAAAGGCAGTGTGAAAGATCTTCTTGCACCGACAGCCCAGCAGCTCTTTATTTATTACACAAAAATTGTTTAAAGTCCGCAGGGTGGCTGGGCTCTCAGTCAGAGATCGGGTGAGAAGCTCGGTGTCGAGCTGCTCCTCCTCCAGGTCAGGAAAAGCCAGATGGGGTGGTTTCGGGCATCTGGTCAGGCTGCCATCCGAGCACCTCGCTGGTGAGGTGTTTCGGGCATGTCCCACCGGAAGGAGACCAAGAGGCAGACCCCGGATCCGCTAGAGTGACTATGTCTCAAAGCTGGCTGGGGATCGACTCGGGATCCTTCCGGGTGAGCTGGAGGATGCAGCTGGGGAGAGAAAAGCCTGGGCTTCCCATTGGACAATGTTGCCCTCGCGACGCGGCCCCAGATAAGCGGAAGACGACGGAACGGAATGGAAAAATTGTTAAGACCGACCTTCGTCTTTCTGACTACTACTGGATTTTTGTCTCCAACCAATAGAAACACGTCACCAAAATCAGAAAGTTGGAGTAATTGACAGGGATTTTTCTGCACCTTGCAAAAATGATTGGCTGATGTTTTCAATGTCCCACAAAGTCCACAGTTTATTCTCTTTAATTTTCAGTACACCCATTAGTAAGCCCGTGCCCAGCCAGTAGAATAAAAAAAGAAGTAGTGCAGAAGTCCCTTGTTGATTCTTGGAGTTATGTCAAACGAAATCCATAAAAAAGTTAACTCTTTTTCATAATTATCAGTAGATGTTACACTTTGTAAACTTTTTTCAGGCAGACATTAACATTTTTACATTTTCATTTGTGTTTAAAGACTCTCAAAGTTCAAACTTTTACTGTAAATTAATATCCAGTTGTGTGCATGTAAAAACCAAATAGACAGTATGAAACTATAGTGTATGATTTTTGCTTGAAATGTTTTCAAGCTTCTTTCACTTTCTTCTGAAAACAGAAAAATATATGAATTTTTTTTTCTCTAGGTTGGGAAAAAAATGATTATGTAACCTTAAGCAGGTCCATAGAAATAAATGGAGGAATAAAATGTTGGGCTTTTTACATTTCCAAGCCTGAAAAAAGCTAAAAAGCTGTGTTTACTAAAGGTCTACGAGCAAAATTGACTGTAAAAACAATAACTCAGCCAAGAGGATCGAAATTCCAGACCCATAGAATTGATGAAAACAATCCGCTCTAAAGAATCAAGCTGCAAAATTGTGCAAAAAAATGTGCAAAACTGTGGTAGAATGTCCCCTCTTAGACTGGGATAAGCCGGTTATCCCACTGGCCCATTCCTAAATGCCCTTGGGGAAGACACCTAATCCCCTGTTTCTCCCACCATTGGTACTGTCATGCCTGCCTGCTGCGGTGCAATGCAGCACAGGAATTTTCCCATTTGAGGAATGAATAAAGTTTGTTTAAAAAAAAGTAAGGCTGCAAAAATTAAACTGTATTAGATTGAGAAAAAAAAAATGACAAGATCTTCCATACAGTCGTCTAGGGCCTTAGGCAGATTTTTATCCTCCATGAATCATGAACCAGTGCCAACTTTAGATAACTTTCCCTTTGAGACTGATTAGTAATTGCTTCCGATACTTTTAGTCGTTTCCACTAAATGTAATAAAGAATTGAGCTTGTTTCTTTGACCCATTCAGTTTCCAAGGGATTGGCCATGTGGTAGTCCAGATCAGACCAGGTCCCTGTTGAACAGACTGACTCACCAAGGACTCGACCTCGTACAGCGATACCAGACTGAAGAGCTTTTGGCAAAGCACGCTGGAGAAATGGCCTCAGACTCTGGTAAAAAAAAAATCCTGAACAAAACAAAACCCACATAAATTTTATGTTGGCGGTAAAAACACCAGAATAAGTAACTGATGACACAAAAGATGAGATATTCATGGGAAACTACTAAAGTGTTGGCAGGATGTAACATTCTGTAAGCGCTGCTCAGAGAAAAATAAATCAGTATTTCCTGCTTTAAACAGAGTCAGAACATGCCGAAACTACTTCTTCTTTTGGCATTTCTCTTCAGGGGTCGCCACAGCAAGTCAGTTTCTTCTACCTAACCCTATCTGCTGAATCCTTTTCGGTCATACCAACTATCTTCATGTCTTCCTTCACTGCGTCCATGAACCTCCTCTTTGGTCTTCCTCTAGACCTCTTTCCTGGTGGTTCCAAAGCCAGCATCCTTCTTCCGATGTACTCTCTCCTCTGCACATGTCCAAACCATCTCAGTCTGGCCTCTCTGACTTTTATTTGCAAAATCTCTAACATGTGCTGTTTCTCTGATATATTAATTTCTAATCCTATCCATCCCTCCTAGAGAGATCCTCAGCATCTTCATCTCTGCTACCTCCATCTCTGTTTCCTGTCTTTTTCTCAGTGCTTCTGCCTCTAGACCAAACAGGATGGCTGGTCTCACCACAATTTTGTACACTTTCCCTTTTATTTGAGCCAAATCATTTTATTTCTACAGGTGCTGAAAGGTTGCTGAAGAAGATAGCTGAGTTCCAAATTTCTTCCATTCAAATGAAAGAAGGTACTATTTTTTTTAATAATCACTGATACAAATGTATTTTTTTTTATAAGTCGTGAGACCGTTTGTTTGTTAACTGATGTATTCAAGTGTTTCTGTTACTCTTATCCACAGTGTGTTGCATGTTACAATTTCCATCATCCCCTATAACTCAGTTACCGGTATATTCATTTCCATTTACACCTCCCAAACGGTCTAGCCACCCTTTGGGAACAGAGTGGTGTTTATATTTACCACGTGAAGTTTGAAAGCAACACAATTAGCTGCGTCAGACAGAAGTTTCCAGATATTTTTGAACCCAGTCACACCTCCTCCGGCTGCTTGCCAATGTGGGATCACACATTCATGGCTCAAGATGAATTAAGTCTTTTTCAGTGAAGCACCTTCTTCTCATTTATGTGATTTTAATTACCGGTATTAATTATCGATGAAACGTGCTAATGGAGTAATGCAGCTTCTCCATCTTGGCATTTAGAAAATGAAAACAGAGCCGCAGTGGAATCTGAGTGCCAGATTCACTACTTTTATTGGGCTCATCAGATCCTCTTCCTGTGACGATTTAAAACTCTCTCTCCTGACGAGGCTGGGCAAGGACCCAGCTATTTAAAGCCGAAGCAACAGAGCAGAAAAACGTTTTGGGGTACGGTTGCTCACGCTCTAAAAATAACCGTGTTTTCCGTCAGAGTGGAAAGCATGGGATCGATGGAGGCCAGAGGGAGGTTGTCTTTGCCCCGCCGGGGCAGACGGCGCGTGGAGACAGGGGACACCTTCTACCCTACCCCCCACTGTAACCTACAGGACGGAGGCAGAACTCCAGCAGCTGGAGAGTCTGCGGATGAAGGTGGCGCTGCTGCAGCAAGAAAATCACCTTGAACAGGTAGATCGCTCTATTATTAGCAAGCGTCGTTACTCTGATGCTGATGACACAATCATATGTACACATGATAACAATATGAAACAAGTTGTATCGATAAACCATGTTGCAGCATGATGGGATCAAATAATTTGCAGCTTTCAAAATCAACCAATCATATTGAAGAACATGGAGTCTATGTGACAGGAAACCTGACTGAAATCTGGCCGACAAGGTGAATTCTCATGATCTATGTGAGATCACAGTCTCTTGAAAATCCACCTGGTCCCTCTCTAGCAGATTTGTTTGTAGTCAGAAACATTGGCCGTCTACTGGAATTGGACATTGCAGGTTATTTCTGCCTGCATGCCAAATAGGAAGAATCTTCCTCTATTGTCATTGTTATTTTTGTTAAAATCCACTCTTAATAAGTTTGATTTTGCCCAATTCAATTTTATTTGTACAGCCCAAAATCACAGAATTTCCGTCTCAATGGGCTTCACAAGAAAAAGAGGAATATATCAACACAAATACACAGCAAGAAAAATAACTAACAAATGCTAACTAAACAAGACTAGCACATTTATGTCCTTAGATTCTCCTTCACAGTGAGGAAAAACTCCTAAAAAACCCATCAGTGGGGAAAAAATAAGAAACCTTGTGGGGATCCACATGAAAGAGAGATCCCTCCCCCGGGACGAGCAACCAATGTGTCAAAGATTATTGTTTAAATATTAGCTTATTCTACTCTACAGCTAAATATCTAAAGAAGTCAATAGATGTTCTTCATCCTGATGGAAACACGGGGGGCTCCTTAGCCCGGCGATGCCCTGGACGGGGATGAGCCCAAGTTATTCACATTAATACGATAGATGCAGTGATTAAAATAATTAGAGGCTGATCTGATCACTCCATATGGGGACGATTAACAAGTTTAATTGACAGATTTTACTTCGCCAATGACAGCAGCAAACAGAGAGTCAGTCGGATTGGCACAGTCTCTCTACCAGCTTAGAGAGACTGAAGATTGTACAGGAATAGAAATATCATGGTGTTTGGCTCGATAACAAACTTACATTTAAAAACAGACAAAAGAAAATGAGCAAAAAAAGTCAGCGTTTTTTTTTTTCCATTTCTCCCTTTTTTAAACCAGGTATTTTCAGTGCAGGCAGCATTATTTTTATGCATGTTATGATCAAACGTTAACTTTTGTTACACAACGCGGTCTCTTAAACTCCTAAACTTTCCTAACTTGTGAATGAGTAAACCAAAAAGATTCTTGATTGAAAAAAAAAATTACACCATCATTGTGCAATTTCACAGAAATACAAACGTCTGACTTGTGAAAACATGGTTCCGTTCCGACGTCTTGCACTAATCCGGGCTGGGTCATGGGGGCAACAGCCTCAGACAGGAAGTCCAGGCTTCTCTCACCCCAGCTGCATCCTCCAGCTTACCCGGAAGTATCCCAAGACGCTCCCCGCCCAGCTGTGAGACATAGTCTCTCCAGCAGGTCCGGGGCCTACCTCCCGGTGGGATGTACCCCAAACACCTCACCAGCAAGGCACTCGGGAGGCATCCTAACCAGATGCCCGAACCACCCCATCTGGCTTCTCTCGACCTCAAGGAGGAGCAATGACTCTACTCCGAGCTCCTCCCGGATGGCAGAACTCCTCACCCAAGCTCTGAGTGAGACCCAGCCACCCTGTGGAGGAAGCTCATTTTAGCCGCTTGTATCCGCAATCTCGTTCTTTCTGTCATCATCCACAGCTGGTGACCAAAGGTGAGGGTAGATCGACTTGTAAATCAAGAGCTTTGCATTTCGGCTCAGCTCTTTCTTTACCACGACGGATCGATGCAGCGTCCTAGTTTAATGAGTTCATTTTTGTCAAATGTTTAGAATCATTGCAGCACCGTGTCTCCTCTCACTAGAACAACTTGTAACAAAAAATTAGCTTTGTTTCGCAACACAAAATTGGCGTTAAAGAGTGACTGCGTCATTCCTTTCTGGAAAATATTTTGCCAAATTCAGAGCTGCGTATGAGTAGAATAGAACTCTTTATTAATAAAATGGCCACATATCAAATTTTTATTGTCAACTTAAAACATGGGGCTTATAAAAAGTCGACCACGCCAGTGCTAATCTTTCTGGACTGTGGTCCCCAGATTATCTTGTTTATTTGTGTTTTTCTCTGTCCGTGAACAGAGTGTCCATATTTTTATGAAATGTTTGTTTATTTCAATTTGAAAAATTTGTTCCTTGGGTTTGATTCTGAACATCTGTCCATGGACTGGAGATAGGAAAAAAAAAAGTTGACCAACTCTTAAATGTCAATGTGTCCTTGTTTTTTTTTTGTTGTTGTTTTTTTTTAAAACATACAAAAAAATCCCTAACTGCAATAATTAGTTTCGTCTTCTGAACCACCTATCCCTAATGGAGTTACGGAAGGTACAGGAGCCTGTCCCTACTGGTTTCAGGCGAGAGGCAGGGTACGCACCAAACAGGTCGCCAGTCTGTTGCTGGGCAATACACACTTATTCCAAGGGTCAGTTTAATTGGGGCCAATCAACCCAGCTTGCATGTTTTTGGAGTGTGGGAGGAAACCTGTGTACCTGGAGAAAACACACATACACAGGGAGAACCTGCAAACTGCACACAGAAAGGCCAGTGTTTTAAGCCACGTCCCACCTGGGACTGGAACCCTGACCTTCTTGCTGTGAGACCACCGTGCTAACCACTGCACTGGAATAATGAGTGAATACAGTAATTTGCTGATTTCTCTCCTCCTTTTTTCAGGTCCTACTGGACACTTTGTCACCTCAGATTTCATCTCTAATACGTGGACGTGAACCGCTCAACCCGAGCGTACTAAGAGATGTGTATTCCCTCCTGGGGGAAGGAGGAGAGCGTTTTCCTGCAATATTCCTGGATTCTGATCCTGAATGACCCCAACCCTATATGCACGTCCCTCTGAGTTAAACATTTAGCCTGACTAAAAGGTGTGCAGAAAGAAGAGATTTATCTGCAGAACACAGGATGATGAAAGAACAAAGTGATCTCCTCTCACATGGTTATTTCAACAAAACATCAGACTGGTACGGAACAACATGTCCCTAGGAAATGAAAGGACGCTTTAAGCTATAAATATTTTTGATTCTCCAGCGCTTGGCCAACTACGGGCCCGAGGGCTACATGTGTTTCATAGATCGGTGGTTGATTTTTTTTTTTAGATGCAGAGTCAATAAAAAGGAACAGATTCACAAATTTGTTAAAATTATGTGCTTTTATTTCTTTAAAAGAGAAACAATTTTTTCCTCCAATTTAAAATAAAACAAAACTTTAGTACATCTGCACAAAAGTTTTAAAATTTCACATTGAACTATTACCTCATCCTGTTTTTGTTTTTTTTTGTCTAGATGAAGCATGTTCCCGTTCAAGCTTTTAAACGGGAATTTAATAGTGAATTTGCTCGGCCAAAGAAAAATGAATCAAGATTTATTTATATAATTTCTTATGCAAGAATTTGGCAGATGGATTCAAAACTGTTGGCCCGTACTTTGACCTGCCCTGATCTAGATGAAATGTCTTAAAGCAGATGGGTTTTATCCACACAAGAGAAAAAAGATGGTTTGACGGTTCAACTTAAAATGTAAACTTAAGACGAACGTCGTTTAAAAAGTGTATGCATTATTACTTGTTTAAAGAAATCAAAGCATACTTTCTATTTATTTTCAAACTTTTCTTTTCTCCGAGAAGATGGTTTACTAATTCCAACCATTCATCTACTCTTTGTCTCGCCCTTCACACACAATTAAAAACTATTGGTGCCCATTAGTAAAAAAAAGTTTGTCCACAGCTGTTCAAGTCTGTTCAGACCTAGTTATGAATCTCGACATGTTAAACTACGAACAGCTAAATGCTTTGCTCAGAATCTGCTTTATTTAATTACCTCTGAACTTGTTTTCTTATTCTTTATTCTGTCAAATTTCAGCTAAGATTTATTGATTTAAAAATTACAAGCAAGTTATTTAATTCAGAGCAGTTAAAGATGAAATATTTCCAGAATAAAGTTTCTTCAGGGTGTATTTTGTTGGGGTTTTTTTTCTTTACATTTGTTCATCTATATTGTAATATTTTAATTAATAAAGGAAATCAAATTGCTTGTTATTCCCAACTGGTCCTTTAGATTGAACTCTACAAAGAAAACAAGGTACAAGAAGTCTATTAGTAAATATAGGTGCTGCTTTAGGATTGGACTCTTGATCTTAAAACGTCATATCATATTAAACTATTTTTAATTTTCACCTGTGATTAGCTGTAACGTTACAACGTGCCATTTATTTTTCTTTTGCTCTACAAAGGATTTTGTTTTGTTTGTAAAGAAGGTTTTATCAGTCACTTTCTTAACCGTCTATCCCTTTCGGGATTGCGGGGGGGACGGAGCCCAACCCGGCTGATTCTAGGCGAAGGGCAGGGTACATCCTGAATATGTCGCCAGTCTGTTGCGAAGAAGTTTTTGTTTCCATTGAAAGATGCTCAATCCTACTGAGCACTAAATTAATTTAAAATTATTTAATTATTTTTAAACTACAATGAATATTTTTAAGTTTAAAGGAAAGGTTTTGTTTCAAATTGATCATTTTCCATACGCTGCTGTGATGACTACCTCGAAAGTTACTTTAAAAAAACCTATTTATGAGTGAAACTGAAGAATAGTTCAGTTTGTGAGGAATATTTTAGCTTCTTTTTTTTTTTTAAATCTCACTTATGTTCTGTCATCATGTGTACTATTACTTATTATTATCATTAAACAGAAAATCTACTTTATAAGGCTTAACTCCTTTCATATGTATGTACAAGTATATAATTTAAAAATGTAAAAGACCCATGATCTTATCCATGATTTTTTTTAGTAGGTTAGATTATTGCAGACAGAGATGAAGGTAGCAGAGATGAAGATGCTGAGAATCTCTCAGGGAGTGACCAGGATGGATAGGATCAGAGGAACAGCACATGTTAGAGGTTTTGGAGATAAAGTTAGAGAGGCCAGACTGAGATGGTTTGAACATGTGCAGAGGAGAGAGAGAGAGAGTACATTGGAAGAAGGATGCTGTGTTTGGAACCACCATGAAAGAGGCCTAGAGGAAGACCAAAGAGGAGGTTCATGGATACAGTAAAGGAAGATATGAAGATAGTTGGTGTGTCCGAAGAAGATGCAGCAGATAGGGTTAGATGGAAGAAACTGACTTGCTGTGGCGACCCCTGAAGGGAAATGCTGAAAGAAGTTAGATTTTTGCAATGGTCTAATCACTGGTCTTAAGAGGTCTTAAAACCGCTGCAGTTTATTTGAGAATGCTCCTGCTCGAGTCCTAACTAGAAAATATGATGACATCAGTCCTCTGCTCAGGTCTCTGCACTGGCTTCCTTTGGCTCAGAGAACAAAGTCTATTAAAGCAGAGCAGCTTTAATAAATTTTAAAGCTACTCTGCTTGTGTTTAAATGTGAAATATTAGTCTCTTCTGAAAAGATTCAGAAGTAGCACGAATTACACCCCAAAAAATAGTTTTAACATATCTCGATAACTTTATTCTCGGGTCTAATTCATTAGTTGGTATCAATTCTATCCTTTGATTTACAGTTTAATGGTAAAACCTAATGAGGCACCTTTTTTTTTAGTTTTCACGGTTAACATTTCACATAGTGTGTTGAAAAAAAAGTATGACATATCAGATATCAAATCAATTTCAAACTAGAAAATCAATGTGTGATATGTTGTCAATATTTTGCAGCCTTACTCTGGATTTGATGACAAGCTAGGGGCATCTTTCTTTACTCCACGTATAACATTGATGCCTGAGGCTGATGTCATAAATGATATACTTTATTTCATATCAAAGTCTCCTAGGAGCCTTCCAGCCTTGAGATAGAGCTGCAATTTTCCCCAAGAACCTGAAAGAGATGATTATTTATACTATTACATTTCCATGTATTTTGGATTTCCCTCCTGAGTCCAGACATAAAACAGACACATCCACTACATGCTAAGACATATGGAGCCAATAGCCTCTGATTTGATATTCATGGGTTTCACTGGCCTCATATGTGCTATGAGGGCGTGTGTGAGATGCTGGAGGGCCAAAAGGCTGATGCTCAAGAGATGATGTGTGGATGGCAGGGTCTGTTCCAGACTGGGCGACAGGTGGCGCTGGGTTCACACAGCAGGACGTGGGTGTACCAGAGCATCATGTAGACACACACTCCCAGAGCTGGTTGAGTCACAAAGCCTATGTGCATGTAGGCCTGACTCTCTGTACGCTGCAAGCTGGAAATGGCATGCATCCCTGAGGAGAAGACCAAATAAGATTTTGGAAAGCACTATTTCAGTCTCAGATAAGCTCTTCTATTCCAAACAAACGGAAAAAGAACATTTTGAATATAGAAAGCATTAATACAGTTTGGCTAGATTTGCACAGTGAGTGAATCTGTGGGGATTTGTTTCAAGTTTCTGTTTCAGTTAAGCAGGGGTGTCAAACTCGTCCAGGCTCGAGGGCACGGACAGCTAATCCTCATTCAGGGCAGGACCAATAACAAAAGAATTAAAAAAACAAACCCTTTTTTTAAACTCCAGATGTTTTTTGTTTTGTTGGTTTAGTAGGTTATGTTTTATACGTCAGCTTGGAGAAATGACTTGTACACTCACCTCTGTGTTTTGCAATTAGACCTTCCACATGTGTTAATTACACACAATTAGGTCACATCAGATCGAACTAGTTTGTTGATCCAACCAGCTGAAACTGTGAATGATGAACTGCATGATATCGATTGTTTTAAATGTATAAAAAGATTATTTTATGGACCAAGAACTGCATTCTCCATAGTGTTCAGAATAAGATGATGAGAGTAAACAGTTAAGCTCCACACTGGTGCAGTGATTAACACAGTGGCCTCACAGCAGTTAGGGCAGGGTTTGAGTCCTGGGTCAGACGAGTCTTGAAACACTGGCCTTTCTGTGTGAAGTTTGCATGTTTTCCCCATGGATGCTTACGTTTTCTCTAGGTACTTTGGTTTCCTCCAACCCTCCAAAAACATGCATGTAAGGTTAATTGGCTGCTATGAAATTGCCTATAGAAGCAAGTGTGTGGCCCCGCAGCAGACTGGCAACCTGTTCAGAATGTACCCTGCCTCCCGCCTGAAGCCACGACCTCTGTAGGGATATGTGGTTTAAAAGACAAAATGAAATGAGAAAACAGTCCAATCGGGAGTGTCAGCACTCCCGACATGATCTATTTTAGTGTTTTAACACTCAAATTTTTCTGGTGCAGAATACTAAGAATCAATCCAAAATGTTTTAATTTGCAATTCTTACTTTATCTTAAATTTGTTAGTGATGCTGATTTTTTTTTTCTTGTCAATTATTAGACAAGATTGCCAATCAGAAAATCAGACAGTATATCTGCTTCAGATCAGAAAAAAAAACACAGATTTCACACTACTTCCAATGAGCCAGGCTTAGTGCCCATGCTCAATATAATTTTGTTTCTTTTGGTTCCTCACCGCAACAAGGAGTACAGTTTTTATGTAAATGTACCAAAAAAGAAATAGAAAATATCTTTGGCACCTTTGCTAATTTAGGGTTAGTGAACACTTTGGATTGCCTCTTTAAATACAATTTACGCTGTGTGGTGCACGTGCCAAAGGCGCAGAAATAAGTGCAGACTAAAAGTGGGGGGATTCACAATGTCAAAAATCAAAGTGAAACTGAATTTGAAATATTTATAAGGTTTTGTTGGACGAATACTGCATTTTTTAGCTGACAAAAGGGGCTAAATTAATCTATGTAAGATAAATGCTTATACCCTACAATCCCTAGGATTTTTTCTGTATAAGATTGAGGCTAGATGAAAGCACTTATTGGGTCAAATCTATCCTCGGGGCCTTGTGTTTGACACTGCTGGTGTAACAGATGAGGCATGGCAGCATTTTTATTGGTTTGTTTGCTCTGCACACAGGTGTCAGAAGAAGATCAGAACCTGTGGAAGTCTGATTTTCTTGACTTTCACCTTCAAGCTTCTTCTTGGCCTCGAGTAGCATCAGTAAAATTTCTGCACTCCCACCACAGTAACCTTTGCCCTGTCCAGCTACTCTGCTCTCATGCTTTACATGCATTTTTTCATCATGCCTCTTTTTGTTACACAAAGAAACTTCCAAGCAGCTTGTTTCTGTTTTTTAGATGAAAAAAAATTGCACAAATACACTGACACAAAAGGAAATGAAGCGTAAATAATTTCTTAGTCTTCACTTCTTTCAGTTTTTTCTAATTTAGGTTCACTTCACCGAGCGGATCCACAGAAACCAATCGGTGCTAAAAAAGAATCCACTTCTTCTCTTCACATGCTTGTTGCTTTTCTCCTTTCCTTATACCCCCGCCCTTCACAAACACATTCCTCATTTTCCCTCTTTTATTTCTCTCCTTGGCTCCTGTACTTGTCTTTTTTTTTTCTTTTTTTCTTGCAAGCAAGCTTGTTGTTATTTGATCGGCCCCCTCCTCATCAGCAAGTCTAATCTAAAAAAACATGCATGTTTTTCCTTTTACAAGGTTTTTGATGATGAATTCATTAAAGAATGAAAACTTTCAACATCATCAAAGCAGTTTTATTGCAAAACGTTAAATAAATTTTAATCTCTTTTCATTTGTTTTTAACATGCAAGTTTTAGATTTATCGCCCAAATTTGAGTTCATTTTTCTCTAAATGCCTTTTTTTCCCCAATTAGTAAAATATTGCTGTTTTGATGACTCATTTGGGATTGTTTGTTTTTTTCAAGCCTCGTTTAGTTTTATTAAAATCCTTAGATGTAAAAAAAAAAAAAGACTAAATGTCTCACGTCGAAGTTAATAATGCCTGAGAATGAAAACATTAGAAATGAATTTGAATTGATCAGACATTTTTCTTGCTTAATGTGAAAGACGATATATAGACACATACACTCTTGAGAGAGAGCGTACAGTGGATTAACCTACAACCAGGTTTCATTCAGAAAGCAGTAACAAAATGAGCTGCTGTTTGCTCTGTGTGTGTGTGTGGGTGGATATAAAGGGAGGGGGCTGCTGGTGTTTTCTGTCACGAGTGAGCATGAACATCCATCTATTAACACCCCAATGGTGCAGTTTGGTGTCTCTTAAAACATTCCTGCACGCAAACAAGGGAAAGTTTCATTTTTGGCATTTAATCGAATATGGAGATAATCAATATGCATAAGGATTAGTTCTAAGTTTTGTCTCTTTGTTTTAATTTTAAAGGCAGACTTTGTTAATACTGGTAGGATTGAATCTGGACTCTAAATACCACCAAGTCCACAGATTATTAATTATGATTTTTATTTTCAATACAGCTATTTATAATCTTGAGTCCAACCCATGAAGGTGGATTTTCAAAAAATCTGGGAAAATTCATTTCTAAAAAGCATCTTTAGATCCCTACGTGAGAGTTTATTTCATAGAAAGAGACTCGAGTGAAGCTTGAGGTGCAATGATGGGGAAACGGGGATAAAGAGGGGGTCCATAAAGTGTACTCCCTTCCCCCTCCTTCCTGTGCTTCCTCTACTCCCTTCTTCAGAGTTTGATGTCAGTCACCAGGAACCAATCATATCAGTTGGACTTCCCAGCTCTCCATCCCTTGCTCCTCCCATGCCCCCGGTTCTTATATACCCCCTCACTACGAGCCTCAGAGTGTACAATGTGCAGTAGAGGAGCCAGCAGACAGTGTGTAGGGAAACAGACAGAGAAGGACGGAGAAAGTGTGAGAGGACTCATAAGGTATCTCGCAGCTCAAAGGAATTCCCTTCATCACATACAGATATTGCAAAATCTTTTTTTCTGCATCTATTTCTTTCTCTCCAGTCCAGAGCAACCTCTGTTGGAATCTTGGGCAGCGACATTGCTGATCCAGGCGGGATCGCACAGTTAGGATGGGCTGTACCACGGGCCACTTCGCTTGCCAGCCTCAGACCAACTCCACACAGGAGAGCCAGACCCTGGAAGCCGGCAGTGCCAAGGTACCTGAAGTCTTGTCCTCTCTGGAGCGTTTGTCTCAAGCCACCGGAGGCATGGAGAAGTCCTGGTACCGCTGTATCTTTCCATTTGGTATCATCTCTCTGGTCATCGGGGTTGCAGGAACAGGAGTGACCTACACCTACAACGATTTGCCACAAACCAAAGTGGTATCGGTGATACTTCTCGTCATGGGAGTTTTGTTGTTGCTTATGGCAACCGCCTGTTGGACTGTCCACAAAAAGAAGAGGAGGAAAAAGAAGGAGGGAGGCTCGTTTACCTCTGAACAGTGTCCCCTCTGAAGCACACAGAAAAAAGTTAGAAGAACTCAAAATCAGAGACTTGGCTAGGAGTAAAATTTCTCTCTAAAAAAGCCTTCACTTTACATCCTCCCTGTGCCAGATTATCTCAACCATTTTTTTAAAGTTTGGCTTGAATCATACGGGAGGTCATTTTTGCTTAGAAATCAGAGAAATTCAGAAAGAGAAAGTTAAAAGTCTTTTGCACGTAGTCTGGACCAGAACTATGAATTGAAGGAGAAATCACTGATGCCTCTTTTATCAACGGGCAGCAGGTGTCCTGTGTCAAAACAACTTCAGACATGCATCGCACACTTTGTGCATATTTACATGCAGAGAGGCCGAGCTGGACCCGCAGCCCGCTATGCAGAGCTGCTGCTGCTGGGGGCAACGCTGCCGTCACCAGCCACGTCAGTCACAGCATTCCTCATACCAGGACAGGTGACTCTCCAAGAGGCCAGAAGTGGGCCAAAGATGGCAACCTGATACCCCGGCCGAAAGAACGTCAGCGCCCAACGTCATTCGCTCGTCCTGTGACACTGCAGCAATGTGTGGGGGGCTTTTTTTACGCAACGGGAGATTGGAACCTGAGTCCAGCTGGATCTTATTGGCATCTGTGTTGATGTTGAGTTGGAGAGGGCAGAGGACCTGCTGAGGGGCAACGAATTGTCGGAGAGATGTTTGGAACTGAGGAACAAAGCATTTTGCACACAGACCAGGATCTGAGCATGAAAGCATCTTAGTAAAACATTCAACTTTGAAAGGCCCTCTGTAGCTGAAGCATTTCAAATAAAAACTAGGGCTTTGACGTTCACGCCCAGCCTTGGTCATTTGAGGGGCAACCAGGATTACTGAAGGACACTGACTGAGGGGACATGCCAATGCAGGGACACTTTGGCTCATCCTGATTCTCATGCCTCCCCCCACCTTCCCTCTCACTCAGTGCCTTGAGCAAGCACTCATGGAAAAAAGCTCTGTCACATTCCCACATTTCCATCTGAACTTCTGAGAATCCCACCACCCCTTGATCGTCTTTACTATTTCTCTCTACACCTGACCCATTCATTTCACTCTCCATCCCTTCAGCATGACTGGGTCGAAATCACACACCGCTACTAGGAGGTGTGTGAGTATATCTGGTGACTGAAAAGTTTCGATAATGTTTTCAGTGCTTCATTGTCCACACCAAAAAAAAAAAAGGATTTTCTTCTCATTGGAGAAATAATAATGAGCTAAGTAGTTCGGTGGTGGAAGCAAGTATTTGGGCTCTGAGTGACCCGAGCGAGCTATTAGCCGTGTGCTCTGATGGGAAGAGACACACAATAGCATGTTATTTTCGTCTTAAAGAGTCTTTTCTCTGACTGAATGCTAGAAGATATGAAAGGTTAAATCCCAGAAGAAAGAAGTGGAGTGTTTGGTTGAATTATTCTGCTCCCACTCACAAATCGTTGAACTTTCATCGAGCCACAGAACATCGATCTGAACTAGAACTACAAGAATGGTTGTGGAGGGCATCCATTAATCCGTCTATCCATCTGTGAGTCATACAAGATGGATTGTTTTTATTTACTGTTACAGTCTCTTTAAGCTCCCTCTCACTAAAAACTAAACTTCATAGTACACGCTCAAGAGCGTGAGCGAAAGAGCAATAGAAGAGAATCTGGCTCGGCTTCCCACCTATTTGTCACATAAGCTCGGTTCATTTAAGGATGAATTCAGACTAAGAAGTGAACTTCATGCAACTTTAATATAAAACTGAACATTCTCAGAATTTGTATGTATTTTTTTTTTTTATGAACTCTTACTCGCTTGGGGAAAAAACTCCAATGCTTTTTGATGGTTTCAAGAAAGCGAAAAGGAAAAACAGACAAGTGAGGCACATGCTCGTATTCTTGCCTTAGCTTGTGTTTCGATGCAGTGTGTCCAAGTTATGTCCTCTTTGCAGATATTAAGCTACTTCGTGCCAGTAAAAATTAATGGATGACGACCAGATATTAGTTGTTAGAGACATGCTTCGATTTCCCTTCTGCCTTCTTAATTTTTAAAGGGAAAACCTACCTCTCTCTGCTGCAGGGACTCATGTCCCTCTCTGGACAGCCATGCTGTCTCCTTTTTGCTGTTTGTCACTCTACTGTGTGACACAAAAATGTGTTTGTGTGGCCTCTAATAATTGGTGCTGTATATAGGAGTTTTTTGTTTTGTATATTTTTACTCATATGTACATTATTAGTATTTCTGTATGAACTGAGTTTAATAAATGTCATATGAACATGTGTCAATTTTTTTATGCTATATTGAATAATGGAATGGTGGAATGCCCCCTGCGGATCAGGGACAGGGTTCTGCCCCAAGTGGAGGAGTTTAAGTATGTCGGGGTCTTGTTCACGAGTGGGGAAAGGATGGAGCGGGAGATCGACAGGCGGATCGGTGCGGCATCAGCAATAACTAGGACGCTGCATCAGTCCGTCGTGGTAAAGAGAGAGCTGAGCTCGATTTACAAGTCGATCTACGTTCCTACCCTCACCTGTGGTCACCAGCTGTGGGTGGTGACCGAAAGAATGAAATTGCGGATACAAGCAGCCGAAATAAGCTTCCTCCGCAGGGTGGCTGGGCTCTCACTCAGAGGGGTGAGGAGTTCTGCCATCCGGGAGGAGCTCGGTGTCGAGCCGCTCCTCCTCCAGGTCGAGAGTAGCCAGATGGGTGGTTCGGGCATCTGGTCAGGACGCCCCCCTGGCACCTCGCAGGCGAAGTGTTTTGGGCACGTCCCACCAGGAGGAGACCAAGGGGCAGACTCCAGACCCGCTGGAAAGACTATCTCTCACAGTTGGCCGGGGAATGACTTGGGATCCTTCCGGGTGTGCTGGAGGATGCAGCCGGGGTGAGAGAAGCCTGGGCTTCCTATTTGAGGCTGTTGCCTCTGCGACCCAGCCCCGGATGAGCGGAAGACGATGGAACGGAACATTGAATGATGTTTTTCTATTAGAACATACACAGACAAAAAAAAAAACTGCAGAGCAAAATTTTCGAACGTCTTCATTGCTGTCAGCCAGATTTGTGATTTCAACATTTGCGATAAATGGTCTGCAGTGATTTTTTCTTCTTGGTTGCTTTGGTTTCCTATGTAGAAATGTCAGAAAGCTAATAGCATTTAGCTCTACCCGAGTAGATCTGAAGGAATTTCTGAACGGGTCTAAAAATACAGAAGACAAATGAGGAGAGGACAGAGAGTAGACAATAGGGTAACACTGTTTAGACTATGGAAAACATCACATCTGTCACTGTGCTTCTTCTTACAATATAAACACAACCATGGTTGGTGAGCACCTGATCTTCCTGTGACGTTTACACCCACATTCTCATGCGAGGCCTCGCCAGATTCTATGACTCGCTCAGATATGCAGAGACATGTGGGATCTTCTGGTCGTAAAGCAAACAGACTGTGACACCCTCTCCTAGTGTACACACACGTATTAACCTAACGTCCTTCTTAATGAGACATCCTTTCATTAATTTTTAGTAGCAGTCACCTGGAAATGTGTTTAGCTCCGGCAACATGTGGAAGGGTCAGACGGGACAAAGTGCACTTGGGGTTGGAAGTGGTCATTTAGCGTACAAATTACAGGAAACCAGATGCAAGCAATTCCTCCGCCTCTATCTCCAGGGTTTGGATCAAAGCCCAAGCAGTCAGTATTTTTTGGCTTTTACAAAACATAAATTCAAACAAATTTACATCAGTTCTCTAATGCAGCAGACATTGCGGCATGGCATTAATAAAACTGGATTTCAGCCAGTTTTATTAAGCCATCTGGGGGGCTTGTGGGTTTCTTTATTCAAATTTCCAATCAGCAGCGTCTGTTACTGTCAAATCTGTCCGTATGTAATTAGTCTATGCAAGCAGCAGGCTGTTGATGACACTTTGATAGTATGATGGAGTCACATTACATCAACGTCTTAAATTTTGTGTCAGCTGTTTGGAGACAGGTATAGACGAAAATTACACGGCAGACAGTTTAATGAAGTAAAAGACAATTAAACTGACATATTGCCTCGGTTTCCATCACAATTGTGGATTTAAAAGAGAGTGGATGAGGTGGGAATGTCCCACAAATTATTTTTTATGTCACCTAATTTCAGCGGCTGGACTTCACATTAGTTCGTCTGCAAAAAAATGCCATAACTCAATAAATAAATTGTGTATTGCAGCGACGACCTATGCAATTAAAGCAACATTAATCAATAAAAATTTAAAGTATTTGCAGTTTAATTCCATTCTCCCTTCTTTTTACTTTTATTGAATTATTACGGCCATCATGCAAATCATTTTTTAAATAACTAATCACATGCTGTGAATGATTATATTGGTTATATTCTAGTTACTTTGGTTCAATGCACCATCTAATTTCTTTTCCCTCCTCATTTAGTTTGTGTTTTCACAGAGAAAGTGGTGGAGATGGGTTGGAGTTTCTATGGAAACAGTGCATCAAGTTGAGGATGTCACAGCCTTTACTCTGACTGAGGTCACTATGTTACAACATAATTTGATCACACTTTACCGCTGGTGTTAACTAGAGCAAGAGTTACTGGTCCAAAGAGCAGATGGAAAAGTGGGGCGAAGATGCTGATTTTACCACTAAGCATGTAAATTTATAACCATTGAATGGGATCGATGGAGAATTTGGAGTTTGATGCAAAGTAGCAGGATTTTGAAATGTTTGAGGTGGATGTTGTTGAGGTTGAATATTAACAATGAGGGTAAAACCCATGTTAGATCATAAGAACAAAATATTAATCTTGATTTTTAAATTGCAACCCATGTTTTAAATGGTGAGAATGAGATTAAGTCTACAAAACATGTGCAAATCAGTAAAGAACAGGGGTGTCAAACACCGGCCTCAAAGGGCCGGTGTCCTGGAGTTTTGTTTTTTTTGTACTATATTCATTCCTCACGGGAAAAATACTTTTGCTTCATTGTACCACAGCAGGCAGCCATGACAGTGCCAATTGTGGGAGCAAATAGAGGTTAGGTGTCTTCTCTAGTGACAGTTAGGCATGGGCCCAGTGGGAATCAAACTGGTATCTTCCTGTCCATGGATGAACATTCTACCACTGAGGCGTTGGCTGGAATCCATAAGGACACATTTCCATCCTGATCCAGGTTATTGAGTCATTGTACCAAGTTTACCAGATATCAGATTTCATTGTATGTCCATCAGCTGTATTGAACACAATGAAAACTGTGTGGACACCGGCCCTCCAGGACTCGATCTTGGCACTCCGATCTACTTTAAGTGCCTAAGTTGCACAGTGATTAAAGTTTAAACAATCTCCTCATTTCTGATCGAGACAAATAATCAAAGTTATTGTTAAAATAAGTGTTATCGTTTTGTTTTCTGGACTGCTTATCCCAAATCTAGTCGTGAGGAATAACAGCGTCTTTCTCGGTTGATTTCAGGTGGAGGCAGGGTACACCCTGTAAAGGTCACCAGTCTGTTGCAAAGCCACACACACAAACAATCATAAGTGTATTCAATCTAAATGAGCTTGCAACACAACACCCTATATTAAGTTTTCACAGTTATATTACAATAAAATAAAACTTTTATGTAAAAGGTGTGCTTTCGCTTTGAAATAATACTTTTTAAATTTAAGCATAATGACACTCAGCATTCTGCTCGCTTTAATTAACAAAAGCTAATTAGTTAATAATAGTTCATTTGAAACATTATCTAAACAAATAACTTATATCTTTTAACTGAATTCCCAAAAAATATTTTAGAGTTAAATTAATAGAGGCCTGTCTCTTTAAATCTTGTACCTTTAACAGACACTCTAAACTTCACTTCCCATCATGCACCATCAGAAGACGGTTCGACGTAGCGTTATGCTGATCCTCTCAACCAATCACGACAAATCATAGGCGAGCGCGTAATTTCGAAATAGATTGACGTAATCCAATCAGAATCCGATGTTATTCCGTTTCCAATGGTTTCAACCAATCAGTTTGTGAGATCTCCACCTCGTCAAATAGAAAGCTTGGATTTTATAAACACACTGTTCCTTCAGCAGCCAGTCAGATTGAAAGTAGAGTTTAAACGTGTTTTTAGGGCGGAGCTTAAACCAGGACGCATGCTTTAATTTGAATTCAACTAAAGAAATCACATCTTGTGTAAAAACTATTTCTACACAACAACTAAAAAAAATCTGATTTTAAACTGTGATCTTTTCACATTTTCTGATTTCAAAATTTCTTCTCAACGTTTTGTTTTTGTTTTTAATTTTACACAGAATTTACAAGAGATCATCTTAAAGCAATGCAAACAGGCGGTAAGTCATTTATTTTAAAGATTAATCTATTTTAACTCATAAATTATGATTTAAACAATAATATTTTATTGATGTAAAGCATCCTGTTTAAAAAAACATGTAATTATAAACTTTATAACTGCTGATCCGTAATAACTGTTAGTATGCTTTCTTTTTCTGTTAAATTAAAATGACTGTTTATTTAATAATCATATCCCTTCTTACATGTTAGGATCACGGTTGATTTGTGAAAATCACTTCTGATCGTTTTGTAAACGGTTTTAAAATCTGTTATTAATAGTTTGCCAGTTAAATTTGAGCAACAGGAGGGAAATTTGGGCGCTCATTTGTTCACACACTCTCACTAACAGTCATAAAGACTCTAAATCATACTGATCTGTGTTATATATGATAAATATTATTAGAACATACACAGACATATATATAACACCAAATGATACTAATAAAGTTGTTATTAAGATCATCTTAATGTGTATTTATTGTATTTTTAGCAGATCATCAGGGTGTGTCATAACTTAGGTTATTCATGTTTGAGAAATAATTACATGATCTCATTTAAAAGTTTTATGTTACAAGTGAAATGATTTGATTAACTGTTGCATTCAAGTTTTATGCAAAAAGATTATGATTATTTAGATCATATAAAAGTCATGCTTGGTCAATTGGTGCAAAGCAGAGTGGATTTTTGAGTGATTTTGTTAGTAATAAAAAAAATTTTTTACAACTTTCAGAATCAGAAAAACTTTTTTGATCCTTATTAAAATAGTTTGCTGCAATTATTTTGCAGCATTCCTCTGCAAGCTGCTGCACCACATCAAATCTTACTATTAAATGCATCCATAAAATCATATAAATGATGAAAATAAAAGCACATTAGATTAGATCAGTTTAGTTCAAATGCATGACAAAAAAAATCATGTTAAACTTGGTACATTTTTTGCAAACTTGACTACTTCAAACTTTGATGACTTTTATTAGATTTTTTTCTTTTGTGTAGTTGCCAAATATATATAATTATTAAATCCAAAAGTTTTTCCGACATCCCTAAAGTTTTGAGTGCACATAATCTAAATAGTTACTAGTCTATTTTAAAAGCAAAACAAATATTTGTTTTGCTTTTAAGTGTGAATTAGTTCCCAGTTTTGCAATCAGATGTGAAGTAGTTTAGTTTTAGATCTTTAGAGTCTTTGCTAGACTTAAGAGAAGGACTCTAAGGAGTAAAAACTGCTGGTATGTTTGAAATGAGTTATAAAATTATTTTGTTTTTCAGCTGTCCACTGCCACTGTTCAAAATGCTACTCGGTTCCAGCCCGAAAGCGGGTCCGTAAACGATCTACGCCCATAACCCTGCTGTCTTTACCTGAAGAGATCATCCTCTACCTGCTCCAGTCCCTCTCTGCAGAGGACCTCCTCTCTGTCAGAGGGGTGTGTATACACACACAAACACTGTACACCTTCTAACAAATGCATGTTGTTGCATAATGAATTTTGAAGGCTTTTCTTCATCATGAGCATGTTTTTTTTTCATTCTTTCTTTAAGGTTAATTCCCATCTACGTGACATTGTTGACAACCACTCTAGTGTTTGGGCCAGAGTCAGTTTCAGAGAGAAGTGGCCGTGCCCTAAGACCTTATGGCTGTTTGAAAAGTACTTATCAGAAAACTTTGCTGTTAAACCATGAAATAAAAGTTTTAACATCAATAATTTTCTATTTGATTTTTCTTATTTCAGAGCTGCTGAGAAAGGAAACTTTGAAGCTGCTGTGAAGCTTGGGATTGCTTATTTGTACAACGAAGGCCGTAAGTTATCTGCTTTTTAACCTTCAAACAAGATGTTCCATTCTGTTGTCTTCTGCTTATCCATGGCCGAGTCGCAGGGGCAATAGCCTCAGACGAGAAATAAACGGTTCTCTCACCCTGGCTGCGTCTTCTAGTTCACCCGAGAGGTTTTCCCTATTCAGCTGGTCCCCTTCTTCTCCAGCAGGTCCGGGGTCTGCCTCTTGGTCCCCTCCTGGTGGAACGTGCCTGAAACACCTCACCAGTGATGCATGCGGTAGCCATCCTAACCAGATGCTCGAACCATCTCATCTGGCTTCTCTTAACCCGGAGGAGCAACAGCTCTACTCCCAGCTCCTCCCGGATGGCAGAGCTTCTCACTCTATCTCTGAGTGAGAGCCTAGTCACCCTGACGAGAAAATTAATTTCGGCTGCTTGTATCCGTGATCTCGTTTTTTTCGGTCACCACCCAAATCTGGCGAGGGTAGGAACATAGATTGACTGGTAAATTGAGAGTTTTGCTTTTCAGCTTAGCTCTTTCTTCACCACAATAGATCGATGCAGTGTCCTGATCATTGTGGACGCCACACTGATCCGCAACCAAACCCCACCGATCTACACCGAACAAAATGTTATCCGATGAATTGACATCACGTGAGAAACTCTTCCCCTTTCTTTTTGTTTGCAGCTTTGCTATGTGACGAAGGACGGGCGGATGTTTGTGGTCAGAGAGCATCCCACTTCTTCAGCTTGGCAGAGAGTTTGCGCTCTCCTAAAACAGACCCGTTCACTTGGGTGTTCATCCGTCCACCATGGTCCTCTACTGGCAGCTGCTGCAAAGCCGTGGTGTTTGATCACCTCAAAGCCGAGTGTGAGAACAATCCGGTGGGTTCACAACACAAATTATTGAACATTATTGCATTTGGAATGGACCTGAAAAGAAAAACACAAAGCGTTTGCTCTTTTCTTTTTACAATTTTTGTTTTGTTTTAATGTTTTTATTAAGAAAGCTGTTTTGATTGCTTCAATCTGCAGGAAAAGAGGGGTTCTCTGCTACACTGTCTGGCCAGAGTAATGCTGCTGTTTGAAGTGAGTGAAAGTGGGGGTGAAGTTGACATTTTGGGCGGGGTTTTTTGGTTTCTATTGTTTCTATTCTATTGTAAATGAATCTGCAGAAGGTTTGACTTGTTTTCAGCTAATGGGATCATTTTTCTTCATGTTATTCCCCTCTTCTTACAAAGTATCTCTTTCTTACTCCCACCCTCTCTGTGTAAATGAGCTCTTAAATAAAACAAGAAAGATTAATCAAGTAAAACCATTGTGAACATCTGGAATAATATTGTCTGATTCCCAGGAAGAAGAAAAACGTTCTAATGCAATAACCATGCTGGAAGAATCATCCCGGGCCGGCTGTCTGCAGAGCTCATACCTCCTCTGGCAAAACAATCTCAGGGCTTGTGTAAGTTTGAAGAAAAACAGCAGAAACATTGAACATGATATGCTGCTTGTCTGGAGTTTGCATTTCACATGTATGCACGAGTTCTCCAACTTCCCTCCGCAACCCAACACGCAGGTTAGGCTGATTGGACACCTTCTAATATTTTTTAATAGTGTATGTGTTATTATCTGTCTTTATGTAGTCCTGTACAGTGTGTATCCTGCCTCCTACTTGCTCTCTAGCTGAGACAAGCTTTAGCTGCGTGTTTTACAATGCACTCCTTTGAATAAATGTATTTCATATGACCAAATGTAACTTTTTTTCTAATGTGTGGGTTTGAATTTCAGCTGCCTGATCCAGGACGGTACCTCGAGTGCGTGCGAACTCTCAGGGACTACGCTGCCAAAGGATGCTGGGAGGCTCAGGTTTGTACTTTCATATAATTTTAATTCTCTAAAGAGGGTTTAAAATGCAAAATTAACTTATTAGAGGTGTTTAAGTACATTTGAGTGTCATTCCTAAATCACACACATACCACACATTTTCCATTTCATTCATGCACGTTTGAGTAAATTTCAAAGCTCCTCGGTCCAGTATTCAAATACCATTTGTATGGCAGATTGTTCCTCCAGATTGTTGGTCACAAGTAAAACCATTGTAAACATTTTTGTTTGTCTTTTGGCATCATAAGTCATGCTTTTTACTCAAAAAGAGCTTCTGATTGTCGCACCATTAGGCGGTGTCAGTCGGGCTTGAACACTGTTGACATACTGTTTTCTTTCTTCACTCTAGTGAGTCACAAACACGTGACTCATCCTATTCTCCAAAAGGAAGTTATTATTGTTGCTTTTCAGCTAAAACATGTCAAGCTCTCTCTCTTACTATCTAATCTTTGATCTTTCGGGATTTTTTCCCCTCAGTTGTCTCTGGCCAAAGTGTGCAGCATTGGAAACCCACTAGGCTTGGAGTCCAGTGTGCGTGCAAACGTGGTGGCCCAACTGTTCTCATCCTCCAACCTGGCAGCTCAGAACTGCCCTCAGAGCATCCTGAGACGAGGCATGAAAGACACAATGAGGTACATTGGAGCAGGATTTCCACTACGGAGTAATTACAGTCCACTGGTGAATAATCACATCCGTGCAGTAGAGTGTTTCTGCTTGTTGTCGTGGTGACTCACTAGCTTTTGATTTTTAATGACATTATAGATTTAAAAATCAGGCAACACAACCACAGATAAGCCGATACAGTAGATGTTATTTTTAAATTTAAAACACAATTACATTTATTAATACACAATATTTTAATATATATACAACAAAAAAATCCACCTTTACCAGGTGGAATTTCTGAGCAGCCAACTGATTGGTCGGGCTGCTTGGTTGTATCATAGCAGACCAGCATTTTCTCTCTTGCTGTGCTGACCACTGGAAAAATCAATACCTTTTTATAAAAAAAAAAACATAGTCGTTTAAACTTGAGAATTTTTTAGTTCATAAGTTTCCTTCACATCTATCTCTGCAGGTACATCCTTGTGGACTGGCTTGTTGAGGTGACCACCATGAAAGATTTCTCTAGCCAGATCCTACATGTGACAGTGGGCTGTGTGGACCGCTACTTGGATCTGTGCTCCGTTCCTAAAGCTTGCCTTCAGTTGCTGGGAATCGCCTGCATGGTGGTTTGCACCCGGTAAGGACAGTCACGTCTGAAATATTTTTTTTTTTGGATTATGATACATCGTCAAAAATATTTCCAACTGTTAGAATTTTTTCTATCTGCCAATAGAAATTGATTTTTTTTTTTTTTTTTTACGAATGTATTCAAGTGTAATACACACTTGTAGCCAAACACCTTGTGGGATAATGACAACAAAGGCTTCTCTCCCCCTGGCTGCATCGTCCAGCTCACCCGGGAGGATCCCAAGTTGTTCCCCAGCCAGCTGTGAGATATAGTCTCTCCAGCGGGTCCGGGATCTGCCTCTTGGTATCCTCTCAGTAAGAGCATCACCCCATCTGGCTTCTCTCGACTTGAAGGAGGAGCGGCTCGAAACCGAGCTCCTCCCGGATGGCAGAACTCCTCACCCGATCTCTGAGTGAGAGCCCAGCCACCCTACGAAGGAAGCTCATTTCGGCTGCTTTTATCCGTGATCTCATTCTTTCAGTCACCCCCCACAGCTGGTGACCATAGGTGAGAGTAGGAACGTAGATCGACTTGTAAATCGAGAGCTTTGCTTTTCGGCTCAGCTCTCTCTTTACCACGACGAACCGATGCAGCGTCCTAGTTATTGCTGACGCCACACCGATCCGCCTGTTGATCTCCCGCTCCATCCTTTCTCCACTTGTGAACAAGACCCCAAGATACTTAAACTCCTGGAATGTTACAAATTAAAGATGTGTCATTATAAAAGGCAATCAAAACGATGTTTAGATGGATAACGCAGTGAATATAAGAGTTTGCCCAGGAGTGGACGGTGGAATATGGTACAGAGTGAGAAAAAAAAAGGTGTAAGAGACACACACTCACACATTCGTTACCATGACCACACCTGTACATTAAGGTCTATTTTTCAAAATTGGGGAAACTGCTGTTATCGTCATTTCTATTATCGTACTAAATTCCAAAAACGATTGGGATAATTATTTTTACTTTGTATTGTTCGTCCACAATGATCAGAATGAGGTCATTTTTCTTGAGGCTAATTGTGCTTTGGTTTCTATTGGTTTAGTTATTTCAGTACTGACATCCTGACCATCCGCGAGGCTGTTTGGCTCACAGATAACACCTACAAGTACGAGGATCTGGTTCGGATGATGGGAGAGGTCGTTTCTGTGCTGGGAGGAAAGATCAGAGTAAGAACACTGACTTCACACATAAATAACTTGATGGGATGTTGTTTTCTGATGCCTGGATATTTCTTTTTTTTCTTAAGAGCCCCACGCTGCTGGACTACGGGGAGATCCTCCTCTTCCTGCTTCCCCAGGAGAAGAGAACAGCTCACCTGTTTAGCTATATCTGTGAGCTGTCGCTGCTGTACTCGGCATTCACCGTTCCATCTCCTGCCAAACTGGCTTCAGCTGCACTACTCCTCACACGGGCACTACATCACTATGGTAACACCACACACAGCATCCACAACACAAGTGATGCAGTTAAACCTTCCAAACAAAGTCAATTTACAACTTCAGCTTGTTAAATTGTTTATGTTAAACTTGACTTGTGTTTGGGTTCTTCAGGTCCAGTCTGGCCTTCTGTACTCGCTGACTACACAGGATTCACCAAGCAGGATCTCATCCCTCTGGCTGTGCTGCTCTATGTCAAATGGTAAATTATTTAGTTTGTGTTTTTTAATGAGATTTATTGTTAAGCTAAAATTTTCACCCAGGCCACATGTCTGCAGTCACCAAAATCCGTAGACGCAGCACAGTAAATGTCCTTTTACAGTCATAACTATCATTCCACCAGTGGCAGGTGTAAAGCATTTTTAGGGTTTCTGAAGTCCTACACAAAGTTTTTTTTAAATAACTAAAGCTGGATGTTTTTTAAACATGGAAACAAACGCCTCATGGAATCAGTGCCTCCAAATCTGAGATCATGGTCCATACCTAGAAAAGGGTCGAATGCCCCCTGCAGGTCAGGGACAGGTTCCTAGAGGACTTAAAGTACATCAGCATCTTGTTAAGAAGTAGGAGAAGGATGGAGCAGGTGATCTACAGACGAATTGGTGCGGCATCAGCAATAATCAAAACACTGCATTGGTCCGTCGTGGTAAAAAAAAAGAGCTGAGCAAAAAGTAAAGTTCTCAATTTACCAGTCGATCTACGTTCCTACCTCCCATATAATCCCCAGCTCTTGGGGGTGCCCGGAGTAGAACCATTGCTCCTTTTGGTCGAGAGAAGCAAGATGGGGTGGTTTGGGCATCTGGTTAAGATGCCTCAGGAGGAGACCCGGAGGCAGGCCCTGGACCAGCTAGACAGAATATGTGACACAGTTGGCCGGGGAACAACTCAGGATGCTCCTGGGTGAGCTGGAGGGTGCTGTAGGGGTGAAAGAAGCCTTGGTTTCTCATCTGAGGCCGTTGCCCCCGCAACCTGGCCCCAGATAAGCAGAAGACAACGGAAAGGAATAGAAACAAATAATTAAATAATTTATTCATGATTAGTCACGCTTTTGAGAAACAGCGTCTGTTTACAGAATTTACTGTTGTGGTTTTAATCTATGTTTTTCGGGGATTTTGCAGACGTTTTCTACAATGTATGTATGTTATAGGGTCTATGTTTTGCATCATTTAGACCTCCTTCTGTTTTATGCTGTAGAAAAACTAACTTATTTCTACTTATTACCTTATTTAGGAAGATTTGTTTATGTGATTTCATTTACATTACATTCATGATTTTCATCATAGAACATGCAAATCTTCAAGCTTCTGTTGTTTGTGTCTCCAGAATGAAGTGTGACGTTCTATGTAGACATAATATATGATAATCAAACAAACCTACAGGCTGTATTTGTGTTTTCCTGGTGATATCTTCATTCGTTCTGCTATCGCCTGTGCGACAGCTGGCCAAAAACCCCAATCTGGAATTAGTCACAGAGTGCATTTGTATTATTTATGAAACCAGAGAAGATGGCTCTGAGAATAATTTGCTTGTCTCTGATATGTTCCTGTGCTGTGACTCACTCATGGCCACCGTCTTTTCCTCCTTGCTGCAGATATCAGGATTGATTGGTGATGTGTACGGCTGTTTTCTGCATGCACGTAATGAGTAGATAGAAAACAGCAGAAAAAAAAAACCCATCTGGTTACCAAGAAAAATGAAGAACCATTAGGAGGTTTTAAAGCAAACAAGGACAGAGAGGCTGAGATTATGGGTACATCCTTTCATGATGGAGTGGTTGCTTTTATGTCGACTAGTGAACGTTGTATTGATCAACTGCAATTCTCAAATGGACCCATAATGAGGTTTTATTTTAGTAAATGATTGAAATGATGAACTCACTTTGTCTTTTTTTCTTACTCAGTTTCAGTCAAGATGTCCCCAGAGATTACAGACATGCATCTCTTACTGGCATCAAGCAACGATTCGAGGATGAAACCTTTGACCAAATCAGCAAAGAAAAGGTATTTGTATCATTTTGGTTTAAGAAATGTATATATTGTCTTTTATTGAGTTATATCGTAAAGAAAAAAATCAATTTTTTTTGTCAGGTGATGGATTTTAAAGAGCTCTGCCAGATTTTGGAGATTCCAGAAGAGAAGCCTCAGATGGAGACTTCTAGTCCCACTGGGAGTCAAACCATAGAAATCCACACCTTCTTAGCTTCTCCATCGAACGCTGAAAAGCGGTAAGAGAGTTTACAAACACAGACAATTAAACCGCTTGATAGCATCACGAAACACTGCACGGATTTACTTGTTTGAATAGCCAAATTATAAGGGTTGATCAATGTTGATAATCAGGACAAATATTGAATAGCCATAGTTAGAGGAGGGAGATATTCAATATTTATTAAAGGTAAAAGTGTTGGCATAAAATTTTTAAAACCCCTGTGATAGGTGAGTGAGAACTGATTTTGTTTTCTGAACATTTATTAAAGATTTTTTTTAATCGTACTTTATTCATTCCTCATGGGGAAATTATTTTGGCTGCATTGCACCGCAACAGGCAGCCGTGATGACGCCAATGGTATGAGAAACTAAGGGGTTAGATGTCTGCACTAGGGACACCTAGGCACGGGCCCAGTGGGAATCAAACCGGCTATTCCCAGCTCAAAAACGGGCATTCTACACTACTGTGAATCTAGCCCCCTTTAATATATATATATATATATATATATATATATATATAAAACAAAACGAATAAAACATATGTCAATCGTTTGTGCTGTAAAAATTTTTGTTTTGTGCTATTTTAGTTTAGTTTTTGTTTTTTTTGTTTTTTAGAAATACGTTTTGGACGATTACGTCATCCAGACCTTCATTTATTTCCAGGCATTGCCATCTTTGATGATGATGTCATTGTCCAAATTGTATTTCTTAAAATAATTTAAAAAAAAACTAAAATAGCACCAACAAAACTTTTTACAGCACAAATGCAGCACAAACAATTTACACCATTTTTATGAGTTTTTTTATATATATATATATATGTATATATATATATTTACATTTTTAGGCGGAATGATGGGCTGGATGACGTCATCGTTCAAATCGTATTTCTTAAAATAAAAAAAACTAAAATAGCACAGACAAAATGTTTACAGCACAAACGATTGACATAATTTTTGTTTATATTTTTTTTAAGACGGACCAGCCTTGCAGAGATACATTCTACCACTGAGCTAATACTACTTTCTTGCAAAAAAATTCTTCTTGTTTATCACTTGCACATATTCAACCACAGTTTGAGCTTTGGAACATCTATTTACACTATAGTTATGAAAGCTTACTGATCTTTATGAAAGACCAGGAAGTGTGAAAGTCAGACCACTGCTCATCCCCCTGCCAGTCCTGAAAAAGCGCAGCTTCACTCATAATTCCTACTGGTGGGTCACCTGAGCCATAAAAAACAATAAGAAATGGTATCGCATGCTGCATTCAAACAAAACCGGTTCATTTTATCACTGAATACAACTGAATTTTTTTTTTTAATATCCCAAGAGAGACCCAGTTGTATTCAACCTGAAAATAATGTTAAACAACCACCTCAACATTTTCTATAGGCAGTTAATTTGCTTAACCAGTGATCAGTCGATTCGTGTCAATTTTTTCATTTGTTTTAAAAGAATATTTGCAAATTCGTCATCTTTTTTGGCTAAAAACACAACCAAATTCCTAGGAAATGAGAATGAACGAAGTGTGGGATTATCACTCTCGCCTTCTTCTTCTTGCTCATTTAGCAGCTGTACGCTGTGACTTGTGAGCCGTTTTGTCCAGAAGGTGTTTTTCTTTGTACCATCTGTGAGAAGCTCCTGTGACTCATCCCGATTCTCCCCTTGTCCACTTTCCTCTGAAGGAGACGAGATGACATCATGCACGATGACAGAGGCAGCTTCGTGGCCACGCCTACAGTAGAGCTGTCCAACCAGGAGGAGATGCTGTTAGGGGACATACTGGATTGGAGTCTGGAAACCTCCTGCTCCGGCTATGAGGGGGACTTAGAAGAGGAGAGCGAGGCAGATAAGGACTGTGATAGTGAGTATGAAAGAGATGATGGAAAAGGATAGAGTTTAAAAGTTTAATGCATATAAATGATCTAATCTATAAGAGTCTCCTTGGAATAGAAGATATTAACCAGAACGACCCGTTCCACCTTCATTGACTTTATGTTCTTTTAAACCAGAGGTTGACAAATCCGGAACATTTTCAGCCTTAAACTGCAGCTCTCCAGCTTGAGTAGACCGATTGTTTATTTAAAATCCATTTTATTTCTGAAGCATATTTTACAAACTGAACCTTTCATAATGTGTTGGACGAATATGAACAAGATAAAACCACAGAGCTTAAAAAAAGTTTAAAAAAACAAGCTGTCCTCAAACACATCAGAGCTGTGTGAGGAGCTCTCCCAATCGGGAGGAGCTCAGTGTCGAGCCGCTCCTCCTCCAGGTTGAGAGAAGCCAGATAGGGTGGTTCGGGCATCTGGTCAGGATACCCCTCGAGCACCTCGCTGGTGAGGTTTTTTCGGGCACTTCCCACCAGGAGGAGACCAAGAGGCAGACCTCGGACTGGCTGTGGAGACTATGTCTCTCAGCTGGCTGGGGAACGACTCAGGTTCCTCCCGGGTGAGCTGGAGAATGCAGTCAGGGTGAGAGAAGCCTGGGCTTCACGTCTGAGGCTGTTGCCCCCGCAACCCGGCTCTGAATAAGCGGTAGACTTTTGTGTAAAAAGCAAAAACTTTATCTTAAATTTTAGTCATTTTTTGGTTAAAACCGCTGTAACAAATCAATTTCTTTCTGGGATGAGTAAAGTCTAATCTAATCTAAAGTAGTACTTCCCTGAATGTACATGAATCCATAAAAGCTGAGCACCAAGTTTTCTGTTAAAATTGAGTTCAGAACAAATCACTTTGTTCAGAGGAGTCTAATCTAGCTTCAAGTAAATAGAAATCTTTGTACTTGCTAACCTGGATTATATTTTTGTTTGTGTTGCTGTATTTTTAGAACAGAAATGTGAGCAAAATAACTGATCATGTGGATAGGTCAAGTATTTTTTTAAATTTATTTCATTCGGAGGATAAGCCCCTTGAGATGTGACATCTCGTTTTCGAGGGGGTCCTCAACCTAGCACGCATGTTTTTGCAAGTTATGCAGTGTTTATAAAAATGACAGCAAAAAAACGACAGTAAATATGTTTAGTACAAAAGTTTTAGTCACACTAGTTGCTCAAAATTGCTAACGAAGTGATGCAGTTAAAAAAAGAAGCAGGGTTTTGAGTTTATTGTTATTTGCATTTAGCCTGATTTGATGGAATATATTTTTCTATGTCATATGTCCCATTCCGTCGTGTTCCGCTTATCCGGGGCCGGGCCGCAGTGGCAACAGCCTCAGATGGGAAACCCAGGCTTCTCTCACCCCAGCTGCATCCTCCAGCTCACCCGCAAGGATCCCAAGTCGTTCCCCAGCCAGCTGTGAGACATAGTCTCTCCAGCTGGTCCAGACTCTGCCTCTTGGTCTCCTCCCAACGAGACGTGCACGAAACACCTCACCAGCGAGGCGCTCGGGGGGCATCCTGACCAGATTCCCGAACCACCCCATCTGGCTCCTCTCGACCTGGAAGAGGAGCGCCTCGACACCAAGCTCTTCCCGGATGGCAGAGCTCCTCACCCGATCTCTGAGTGAGAGCTCAGCCACCCTGCGGAAGAAGCTCATTTTGGCCATTTGTATCGACCATCTCATTCTTTCGGTCACCACCCACAGCTGGTGACCATAGGTGAGGGTGGGATTGTAGATCGACTTGTAAATCGTTACAACGTTATTGTCATTTTAGAGGTTGAAGAGGCATTTTCAGCTCGCATAGTTTTCTTTGGAAACTGGGTCAAAAATGGCGACTGAATTGGTTTCATTTCAATAGATCCAAATGCTTTGGATGACGTCACACTCGCTAACTCCTCCCATTCCATCTATGTTCTCAAAAGTTGCCAATCTTTGTTCTAATCGCTTTACCTCCTCTCCTCCAACAGCCTCCATGACCTCCATTGCACTTCAGGTGACAACTGATGCAAACAATCAATTTCAAAACTGCCGAGCTCTCTCCAGCGACGAGGACAGCTTTTGCGAAACAGACGACACAAAGATGGATATCCAAAGTCAAGAATCCTCATGTAGAGACTTCCACAGCTCTGGGTATTCGTCTGTCCAAAGCGGTAGCCCCGCATCCAATTGCTCAACTTCCTCCCTCATGTCCTATACTTTTAAGAGCGTCAATACCTCTCTGGGTGAAGCATCTGCTAACGCCCAGCCAGGTTTCCGTCTTCTGGTGCCTATGCAGAGGCCTCGAGGATGCTCCACCAAACAGGTAAAGAGGAAAAACGTAGCGGCTCACAGTGGAGGTGAAGTTGAAACAGAAGACGATTTAGAAGAAGAGTTTTCATCCAACGGCGGGTTTCTGAGCGTGTAGATCCAGATGTTTCATTTCTAACTTCCAGCACTTTTTCTTTGCTCTACATATTCAAATCCTCTGATTTGTTAGCTGCTGGAAGACGGAAAGATGTCAAACCTTGAATCCAGAAACTTGTATCTCTGGCATGTTACATTTTATTAACATGTTTACGTTGAGAGATAAGTAATCCTGTCATTGAATACAGACAGCCCTGAAATGACTGGAAAATAACTAGTTTCATCATGAGCCATTTCATGTGTTTTTTAGCCTACTGGACAAACTTATCAGTTTTTCTTAAGTAGTTTTAAAATAAAAAATACGATGCAGAGTTTTTAAATTTTTTACAGGGAAAAAAAAAAGCTACTTCAGCTTCTGATCGCACCATACTTGTGCATCATAGTGTATTATTGACTGTTGATACAAGAATTAATCTTTTGTAGGATAAATTTTATCAGAAAGAGATTTGTTTCATTATTTGCCAAAGGTACTGTGGTGTCCATTTTTTAATTGAGGAGCTTTTCCTTGAAAAAAAAAAAAAGGATGTGACACGAGCTGTTTTAAGTAATCTGAAAACTACTACAGTCTAGCTACACACCGGCTCTGCTGCTGATGACCTGTGACCTAATAATGCCACCAGAAATCCTGCATGGATTGTAATGTAATCACTACGGTGCACTCGTAATGGAAGAAAGAATTGTGAATCACGGGCTGAATGAGGTCAGTTTAGATGTTTTAACCCCAATTAAACTTGAAACTCTAAATCATCAATCAGGTAAAAGCCCTTCCATCATCACTAAGTACAGCTGTACGCTACTTCTTACACTTGAAACAGTATTTATGATGGTTTACATGTTTTTCTAGCAGAATTCCAAACATAAGAGGAAGATTTTTACTTAAAAGGTGTTTAAGTTGTGTATACCTCAGTCTGGATACGGTGTGTGTGCGATGCGACTGTAAATGCATTAAAAACCGTTAGTCTTGTTGGTTTATCTCCTGTGGTAAATATTAATGAGAAAAGAAAGAACGAGCCCTCCTACTTGAAATTGTGTGCTTTGTTCCAAAAAAAAACAGTTTTGTTGTGAAATCTACAAAATGTGACATGAACATATTTAATATGACCAATGTTTTGTATTGAGTTTTTATTAAACAAAAAAGTTCACATGCTTTGTTTTTTTTTGTCGTATCTAACGTTTTTCTTGCACACTTGTGCATGTTGCTCACTAGTGAATTTGGTCCTTATTTAAGCAAAAAAAAAAAAAAAAATAGAAACAAGTGAATTAAAGCCACAAGCAGCGATGAGGCCCTTGGAAAATACATCGACCGCGCTGTGGCTTTTGACAAACTCTCACAATATTGCTCTCACTCCCTGAGGTTGTTGACCGAAAGTTTGAGGTCTTGGATATAAGCGGCTGGAATGAGTTTCCTCTGTGAACTGGCTGGGCTCTCACTTAGAAATAGAGTGAGGAGCTCTGCCATCTGGGTGGAGCTTGGAGTTGAGCCGTTGCTCCACCAGGTCGAGTGAAACCAGGTGTGGTGGTTCGGGCATCTGGTTGAAGTGTGTCCTGAATGCCTCGCTGGTGAGAGTTCTGGGTACATCCCATTGGCCGAGACCCAGAGGCAGGCTTCGGATATGCTGGAGAGACTATGTCTCAAAGTCGGCCGGGGAAGGCCTCGGGATCCTTCGTAGTTGAGCTGGATGATACAGCCAGGCTGGGGGAAGCCTGGGTTTCCCTTCTGAAGCTGTTGCCCCCACGACCCAGCCCCAAATAAGTGAAAGACAACAGAACAGTGTCATAGTAAGGTCAGAAGGAGTTTCGTGATTCATCTCTCTGCAGATCGGAGAGAAGAACAAGATTGCAAAAATCAAGAAATATGAAAAGGATTAAGAGGCGGAGAACATGAGACTTCAACTAAAGAAGGAGAAAAGGTCAAATGATGGAGAAACTCCAAAAGAACCTTGAAGAAAAGCAGAAATAAAAGGAAGGAGTAGATCTTCTACTAAACTCTACCAAAGCATATCTTACAGTACTTACAGTACCACCATGGGAAAAGTAAGGATGCACGTAAAAATGTTCTTGACACTAAATGAAACTGAAGTACCTGCAAAAGAGAACAGTGGCCATTTGGCATGAGAAGAACAAGAAGATTGGGGAAGATACCACACTGAAATCAAAGCAAAGCAAATGAGAAAAACTAAGATAAAAAAAAAAGCAAATAATTAAACAAGAATCGGTTTATTGTCTCTACAGCACATAAGCGTACTAATTACCAGGGTTATTACCTGCTTCATTTGTGTCTTTTGCACTGCAACATTACTAATGTGATCCAGATAATTATGAGTAATATGAAAATGTCATGCATGTGATATAATTGAGGCACATAATTAAGATTTATTATGGAAATTATGAAATTTAGCTATCAATGTTCTACAATACTGGCTTAATGTTTTAGCAATTAAAACATTTGTTTTCTTTTTGTTCAATTCAGCTTTTAAAATGTTATAACTTAATGGTAAAATATATTTCATACTAAGACGTTATGAAACCAGTTGTGACAGAGAAGGAGTTGTTGAAGGCAGCGTTAGATGAAGAAAACTAATTTGCTGTGGCAATGCTGTGAAAAAGCTGAAAGGAAAAGAAAAAAAATGTACCATTGAAAAGAATAGTAACAGCTTAAGTAGAGCACTGGTACCCAAACTGGAAATGGATTATTGTAATTTATTTTAACATTTGCAATTACCCCATAATTGGATATGTTAGCGCCTTTAAAAATAACATTATTAAAATGTTAATGGTTAAAGGTCAAACAAAAAAGTGTTAATGAAGACAAACCACAGTCCTAGAAGTAAAACCAGTAACAAAGCAGTGACCAGATGGTCTTCTGAGCAGGGATGGGGGTCATAGTATCATGTAATAGATTTTTTTTTCCAGTAATAGTAAGAGATTGGCAATTTTAAAAAGCAATAGTACTATAAGGTAAAGTAATAGTGTCGTACTTATTTATTACTGTCACCTGTTTTTGACTTGTAAAAGGGCCACTGGTGCTTAGGGCTATTAACTATCAGGAGTGTGAATGCCTTTGGGCACTGTGATAATTAACTGTGAGGGTGGTGCTAAGGCAAGACAATGGCCTGATGGCAATTGCAATCCAGCAAGTGAACAGGTAAGTGCCTTGTTTACAATTGCATGGGCCTAGCTAATCTCTAAAGGGGTCCACTAAAGGGGTTTCTATTGTAGTCACCGAAACTAAACAACCAGTAAGACGCTCCCCTTATGACGTGTTCACCTCATAATCGTCCTACGAACTGAAAGTACTACCCCAAAGAGAGAATAGATTCTCGTTGAAAAGTTTCGTCTTTGGACTTTGAAGCTTTTTCTAGGATAGATCACTTCTAGATGATTGTGGAATTACATGGTATAATTTAAAAAGGCGTTGGTATCTGGGACAAATCATCAGTTTCTGCTTTGAACAGTGAGCTATTCAAAATGTTAACCTGGATATATTTCGAGCCTGCTCTCAAGACAGATTGAATCTCTCAAGACGGATAAAATCTCTCAAGACAGCAATAGCTCTCTAGACAGATAAAATCTCTCAAGACAAATAAAATCTGCTAGGCTGTTTGCAAGCAGTGTTCCTCTGTGTCGTATTGTGCAAAGTCTACATCAAATCGAAAGACACATCTGAAGGTATGTATTTGGAAAGCCGACATCACATATGACATTATCACAGAGCAGGACCCCTGCTCTATCTACATCCTACACCTGTTTGTCAAGGATGGGATGAAGCAGGCAGGCCCTATCACCAATATGCTGGGCAAGGTTGCCAATATCATCAGCTATGTGCATCGGTCCATACCTGCCAACGCTACCCGCTGGAACTCTCAGTTGACTATGGTTTGCTCCATACTGCGCATCCCAGAAGCCAAACTGCGGGAGGTTGACTGTCCCCGGGTCAACCGCTACGAGCGCAACATGTTAGATGAGCTCTTGGAAATCTTGACCCCCTTCGAGAGAGCCACCGACTTACTCCAGGGTCAGAACCAACTCCTGTTGCAACTGCTTCACTACCACTTAAGAGGTCACGCCAGTAAGATGATTTCATGGATATCTCCCTGGAGTCTCAGCTTGCAACCACATCCACCAACGGCAGTCCAGCTAGAGGTCCTGGATTATCTCAGGGAGTCTTCTTTACCTATAGACAGATCCAAGGATCCCCTGGCCTACTGGAACACCCACAACATCAAGTACCCCCACTTGCCCATACTGCCAAATACCTGGTAGTTCCAGCAACATCTGCAACAGTGGAGCGCCTGTTCGGTGTTGAGGGGTTCAGGGGGGATCCCGACATTTTAAAAATTGTGTGTTGATCATTTCTGTCAAGAAAGAAAGTCCAGACTCGCCAGTACAATTATGTAAATGTAATAGTAATAGATTATCCTGTAATCGTAATATAACAACATGTAATATATCAATTCAAAAGTAAATAGTAATATATTTCCTGTAGTAAATCCCATCCCTGCTACAGACTTCCAAATTTGGATTAAACGAGGTAATAATTAGAAAAACTAAAGTAAGAAAACTTCTCTGTAAAACAATATTGTTCCCCACATTTTCAAGTTTATTGTTTATACTTACCAGTTACTTTCACTCAACATGAAAAACCCTTATCAAAAACATATTTGAATGAATTTTTAATTTCATTTGTGCAATTTTTTTTAGTTATTTGCTTCCTTTCCCTTTCAGTGTTCAGAACAACATTTATTCTCCTCTTTTTACTCTGCATGCCTTTTGTTATCTGTCATGTCCATATAGCTGTAGAGTAAAATAAGCTGACGTGTCATCAGCTGTAGAGACATTAGCTGCTCGTCACGGGGAAAGGATCCCTCTTTTGTGTGGGTCCCCATCAGGTTTCTTTTTTTTTTCCTACAGCTGTGTTTTTTTTTTTTAAGTTTTCTTATACCATTTTTAGCTGTGCATGTGTGTATCTACTATTTTATTCTTTGTTTTTGTACTTTTTCAATCTGCGACGTGAAGCCTTTTGACACAATAGTTTTGTGATATTGGGCTACACAAATATAATTGAATAAATGCTATGATAAAAGAAATAGTACCCATAAAAGACAATAATCGTCTTTAAATAACAAACGTAACTTGAGATACACATGTCAAAAGGAAAAAAAAGACATTGAATTAAAAAATATGTAATAATATCTGTATTTATAGGAAGTAAAAGCAGCATATTCCAGCTGTGACGCCACATCCTCCTCAGGTGACCTGACCAGTTTGTGGATGAATTCACTGCTATGTCATCACCATCTAGCTAGCAGGTAGGAACAGACCGAGGCTGGGCATCAATGTAGCCGAGCATTTCAGGTTTCTGCAGAGCAAGAAGTCCTGCAGAAATGATTTTATTAGCAGTTTAAGACAAAAAGGAGGTAGTATTTTCACTTCGGCCGACTGAAAATAAAAGGACCTGCTCGCATAATTTATGTTCTGAGACCAATTTTAAGGTAACAAAACATTTCTTTTATTGTCAGATTAAGATTTTTTTATACTAATTTTAAATAGTGTGACTATGAAACAATTTTATAATTCAGAATTTAATTAAAATGACATGTTTATCTTATGTTTTGGGACACAGACTCTTCTTGGGATTGACTGACAGGTTAGTTGTCCAATCGGAAGAGTCGGAAAACTGCTCTAAACCAATCAGAGATAAGAAAGGTTGTTTTTCAGTGAATGAGGAAATGTTTTTTTTTTTTTTACCAGCTTTTGTGTTATTATGGTGTTTTAAACCCCTTTAACAAAGAATGAGGCGCTTTAAACACGGTGTAATGTAAAATAGGTCAAATTTAAGTCATGATATTAAACTTTAATTCATTTCTGAAGATAAATGAGAGCAGTGTCCAAGGAATACAATCCCAGCATTGTTTGTGTTTTACATTCAAAGGTTGTAGTCCTCTGGGAAATGAAGCAGTTTGTGATTATTGGATTAAAATCAGATCAATCTGATCCACATATTCACATTTGTTGAACAAATTTCTCATTTTCTTGTTTTTGTGCTTCAACAAAATGTCTAAATGTCGGCAAAAACAAATAATAATGAAACTTGATGTCTGTGTTTATGAAGCAGTTTCTTAATATTCCAATGAAACCAGATCAATCTGATCCCTATGTTCCACATTTGTTGATCAAAATATTCATGTGTGTGTCTTTATGGCTGTGGGATTGCAGTTAAATACGTTTTTAGTCATGTGTCAATCTGAAAGGTATTTTTTCTTGAGGCCACATGAGATTATCTAAAATCTATGACCTAATTTTGTCTGTTCTTTTTAACCTTAAATTCCTGCTTCAAACTGATCAAACTCACTGTTCGAATCTGTGTAAATGATTATTTTTTTATATGTTAATTTACTGCATTTTTTAACACAAAGAAAAGCAGACAATGTATGATATTTTTACTCAGTTTCACTTCTGTTTTTTTCTTTCCTTACAAATAGAAACTCAGAGATTGATTTTGCCTCATTTAACCTAACATTTATGGCTTGGTAAAAACAATGTTCCCCTCTATCTGTCCTCAGGTTTATGAGAAAGCTTCCTAAAGGGCGTCCCGTTTAAGATGGCCATTCTGAGACAATTTGGATTGCTGGTGTGGAAGAATTATCTTCAGCAGGTGAGTTAAGGCTTTATTAGTCTGTATTTGGTTCTAATGTGGTTTGGGTCTGTGGATTATCAGGAAGTTAAAGTGTTTATAAAGAATTTATTACAGGATCTTAGTTTTGCCTTGATTATCACAAGTAAGGCCAATTAAAATGAATTTAGCTTCAGATACTATCCTGCTACTTTTGAATAAAATATGTTTTTTCTTGTTGCTGTAACAGAGCCGATAACTCAGCCTTTGTGTCATTGTCACGTAATTTTTTTGACCTACAAAGTTTTCTTCATAGAAAGTGCGTTTACTAGATGGCCCTATAATAGTAGGCCAATAGTAGGTGCTTTTACTAAATAAACTTATTAAATAGTGACCGAATAATTTTTTTTATTTTTTATTTTGAATTACTCTATTCATCCCTCACCGGGGAAATTTGTTTGCTGCACTCCTTACACCGCAGCAGGCTGCCCTTCGACGGCGCCAATGGTGGGAGAAGTGGGGGTTAGGTGTCTTCTCCAAGGACCCTAGACGTGCTCTCCGTGGGACGCGAACCCGCGACCTTCCGGTCCGCAGGCGAACGCGCTAACCACGCGGCCACCGTCTCCGTAATGAGCCATGAATCATATTTTTCTGTTAAAAACATAGAATCAAATCCAATGGTGGGCAAACTTTTTGTTTCGCAGGCCACATTGAGCTCAAACATTTGACCGAAAGGGGCCGAAACGGGAACAGAAGGGTGGCATGTTTTGGTAACTGCTAGTATGGAAAGCCATTGGGGCAACTGCACACACGCAATCTAGCACGCTAAATGATAAATCTAGCTTGCTAAATTTCAAATCTAGCGCGCTAAATGTTTGAATATGGCGCGCTACATTAAAAATCTAGCGCGCTAGATTACGTACGTCTAGTGGCCCAAATGGCCGAATAACATTCGCTTTCACGTGATCAAGCATGCTAATTTATATATCTAACATGCTAAATGTGTTAAATCTTGCACGCTAAATATTAGAAAAACCATTATATATACAGTGTGCCATCTAGTGAGGAAACATCAGAATTGCAGGGAAAATAAAACATTAACATGGTTTATTTATTTGATTTTTTTCAAGTAAGGCGGGCCGGATTAAAACATTTAATAGGCCGTATGTGGCCCGCGGGTCGTAGTTTGCCCATGCCTGATCTAATCCAAAGTCTGTCCGTGTACAAAAGATAGGAAGTCATTCATTTATTACCTGTTTAAACTATTGGCACATTTCTATTTGCTTTCAGCTCCGAACAGCTTGATATGATTGCGAATATTATTGGTCAATGATGTTATCATATCCCCACTATTGTGCAGTGGTATGTTGGAGTTTCTTTTCACCAGTGAAAGAAAATTTAAAACCATTGCCTTTCAGTGTTTTGGTGCCAATTATTATTAAAGAAAGGCATCACTTTCAGTATTTTTTTCTCCTTTTATGTCATTAAGAAGTATTTATAGTAGAAAATATAGAAGTATTTTTCTGGTTTTATTTAGCTTTGCCTCTTTAAGTTTATTTGTAAGGTAGAGGCTATAAAAATTTGATCCTGAATTGAAACAAAATCACTCTTTAAGTGTCTTCAAATAAGAAATTGTGGCAAAAAAAACTGTGACAACGGGAAAAACTTCACCAATATATTTTATGAATGTCAAACATTCAGCCAAAAGAGAAACGGTTTAAAAGTAGGTTTATTGTTAAAGACGAGTTTACAGTCAAAGAAATTTTAACCTGACTTTCCTGTACGTTGGGGTAAACAACATTAAGTTTTACAGCACCTCAAATGTGTCAGCGCCACAAAAATAAATGAAAGTAGGCGACTGGGTGCATCATACAGACATAAAACAAGTAGTTACAAGAGGGTATGAAATGGTGTGTCATCTATTTACCTTACAAAATAGTCATGTGGCGGAAACTTTGTTTGAAAGACAGGTTTTTGGCAGACTAATGAAGCGAAGGAGAATTTATTAAAGATAAATAATCCCCAGAAAAAAAGTGTCTGCTCTTAAAAAAAAAAAAAAAAAAAATGTTTTTTAATTTTTTTTAATGAATTCTTTTGTCTGATAGCTGAAGAATGATGGTGTAGAGAGGAGGTATAGCTCAGTAGTAGAATGGCCGTCTTTGGACTAAAGAGTTGCCAGTTCGATTTCCGCTAAGCTCATACCCTAAGTATACCTGAAGAAGACATCCAACTCCAAATTACTCTCCACCATTAGTGGCGTCATGGTTGACTGCTGCGATGCAATGCACCAAAAGTAATTTCCCCATGAGAGATTAATAAAGTCTGAAAATTATTAGAGCATTTTTTTTTTTTTTTGTCACTTACCTCAAGCAAGAAGAAAACGATTTGCGCCCCCGTTCGGGGTAAGCGGTTCAGAAGACGTAACAAAACCACTTGTTTGTTCACTGCACTTCCTTTCACTTGCTCACTGCAAAAAAACCATAGAGCTAATACTCCCTGTGCACACTCTGACAATGAGTCCGCAATTGCTAACTACTGCAGTGGAGGTGCAATTACACTTGATGCTTGTACATAAAAGAAGGAAAAAAAGCATGTTCCCCAGTCATCATACTGTGGCCCCATTATTTGAGAAGCACTGGTCGAGAGGTTGTGTTTAACTTTTTTCTAAAAAAAAGTTTTAAGTATAAAAAAATTACATGTTTATGTTATAAATTTATATTTTTTCTACATGTGGAAGTAATTCATGTTGAAGCAAAATTGAGTTAGAACTTGAAGAACTTGAAGGAAATCATCATTTTTTTTTTATATTTGTTTTAATTTTCTGGAAGAAATTTTTGTTTGTACTTTAAAATTTTCAGATATTTTTAAACATTCCAAACGTGCTTTTTTTGCTCCTTAGAAACGTCAGATCCTGGTGACTCTGGTGGAGATTCTTCTCCCCTTGCTTTTCTCCAGCATCCTCATCGTCCTGCGCCAAAAGGTGTCTGTTACGGATTACCGAAATGCCACGATCTATGAGAGCTACGCTGTGGACCATCTCCCAATTACAAAATTTTGCCTTGGGAACCTACGACGCTTACAGCTGGCTTACGTTCCAAGTAACTCCAGCGTGGTGCGTCAGGTGGCTGCTAGGGTGCAAAGCAAACTGGGACTGCAGTCAAGTGAGTAATTGACACAAAACAGTCTGTCAACATGGCAGATCTCCGTCTCTATCATTTCCACTTGTGAGCCAAATAGTAAAGACATGGTGTCTTTTATTGTAGTTCAGGTCTCAGAAAGGAAAACTGGTTTCTCTGGTAACGACCAAAAAAAAAAAGCAAAACAGTTAAAGCCGACACCCGTATCAGATGGATCTGGTTAAAGGGGAAAAAAGGAAGTAAAAAAAGTTTGTTTCCTCCTACCTTCAAACACTTTTTTTAAGAAAAAAAATACTAGTCTGATTTTTCTCAAGCAGCCTGTTTACATATTAAGGTTCCTTTCCACAGGCTGTGAACAAGTAAAACACACACTGCAGTGCAGGGAGACGTTTTTATGCCACCGGATTATTCTCCACAAAGCCATTTGAGATCCCAGCAGAGACATGAATTAATAATTTAACTGGTCTTTACTGTTTGGAAGGAAATGTGCTGAATATTAGTGTTGTCATGGATACAAATAGAAAAACCTTTACAGTGATGAGTTCTCATATCTGAGGTGGAAGTGGTCATGTATTTTTAAAATGCATGCTGAGCTGCACATGTAACTTTTGCAGAGGCACCCCAAACTTTGTTGGGTGCCTCTGCAGACCCGCATGGGATGCTAAGAGAATAAAAAATATCCTTAAAATTGCATGTTAAAATGACACTTTAATTTTTTTTTTGTTTTTTTCTAAAAGTGCTGTATCATTGTTTAAAAAAAGTGCACATGAGACACAGTTTTTTTACATGCTTTTTATAGGGTAAAACAGCGTTCAATGAACTTACATAAAAAACAGCCCTTTGTTCAGTTATGGTAACGCTCCACATGAGACATGCATGAGAACAAGCCGTTTATTACATGCGTCTGGAGAGTAATCTAGTTTAGTTCAAAATCGGTGGCATGCTCCCAGCTCTCCTCATGTTCAGTTTGCATAAAGTTTGCATGTCGTTACTTATTTGGATCATTTTTCTTGCTGAACACAGGACAGTGTTTTGTCATATCTTCATTTGTGTTGCCGAACTCTGGTTTGTTTAGAAAAAAAGCAGTAATCACGATGCGTATTTGCTCTTAGCAGCATTTTGGCCACTGTTAGGACAGTTTTCACACCAGAATAGACATTACATTTAATGTAATAGTGAACTATAGGAATAATATTCTGGTTGGGGATTTGGCAAACAAAAATCACGACGTACTAAATTGTCTTCAGATTTGTATGATGCATGTCTGATTGCAGATTTGACGAATTAGATGATCTAATGTGAACGAGTCTTTCTTGACAGTTAATCCAAGGTATTTAGTTGTTAAACATTGAGCATTTCAATCATCTCAAAGGGTAGGAATAGAAATAAAATAATCATCAATATGCACTAAAATCAAGCTCGTCGTAGGAGCAATAATATTGTTTCCAATGTCGAGCAATGTTTTAGAAAATTCCCAATTTACATAAAAATACAACATAAAGTCACTATTATTCGCACAAAGTAACATCTGCAGTCTCTATGAGACCCGAAAAACTATATGTACTCAAGTTATGGTTCAAAGTTCAGCATGAGAAAAGGGATTGTCCTACTTCCCTATTTCGGGCAATGCAGTAGATTTGGTCTCTTTAACGGTAATTATGCCAGAAGCATGTGACTTCAGCAGCTGTTTGCTTTTCCGTCAAGTATTTCCAAGTATTTATTATATGACTGACCTAAATTTAACCCTGCACCTCAGCGTGTTTTACTTATCCTTTTATTGGGAAACCTGGAATACCTTCATGAATCCTTGATAGAGCAGGTCGATAGGATTATTTATCAAAGCAAGATATAAATAAAGAATTTCTTTCAATTTCATGTGATCTGAATTCTCTCCTCTCTTCTCTCCACGTTGAATTTGAACTGTGTTATTGATCAAGTTGGATCTTCTAAGAACTCAGAATGCTGATTGTGTTTTTACTAATATTCTGCTTGTCAGCAAAAACTGGTGTGGAGGAAGGTCAGGTCATAAGACACACACAGCGGTGAAAGCCACATCATGACTTCAGCTCAATATGTGTGCTTTTCTGTTCCAGCTCATGGCTTCCAAAGTGAGGAACAGTTTGAGTACTACGTGAGAAATGATCCAAAGTCTGAAAACCTGCTGGCTGCTGTTGTGTTTGAGCACCCCTTCTCTCACGACGATGAACCTTTACCACTAAAGGTGAAAAAAAAAAATCACACTTGAAACAAGGTTAAGATTTGTTTTACTGGTTTAAACTGGTCATGCTGGTTTAACTCGCCTTTTCTTTCATATCGAGCTGGCTTTAGAAGTTTTATTAGTGGGCTGGAAAAAGAAAAAACTCTGAAACAATTGAGGCTAAATATGTTTCTGTGCAAAACAAGAAAAACCTGATAAAGGAGAAATCCCAGATGTGTGATGACCACAGAGATTATATTCTGCGATAAGAGTGAATCATGTTTACAACCAAACATTTTTTCTATCATCAGGCCACGTATCTCTCCGGTTTATCTCTTTGCAGATGCCATTCAACAAAATGAATGTGAAAAACAATTTAAAAAAAGAAGCAGCTGACACTCAAATGGATTTCCTTGTTGGGTTTTCTTAGAAAAAAACAGTCATTTTTCTTCTAAGAGTTGTTTTGTTTTTTTTTTCTATATATTTATTTACGATATTAGTTTAGTGGTAATCCCTGAGTTTTTTTTTTTACAAAACCCCAATCATTCGTTATTGTTTTGTCATGTTTGCGGGAAATAATCATGTTACTTTGTGGTTGTTTAGACGCCATGTGAGTACCAGTTGATTCTTTAAATTTTTCTGAGAAAATAATCTGTCTCATTATTTTTAACCAAACAGAACACCTTATATAAATGAGACGGTAAGTTTGTATTTCAGAATGTGGTTTTAGCAACATGGAAACTCTTTCTTTGTTCTGTAAGGTACTGGTGATCAGCTCAGGGTGTACCTGCCTCTCACTTGCATAATAACTGGGTCAGGCTACGGCCATTTACAACGCTCGATGGGAAGAAGCGGCTTGGAAAAAATTTTTTATTTATTTTTTAAAAGTTCCGTCTTCTTCTGCTTATCCGGGTCGAAGGGGCAACAGCCTCAGACGGGAAGCCCAGCCGTCTCTCACCTGGCTGCATCCAGCCCCCTGGAAGGATCCTGAGTCATTTCCCAGCCAGCTGTGAGACATAGTCTCTCCAGCAGGTCCGGGGTCTGCCTCTTGGTCTCCTCCCTGTGGGACGTGCCCGAAACACCTCACCACCAGCGAGGCGCCCGGTGAGCATCCTGACCAGATGCCCCTGGCTTCTCTCGACCTGGAGGAGGAGCAGTTCGACACCGAGGTCCTCCTGGATTTTTTTTTTTTTATTTCTACTGTACTAAATAAAATGGAAACAACAGATAATTCTGTGCTTTTGAGGCACATGAAGATTTAAAAAGAACTTAAAAGTAAAGGAATAATTGAGGAATTAGGAAGATCAAGACTAATGTTTACTCCTAATTTACCAGTCAATTGAGGTTCCTACCCTCACCTAGGGTCACCAGCGTTGAATGGTGACTGAACGAACAAGATGGATACAAGCGGCCTAAATGAACTTCTACCGCAGGGTTGCTGGGCTCTCACTCACAGATTCGGGAAGGAGCTCGGAATAGAGCCATTGCTCCGCCGAGTCGAGAGACGCCACCTAGCGTGGTTTGGGCATCTGGTTAGGATGCTTCTCAAGCGCCTCGCTGAGAGCACGTTCCACCGGGAGAAGACCTAGAGGTAGATCCCGGACCTGCTGGAGAGACTATGTCGCACAGCTGGCTGGAGAATGTCTCGGTATTCTCCTAGATGAGTTGGGGAATGCAGCCAGGGTAAGAGAAGTCTGGATTTTTAGTCTGCGGCTGTTACCCTGCGACCCGACCCCGAAAAAGCTGAAGGGACCAGAATGGAGACTTGTATTTATTTGCTGTCAAAAAAGTTATTACAGTTGGAACAGTTAGAATTTTTGAACAATTCTAAATTAATTTAATATTATTCCAGATAAAGAAAAAACACAATACGTATCCAAAAAAGAAGTGAAAAGAATTATAACTTAAACTAAGCAACACAACCCACAACAGGAGCAAGTTAAATTTATCTCATTGACTCGCAAAAATTTGCCAAAGTCGAGTAAAAATTGTATTTTAATTATATAGACTATTTTAAATAAAACATGAAAGTAAACCTCTGTAAACATCTGCCTTTTAATGATTAGCCTTCAATTTAAGTATATGTAAAGTCAGTTCTAAGAAAATAAAAGTTCACATTTTAACCCCAGAATGAATAAAAATAAGAACAAAGTTAACACTGATCCATTTCTCTGTAATTTGTTTGACACTCTGCTTTTCTTTATTTAAAGGTGAAATACCACCTGCGCTTCACTTTCACACCCCTGTGCGCCCCGCCTAAGGAGAAGACAGAGCTGAACCCAAATAATGACTTGGACTGGCACACGCTCAGCCTATTTCCACTTTTTCAGCTTCCAGGACCACGGGAACAACCTGACAAGGAAGGAGGAACACCAGGTGAGTTTGGTTATGGCATCGCATTGGGTCTCATGGAGTCTAGTATGCAACTATATAGCAATTTATATACAGTATACTATATGTACAAAAAATCCTTTAATTTTTCTCATAAATGAACTTTCATATGAAGATATGATGAATTTTTAAAATTATACCTTCCTTTTTGGTGTATTTTATTTTGAAAATCTTCATATATATTCATATAAAACTGCCCTGTTTATGAAGGTATTAAAATATGCAGTTTGTTCCCTTTTAAAATTTTCAAAATAGTGTATGTTTTAGTGCATCTTTTATCATTTTTTGGTAACAATTTCTTTCTGCTGGCCCATTTTGGCCGCCGAGCCTTTTCTTTGATCCCTCCGCTCTAACTTATCCATCTATTCAAAATATTAGAAACTAGGGTAATCTGTTTTTTGAAAGTGATCCAATGCTTTTTTTAAGCAAAAGCCTTCTTAAACCTTTTTTCTCTTACCAACCTCACACCTTTCCACATATTTGTTTTATTCTTTCTACTTTGAGTCACTATTTTTGAGAGTGTTTTATCAGATGCCTTTTTATAACCTACTTGAATCTGAAATTGTTGGGTTTGAGTTGTTAGCTTCTATTTGCAGAAATAAGTGGATGTGAAGTGTGTTTGTGACTTTGATTTCTATTGTTTTGTTTTTTAGGCTATTTCCGAGAGGGTTTTCTGGCGGTACAGCATGCAGTGGATCATGCGATCATGCATGCTTACAACCAAACCGCTGCTGCATCCCTGCTGGGTTCGGTCAGAGTGTTCCTATCGCGTTTCCCTTATCCTGCATACATCTATGACGTCTTTATCCTGGCTATTCAGAACCAGTTGCCTCTTTTACTGGTGCTCAGTTTTACCTACACCTCACTCAACATTGTTCGAGCTGTTGTCCAGGAGAAAGAAAGAAAGCTTAAAGTGAGTGTTTGATCCTCTGCATAGAGTAGGGATTAAGAGTTTGAGCACCTCAGATAAAAGTTAGCATCATTGTGTATAAAGAAGCCAAAGAAACATGAAGACATCAAATTACAGATAATATAGAGTTCTTTCCGTCGGCTTCCGCTTATCCGGGGCCGTGAAACAGCCTCAGACATGAAACCCAGGCTTCTGTCACCTCAGCTGCATCCTGCATCTGAGGTGAGGATCCCGGGAGGATCCCGAGGTGTTCCCTGTCAAGCTTGTGAGACAAAGTCCCTCCAGCTGGTCCGGGGTCTGTCTCTGGTGGGACGTGTCCAAAAGTCCTCACCAGGGAGGCATCTTAATGAGATGCCCGAACCACCCCATCTGGCTTCTCTCGACCTGGAGGAGCAACAGGCAACATAATATGTTATGTTTTGTTAAAAAAAAAAGTTAGATTTAGTTAGATTAATTACCCTTTTAAAATGACAGAACATAAAATAATGGTGCTTGCACTAATTTGGGCTGCCTCTTTGGGTACTATCAAAGCTTTAAATGCCATTATCTTTTCTGTCATTATATACCATATAATAATAGTATAACATATGGAAATAAAAAAAATGAACATATAAGAATGCCTGATCTGTAGTTTGATGCCTTTCAGAGTTTTATTTTTTCTTTACTTTGGTTCTTCATGCAACTTGATACAAATTTTGGGTTGCCCATATTTTCTATTCCCACTAAATGTGCATGAAGTGATATCATAAGTGTAAAACCAATGCCTTTGTTTTGTCTACGTACCCCCCAGGAGTACATGAGGATGATGGGACTCAGTAACTGGCTGCATTGGAGCGCCTGGTTCCTGATGTTTTTTCTCTTCCTACCCATTTCAATCTTTTTTGTCACTCTCCTTCTTTGTATCCGGGTGAGTTGATATTTCAGGTAAAAACTCCAGACAGTGTATTTGTTGTGTTGGGACTCACTCTTATGTGCTATTGCAGGTGAGCCCTAATGGGGCGGTGCTGACCCACAGCGACCCAACACTGGTCTTTGTTTTCCTTCTGCTTTTCACTGTGGCCACAATCAGCTTCAGTTTTATGATCAGCACTTTTTTCTCTCGAGGTGCGTGATTGATTAATTTCTTTATTTGTTTAATTTAACTTTGAGTTTTACACTTCAGACTGTATGTAAAACAGACACATCATCTGTTTACCTAGCATAAAGAGCTTTATCATCTGTATAGGGCAGGCATGGGCAAACCACAGCCTGTGGGGGGGCACATGCGGCCCGTTAAATTTTTTAATCCGGCCCGCTGAACTTGAAAAATGACAAAAATAAACATTGTTCATGGTTTATTCCCCTGCAATTCTGACATTTCCTCACTCGATGGCGCACTCTAGATATATTGGCTTTGTTGAGAAAGCAACAACTCTGTTCCTATTAAAATGTGTGTGCCGCCGTGATGCGCACGCCGTCAATATAAACAGTGTGTACAGATATGGAAAGCCATCAGGCCCAAAACACCCATGTAAACAAGCATGTTAGATGTTAAAACAAACAAAATATTACATCAAGCGCTTAGATTTGAAACCTAGCGCCATTAAATGCATGTTTTTAAGCACAATTGCTCTAGATTTCCGACCTAGCGTGCTAGATTTGAAATTTAACGCTCTTGATGAAACATTTAACGTGCTTGTTTAAAATCTAGCGCGCCATTCTACCGGTTAAATCTAACAGTTACCAAAGCAAATGCCATCCATCTGCTCCTGTTCTGGCCCCTTTATCAAATGTTAGAACTCAATGTGGCCCACAAACCAAAAAATTTCCCCACATGGTTGAGTAATTTGCAAGCTTTTCTGACTGTTATTTTGATATTATTCAAACGCCATGTTGTTCTTGATCTCAGATTTTGTTTTCCGCCACACCCACATTTTATTTTAGGATAGCACCTGGGCGTAAGAATTAAATGAACAAATAAAGAGCTGCTATATTTGGTCGAATGAGTAAACACAATGAAGTTTCAGAAAGTTAATGACATACATCAAGGGAGTTTACTGTGGATTGAAAATCTAGGATTAGGCTTTAGAGGAAAGTAAAAATGTGAACGTTTAGAAGTTTAGCTGATTAAAAGCCCTCATACAGGCGTCTATTCTTCTCTTTGTGCAACATAAATCTTTTAAAGACGGGTTATAAAACAGGATTGGTACATCTAATTTTAAATATAATATTTTTCTAGTCTTTGGGGGTTTTAGTCTGTTTATAAAAAAAAAAGTTGAACAAAAAACAGAGCTAAAAAATGTTTTCTTCTTGTTCTCCACATGGTTTTACTTCCTTTTTTTTGGTCCTACTTTAAGTAGCACTTTCTGATTTATCAAAAAGTTCATTTTTGCAAGGATTTGCTTGTATCTTCAAATATTTGTGTTAATTTCAGTTTATCAGATTATAATTCCCACATAAAAAGGGTTTTTTTTTTGCCATTGTGTTAGGTTTCACTTTTTTAATCTCTAATTTTTGTTTTTCTATCTGAATGTAGCTAACGTTGCTGCGGCAGCCGGCGGCTTCATCTACTTTTTCAGCTACTTGCCTTATTTGTTCCTGTGGCCTCGCTATGACCTGCTGAGCCATTCCCAGAAGGTGTCGGCTTGCCTTATCTCCAACGTGGCTATGGCCATGGGAGCACAGCTAATAGGAATGTTTGAAGGCAAAGGTGAGATTGAGATGATGATGACGTTGAAAGAATTATCAGATAATACGTGTTTATATGTTGTTGTGATTTGCTTTTCAGGTGTGGGGATCCAGTGGTCAAACTTGTCTGACCCTGTCACAGTAGATGATGACTTCTCCATGGCTCAGGTGTTCAGCATGCTGCTGTTTGACTCTGTGCTCTACGGACTAGTGGCCTGGTACATGGAAGCAGTGTTTCCAGGAGAATATGGAGTGCCTCGACCATCTTATTTCTTTTTACTGGTACGATTTAAAGCAAACTACTTAAATTCACACTGAAAATTATGTCAAGTTTAAGTTACGAAGCACATAAAGTCCCATCCAAAGATTAAAAACGCTCAATTAAATTGTTTATTTTGTCTTTTATTGCACAAAACTTGTAAATTAAGGGGATTTAGAACCTGCCATCTATTTTATTACATCTAGGTAAGGGTCTCCTGTGAGATTAAACAGTCTTAAAGACGCAGCTGTGTTCATCTCACTAAAAGCAGCTCTGACGTAGTGAGAGGGGAAGGGATTAGATTAGAGGGCCCACAGAAAGTCTTTTGGAAATGAGTGAGTCTCTCAAGATAACAAAAACAAGATTTATCTTAACCATGACTGTTGATCATCCCGAAATAATCTTCCTCAATAAACATATTTTCATGCTGTTGTTAGCATGCTTCTGTCTCTAGAGTCAATAGAGTCTGCACGAGGTGCTCAGTTTTACAACTAGCCTGTCGATTTTGTCTAAGCTTCATGTATCCAATGAAGCAAGCAAATTGTGGCGGGGTAGTAGTTTATTACTGGGGGGCTGCCCGGGTTAGAGCAGGCTGTAACGTCCCAATGGAGTCATAGGACCTGAAAGAACTGGAATCATAGGCTTCTCCTATTGTTGAGCGCATCCCCTAGCGCCCGGCTATATGTGGGCCTGAGCCTTGGCTTCTAACTGGTATCTGTTGCTCCCCGTGTTGAGTCTGGGGTGACATCCTTAAGTCCAATGGGTATATGTATATATTTTGTGAATCTAAACCTTATTATTTTACAGACTCCCCCAGATTGAGATGTATACAGAAAATACTCTAGAAGGCATGTGGGATTCATGAAGGAGGGTTCACCTGTAACCTATACGGCGTAGGCAAGGCATGGTCTTTACAAATACAACGGCTGAAAACGAATGTATTTATATTGAAATTGGTTACATATATTCAGATCCATGCTCAGTCACACAGTTATTTCATGACATTGAGTGATGCAAGAATTTTACTTCTCATCCGTATTGGCTAAAGACAATTGACCACAGTTGTTTGGACGTTGAACTAGTAACGGGCGACTTAGCCAGGATAAAATTCCCTTTCAAACAACATTGTTTATACCATCCTTCTCTGATCTCACCTCAAACTCGATGGGAAGTGGTAACATAAGAAACAACAACCCCATGACTTTGTAGGTATAAAATAACATTCCTTCTTTGTGCAGCCTTCATACTGGTGCAGCAGCCCTCGGATGGCTTTGGTGAATGAGAAAGAAGAAGAAGAGGATGCAGAAAAAGCTCTGAAAGGAGAGTTTATTGAAGAAGAGCCAGCTGCGCTTGTCTCTGGGATAAAGATTAAACATCTCAGTAAGGTGAGTGGATGAACGACGACCTCGGCTATTCAACTTGACAGGGATATTAAGAGAACTTGTTTATTTAACAAAGATGATTTGTTATAGGAAATAATATTGTAAATAAAAATGATCAATGCGCTAATTGCTACTATTTATGGTGGGTTTAATTTTAACAGGAGTTCAAACTAGGCAACAAGACTCGGAAAGCTGTTCAGAATCTGACACTAAACATGTTTGAGGGTCAGATCACTGTAGTGCTGGGACACAACGGGGCTGGGAAGACTACAACACTTTCAATGCTAACAGGTTATTTACACACACACATGAATGCATCAAACCATCATGCAAACAACTATAACCCTCCCTCACTTCGATGTTTTAGGCCTGTTTCCTCCGACCAGTGGCCGGGCTTACATCAGCGGTTATGATATTTGTCAGGACATGGCTTTGATCCGACGCAGCTTGGGACTGTGCCCACAACACGATGTGTTGTTTGACAACCTGACAGTGAGAGAGCACCTCCTCTTCTACACACAGGTAACCAACCTCAGTCTGCAGAGTTCTCCTGTTATTAGTGTGAGGTGGTCCAACAGTGTAGCTCCTTTTTTAAATTAAATGGAATTTTTTAGTTTATGCTTTGAGTAGCAATTTGTTGCCCAAACAGCTGCTTAGTATGCTTAAACCTTAGTATGCTTATGTGGTACATCCTACTACATCTTACTATATAGGCTTAATGCAAATTTTGTTGTGCTGTAATTTACTTTGTTTCTTCTAGATCTCTTCTAGTTTGCATCAAATATCAAACAGACATTTATTATTTATTTTTTTTGCTAGTTTACTTGTATGTTTATCTGATATTTATGTAGTTTCTATCTGACGCTGTATCTTTTTATGTAGTAATGTCAAAATTTTACTACGCTTGTACCGTGACATTAAGGAATCTCGAATCTCACACACAGTGGCAGATATTCACAAGTATTCTGTTTAAGGCTTCATGAACAATGTGTGTTTAAATCTACTTTATATACTCCGCTTGCAGTTGAAAGGCTATGCTAAAGAAAAGATTTCAGACGAGGTGGATCGGATCATCCGAGTACTGAACTTGGAAGACAAGCGAGATGCTCGCTCTAAGACATTATCTGGAGGCATGAAAAGAAAGCTTTCCATCGGGATTGCTCTCATTGGAGACTCAAAGGTTTAGAGTCATTTTCTTCCTTTTTTCTCATAGTTATTTCTCTCTTTCTCTAATTTATCTGCTCATCCTCACTCTTCTAATCTGTTAGGTTGTGATGCTTGATGAGCCCACATCAGGTATGGATCCATCTGCACGTCGTGCCACCTGGGACCTTCTTCAGGGAGAGAAACGTGGTCGCACTATCCTGCTCACCACACATTTTATGGATGAGGCTGATCTGCTTGGCGACCGGGTTGCCATCATGGCGGGAGGAGAGCTGCAGTGCTGCGGGTCACCACTATTCCTGAAGAGCAAATATGGTACGCAAAGGAACAGAGAAGGAGACTACAACTACTATATATGGATATAGATTTCTGTATTTTTGTATTGCATAAAAACATTTCTGCGTCCCTGTCTCCCTCTCAACAGGTGCTGGTTACCACATGGTGATAGTTAAAGATGCTCTCTGTAATGTGTCGGAGATCACTCGCCTTGTTCACATGTATGTTCCAAATGCTACTCTGGAGAGCAGCGCCGGAGCCGAGCTGTCTTATATTCTACCCAAAGAGAGCACCAGCAGGTGAATTGGTTCATAGACATAGAAGCAATGATAACTCCACACACACCAGCTTCTGTCTAATCCACTCCGCATCTGCTCTGCATAGGTTTGAACTGCTGTTTGCTGAGTTGGAGATGAACAGGGAAGAGCTCGGCATCGCCAGCTTCGGTGCCTCTGTGACCACCATGGAAGAGGTTTTTCTCAGGTAGGAGATAAATGAAATTTAAAGATGATGCTAAGATGAGGTTTTCACATTTTCATAAAAGCAGGATGTGTCATGGAAAGTGTTACGACTCGTATGGTTTAGGGTTAGGCCGACACGTAGATGGATGTTATAATCGATCCCCTGGTGTGAAACATGAGGAAGGGTAGGGTGTTTGAAAAAATAAACTATTTATTTACAATCAATCTTTAATTGTATCTCAACAACAAAAAAAACTTCTTTAGAGAATGCTGCTGACGGGTCCTCTCTCAGTCCTTTTTATTCACCCAACTAGCAATCATCTGTAACTGCCAACAGGCAGGGAAGGTTGTGAGCCTGTGTGGCAGAGGTAAGGGAAAAACACAAGAGGGCGACAAAAACAAAACCCAAATATCCCCCAAATGGCTTTGCCCATAACAGAAAGTAACTCATCCATGGCAAGGGAATTTATTTCTTAGAGGATGGAAATCTGTGCAGAGGGCAGGAGAACGGAAACTTCAATGCATAAAAGGAAAAGCTTCATTATAACAGTTATGTAACTTAAAAATAGCCTTTCCTCATATCATCTATTTGTCTGTCCGTCTGTCTTCCATCACAAACACTTGATTGCTTTATTCATTTTTTTGTTTTATTGATTTAATGTGTCATATATTTATTGAGTCATGAATCTATTGATTTAGTTTGCCATTGATGTATCACTTTATTATTTTCTTGTGTCATTCATTTATTGTTGTATTGTTTTTGAACAATTTATTAATTTATGGCTTCATTCATTTTTTGGCATGAATTTTTATAACTTTATCTGTATCTCTATTTCATTTTCTTTTTTTTTGTTTATAAATGTATAGACACACTGTGACCATATACGTAGATTTATTAGCAGATACATCTCTACGTACACGAATGGATTAATTTTGAGAAAAAGAGCTGTGCACATCGATGTATTAATATCTTGGGATTTAGAAATGTTCTGTGTTGCATGCTGAGCTGGTTTTTGTCGTTTCTCCACTCGCTCCTCCATCTCCCCCCGAGCTCCCTGCTGCTCACTGATCAGTTCCTTCTGCTTACTTATCGACTTGATGTTCGTATCTGTGGCAACGAACACAGGACCGGTCTCCACTGCAGAAGACTAACTCAGCATGCTGCCCGACCCGGCACATCATATCATAATCTCTGCTTCCAACTGAAACTCGGAGAGTGCAGCAGCTCATTCTGCCCACTTACACCACATTTTAGGGGTCACAGTGGATATACAAAGGCGAGCTGCTGTGTGAATGATTTCTCATTCATACCCAGAAAAGCTTTGTATGCTGTAAGATAAAAGAGTCTAAGGTGGTTGTGTTTGATGTATAGGCACCTTTCTTTCACTTTGAAGTGAGCGCTAGCGACCAGAAATAACTTTCTCAGCAGGCAGTCCTGGCTTCATTCACATGTCAAAAGCATTAAAGAGAAGAAAGCATGTAATTTTACATTTCTGATCATATTCTTCTTAAATGTTGCATTTTATGACACATTTTTTATAAAAACTTAGTCATAATTTATTGAAACATTGCAGAAGAAATATTTATTTAAAGAAATGGTTTGTGTAAAAATACAAGCTTTTTTTTCCTGTGAAAAATTTCTACAACTTATTAGTTCATTTTAATGATTTTCTTCTATTATTTTCTAATCAGAAGCTAATTTTGTGTTTTCAGAGTTGGAAAGTTGGTGGACTCGAGTTTAGACATCCAGGCCATCCAGCTGCCTGCACTGCAGTATCAGCATGAAAGGCGCTCACATGACTGGACCACAGATGATGCTAGCAGCATGAGCAACCTGACGGACGTCACTGACTTTACAGACAGCGGCACACTCATCCTGGAAGACTCATCAAACATCAAGCTGAACACAGGGGTGAGATAGAAGCAAAGGGTGTTACCTGTTTCCTGGACTGTGCTTACAGTCTGTTTTTTCCTCCATCAGATCCGATTGCATCTACAACAGTTTTACGCCATGTTCCTGAAGAGGGCGCTGTACAGCTGTAGAAACTGGAAGGTCATGGTAGCTCAGTTCCTGGTCCCTCTTATCTTCACCATCGTGGCCTTAGTGGTGGCGCGCACTTTTCCAAACCATCAGGATGCTCCTGAGCTGAAGCTGGACCTCATTCGCTACGGTGCCACCAGAGTCCCTGTTGCCCTGCAGCACGGGGCGAGTCCCCTTGCCTCCGCCTTGGCAGAGAGATACACATCCCAGCTCTCCACCCAAAACGGTCACCTTGTCAATGTAACAGGTAGATTCAGTGATCAAGATGAGGATTTTAGATATCATATATAGTGGTTTAAAAAAATGAAGTTGATTTAAAAACTCTTTAATGTTTATTGAAAACTTACTGATATTATTCTTTTTTTATTTTATTTACTTTTGTCCATCTTTAGACGTTACCTCTTACGTCCTGCATCAGATCCTTACAGAGGGCGGCATCTTTAATGATGAATGTATTGTTGGGGCCACTTTCCGTGGCACCAGCCTCAAGTACACAGAAGCAACAGCCTTCTTCAACAATCAGGGATACCACACACCCGCTACAGCGCTTATGATGGTGGATAACGCTCTCTACAAACTTTTAGCTGGGCCTAATGCTTCCATAGAGACAGGAAACATGCCCATGCCTCCTAAATTGTCTGAAGCTGCAAGTAGCCAGCTCACAGAGTGAGTACAGCAACCGATCAGCTTTATTTGGTTCATTTAATTGTGAGTAGGGAATCTACATAAATATATATTCTAAGGAAAATAAATGTTAATATTATATTGACTAGTTAACAAGCAAGAGGCGGGGTACACTCTGGACAGATCACCTGTCTGACACAGGACCTCATATAAAGATGGAGAACCAATCACTCCTATGAGCAATTTAAAACTGACCTTTCAGCCTCATATGAATGTTTACTGTTAATTTTTTTTCACTAATTCATGCTTGAACAAGAATTTAAAAAAAAAACCTCTCCTAAACCAGGAATAATAGTTTTTTTTCTTTTGACAATCTCACTGTTTTATTTCAGAAGTAAGACTGGCTTCGCCATCGCCATCAACTTAATGTATGGCATGGCCTCGCTGTCCAGCACATTCGCTTTGCTGCTCGTAACGGAGTCCTCCATCAAGTCCAAACATGTGCAGCAGGTCAGCGGGGTCTACCTATCCAATTTCTGGTTTTCTGCCTTGCTCTGGGACTTGGTCAACTTCCTCATGTCCTGTCTGCTCATGCTGGTGAGTTTCACACCTATACTGTTTCCATGGTAATGCTACGATGACTTATCTGAGACTCTCCTTCCTTCAGGTGGTGTTCCGGTCATTTGGAGTGAAAGCTTTTGTGGAGCACAACCACCTCATAGATGTTTTACTGATGCTGCTGCTGTATGGCTGGGCGGTGGTGCCGCTCATGTACCTCCTCAGTTTTCTGTTCTCCACCGCTGCCACCGCCTACACACGCCTCACCATCTTTAACATGATCTCCGGCACTGCTACCTTTCTAGCTGTCACCATCATGGATATCCCAGGTGGGGCATGGATAGATTTTCATATTATTACAAATCCTGACATGTAAAAGAGGATCAATCTTCTTGCTGCATTCCAAAAAAAAAAAAAAAAGATTTGAAGGGATTATGCTATTTAAGCCGTCTTGTTTAGATAGATTGTTGCCTTTAAGCTCGGCCATGTTGCTCCTGGTAGACGATGTGTGATCTTATTGTGTGGGAGGACAGAAAGGATCCTGTTCTAGGAAATGACACTTTGTTTGATTGAAGTGCCTTTGAAAATCAGAGAAAGATGTGTGAAGCTTCATGTTATGAAAAAAAAAATCCTCCTTGCTTTATGAGGAGGAGACGGCAGTAACTGCACACACTTTCTCAGTTGCCATGGGGAAAAAAGCTGCATTCTCTGGAAACGACCAGGAAAAATCAAATTTTTTTTCTTATTCTCATCCACAGGGCTGCATCTGCAGAACCTGTCTGTTTTACTGGATAAAATTTTCCTGCTCTTCCCAAACTACTGCCTGGGCATGTCATTCAGCCAGTTTTACCAGAACTACGAATATGTCTCATTCTGCACCGCCAACCCTATCGCCAAAATGTTTTGCAAAAATTTCAGTAAGTCTGACAAGATGAAAAACATCCGATCCGATGTTCCTCTAACCTGCGTGAACATGGTTTTCTTTTGTGTCCAGACATCACGTATCAGACAAACTACTTCTCCATGACTTCACCGGGGGTGGGACGCTTTCTCGTGGCCCTCTCCATACAAGGTGTTGTTTTCATCATTTTGCTGTTTGTTATTGAGCTACAGTGCGTTCGCACCATCAGGAGACTCCTCAGCGCCCTCTGCAGGAGACGCAAACAGGTAGCTACCTACCTGTTGACCCTAACATTTTATTATAATTTGCATTTTGGCAAAATATCTTAAATCTTGTTTTTGTTTCTCAGTTGCCTCTCATAGAGGACGCAGCGCTCCAACCAGAGGACAGAGATGTAGCCGAGGAGAGAAAGAGGGTTTTGGAGTGCCAACCAGTGGTGGAGTCTATGGTGGGGAGTCCCCTCATATTACAGGAGCTCAGCAAGGTATTTACCTCCTCTCCTGAAGAACTGAAACATGAATAACAGACTTTGTGAATAATTCCCTGAATGGTACTCGTCCCTCGTAGGTTTACAGCAGTGGAGAAAGTCTTCTGGCGGTGGACCGGCTGTCTCTCGCTGTTGGAAAAGGCGAGTGTTTCGGTCTTCTGGGTTTTAATGGAGCTGGAAAAACAACAACATTTAAGATGCTGACTGGTGATGAGAGCGTCACATCCGGGGACGCATATATTGATGGATACAGCATTCTGAGGGACATAAAGAAGGTAAGATTGGGGGTGGAGGATAAGAATGTAAGATTTCTTCTAACTTCTACTGCTTTCCAATCTGGTACTCTGGACTCTTATTGATACTTTTCCATTTAAAAAGATTGTTTAAAATCCAAACATTTTGGACCTTCTTGCTCGCTATCACTGAGACCTCTTCTTCGCACAAGAGCGTGACAGAAAAACTAAAATGAGATAACTTTTAATAATTCCTTTAAGGCTGAAACAGATCAGTTTGCTGAAAATTGATAATGTGGCACCAGGGCTAAAAAAACTGGGCTTCAGTATTCCATTCCTGTTTGTTGAAGGAAAAATGTTTTTACATTTTCCTCTTGGTTCACAGGTCCAGCAGCGTATAGGTTACTGTCCCCAGTTTGATGCCGTGCTTGATCACATGACAGGAAGAGAGACTCTGTGCATGTACGCAAGGCTCCGAGGGATTCCTGAAAAGTACGTCTGTGGCTGTGTTGAGAACGTCCTGAGGTCTCTGCTTCTTGAACCTCACGCGGATAAGCTGGTCCGCAGCTACAGGTGGGTGAATACATCCCATAACCTCCATGTATAACTTTGTTTTAGTCTGTAGGTAGTAAAATCTTTTTTATGCACAGTGGTGGTAACAAGCGTAAGCTGAGTGCTGGCATGGCACTGATTGGTGGACCTCCAGTTATCTTCTTGGATGAACCTTCAACTGGGATGGACCCCGTTGCCAGGAGGCTGCTGTGGGATGCAATCACACGAATACGAGAGTCTGGGAAAGCCATAATCATCACATCTCACAGGTGAGCTCTAAAACATCTCAATTGAAAGGATAATTGTAACCACATGGAAAAAAAGAGGACACATTTACCTCTTGGATGTGTTTTCTCACCAGCATGGAGGAGTGCGAGGCACTGTGCACCCGTCTGGCCGTGATGGTCAACGGTCAGTTCAAGTGCCTCGGGAGTCCGCAACATCTAAAGAGCAAGTTCGGCAGTGGCTACACCCTGCTAGCTAAAGTGCACGTTGAAGCCGAGTTGGAGGACAGCGACCTGCAGTTATTTAAAGATTTTATCGAAAGCACGTTTCCAGGTCAGGACTGTGGAACCAGCTATGGAACAATTATTGTGTTTATCTACTCTAACAAAATCTTTTTCTGCAACAGGAAGCCATCTCAAAGATGAACACCAGGGGATGGTGCACTACCATTTGACTGATAAAACACTAACGTGGGCACAGGTACGAGATTTTCACTATGAAGCAGCTCCTGCATCAGCTTGCCCTCTAGTGGATAAAAATCAGACACAAAACAGAAGTGAAAACATTTCATTCTCAAGGTGGTAAAAAGAGAGTTTCTTCTACAGCACCTGTTACGTCATTCATATAATCACTTTTAAAATGACCTGCAAACCTTGTTCTCGTGTAAAAATTGTTGCAAACTGTAACCAAAACGCTGCTAAAACCAAATAAGCAGCATGATTGCAGCAGTTTTTTTTTCTAAATAATAATAATAATAATGCATTGAACTTATATAGCGCTTTTCTAGACACTCAAAGACGCTTTACATTTATATATAGATATGCATTATTCATTCACTCCATACAATCATTCACACACACAACATTCATTCCTGATGATGGGAGCTACCATGCAAGGCGCAGACCACTATCATCAGAAGCAACTGGGGGTTCGGTGTCTTGCTCAAGGACACCTCGGCATGGACTCTGGGCGGGGGATCGAACCTGCGACCTTCCGGTTACGGAGCGGTCGCCCTACCCACCGAGCCATCCTTCCGCAAGTTTATGTTCAGAACAAGTTTATGTTCAGAAAATAAGTTTTTATTGGCAGGAAAGTTAACATTTGTTGTACATATAATTTTCTCAATATAGCAGAGACAGTGGATAGAAAAAAATCCACGTAGATGTTTGCAAGGGGTACAAGAGACGGCCTGTTGATGCTTGTAGCTTCACAAGAGAATGTTAATAAATCCTTTACAGGGTGTAACGGCCGCACCAGTTGTCAGGCAAAACGACTGAAAGCTTCCATTTCCTGTTAGTTTGAAAGCGTGTGCGCCTGTTCAGAGTAAAAAAGAAGAAAAACGGGGGCACGTTAAAGAATTAACTATAACAAGGTAAAAAAAAGTGGAATTTGTAAACGCCACTTTTTCATAGTGTTTTTAAGAATTTGTTTCATGAGCTTTCTGTGTTCATGTGACATTTCAAAAATAATTTTTTACTTCTTTGGCTCACCGTGTTGATCCACAAGAACCCCTCAAACGTGTTTGTTACCTAGCGTACATTCTGCACCTGTAATGTGCACCACTGATTTTTACCCCACCTCATACAATCTCTTCTGTGCAGGTGTTTGGCACGTTGGAGGCAGCCAAAGAAAAGTACCGGATTGAAGACTACTGTGTGAGCCAGATCTCCTTGGAGCAGGTGTTTCTCAGCTTTGCTCAGTTCCAGCACTGCAGCCAGACGAGCCGTGCGTAGAATGAAGAGTCCAAGCCCGCGGTTTACGGAGAACCTGTAGATTCAGACTGAAACAGACTGGAGCGGATTTAATCTCCAGCTTATTTTTTATCTGAAACACATGCTGATCTCAAACTTTTTTTTTTTTTTTGCTGCATCATGTTTGTTTTTATTTTTGTGTGAATGTCAGAAAGACTATGAAGAGAAAGACGTCAGCTCTGATACGACCAATGAAATCTTAGCTCTGCACCTTTAACAAGAAGGTAAAAAAAAAAAAAAACACTACACAGATGTGTGTGACAGGGTTTTTCAGTGTGTGTGTGTGTGTGTGCACAAAACATCCGTATTTATGTTTTTGTTATTTATGACTTTTACTACTTTCTTATGCATCTTTGTGCTTTATGTGAGTGATTTTTAGAATCATCGGACACCTCAGAGCCTTATCAACGAATGAGGGTTCTTTATTTACGTTGCCTTGCAGATGGAACACTCATCTATAATGTTGCTAAATGTACATACAGTATGTGAACATGATCATGGTCTTAAAACTTCAAATCCCATTCAGACTATTCGGGATTACTACTGATTGCATGAAACCATCGAAAGGCATGAAACTCTAAAGGAAGAACTTGCTATTGAGAAACCGTCCTGCTGAGGGTCAATCTTCAATCTACTTTCATTCCATCTTTGGAGGATTTAATACTCCTCTATTTCCAGCTCTTTCCTGTTTGATTTTTTATATGTTACAGCTTTTATGACTGATTTGGGCATAAATTTGTTTCTTTTAAACTCTACCGAACATCATCACAAAGATTTCTGCAAACCAAGTGATTGTTTTTGTCCAGTTAAGATAAAAAAAAAAACTGCTTGTAATCCTTATAAAAGCTGCTCTTTTAAAAGCCTATAAAAGATCCAATAAGTTGTAGAAACTAAAATGTCTAATTCTCGGCATAAGAAGAGAGGACTTGAGTCAAAGAATGATGATTAATATGTTTTTTTGGTTTTATGAACCAGAATATTTCATTCCCAAATCCTTGTTCATAGTTTTAAATCATGTAAAAAATGTTTGAACTTTGTTTACAGATGTGGAAAACTTAATGTTTTCTAAAATAATGTTCATGCATACTGACAAGAAATGTACCCATAATGTTTTCTATATGATGTAATAACATATATTCTGATGACGTACCAGATTAGTGTCCAAATTACATTCCTTTTTAGCAAAATATCCCAACAAAATCACTTCATTGAAGTGAATTGAATGTATTTTATGTTACAAAAATGCTCTTTTTGTCTTTATCACTTTTAAATAATAATTTTGAGCTTCCTTTGTGCCACTTTATGTTCATTTTTATTACATAGATGTTGATCATTACAAATTTAACCTCTTAATTTATCTTTTTTTTTTTTTAAATCACGTTTGTTTGTACATTTGCACATTCACCACCGACTTCATACTTGACTTGAAAAGTTGCAAACTACGCAGATAAAGAATCACCTTGCTGAAAATGTGCTGTATCATATTTAAAAGGGAAATGACATCAATGTAACTGTGTACTGTACCAGAACACTGACCTTGTCAAATCTACATGGTCTGTGTCCTTTTTTTTAAATTAAATGATGCTCTATGCAAATGGAGAAAAAACTTGATTTAATCTATTATTTTAATGGAATAAGTTTACTTTTGAAAGTTTTAATTCCTCCAAATGATATTTTAATGTTGTTTTTGTTTTAATTGAAAATTAGGTTCTAGAAGAAAATTGTCCCGGTTCTGTTAAATTTAGCACAGAATTGAACAAATGTGTTTTCAACCAAAAACTGGATGGTGTGTTTTGGTAAATCACCTCGAGAAATTATTTTTTTGTAAAATTACTTTTGCTGCATTGCACCGCAGCAGGCAGCTACGACAGCACCAAAGGTGGGAGCAACTGGCGGTAAGGTGTCTATGGAGACCTAGGCATGGGCCCAGTGGAAATCGTACCGGCTTCTCCCGGTCCATGGACAGACATTCTACCACTGAGCCAACGTGGTAGAATGTCTTTTTACCTCCACCTCCAGAAAAATTAGAAATGGTCTCTGAGATAAGCCTCTATCTCACGTCATTTCCCTGTCTGGATAATCTCATTTGCTATTAATTTTTTTTTTTTTCATTCCTGAACTCCATTAATAGATTTAACTGAATCGAGTTGAGGGTGAAATGTAGAAATGTTCAAATAATGTCAATGTGAGGAACCAAGCAGTGAGGAAGAGGTCACAAAGAATTGTTTTAAACATTGGATCTTTCATTTACCTCAAAGGATGTAAAAACTAATAACAAACCAGCTGGTTTTCTAAAAGAGGTCAGTTAATGAGAACAGTACTCAAGAATGTAGATCAGAGAAATAATATTTTACTAAGAGAAAACAGACCTAAAGAAATGACAGAAACTAAGATACTCAGGGAAAGGAGAAATTACAGAACAAAGACTTAGCTGAACTAAACCCAAAGAACACCCCCATTGTCCAGCACTGCATGGTTTGGTCTGATTATTTAGCAAACTTTAACCCACAGCCATACCCTTTACAGCCAGGAGATTGTGGGGCTTCCTTCAACCATCATAGTCTGGATAATCCAAACACTGACTTTCTGACATTCACATGACTGCACACGTAACTCGTGTATTTATCCTGCGTGACTAAAGAGTATTATTTTAAACATGGTCATAGTACAGGCCTGTGTCACAATATTGAAAAGACCATTCCAGATTTTAGTCCCCAATTAAAGTCCACAAGTTTAGTCCTGACCTTGGGAACCAGTAAAGACCTTATCCTGAGGTTCTCAAAGTCTAAGATGGTTCTTATGGTCCTAAACTGTGAAGAAACATATACATACCATAGCTGTGTATTAACTGGCTAAGGGTGCATGTTAAGACTAAACAACAGATGTCTGAGAATGGACCCCTGGGGCACCCCACAGATCTGGATCATTTGATTTGAGACACAGATTTGAACAAAGTGCTTCCTGTCTTTAAGAAAGCACTTTTACCATCTAAACATTAATATACCTCACTTTTACAACATCCAAAAGAGCGTAATCTTATGGCAAAAATATCAATGTGGTTTATTTAAATGAAAAAAAGTTTGGCTAGCCAGATGCAAAGCCAGAGTTTACCCACAGTAGTCGATTTGTTACATGTGTTAATAATGTTCATTCTCATTGTGTGTTTGATTCCAACTTTGTTTAAAACACTGTAAAATTACTTTGTTAAGATGTTAACATGTAAAAATAAAATTAAAAAGATCTGTTCAGCTAAGTAGGTTAAAAGTTAAAGATTAATTTTTACTCTCTAGTCATTCTCTTGAGACTTTATGAGACTTTAACTGATAAAGTCTCACAAAGTTTATTATTAACCACATGATCATTTTCTTTTCAACTTAGTTAGACTTGGTTGTTTAACCCTTGATAAAGCTATCAAAAAAACTTCAACTGGATGTCTTTAAAAATTGGTTATTGACCACAAAGATGACCTTTTTATGTTTTGTGAAGTCTTCAAAAGGATCAGTTGCCCTACAAATCAAATGTGTCCACATGGGTCATTTACCAGAATATTTTTATTATGTTCTTGCAAATAAAATCTACAACTATTTCTTAATCTTTAAACAACACATTAATGCATAGAAAGACTGGACAACATCTCAATTCACGTAATCTTAAATGTTTAGTTTCTTTAAGTATGTCATCATGATTATTTCCCTTGTCCACGTTGTGAAACTGAAGCGATAAAAACAATCTATAACCAATAAAATCTGCATGTTGTCTTTGTGCAGGAAGACATGAAAAACCTACAGCTGGACTGAAGTTTGATTCTCCTAAGAGACATGCTTCACACTGCACTATTTCTATCTGTGCACGCAATCAACGACAATTATCTACCGTATTTATTCGAGTATAACGCGCACATGTGTACAAGGCGCACTCCTAATTTTCAATTGAAAATCGGTATAAATTTTTGTTTCACTTTTTCTCGACTCAGACCAAGCATTGTCAGTGACAAACATCCTTGAACACGTGCGGCCATGGTAAAGATCATTTATTGACAACGTAAACTATGAATACAATACCAAAATCAAATCGTTTCAGTGTGAGCGAAGCGCAGAAAGAAAATGAAGCATTTGATTGTTGTATACCAACCTTACTACCTGTCACCCTAGTATGGAAAGTCATCTGGGCCACCACACGCATGTAATCAAACGTGTTAGACGTTAAAACAAGCGCCTTATATTTAAGATATATCGCACTAGATACATGTTTTGTTTTGTTTTGTTTTTATTCACTTTAAGAAGCGCGGAAAGTACACTATGGAATGAACTAAGAGAAAAACAGATTGAACTTTTCGTGCGCTAGATTCGAAATTCAGCCTGCTAGATTACCTAGTGGCCCGGATAGCTTACAATAATGGAAATCTATGGGAATCATTGGGCAACTACACGCATGTAATCAAGCGCGTGTATGGAAAGCCAGTGGTGCCACTACACACGTAATTAAGAGCGTTAAATTTCAGATATAGGGCACTAGGGGAGACGATGGCTCAGTGGTAAAGCTTTTGCCCACAGACCAGCAGTTCGCGGGGTCGATTCCCACTGAGTTCACGTCTAGGGTCCTTAGAGAAGACACCTAACCCCCGTTTCTCCCACCATTGGCCTCGTCGTGGCAGCCTGCTGCGGTGTAGTATTGCAGCACACAAATTTCCCCGGTGAGGGATGGCTAGAGTATGTAAAAATAAGAGAAAAATTAATTTAAGCTTGTTAAATTTCAAATCTAGCAATTTCAGACCACCCATGCTAACTAGCACGCAAGATTTACACACTTCTTAACGCGCTAAAAAAAAAGAGCATCTAGCACACTAAGTTTGAAATCTATTGCGCTAGATTTGAAATCTAACAAGCTTGATATAACATCTAGTGCATTTGTTTACGTGTGTTTAGTTGCCCCGATTGGCTTTCCATACACCATTCCTCCTTCATAACGCGCATCCAAACTTTGAGTTCTTTTTTGGTAGAAAATTTTGTGCGCCATACTCGAATAATTACGGTATATCATCATGAATTAATCGTCTCCACAACAACCAAACCCAGAAGTTGTGTATAGATGATCCAGATTATGGAAAACTGAGACAGTCAAGAGGCAGGTAAACAAAGAGTTAACTTGAATCTCAGCCACCAGAGAGTTTCTCTGAAATAGAAGCAACTTTTTTTCCACACAGATCTTGATCCTGGTGACAGAAAAAGAATGGAGTTTTTGGTCCAATTTTTCCTCTCCCATTTCTCCAATGCTACAACTGTTTTTGGAGTTGTTTTCTTCCTGTTAGCTCTTTATTTTTTCTCAGCACCATCCTCCTCTTCTGTATCAGGGAGAGAACCTCCGGGACCCAGGCCTCTGCCTCTGCTAGGCAACTTGTTACAGATTGATCTCCGGAGACCCTACAAAACGTTATGTGAGGTAAGTTACCGCTCCAAACCAAACACGAAGATTTCTGTACGAATTTTTTTCTTAAATGCTTGTAGATCTAAAGATCTTTGTTTTCTAGCTTTCTGAGAAATATGGGTCTGTTTACACTGTGTACTTGGGACATAAGAAGGTGGTGGTCCTGGCTGGTTATAAGACGGTCAAAGAAGCTCTAGTTGGCCATGCAGAAGTGTTTGGAGATCGAGAAATTTCTCCAATACTCTACGATGTCAGCCGAGGTCATGGTACGATTTTTTTCTGTACTTCATTATAATACCCTGTGTTTGTTACTATGTTACTAAGGTACCTGTTTTCATTTCTGCATCTGTAATCATTGCTATTAAAAAATATCAATGCACCTCATTACAAATTTAAGAAAAACTTCTCAGGAAAGTTTAGTTAAAAAAAAAAAAATCAAGAAAAAGACAAAAGACTTCGTTTAAAGCCGGCACGGGCAAACTACGGCCCGCGGGCCACATGCGGCCCGTTAAACGTTTTTATCCGGCCCGAAAAAAAATTGATAAACCATGTTAATGCTTTATTTTGCCTGCAATTCTGATGTTTACTCACTAGATGGCACTCTAAATATATTGGCTATGTCGCAAAAACAAGAACACTGTTCCCATTAATATGTGTGTGTTTCTTTGATGCGCACATTGTCAAAATAGATTGTCAGGAGATTTCAAACCTACATTTTAAACCTTGTGCACTACATGCACATTTTTTAAGCGCTAGGGTGCTTAATTTTAACGTTAGCATGCTAGATTACGTGCCTGTAGCGGCCCCGATTGCTTTCCATATCTAGCGCGCTTGTTTAACAAAGCATGCCGTCTATCTGCTTGGTCAAATGTTACAACTCAATGTGGCCTGCGAATCACAAAGTTTGCCCACTCCTGGTTTAAAGTGTAACTGCACCTCTTACAGTTAAAAGTGAAACATGTAACTGCACAGGATGAATTTAAATTGATATTTCTCAACTATAAACTGACTTGGAAAATTATACTTTGATTTTTTTCTCAGGATATTCAAGAGAAAGTTTTGCCCCTTTTTATTTAAGCAGCTATAAATCCGAAATGTTTTTCCTGACAATGTTTGTACAGGTTGAAAAATGTGTGTGTATTTGAATGTTTTAAATACACACATGTTTTAAATATAAAGTCCTCTTCTTAAAGTTATTTTTTACCAGTCTGTTGTGGCAAGTGCAGTTTTCTTTACGGTAATTGGTTGGGGAGGCAGCTTGGCCACAACGGACAACAATCAGCTGGACAGACTGATAAGGAAATGTGCAACTGTGATGGGAAGTAACATGGACTCTGTGGGAGCTGTTTTGGAGAGATGGATGATGGCTCTAATGCAGGGCATTCTGAATAATCCCTGTCACTGTCTGGATGATATGGTTACAACTCAGAAGAGTAACAAAAGTAACAGGTTCTGCTCACTATGCTGCAGAACTGAGAGCTTTAAAAGCTTGTTCATCCCTTCAGCCCTCAGGCAATTTAATCAAACAGATGTACCTGGAAGGAACTGAGTCAAATGGAGTATCTCATTTCAAGCAATTGTAACTTTTACTATTGTATTTTTTTCTTTGTATGTACAGCCTGTGCGATTTGTTGCTGTTGGACACCAGAATTTCTCCTACAGAAGATTAATAAAAGTTTTTTATCTATTTTCCCAGTGCTATAAGAATTCACATGGGCTGAAAATTTACTATGAAGAAGTAACTTGTTTAAAATTAAACAGAAATAAAATAGAAAATTAAGTAAAAAAAAAAGCAAAGGAATTAAAAAAGAAGTTATTATTTAAAGAAAAACAGAAACAAAAATTGAGAACTTTTTTTTTACAGAAGAATGTTATCTTGACCTGGATTTTAAAGTTGTTTTTTTTCCTCACCACTGTTTTTGATTTTATTCTATAAGACTGTTTTGTGTATGAAATGATCAGCATTTAAATGTGTTTTCAGGGATTCTTTTTGCAAATGGGGATTCCTGGAAAGAGATGCGTCGCTTTGCTCTAAGTACCCTCAGAGATTTTGGGATGGGCAAAAGAATAGTCGAGGAAAAGATCTTAGAGGAATGCATCTATCTAAACAAAATGTTTGAAAATCAGGAAGGTACAAAGCTTGCTTTCTTTTCTCCATCTTTACACAATCTTAGTAAACAAATATACTGTGCATTCAAATTCATTTTGACATGTGTGCTGCCTTTACAGGGAAACCATTTAACCCATCGTGTCAGCTAAGTTATGCAGCATCCAACATCATTTCCTCCATCGTGTATGGGAACAGATTTGAATATGATGACCCCAGGTTTCAAAAGATGGTTAGTCGAGTCAAAGAGACAATAAGCCTGTCCGGTTCTGTGACAGTCCATGTAAGTTATTTTGTCAATTTTGGTCTAATTAGTCTTATCTTTGTAACCGTTTGTTCAAGACAATTTTGTGGACATTTGTTTGAAAAAAATACTGGAGTAAAAAAATTAAGCTAGATCAGCATGTAAAATGTCAACAAAATGGTAAGAAAAAAATTAAACCAACTTTTTAAGAAAAAAAATTAAGTTTATGATAAGGACTGATCATTTTCAGAAGAGACTTTGTTTGAAAGGAGGTTTGGGAGTTCCCATGTTTGTTTGACTAAGTAACCTGAACCCAGATTACTAGACAACAATAGATGCATGAATAGAAAAGTGGACACATGGATGGACAACAATGAAAACTCAGTTTGGAAAAAAGAACCCCCACAATTTATCACTCATGCTTCAATTGAAATCAAAACACAGCCGAAAACATTCCCACCAAGAAAGATGAACCGGTAACATTAGCTTAGCTGGAGTTTTTTTCCCTCCACTCCTGCAAATTCTAGGGATTAAGTTTGTGCAGCCACGCAACGCAGATCATAAAAAAGTGGTTGTTTTTCTCTGAAGTTTTAAATTTCTGCAAATCACACTTTGATGGAATTGATTTCTAATAATGCAGCACTTATTTCTTTGACTTCTTCTTTGATTTCTTTGACTTTTCAAATGTTCAACACTTTCAACATTCAAATGATTGGTTTCAAGCATCTAGGAAGAAACAAAAACTGGTAAATCTCGGTAAAGAACTTCCTAACATGTTATTAAAACTGAAAGGAAGAGATTTGCTTGGAAGAAAAATCCTCATCAGGGAAATACTCATATTTGGTGAAATCAAATTGAAGAAAACAACAGTAGAACTCAGGACTACAATTAATACTACGAGTGTTTTCACTTAGATAATGTGAAAGCTACTCAAATTATTCAAACTAAAAAAACTCAATAGCTCAGGGGTGGGCAAACTTTTTGGCAGAATGGTCCGCTAGATTTTAAACAAGCGCATTAAATGTTACATCAAGAGCGTTAAATTTCAAATCTAAGTCTGAAATTTAGTGCAATAGCGCTTAGAAACGTTGATTTTGTGGCGCTAGGTTTGAAATCTAAGCGCTTGATGTAAAATTTTACTTGTTTTATCATCTAACACGCTTGTTTACGTGCATGTATTGGCATGCGCATCACGGAGACACATATTTTAATAGGAGCAGCGTTGTTGTATCTTTGGCGCCATCTAGTGAGGAAACATCAAAACTGCACAGGGAAATAAAACATTAACAAGGTTTATTTATTTAAATTTTTTATGGTCAGCAGGCCAGATTAAACCGTTTAATGGGCCGCATGTGGCCCGGGGGCTATAGTTTGCCTATGCCCGCTGTAGCTGCTTAAAGGTCGGACAATGTTGATGTCAGAATGTCATGAGATTTGAAAATAAAATACTTCGATATAAAAATGAAACGAAGTAATTTCACATTTAAAATGGTGCATTTAGAGTTCTAGTAATTCTGATCAAAAGTATGTCTCAGGACTTTTGTACAGTTGAATTAATCACTTGATATTTTCTGTTTTTCTATTTTTCCATCTTTGATTCTACAGCTTTACAACATGTTTCCCTGGTTGATGAAAAGGACAAAAGACCGGGAGCACATTTTGAAAAATGTTGAGCTGAATACAAACGATATGAGAGATCTGATTGAGCAACTGAAAAAGACTCTGGACCCCGAGACATGCAGAGGACTTGTGGACTGTTTTCTGATTCAGAAGAAAAAAGATGAGGTGTGCATTTGAGTATTTCTTCTTGTTTGGATCTCACAATACTATTACCATCATTTTCTTTTAGGATTCTGGTGTTGTGAACACAAACTTTACAGATGAAAACTTCATTTTTACGGTGGCCAACCTGTTTGCTGCTGGTACTGACACCACAGCCACCTCACTGTATTGGTGCCTTGTCCTAATGGCCAAATATCCACATTTTCAGGGTGAGGAGGAAAATCAAATGCTTTTGGTCATTATAAAGCTCAGCTCCAAACTAAAATCTTTTCTGTTTCTTCTGCAGATCTGGTTCAGGAGGAGCTGGCCAGGGTGATTGGAAGTCGAGAAGTACGGGTTGATGACCGTAAAAACCTGCCATACACTGACGCTGTGATTCATGAGACACAGAGGTTGGCTAACCTCGCTCCAATGGCCATTCCTCACCAAACCAGCCGGGACATCACATTCCAGGGATTCTTTCTGAAAAAGGTTCAAATCCAACTAGTTTCCACTGCTTCTATCAATAATTTTTTTATGTAAACTTTAATGTTTGACAGCATGACAGAAAATGTTAGTCAATCAGTCACCTACTAAACCGTCTATCCTGGCTGATTCGAGGGGCAGGGTATACCCCAAACAGGTCGCCAGTCTGTCGCAGGGCAACACACATACAACCATATACACATTCCTAGGGGCAATCATGTAGTGGCCAATCAACCTAGCTTGCATGTTTTTGGAGGGTGGTAGAAAACCAAAGTACCTGGAGAAAACCCACACATACACAGAGAGAACATGCAAACTCCACATAGAAAGGTCAGTGTTTCAAGCCTCATCCCCACCCAGGGCTCGAACCCACGACCATCTTGCTATGAGACCACTGTGCTACCCACTGCGCCACTGTGCGCCTGACATAAAATGTGATGTCATTTTTTTTTTTGTCCGTTTTTCTTTGCAGGGAACGACTGTATTCCCTCTTTTATCCTCCGTACTGTATGATGAGACCGAGTGGGAGAGTCCAAACACTTTTAACCCCTCTCATTTCCTCACAAAGGAGGGTAAATTTATCAAGCGGGATGCCTTCTTGCCTTTTTCTGCAGGTATTTTAGAACAACAAATATCATTCCCACTCTCTCAGGCATAAAAATGCTTTAAAGTTTGACTTTTTTTATTTTAGGTCGCAGGGTGTGTCTTGGAGAGAGTCTGGCTAAGATGGAGCTCTTCCTCTTTTTCACCTTCCTCCTTCAGCGCTTTCGTTTCACTCCTCCACCAGGTGTTTCAGTAGATCAGATCGATCTGACTCCAGTTGTGGGCTTCATTCTGTCCCCTCCACCCCAGATGTTGTGTGCTGTTCCTCGGCGTGAAGAAAAGACATAAATCCTAAAACTTATAGAGTTTGATCCGGTAGCTTTAATTTGTTCAGATTTAAACTCAATATTTTACTCTAATTATCCATTATAGAAGTTTTAGTTGCATTTTATTGACTAGTGTTTGGTTTCGCACTCTGCCTGTCATTGAAAATTTGTGGTTTATTGTACTGATTTAGTTTAGTTTCGTCTTCTGAACTGCTTATTTCCTAACGCGGTCACAGGGGGTGTTGGAGCCTATCCCGGCTGATTTCAGGTGAGAAGCAGGGTACACCCTAAAGAGGTCACCAGTCTGTCACGGGGCCACACATACACTCATCCCTAGGGACAATTTTGTTGTGGTCAATCAACCTAGCATGCATGTTTTTGGAGGATGTGAGGAAACCGGAGTTCTTGGAGGAAACCCACGCACACACTGGAGGAACATGCAAACTCTACACTGAAGGACCAATGTTCCCACCTTCATCCCACCCAGGACTGGAATCCCAACCTTCTTGCTGCACAGCTACAGTACTAACACTGTGCCACCTTCTATTGATTGCCATCAAAATGAATATATATTTTTTTTAAATTGAGCGTCAGGACAGTCTATGTAAAACTGAACATCCTGATGTTTGGGATCGAAAGTCAACTATTAGTAATCTACCTCCTTTAATGCGTAACTTTTTATTCTAAGAATCGAACACATCCCTGAATATCCCTTTTCTAGCTTTGTTAGGCTCAGAAAACTTGATTTAGGATTAAAAACATGTTATATTTTAGCTACTTTGAGGCACAGCTAAAAATGCTTCACATGGAGATTAAACGCTTTAAAGTAGGATGTGTGTTAAAGTTTATATTTTAATGTGATGTTAAAGATTAAACAGAACACAATGTTCTAACTTGTGTTTGGACGTTTTATCTTTACAACTGTGCTGAACAATGTCTGTATCAACCTGTATCAACATGTAATTTACAAATTAGAAATAAAGGTTGCAAATTAGATCCTGTTGGGCCAGTTTTTTTTTTTATCCATCTAAAATCTTCTCATTCAGAGAGGAAAATTTGTTGAAAAGAAGTGGTTGCTTAATCCAAGTTGGCATCAAGGATACTCGCACTTTAGAATTAGGTGATGAAAGAAGTTTCGCCTAAAAGGACCTCTGGTGTTATTTGGAGTCTCTTTGGATTTTAAAATCTGGTTGAGACATTAAAAAGTCTCAATTTGAAAATATAAAGGAAGCTAATCTAAAGCTAATCTTCTACAAAAACTGAAATGAATCAATATTTGAGTCAAATTTTAAAAAGGGATATTTTGTTTTTGTGGGGTGGAACTTCTTGTAGCATACATAGTTAAACATTTAACACCATTTATTTTTATGGCAAACAGGCAGAAAAGACAATCTCCCACCTTTTCCAAAGGTTCTAAGGCAGAGGTGGGCAAACATTTTGATTTGCGGGCCACATTGACACTGGGGCAGATGGATGGCATGCTTTGGTAACCTCACCAATGTTTGAAGAAAAAAATACACATCTCAGGGTATGGAGAAAACATGTGCTTTAATTTCCAATAAAAATCAATAAAATGATTACAACCCTGCTTGTTTACGTGTGTGTATTGGCCTCGATGGCTTTCCATATCTGTGCACTGTTAATTTTGACCACATGAAAAATCACAGAGACGCAGACATTTTTATGGGAGCAGTGTTGTTTTTTTCTCAATGAAGCCAATACATCTACAGTGCGCCATCTAGTGAGGAAACGTCAGAATTGCAGGGTAAATAAAAAACAAGGTTTATTTATTTAATTTTTTCAAGTTTAGCGGGCCGGATTAAAACGTTTGACGGACTGCATGTGGCCCTGTGGGCCGTAGTTCGCCCATGCCTGTTCTAAGGTGTGGAAACTTCAGAGCAGCACATAATAAACATATTGATGAATCAAATATGTCGAGATTGAGCCAGAAGACAGAAAAGAGATCCCACAGAGGTGGATAAACTGATCATATACAGCTGAGTTTGATGACCAATCTGTGAAGGAAAAATGTTGGATCTCACCTGCTCCTCCAACACAATGAGGTGCAGCTGAGATCTTGTGTGTGACACATGTGAGAAGCATTTATGTTTTCAGACTAAAATATCTGCAGCTCACACCCAAAAGCAAAAAAAGTTCAAACAAATACAACATTTTCATTTCAATGAGATCACTGATCATTTTTGGTAAAATCTAATACAAGCTGATCAAATAGCATCTTAAAATAACAGTGGTACAAGAATTCCTAAAAACCAGTTTCTCAGTCATTTTTCATCCAAAATATGTCAAAGTTTGTTTTTTTTTCATTAAAATACTTCAAATTTTTCCTTTGATTTGATTTCCAGCAACAAGTATGACTTTGACAAGGGTTTAAAACTTGCCAAGAGGCGGGTTTTGGGGTCAATTTAAACCAGATAATCAAGAAAATCTGGAAGTAACGGGGTGGTGTCTCTTCACTGAGGATTCAAGTTGTTTACTAGACGAGCAGAGACAAGATTTTGTGGAACATAGAAAGATGTTTGAAATAATTTCTCAATTCTCTGCTTCTGTTTCTTTATGTGGAATACTTAGTCTGCTGTTTCTGCACATTTTTCTCTCCAGTATCTTTTCCCAGAAAAAGAAAGAACCCCCAGGGCCCAGAGGTCTCCCTCTGCTTGGGAACCTGCTCCAGGTGGATCTCAAGAGGATTGACCAAAGTCTTTTTCATGTGAGTCCTTTTTGAATTTCAACAAGACTGGATTTTTTACCTAAATTTTTTATCATTTTCCTTAGTTATCCAAGCAGTACGGACCTGTGTTTCAAGTCCACTTAGGACCTAAAAAAGTGGTGGTCCTGGCAGGTTACAGCACGGTCAAACAGGCTTTGGTGAACCATGCTGATGAGTTTGGAAACAGAGAAGTCACTCCAATCTTTTACGATTTTAACCAAGAAAATGGTAAGAATGCTCAGTTTTTGAGGTTTTAAATTAAAAAAAACCCTGTCAATGTGTTTTATTTTAGGTATTTTGTTTTCCAATGGGGACTCATGGAGAGAAATGAGACGTTTTGCTCTGATGACCCTCAAAGATTTTGGAATGGGAAAGAAAATAAGCGAGGAGAGAATCATCGAGGAATGTCACCACCTGTGTGAAGAGTTTGAACGATATGAAGGTGATGCCTTTCCTCCCAAATCAATAAAGTATTTAGAACTGATTTGAAACTTCAAGTCCCGGGTAGGCAGAAGGCTTGGGGCACTGGCCTTTCTGCGTTGAGTTTGCATGTTTTCCCCGTGTCTGTGTGGGTTTTCTCCGGGTACTCCGGTTTCCTCCAACCCTCCAAAAATATGCACTGGTTGATTGGCCAGTGCTAAATTGCCCCTAGGAATGAGTATGTGTGTGAGTGTGTATGGTTGTATGTGTGTGGCCCCGTGACAGACTGGCGACTGGTTCGGAGTGTACCCTGCCCCTCCCCCTCGTCTTAAATCAGCCGGGAAAGGCTCCAGCACCCCCCACCAACTCATAAGGGATAGATGGATAAGAAAGTGACTGACTGATTTGAAACTCTGTACCGTTCCGTCATCTTCCGCTTGTTCCGGGGTCGGGTCGCTGGGGCAACAGCCTCAAACAGGTAGCCCAGGCCTCTCTCACCTCAGCTGCATCCTCCAGCTCACCCGGAAGGATCCCAAGTTGTTCCCCAGCCAGCTGTGAGACATAGTGTCTCCAGCGGATCTGGGGTCTGCCCCTTGGTCTCCTCCCGGGATGTGCCCAAAACACCTCGCCCGCGAGGTGCTCGGATGCCCAAACCACCCCATCTGGCTCCTCTCGATCTGGAGGAGAAGTTGCTTGACATCGAGCTCCTCCCAGATTTGAAACTCTGCAAATATACTGAAATTGTATCATATATTGTACAATGAACAGCATAATTTTTTTCTTCTCCCAAATCCTTTAACATGTGCTGTCCTGATGTCCTCACAATCCTGTACGTCTTGCTTTTTAATGTAGAAATCTAACTTTACTTCATTTCAGGCAAACCGTTCAATGACACTGAATTTATTAATTATGCCACTACCAATGTGATATCGGCTTTGATGGTTGGAAAAAGATTTGATTACAAAGATCCTGTCTTCCAAGAGATGGTGGACCGTTATAACAAGATTGTCCACCTGACTGGAACTTCCTCCATCCTGGTAGGATTTAGCTGGGAATCTTGTAATCGAAATTTTTTTTTGTTTGTATTACTGATTACTTTTTATAGGAAGCTAATCATATCATGCTGATATTTTCAATCCCACATAATCAATTAAGGAAGACTTTGTGGGATTATAATTGTGTTCCAGCTCTATGACATGTTTCCCTGCCTGGGCCCTTATCTTAAAAACTGGAGAGATGTGATGCAGAAGATGGAAGAAGAAAAGACAAATATGAGGAAGATGATTGCAGATTTAAAGGAAACTTTGGACTCTGACAGGTGCAGGTGTTTCATTGATGCATTCCTGACCCGAAAGAAACGTCTGGAGGTGAGCAGTTAGAAGTGATGTATTGATGAATTAAGGCACTGGATGATGATGGTGGTTTGCAGACATGCAGCCACATAATCACAAACTGGCCTCTTTGCGTGGAATTTGCATGTTCTCCCCATGTGTGAGTCTTATTGGGCAGGCTTTTTCTGATTGCTGCAATCATAAGCTAAAATCTGCAATACATGATGTAGTTGATTAAATTGAGTGGAGGAACTAAAGGGTGCAAATGTGGACAGTTCTGGAGGGAATTGGCATGAAAAATGTGAAAAGTAAAAATTGAGTGGGAGTAAGAGGACGTCATTAGGCAGCATGCTGTTTGTTTACTACATAATGGTTGCTATGTTCTTAAATACATGCATGAGTGTGAGTGATTGTTTCTTCCTCTGTGACAGACTGGGGATCTGTGCAATGTGTACTGTTGGGGAGGTTGGTCATCAGGTTGGGCTGGTGAGGTGTTTCGGGCGCGTCCGACTTGGAAGAGGAAACCCAGAGGCAGACCCTTTACCCACTGGAAAGACCATGTCTCACAGCTGGCCAGGGAAAACCTTGGGATCCTCCTGGGTGTGCTGCAGGATGCACCCGGGGTGAGAGAAGCTTGGGTATCCTACCTGAGGGTGTTTCCCCTGCAACCTGGCCCCGGATGAGCACCTTGGCCCCCTGGATCCGTCCCTAATTACCCTCTAAAAACGTCTCTACGTACAGTATATTATTGTATAATGCAATCCCTTGGGATTTGTGAGTTTGTAGCTATGCATCTGTTTGGAAATTTGCTCCTTCTTCTTAGGATTCTGGGAAGAAAGAGTCGCATTACCATGATGATAATATGCTCTACAGTGTGATGAACCTGTTCGCAGCTGGAAGCGACACCACAGCCAACACACTCAAGTGGGGCTTGCTTTACATGGCAAAATACCCTCAGATTCAAGGTTAGGGGATTTAAAATACTCAGTTTACAACTTTTATGTAGCGTAGAGTTTTATCAGTTTTTGATCAGTGTTTCAGACGTTTGTGACTGTTGATAATTTTGGGTTGACAAAGAGAATCATTTTTAGGAGTTTTCTCGCATTTTTAAGCAAAACGAGGGACTGGATGACTGCAGACTGACCTATAAAAGAATCGGAAATATCCAAAAAACTAAAATAGCACAAACAAACGTTTTTACAGCTCAAACGCAGCACAAACAATTGACACATTTTTTTGTTTATTTTTGCTGATACATATATATTTTTAAGAGGGGCCAGCTTTACGGAGGTTACACAGTGGCATGAATTAATACATAAATGTTTGTGCAGATCGTGTGGTTGAGGAGCTGAGCAAAGTTGTTGGAAGTCGTCAGGTACGAATAGAAGACCGTAAAAATCTGCCGTACACCGATGCAGTTATCCATGAATCACAGAGACTAGCCAACATCGCTCCAATAGCTGTTCCTCGGAAAACAAACAGAGATGTCACCTTTCAGGGATATTTTATCCAAGAGGTTTGCTCCTCATTTTGTTTTGGTTAAACTATTGATTTAACTCCATTCTTTGACCTCTTGTTTTTTTTGTTTGCCCTTTCCCCTCCAGGGAACAGTTGTGTTTCCTCTTCTTACGTCTGTCCTTTATGATGAAACAGAATGGCAAACTCCTCAGACTTTCAATCCTTCTCACTTCTTGGATAATGATGGTCGATTTACCAGGAAAGAGGCATTCATGCCCTTCTCAGCAGGTACTAAAAGCTATCCTCCAGATGTAATTAATGCCTCCATGTTGAATGTTTAACACTAACTCCATGCAGGTCGCAGGGTGTGTCCAGGAGAAGGCCTAGCCAAGATGGAGCTCTTCCTTTTCTTCACCTCAATCTTGCAGCGTTTTCGTTTCAGTCCTCCACCAGGTGTTTCAGAGGATGAGCTGGATCTATCCCCAGTTGTGGGGTTTCTCCTCTCTCCTTCACCCCAGATGCTGTGTGCTGTTCGTCGCCAGTGAGGGTTGCTTTGCCCTTTCCAGATTCATTGCTGACATTTGGCCTGGACTAAAATGTAAATCTAGACATCAGATAGCACATGTAGCTATGTCCAGTGTGTTTTATGATAAATTTATGGTCGAATAATCTAAAAATTTTGTAATAAAAAATCTTTTGAACTTTGAACGCTCCTTTACTGTACATTATGTGTCAAATGTTCCATTACTGGCTTTTTCATCATTTGTGGGATCATTTTAAGCCTCTTTTTGTTTTATAATGACTTAATAAATCAAAACGTATTAAATATAGACTGAGCAGGGGTGAATCCAGGATTTTCTTCAGGGGGGCGTGAGGTCATTGACAAAGCCAGTATAGGCCCTGGATCCGCTTCTGTTAAGTTCATCCTACTTGCTAAATTATTTTTAACCCAAAGAATGTGCTTAAAATGTCGATCGCAATTCACTGGTAGGTAGTTTGATTTTAAGGTGTTAAAAAAACAAACAAAAAATGCCAGTTTATTACTTATCGATGTGAAATTTAGTCATTTTATTAAAAGATTGACATTCTTTTTGGCAATGAAGCACATGTTACTATTGATACGACTTAAACTTTTTAAGATAAAAAGTAGAATATATTTCGAAAGTGAACTGTCTTAAGCAAAACATGACTACATAATTTGGGGCATTCGTAAACAATTTTATGAGGACTTTTCATTTTTAAGACATTGTCACTGTAGAACAAGATGCCAAAGGTCTTAGTTTGTTGTTTCCAGACGTTAGGTTTCTGTTGCTTGGATCGAGGTTGTTTCTTTTAAGTGTGTTTTCCCCCCTTTTGGTAATTTTGGTCTTGGGTTATATATGTGTGTTACTGACAGATGCATATCTCACGTACACACTTATAAACAGTTACATACACACGTGCACCATATCATTTATGAACTTTAAACGAGTCTATAAATTAACAGGAGTGTCATTAATCCGTCCATTGTTGACAACTCTGAATGACCTTAAGATGAGCTCTGACCAGCACCCAATGTAAACATAGTAAATTATCCCTGAGACAAAAAATGTTTAACAATTATAAACTCTCACAATCTGTTAATTTTATTGACTTAGAGACTGGATTTAGAGAAATGAACTTTATTTTGCAGGTTATCCACCAGGTTTAGTGATTTGCAGTGTTTTGAGAAATGAACCAAAGTAAAAACAAAACAAAAAACTGCAATTTACTCTATTAAAAATAAAACTATTAAACATAATTTTACTATATCATAATTTTCATTGTATAAACCGGAACTTTTTTCACAGGCTTTCAACCCTGCGGCTAATGTGACAGATGCGGCCAATTTATAGATTTTGAAACGGCCACCATGTGGGAGGGGATGATGCCCGAGCTGAAAAGGTGAGAGTAATACACCAATGTAGCTGGACGTTTATATTTAGCACTGATGGATCGAAGGACAAAAAGGGGCAATCCGCTGAATAACTTGTTTCCCCTGCAATCTTCTCACGTCTAAACGTCACTACCATTCAACACGTTTTAAACGTATTACAACAAAAGAACCAGAAATGTAACTCAAACTTATTCCAGTAGCTGTTCCCGCCACTTCACGCCATTTCCTTCTATAAACAAGTTTGAACTTTTATTGTAATTTTGTAACTTGTGGATGAAAACATAACATACTCTCTCATCTTGAAAATGATTGAAAAAAATGCAAAAATATAACTTTTAAGTTGAAAGCAATTAGACTGGCTCATTTAAAAGGGGCTGTAGTTCGTAAACCTAGGCCCCGTCCACACGTAGCCGGGTATTTTTGAAAACGCATATATTTTTATCCGTTTTGACCTGCAGTCCACACAAAAACTGAGTTTTTTTTTTTTTTTACTCAAGACCAGCGTTTTTGAAAACTCTAACCAGCTCTGTTAGTGCTGTTTAACTGCCTCGTTAGAGGCACTGTTTGGAAAAATAGTTAAAGTATGATATTAAAACTTTGTACCTTTTTTGAACCGTCTTTCTTTGTAAATATCTCCTGTTACAATGTGCGCACGTGCGGCTTACAAACAGGTGCGACTTATGTATGAACAAAACGCTTTTTCCTTTTCAAAATGTAGTGGCTGCAGCTTATACTCAGGTGCACTCTATGGTTCATAAAATACAGTAGTCTGAAAACTAACTTAAACCAAATAAATAGAAAAACATTTTAAAATCCTAAGATTAAACGTACAGTAAGTGTCCTAAATTATGCTACAGTTACTAAATAACAACAGTCAAGTCATTATAGACAGTGTTAATTTATCGTCCTTCAACTTTGATGGTATTGACCTGTGGACCATGTGACTGTGAGGAAACGCTGCAGTCCTGGAAAGTAGGGAGATGGAATTCAGCAGGTTTCTCTGTGGTTGGGAAGCTCTGAGTGTGCGGCTGGCTGTATGTGGGAGGGAATGACTGTGTGTATGAAGAAGAGATATGTGTCTGATCCGTTTGCTGTGGGTACCCAGATGTGTACTGGTGTGTCTGAGGTGGGGTGTGGCTAAGTGAGAGGCTCTCTCCTCTGCTACATGGTGGGAAACCGTTCATGTTTGCTGAACTCAGTCCGGGCAGCTTAAATGTCCCCAAAGTGTCTAAGTTATCCAAAGTGTTGAAGTTTTGTTGACTTTGGTTGCACTGGCTGTACGTGCTTTGATTATAACTGAAGGTGTCTTGGCTGAATGAGGTAGAGGGGGAGGCGGATGGTAAAGCAGAGGGTGATGGGGTTTTATTTCCTTGTTGTTGAATGCTACGATGCACCATTTTGGAATTAAGGCTTTGCAGCGTGCTGAGAATCTGCTTCTGAATTTGTGTTTGCTGCGACTGCTCTCTTTCCAAACGGCACTGCTGCTCCACCAGCATCTTCACTGCCAAGCCCAGGCTGCGCACTTCAGAGCCCAGAGTTTGAATCTGATCTTGCAAACCGGCTCTGGCTAAGGAATCTTGTACCGCTTGCTGTGGGCTTGGATTCCTCTCATTATGAGAGTTTCCGAGGCCCGGATCGCTCTGCAACCGAATGAGGGCAGCCCCTGGAGCTGAGGTTGTCAAAGGTGCGATTGGGCGGTTAGGCAGACGAATCCCGATGCGAGGAGGAGCGGGAAGGGTGCGGGAACTCAGTCCCGGCCTCTGTGTGGGGAAGTGCTTGGAGGGACCGTTTTCTGCAGATTGACCCTTGATAACACAAGCAAAGTGGAGGTTAGAATCAGGCGTGCACATCAATGGTGCACAAGTACACATGGATGTTTATTTTTAAAAAGGGCACTAAATTTCACCGTTTTATCACTAAAACAGCAATAAAAATAACGTTTAACAGACTTGTACAAAACCCCATTTTTTACACATTAAGGTACAGAAAAAAAAACAAAACAGTCAGAAGTAGCTGTGTGAGTGTTCTCACCTTTTCCGTGGTCAGGTCCAAGGTTGGACGTGATTGTGCTAGAGCACTCCTCAAATCTGAACTTTGAACACTTGCAGGATCTCTTCGCAAAAAAGATGCGGCCTGGTTAGAGATCTGTGGAAGAAAAATACGTTTCAAGTTATTAAAGTTTAATTTTAGAACTTTAATGTTAAAATAAAGAGAAATTCTGCTCCTGTACTTTTGGCCGGTGGGACAAAGCTTTATCCACAAGCCTCTTCCGAGCTGCCAGCATCACGCTGGTCGCAGGAGAAGGTGTTAATCTCTTCCTGGTGAATGTTCCAGAAGCTGGAAAAGTGGAAGACATGTGAGCAGCTTCTGCACTTGACACAGTTGGCTGAGGGATTCTTTGCTGGCCGCGCTGAGCAAGAGATGTGACACTAACGATCTGAATCTCGTTTTCTTCTTTGTTTTCTTTCTGTTCTTTTTCTGTCTGGGTGCCTCCACTGGTCTCTCCGGAACTGGAAGAATTCCCATTAGCCTCTGTGTTTGTAGAACCTTGATTGGCCGTACAACCGGGATTTTGACGTGCTCCCCGTATCAGGTTTTGGAGTTGGACATTCCTCCAGCTTTCCCGAAAGGTTCCAGGTTGAAGCTGCACCTGTGGTGTCGGTGTTCCTCCTGCAGTCTCTGATGGTCTGACCCTCCCTGGTGGCCTCCCCTGTAACTCCCTCAGGTAAAGGTAGATTGCCTGAGCAGACACCTTGATGTTCTCCAGCTCCAATACAGCCTTAATCTTACGAAAGCTGAGACCAGCCTTCCGCAGCTCCACCACTTTGTGCTTAGCGGCATCATCAAGCCGCCCCATTGTCTTCCAACCTGGCGCTGCTCAGTGAGCGGCCTGACGATCTCTAAAAGAGCAAACGAAATAAAAAAATGTTAAAAGAAACATTTCTGTAGACTTTTAAAACCTGTTATTTTAACTGTCTATTCATTCAACAACAGCCAATCGGCATCCACTTTGCAACTCATGAGCAACAAGTCCAAATGAAACTAAGAGTCTCTTTTTTTTTCTTTGGTCAACACTGCTTAGTGTCCCCAACACATATTTTATACAGATTTATTATGTAAATTTGAATGATTTACTTCATCATGAGGTACAGTGGTTAGCCCAGTGGCCTCCTGGCAAGAAGGCCGGGGGTTCGAGTCCCAGATATGGATGTGGCTTGGAACACTGGCTTGCTGTGTGGAGTTTGCATGTTCTCCCCTTGTATGCATGGAATTTTCCCCTGCTACTCCAGTTTCATACCAACCTTCAAAAACATGCATGTGAAGTTTATTGGCTGCTATGAAATTCCCCATCGGAATGGTTGTGTGTGTGGTTTCGCGACAGATATGCAACCTGTTAAGAGTGTACCCTGCCTCTCGTCTTGAATCATTCGGGATAGGCTCCAGCACCCCAATAGTGATGGAGGGTTCAGAAGATGAATGAATGAATACCTCATCATGTGTGAGTATTCTAGTTCAATCTGCTGTTTGGGTTTATTTTCTGTTTACTTCTTAGCTCTCTGGTCAGCAGTGCTTGGGATAAGAAATGAATTACTCTCTTCCAAACATATATTTTACACAGATTTATGATTTAAATCTGACTCATCTACTTCATTATATGTGAGTATTCTAGTTTGATCTGTTTTGTGGATCTATTTTCTTGCTGTGGAACCAATTCCATCCTTTCTTGAAGTGAGGAGGGGTCAACAATGCACTGATCTCTCTATTAAATACAACTTAAAAACATATAATCCAACAAATACCATGGTTATAAAATACATAAATCCAATCAGAATAATTCATAACAGCATCAAAAAGACATTTTAATTACATTTACTGAAGTTTTTTTAGTCTAAAAGTGTAAAAAAAGAGAGGTTTGAACCACATCTACTTTACATATTTAATAACATGTTAAGTCTTTAAAGAAAGAAGCGATATGATCTTATGATTATGGCATAAATGTCTTAATGTTTTTCTTCCACCTACTCATATCTGTGATCAGATCTGAAGCTAAAAGCAGAATTATAACTTAAAATGTCGCGCTCACCTCATGAATTGTTTCCGACAAGAATTTAAACTGCTTCAGGTTACAAAATGCAAAATTTTCCCCACATTTTTAGCACAATTAAACTAAATCTAGCCTCAAAAACACATTTTTATCAACAACATAAAATAAATAAGAGTTGTAGTTGACGCTCAGATGTGACGCAGTTTCCTTTTAGCGTCATCACTCCGCGCCGGAACTTATTGCAGTGAGGCTGGAGCGACAAGGTTTAAAGAAAATGTGAGTTTAAACTTATTTTCTCTTTGTAAATTTAAGTTTGGGCTGTATCTCCATGCTCGTTTATCTACTATATAAAATGAACAGTATTTTCTTGTTTGCTGTGGATAGAAATTTCACGGTCATTTGCAGCAGATTTTCGTCGATCGAATGAAATCAATGGCGGCGAATTTATTTAAAAAATATTTTAATTCACTTTGTTTTTTAAATCCACGTTATTAATATTACAATGTAAATGTAAAAATGGGGTTTAATTAGTCTAAAACCGTGCGATTGTTAAAAATATTTTGTGGATTTTTTTTCATGTTGAACCACGTGACAATAATAGATGTAATTAGATTTATTTAGTTTTTAATGGTTGTGGTTCAATAATTGATCATTTTAATGATATAAAAACAATCCAAAAGTATTTTTAATCCACAATTGCATGTAATCAATAGTCAGAATAAAGAATGTCCATTTAATACAGTTTGATCTTCAGATTATGATTGAGATCATTCTGTTTCTAAGTGTTTTTTGTTGTAAAATGTCAGAATTTAGTTCAGCTATTGTTTCACCAGCAGCTTTTAAAGTTAGTTTTGGATCAAATGGTTGGAGGTGAATTCACTTTGTTGATTTCAAAGAAATCAGAAGTACTTTGTTCCCACATGGGGGAATTTATGTATTACAAGCAGCACTGTAATCATGAAAAAAGTAAGTAAATACATCTAATAAAGAATAATAAAAAAATAAAGGGAATAATTTGAAAGTAAGGAATAAAACAAAACTAGCTCATGAAAGCGACTCCTACAATTTGAGAGGAGCCAGATGAGGTTGTTCGGGCATCTGGTTAGGGTGCTCCTGAACGCCTAGCTAGTAGCTGGTGAGGTGTTTTGGACACGTCCAACCAGGAGCAGACCAAGAGGAAAAACCCAGACCCACTGGTGGGGGATCATGTCTCACAGCTGGACAGGGGACACCTCAGGGTCCTCCCGGGTGAGCTAGTGCATGCAGCCGGGGTGAGAGAAGTCTCACCCGTGAGCAAGCGGAAGATGACAAAACAGAATAAAACTGTATAAAAAGAATAAAAGTGTTCTAATTTAAAATCTATTAACAGTCAGTACAGACAGGATGTGCACAAAGGAGACAAAGGGTGACATAAGGTGATGAATTGCATGATCCAAAGTTATGTTTGTGAGTTTTTGTAAAGGGTTATTGTGTTAGGAATTAATAATTTCCTGTACCAGGTTGTTTTTGAGCCGTACTGTCTGAATCCCCGTCTTCAAACACTGTGTGGACTATTTAAGCTTTTATTACTGTTTGATATTTTGTTGCATTTGATTTCACTTAAAACTTGTTTATTCATAGTTCTTTTTTTAATCTTTAGGGCACCTTCACCTACAAAACGAAAGGAGGATGAAAAAACTAAAGATAAACCCAAAGAAAAGACGGCCACCAAGGAAGGAGACAAGGAACGAGGACGGGACAAAGCTAAGAAGCGGCATAGCTCTGGCAGCAGTAGCAGCAGCAGGTTTGTTTTTTTTCCAACATGTTTATAGTAAAAGTAAGACATGTTTTCCAGATGTTTTATGATGTTTCTCTGGATTCAGGTCTAGCTCATCATCCAGCAGCAGCTCTGGTTCAAGTTCTGGTTCCTCTAGTGGATCCAGCTCGTCTGGCTCAAGCCGTTCCGGCTCTTCTAGCTCTCGATCCTCATCCTCTTCGAGTTCGTCTGGCTCTCCAAGTCCAAGCCGCAGACGTCATGACAACCGTCGTCGCTCCCGCTCGCCGTACGTCTTATATGACATATATTTAACTCAAATTTTATACATGATGGCAGGTGTTTACAATTTTATTTTTGTGTTATAATTTCACAGCTCAAAGAACCAGAAGAAAGCAGATGAGAAGGAACGCAGGAAACGAAGCCCCACCCCCAAACCTACCAAGGTTCATCTGGGAAGACTGACCAGGAATGTCACCAAGGTACCTGCGACATCAAATAATCTTTTATTGATTTTGAAATGCTTTAATCCTCAAAGTTCCAGTACAACCCGACTCAAGATTTAGACACATAGTTCCACACAAGTTACAGGATCCTGAAAGACTGAGGGCATGCTGCCAATTTTCAGTTCTTGTTCGATTCAATGCGTTAGGGGAACTCATAGGAAGTTGGGTGGTGTTTATTAAATACATCTGGACATACAAACACAAAAAATTACATTTATATACGACACAGACGTATGCAGGAAGGCAGTGAAGTGGGAAGAACTGAGGGAGAGCCAATTTGAAACTGCCAGAGCTGGAGCTTCAGTGGTAGAAAAACACAGAGCAGCATGAAACAGAGTGGGCGCTAAGAGAGAAGATCAGAGAAATTGATTTCTCTAAATTGTGTTTGTGTTTTTTCAGGAGCATATTCACGAGATCTTTTCTACGTATGGGAAAATCAAAATGATTGATATGCTGATGAATCGCATCCATCCACACCTGCCCAAAGGTCATGCCTACGTGGAGTTTGAAACTCCTGAGGAGGCCCAGAAAGCCCTCAAACACATGGATGGAGGTAGCTTAGAATCATTGGAGTGCTTATGGTGAATAAATATTTTTAAATAAGTGATTTTTATTTCTTAGGTCAAATTGACGGGCAGGAAATCACAGCTGCTGCTGTGCTGCCTCAACGAGTTCGTGTTCCACGAAGGATGTCTCCATTTCCTCCTCGCAGAATGCCCCCACCACCACCCATGTGGCGCCGCAGCCCACCGCGCATGCGGAGAAGGTAACAAATAGTTTTCATCCAGTTTACATCCATTTAGATTTTTTTTGTCATTAAAATTTTTATATTTTATTTCTCTTATAAATGTTTTGATTTTTCTGACTAACAGGTCACGCTCACCACGGAGGCGCTCCCCGGTGCGTCGCCGTTCCCGCTCCAGGTCTCCCGGTCGCAGACGCCACCGCTCTCGTTCCAGCTCCAACTCGTCCAGATAAACGTCTTACTTTTAGTCCCATATGGTCAATTTTTCTTCTCATGCCAGATTGTTAGTGTTTGTAGGTTGATCTTAAAGAGGTGTCGCTGAAAAGCAGAACTGTTTTGGGTTTTTTCCAGTTGGTTTACCCAATTTTTTTTTAACTATTTCCTATAAAGTGTAAATTCTGTTCTTTCCTGAAGTTGGTATCGAGCCTGTTTTGAAAAATAAAAATTCTGAAACATCAGGATTCAGAATGTTTTTAATGGCAAAAATTATAATTTTTAGACAAAAAAAACAAGTTGGTCCATCAAAAATCAGTTTTATTTCTTTCATTGGTTTTCTTCAATGTGTGTTCAGCCTTCTTTGTGAATTACAGATCATAGATCATCCCATAATGCTGAGATGTTCACACAGTTTCAGCATGTGAGCTACTAATAAAATTTGCAACTTGGAAAGATCAGTCAACAAATGTGATATACTGAGTGTTTTTTTTCCACAATTGAGAGTTTTGGACAACCAGATTTTACTCTAGCATTTTGACGAAAAAATGTCTAAGTGGATTTATCCTATCATGATGTTTGTGAAACAAAACCTTATTTTTCTTCTATTGTCTCAAAAACATAAGGCTGTGCCCCCAACGAAGAGGTGAAGAAAAGTCAGAAGGTTTCTATGATACAGTTGACCCTTAGAATGACGAGATCTCGCACAAATAAGATAAAGTTTTGATCAGCCTTAACTTTTTTTTTTTTACGAGTATCAATGACAAACCTTTTACTAAAACAGTTTCTTGATTTTTTTTTCAAAAATTTTATTTTAAATTAACCCGAGTTAGAATTCTGGCAACTTGAGAAAAATAATTTTATATTGAAATACTAATATAAGATGTAATTTCCCGCATATTAAACATAAAATAGCTGTTTAGTATACCCTTAATCATGGCTTCAAATTTCCACATTTTTAACCACGCTGTATCTACTAAGATACAAGAAAACCTTGTTTAGTCCCACAATGGAGAAAATGCAAAATGTTCAGATGACCTTCAACATTAAATACTGTATCAAAACATTCATATTTCAGATAATAGGGAAAAATTTGATTTAAAATAACATGTTTTCAAGATTCCATTGTTTTTGGTCAACTTAACAATCCCAATGATCTGATCAAAAGGTCAAATGATTAATCTTCATGTAATAAATTCCACCATCCTATCATAAGAGAATAAAAAAGTTTGCTTTATTTAAATAGCCCAACTTTTTGCAAAGTTAGATTAAAAATCTAACTCATAATTGTGTAGTTTTAAACATTGGCCGCTAGAGGTCATAATTATCTGAGAATAATGAAAATGGGAGTTTACATTTTCATCTGGTTCATAAACTTTTTTACTGCAAATCATCTGTTGAAACCCAGATCAGGATCTCCGTCTCCATCTTTAGTACTTCTGAGTTACAGTTTTGAATAATTTCACTGCTGATCTTTAGAATTTTGATATGTTATGGCCTCAGAACAAGAAACCAAGAGACAGAGAATCAAAGATCTTCTGAACAAACCAGGGAATGGAAACTGTGCAGACTGTGGAGCTCCAGGTAAGATCAAGATAGCTTCACATTTTACAAGTCTGATTACATCCCTAATAGATTCTTTTGGAGGCACCCAAGTTACACATTTTTGTCATTTGAATATTTTTTCAGATTATTTTTAAATACTTGACCTTGTGCTGTGACTAAATTCTTGTTCTAAGTGATCAGCCAGAGACACAAATGGTTACACCTAATATAACTTATCAGATCATCAGATCTGAGTCAAAGAGAAACAACTAGTTTGAGACAGTTTGCTTTTAATGTCTTAAAAGTTTTTGCAAAATTTGAGACATGATGTTATGATGTGTCTACAATCTTAAAAATTAGACTAAGAATGAGAAATGATAGATTACAAGCTGAGGTTGTTATGTTTGAATAAAGTCTGAGTTTCAGAGATCAGACAAAATGAGCTGAAAGTGAAACCACAGGTCTTTGCTGTGAGCATGTTCTCATCATGAACAAGGTCACAAACCAGTTTCTTTTTACTGACCTGCTTCCTGTCCTCACCACACACTTGCGTGGGAAGTTTGTATGTATTTAAAATAAACTCTAAATATCTACTAACCCTCACTGTTATCAGTAATGTTTCTTGTTTTCAGGGGTTTAATAGTCTTCACTAAGGACAGTCAGGCGTGGGCTCAGTGGGAATTGAACCGACTTCACAAAATTTCCCCTCCTTTTAGAGTTAAAAAAAGACAGAGGAATACGTCACACAACCAAGATGATGTGCCAACAGTTTAAGTTCTAAAGTCTTTTAGTTTAGAAACTACAAAATAACACTTCACTGGTAGGGGACCCTAAGCAGAGGATTTCAAGTTTTCCTCTTCCTGACTGTATCTTCCAGTTAATTCTAATGATCTGCGGTGATTCAAGATCAACCATGTTCTGACTCGTAGGGTGTTCTTTCACTGGAACGCCTCAGCAGAGAGTTGGCATACAAGAGACATCCTCACCAGCCATCTCCTCGGTCTCTGAACTCTTTCTGAATGATCCTCACACTGACCCTCATTTATTCAAAGTTGAGCACGAAAATGATGTAAATTTTAGGTGGTCACATTAAATATAGACTTTTTGCTGTGGTATGCATGTTGGGTTGATTGGCCGTTACAAAATTGCCCCTAGGAACGAGGTGTGGGTAGATGGTTGTGTGTGTGCGTGGCCCCGTGACAGACTAGCGACCTGTTAAGGGTGTATTTTGCCTCTCTCCTGAAATTAGCCAGGATAGGCTCTGGCACTCCCTGTGACCCATATGGGTATAAGCGGTTCAGAAGACGAAAACGAAACATCAAATACACCAGAGGGCATTTATGAAGAGGAGTGTACCTGTCCATTTTAGGTGCACACAAGGCATAATCTTGACGACTAATATGGCTGGAAACGGGCGTAGGTATGACGAACACATCTACAAATATTCAGATCCATGCTCAGTCCCAACCCTTGTTTTACAACAGGAAAGATGGAAGATCGTAAATAGTAATTTCACTGAAAAGAGGATGATAAACCTAACATGCATGTTATGGAGGCTGAGAGGAAACGAGGGTATTCGGAAAAAACCTACACACACTCAGGTAGAACACGTAAACTCCACACAGAGAAAGAATCTATGACCTTGGTGTGAGGTCGCTGTGCTAACCACTGCAAGCAACTAGATGTTTTATAAATAATTAAATATAAAAACCCAGAACATTTGATTATATTTCATGTCTTTTATAAGGTTTTCAGCATCATGCAACCAAAGGGCGTGAATCGGTCACATACCAGGTATTAATCTGGTTTATTTGGTCATCATTTTTTACATTCCAGGTTTACCTCTCTGCAGGCAGCAGTTTCTAAGTTTCCTGTGAGACATTTATGTAAAATTGTGTTTATTGAGGAGTGATTTAGTGTGTTTATGTCCTCCACACAGACCCAGAGTGGGCGTCCTACACAGTAGGAGTGTTTGTATGTCACAGCTGCTCAGGTCTTCACAGGAACATCGCTCAGGTCAGCAAAGTCAAATCTCTCCTGCTGGATCCATGGAGCAGTGTTGAGTTGGAGGTGAGATGTTTTTTGGGTTTATTTTATTCATGAAAGTCCTAGAAAGTGCAGAAAACTGCCCAGAAACCTCACAAAAACAAATAAATCATTGGCTTGCAGCAAGTTCTGTTTCCTCATTTTACCACTCAAGCTTCTCTTTCAACTCAACCTCTGCTACCATCAGAAGAAAAAAATAAAAAACTTAAGCATTTAAAGTGAAAGAAATGAGATCAGCAGAGACAATCAGAATCTTTTTGTTTTCGGGATAGTGATTGTACCCGTGCAAAAAGTACTTTCAGAGCCTTTTCACCTGCTTTCAAAAGTATTTCTTTCCTTCAGATTCCATTTCAATGTTACATGTGTTCATAAAATGCTTTTGATGTGTAAAAATAGGACTAAATATGTTTAAATAAAAACACATACTGGCAAGGGCTGCACGGTAGTGCAGTGGTTAGCATGGTGGTCTCACAGTACAAAGGTCAGGTGTTCGAGTCCCCGTGTGGGGGCCAGGATCTGTGTGGAGTTTGCATGTTCTCCCTGTGTACGTACAGTGGTGGTCAAAAGTTTACATACACTTGTAAAGAACATAATGTCATGGCTGTCTTGAGTTTCCAGTTATTTCAACAACTCTGATTTTTCTCTGATATAGTGATTGGAACAGATCCTTCTTTGTCACAAAAAACATTCATGAAGTTTGATTCTTTTATGACTTTATTATGGGTAAACTGAAAATGTGACGAAATCAGCTGGGTCAAAAATATACATACAGCAACATGAATGAGCAATTTTGGAGACTTAGAAAGTTGTGTCAATGACATGAGCTTCATAGCATGACCTCTTAACTTCTTGTGAGTGATTATGAGTGACTACAGCTGGTGACTTCTCTGAGGCCATTTAAAAAGGGCTCATTGGATAAAAACACCCACAAACGCTACAATGGGAAAGTCAAAGGAGCTCAGCACAGATTTGAAAAAGAGAATCATTGACTTGAACAAGTCAGGAAAGTCACTTGGAGCCATTTCAAAGCAGCTGCAGGTTCCAAGAGCAACAGTGCAAACAATTGTAAGTATAAAGTGCATGGCACTGTTTTGTCACTGCCACGATCAGGAAGAAAACGCAAGCTGTCACCTGCTGCTGAGAGAAAACTGGTCAGGAGGGTGAAGAGTCAACCCAGGAGCACCAAAAAGCAGATCTGCCAAGAATTAGAAGCTGCTGGAACACAGGTGTCAGTGTCCACAGTCAAGCGTGTTTTGCATCGCCATGGACTGAGAGGTTGCCGTGCAAGAAGGAAGCCCTTGCTCCAAAAGCGGCACCTTAAGGCTCGACTAAAGTTTGCTGCTGATCACATGGACAAAGATAAGACCTTCTGGAGGAAAGTTCTGTGGTCAGATGAAACAAAAATTGAGCTGTTTGGCCACAATGCCCAGCAATATGTTTGGAGGAGAAAAGGTGAGGCCTTTAACCCCAAGAACACCATGCCTACCATCAAGCACGGTGGGCCTGTTTTGCTGCCAATGGAACTGATGCTTTACAGAGAGTCAATGGGACAATGAAGAAGGAGGATTACCTTCAAATTCTTCAAGAAAACCTGAAGTCATCAGCCCGAAGGTTGGGTCTTGGGCGCAGTTGGGTGTTCCAACAGGACAATGACCCCAAACACACATCAAAAGTAGTAATGGAATGGCTAAATCAGGCTAGAATTAAGGTTTTAGAATGGCCTTCCCAAAGTCCTGACTTAAATCCCATTGAGAACATGTGGATAATGCTGAAGAAACAAGTCCTTGTCAGAAAGCCAACAAATTTAACTGAACTGTACCAATTCTGTCAAGAGGAGTGGTCAAAGATTCAACCAGAAACTTGCCAGAAGCTTGTGGATGGCTACCAAAAGCGCCTAATTGAAGTAAAAATGGCCAAAGGACATGTAACCAAATATTAGCATTGCTGTATGTATATTTTTGACCTAGCTGATTTCGTCACATTTTCAGTTTACCCATAATAAAGTCATAAAAGAATCAAACTTCATGAATGTTTTTTGTGACAAAGAAGGATCTGTTCCAATCACTATATCAGAGAAAAATCAGAGTTGTTGAAATAACTGGAAACTCAAGACAGCCATGACATTATGTTCTTTACAAGTGTATGTAAACTTTTGACCACCACTGTATGTGAGTTTTCGCCGAGTACTCCAGTTTTGTCCTACCCTCCAAAAATATGCATGTTTGGTTGATTGGCCGCCACAAAATTTCCCCCTAGGAATGTATATTTTTGTTGGTGGCTCAGAGACAGACTGGTGCCGCGTTCAGGGTGTATTCTGCGTCTCGTCTTAAATCAGCCAAGAAAGGCTCCAGCACCTCCTTCGAGCCAACGCATTGGGGATAAGCGGTTCAGAAGACGTAACAGTATGGAAGGAATGATTAAAACTACTATGATTGAGTTTGACTTATTAAAATAGATTAGCTACATAATATTAGCTTTTAAAAGCTTCAGATAAGATGGTTTAAGTGGCATACTCTTGGTCAGAAGCCACCTGATCTTATTTTACTTAGATGTTTTTATTTGCTAAGCTCTTTGAAAGATATGAGCTAAAAGAATCACTTGGAGATTTTGTTTCTATATGTTGTGTTTTTGTGATGGAACTTGCATCTTGTGAGCCACGTTTAGAACTGTTTCTGTTTTGCAGTTCATGGACTCTGTGGGGAACATGGCAGCGAAGGTTAAATATGAGCAGCTCGTTCCTGCTTTCTACTACCGACCTACAAACAGTGATTGCCTGTAAGTACAAAACCGTCCTCATCCTGGCCTCTCTCTCTTTGAGTGAGATGGATGATCACAATCTGACCAAAATGTTCTTTTGAATTTCATTTGAAACCCATGCTATTATGCTGTATTTAGTAATCAAGTTTTCATGTGTAGCTTTTAGAGTCCTTAAATTATAACTGAATCCATTGATCGCTGGAATTTTCTCTTGATAGAATGTCAGGGACATCTGATTCTAACCAGATGCTTGTCTTTGATCTAGTTTTTCTTGTATATACAGTTTGTACGATATGCACAGCAAATTGAAATAAATTTTAGATTGGAAAAAAATATTTGTTTCTTGTGGGTCATACAGAAGCTTCACAGTGATAAGAAAGGTCCGGTGCAAATGAACAGGAAGCAGTGGTTCAATGTATCAGCTGAAGCCTTCTGGTAACAACAAAAAGAGAACTAATCAGTAAAAACAGCATACTTAGAAGTTTCAAATTCTTCACTAACTGTTTGAGCATTACAGGAAACAAAACTGTAAGAACCATCACAAGATACTTCATTTAAAACACTAAGCCATTCTGAACCGAAAGTGACTCGGCGGAAAAAAAAGCTGAATCAAGACAACAAATGGAAGTTGAACTAACATGAGTCTTAAAATTAGATGAAGGCTGTTGGTGAAAAGAATAATCATAGTGATAGAAGTTGACAATAGATGCTGGAATAGTGGTTGGTTGGGCAAACTCTGGTCCGAGTGCCAAATGCGGCCTGTCACAACTTTAAATTTGGCTCACCAAACGTGAGAAACCTACATAAATAATTATCTTTAACCTTATATAAACAAACCTTGTGTTTGATTTCTTTCTGTAAATGACATAGAGTGTTGTTGACTATTTAAAAAGCAGAGGACTTCTTAAGTTGTTTTCTCTGACATTTGAACTGTTTTTGTGAATGTTCACAGTTGGAAAGTAATCATAAGAAAACGAGAGTGAAGTAGTGGTTAATTGCAGAGTCAAGAAAGTTAAATTAAAGCTTGTGTTTGGACTTTTGAGTCTTAAAGTTTGCCAATCCCTAGATTAGAACTTTAATACCAAAGCTGGAAGGTTGTTGGTTTAAGCCTTGGCTGGTCTTTTTGTGTGGCATTTGCATGTTATCTTGGTGTATTCATGGTGTCTCTTTGGGTTTTCCATCCAGTCAAACTCTTCAAAGTCTTGCACATTAGACTGATTTGACTTTTTTATGTCCCATGGTAAATCTGTTTTTGATTCTTGTGTATTTTGGGAAACAGCCTGCCAGAGGACCTCATGACTGCAGAGACTGTTCACAATTTTAAGCAGAGGATTTTCATTTTTAACTTAGCATTTAACCAATTTTTAAAGCTACGTTATCTGTGGTTCACATATTCACTCAATCATTAGTTAATAGCAAACTATTCTGTTTGTTTGGACATTTGAGTCTTAAAGTTTACCAATCCTTCGATTAGAACTTTAATGTCACAGCTGGAAAATTGTTGGTTAAAGCCTTAGTTGGTCTTATGTGTGGCATTTGCATGTTATCCTGGTATATTCTTGGGTTCTCTTTGTCAAACCTTTCAAAGTCTTGCATGTTAGACTGATTTGACTTTTTTAATGTCCCATGGCAAATCTGTTTTTGAATCTTGTGTATTTTGGGAAACAGCCTGCCAGAGGACCTCAGGACTGAGAGTGTTCACAATTTTAAGTAAAGGAGTTCCCTTTTTATTTTAGCATTTGACCAATTTTTCAAGCTACAGTAACTGTGGTTCACACATTCATTCAATCATTAGTTAATGTTTCACTATTTGGAATTTTGTATCTTTTAACAATATTTTCTATTACTTTTTATTTGTATCTCACTTATTTATATTTATTAAATTGAATATATATGTTAATATTCTTTTCTTTTGTCTCATCTTAACGCAAAAGTTTTTGGCCTTTGCGAGCTGGTTCCAGTGTGATTGGGTTATCTATTCCCCAAAACTGTGTCAAGCCAATCCAGATGCATTCACAAGAATGAGAATATTGAGGGATGTGGATGTGTGTGGGTGTAACTCATTGTTTTGTTGTTGTGGTGTGTTACGATATGCAAATACTTTTTGATATGATTATTTTTTAAATTTGATTGGTCCCAGGATTGAGTGTGCGCATGGTTTTGTTTGTCTCTGCATGGAACTGTAACATACTGGTCACCTGTACACATTGAACCCTCACATCTACAGTAGGACCAAACAGGATAGACTCCAGCACCCAGGCACACAGTCTCTGATTGATAAGTAGCTCCGAAAATGGATGAATGATTGTTAAAGTTGTGTTGAAAGTCCAGAACAAAACAAGAGGGAAAGTAAATGTGAAATGAAATGTTCAACTTTGTCCCACAGACTCCTGCGTGACCAGTGGATCCGAGCCAAGTACGATAGGAAGGAGTTCATGTGTGTGGAAAGACAAGAGGCGTACTCTTCAGGTAGGAATGACATGCATGCTTCCATGCTATACCAGTTAGATGTTCAGGTCTTATTCAGGAGACCTTAATTAGTGAGGTATCCTCGTTACAGAGGCGTTAGCTCAGTAGTAGAACACCTGTCCTTGAACAGGGAGAAGCTGGTTTGGTTCCCACTGGGCCCATGGATAAGTGTCCCATGAGAAGACACTTGACCCGGTAGTTACTCCCCCTATTGGTGCCGTCGTGGCTGGCTACCACTCTTTTGAGGGATAATAGTACAATAAAATAATTTTTTCAGAGTCATGCAACCAATACCAATCCTCCCCTCTCCACCAACTCCTCCGCCCAAATCAACACTTTCCTCTGCATGTTTATGTCTGTGTATGTTCTTTATAAGTAACTGGTGTGCGTTTTTTGACTTGCCCAGCTGCATCGACCTGTGGCGGTGAAGCCGTGTGACTTATTTTTTTAATACCAAATCTACCCTCCCTTCCAATTGTAGTTCATGTACAAAGGTAGCACCTTGTTGGCTGCATGCCTTAATTCTTGCCATTTCCCCACTGTGGGACTAATAAAGGTTATCTTGATTGATTATCATAAAGTCGGTTGAATTAGTGTTCAACAAGGTGTTGACTAATTCTTTATTTTGTCCTTTTATTTCAACTCTTTGAATTGACTGCAATGTACTTAAATTTGATCACAGACTGACCTCCCTCCTGACAATTTTTGGTTTATATAAGCATCCCCTCATTTTATTCTTATATTTGTTTATGAATCGTTCACCTTCGATAAGCTGATCCGCTCATTTTTTTAAAGAACAGAGACAGAGAAAAGGTTCTGTGTAAGCTACCCTTCGGCACAACCGGTTCATTTTTAGACACGGCCCCACATCCCAAACACAAGTTGCATTTGGACCTTATTCAACTTATTTAAAACAGTTTGTAATTTTATTTAGTGTCAAACTCAACTGCTTCGCGACACAGGTTGGTTGTTTTTTTAGGGTTGATTTGAACATATTTCTGCTCCTAAACGAGCATATTTCAGAGGCTTTTAGGACCTAGCAAATAACAAACTCCAGTCACCTTCAGTTGAACTGAAATCTAATGATTCACTTGATAAGTATTCATGAAAGTAATTTACTACAGTATTAAACATGGCCTTAATATGTAAGCCGGCTGCTTTCAGAATGAAATTTCAAATATTTTATTGAGATTATGAAAGTACTTATTAAAAATAAATTCCAGTCTGAATGCCAGACCTGTTAAAAACACAAACATTTTATAAGTTTCTAACTATGTGAGAAAAAGTCCTGAGTGTGTGGAAGGTTTCACACCCATATGCAACACGAGTGGCAGTTTGTTGGTGTGTGTATGTGTAAAAAGTTGCACATGCATAGATGCTGTTGTGGTCTAACCTCATCGGTGATGAGGAAGCACATCTGCTGTTGAAAGACAAAAAAAAAACTCAGTTACAACAGTCTGAATGTCACAAAAACACACACTCAATTTATTCACCCTGACTTGCTGAGATAAACAGCTTCATCTTCCCAAACATCTACACAGCACAATAAAATGAGCAAAAACAATCTCCTTCTCTCATCTCTACCTAATTCTATGGTTTAGATTTGACATTTTTCATTTAAATGTGAGATTAAATAAATCTGTGTGTCTTACTAAATGATGATGATTGCATTTTTGTCATGTTTGAAAGTTGAAATAGATATCCTCAGGGGCGGATCTAGAATTTTCTAAAGGGGGTGTGTGAGGTCATTGACAAAGCCAGCATAGGTGAAGCTTGGGGCATTCTCCTCAGAACATTTTGAAAAATAAGAGTCATTTTCCTGCATTTTGGTGGCCCATCTGCTGGCCCTGAAAGGGAATAGCTTGACTAGTCCCCTTACCTTTCTTCTTCTTTTTTTTTTTGTGGACCACGCCCCCCCTGGATCCGCCCCTGATTCTGCTTTCCCTTTGTTGACCTTACAATCCTTCCTCTCACAGGTTACAGAGAAGGGTTTCTATGGAAACGAGGGCGAGATAATGGACAATACCTCAGTCGAAAGTTTATTCTGTCCGAACGCGAAGGCGTCCTGAAATACTTCAACAAGCACGATGTGAGCGCCTCCCCTAATACGTTTTTAATTATGAGAATGTTTCATGTTTGAGATTGGTTGCAATGTGAAAGCATTAAGACTTAAATGTTCTCTACATTCCAGGCCAGAGAGCCCAAAGCAATCATGAAGATAAATACTGTGAACGCTACTTTCCAGCCGAATAAAATTGGAACTCCTCACGGGCTGCAGATAACTTATCTGAAGGACAACAGCACCAGAAACATCTTCATTTATCATGAAGATGGGAAGGTGAGGCCTGATGTTGTCCGATCAGAGACTAAGGAGGATTGGTACTAATTGGAAAGTTAGATTCAGGAGTGCACATACCTGGTTCACATGCACTGTCTAAATGCATGCTGTGCTGCAGCATGTTCCCACAAAAAGCAAAAACCTCAGCTTGTTTCCAAAAAGAAACTAGCTGCAATGATGCTGCTTATCTGCTTTTAGTAGCATTTTAGTCACTGTTGAAAGATCCATGATCTCCAACTCTTGCTGGAACAATTGCTGCAGAGTGTGTAGGGGCCAGGATGGGAATCAGTGCCTTCAAATTCTGCGACCGTGGTGGAGTAGTCCCTGCAGGTCAGGGATATGGTCCTGCCCCAGGTGGAGGAGGTCCTGGAGTATCTCAGTATGATCCTGAGATACTGGAGACACTCCAGGTGGAGGAGTATCTCAGGATCATACTCTCGAGTGGGAGAAGGATGAAGCCAGAGATCGACAGGCGATCAGTGCGACGTCCGTACTAATTAGAACACTGCATCAACCCGTCGTGGTGAAAAAAAAAGCTGCGCAAAAAAGCAAAGCTCTTGATTTACGATCTACGTTCCTACCCTCACCTACGTTCACCAGCTGTGGGTGGTGACCGAATGAACGACGCTCATCTATGGTCACCAGCTGTGAGTGGTGACCGAATGAACAAGATCATGGATTCAAACAGCCGAAATGATCTTCCTCCACAGGGTGGCTAGACTCTCACTCAGAGATAGAGTGAGGAGCTCTGTCATCCGGGAGGAGCTTGGAGTAGAGCCGTTGCTCCTCTGGGTCGAGAGAAGCCAGATGTAGTGATTCGAGCATCTGGTCAAGATGCCTCCTGATTGCCTTGCTGGTTAGGTGTTTTGGGCATGTCCAATTGGAAGGAGACCCAGAAGCAGACCCAGGGCCTGCTGGAGAGACTATGTCTCGCAGCTGTTAAGGGAACAACTCGGGATCCTCCATGGTGAGATGGAGGATGGAGCCGAAGTGAAAGAAGCCTGGGTTTCCCGTCTGAGGATGTTGCCTCTGCGACTCGGCCCCTGATAAGTGGAAGACAACGAAACGCAAAGAGTTTTTCAATAAAAAAATAAGGTTTACATTCAAATAAATGGGTGACTCTAAAATTACTGACACGTGTAATTCTAAGTATATTTTCCATAAAAAAATGAAAATGAGTTTCATCAATAATTATATATTTTTGCAAAATTGATCAATGTTTTTTTTCTTTTTATAATTTTCTTTTACTTTGTGATGTTCGTTAAAGGAAATAGTGGATTGGTTTAATGCTATCAGAGGGGCCAGGTTTCACTACCTGCAGGTGGCTTTTCCTGGAGCTCCAAACTCAGAGGTCAGTGTCTACACATCTGTGGACCTGTGTGGTCTGCGTTCACACGTATAGCATCCTTTCTATGTTTCTGAATAGCACCACAGATCTGATCACAGGCACGAGTTACTTTCAGATGATGACCTACTTTGAATGATATCCTAAGCTTCCTTTTCACTGAAAATGATTTATAAACTTTGTAGTTTCTCTATCAAAAGATACAATTAAATATCCACTTTTTTTAAACTCAATTGTACCAATTTTGAGGTCAGTGATAATGATACTGTTTAAGAATATTGTTTGGAAACGTATCAGAATTTTCCGAGCCTTACTTACTTGATCCAAAGCAGCACAAATTTAATTACAAAAACTTTTTAAACAAATATGACTTTCATTCTACATGTGCACAAAGATATGTCTAAAAAAATATCCCGGACATGTGTGGTTCGTTCAGTCTGCTACAAATAGATAGGAGATGGTTTTGTCTCACTTGTCTCATTTCCTTTAAAAAAAAAAAAACCCTCTTAATGCAGCTTGTTGAAACCGATAAAAGACATGGTGATTACTCCTTCTGTTTTCAAAGAAAAATCATTAAAAGCTAGACTAAAAGAAGAAAATACAGTTTTTCAAAGATCCTAAATAACTTTGTAATATTAAGTACAGCCAAAAATAACCAGTGTATAATTTATTATTAACATTTTCAATGAGTTTCATTCCTTCTTGTTTAGTTGCCAAAGCTGACGAGGAACTACATAAAAGAGGGATACATGGAGAAGACGGGACCAAAGGTTTGTTCTATTTCAAAAACACAGAAAATGATAAGAAACCTGTCAAATTTAAGCTGAAATGAGGTGTTGTTTCTTCTCTCCAGCACACGGAAGGTTTCAAAAAGAGATGGTTTACCATGGATGAAAGGAGACTGATGTACTTCAAAGATCCTCTGGTAGTATTACACTTCCACATGAGAAGCAGTCGTCATGTTTGATTTAACCATCTATCCAGTGTTTCTGGAGGGCTGCATGGTGGTGCAGTGGTTAGCATGGTGGCATCACAGCAAGAAAGTCAGGGTTCGAGTCCAGAGTGGGAGTGAGGCCTAAAACACTAGACTTTCTGTGTGGAGTTTGCATGTTCTCCCCATGTATGCATGGGTTTTTGCTGGGTACTCCGTTTCCTCCAACCCTCCAAAAACATGCATAACATGCAAAATGTATTTGTGTTCCTCCCATAGTTATTATTTGTTAAAAATCCATTTCAGCCAGCATTTGTTGCTAAAACCAAAATCAGCAAATGCTTTGATGTAAAAGTACAAGTTTTAAGCAGTGTAGCAATCTTGGACTGGAAGTTTGCGGGATCGAACCTCGCTGAGTCCGTGTCTCAGTGTCTTTGGGGAAGACACCTAACCCCCCGTTTTCCCACCATTGGCGCCGTCCTGGTAGCCTCCTGCGGTGTAATGGGGCCCACAAATTTCCCAGTTGAAGGATGAATAACGTATATTTCTATTCTAAAAGACAGACCATTTGAAAATATAACTCTTTATTTGCAGGATGCTTATGCACGAGGTGAGGTGTTCATTGGCAGTAAAAAAAACAGCTACACTGTGCTTCCCGGCCTTCCTCCAAACATCCAAGGTAACCTTTGGCAATTTGGAATCACCATAGTAACACCAGACAGAAAGTTTCTTTTCACATGTGAGACTGAGACGGATCAAAAAGACTGGATGGAAGCATTTCAGATGGTTATAGACAAACCAATGCTGCCACAGGAGTACGCAGGTAAATTCAAGTCAACGTGGACGTCCATGTTTGCAACAGAATGTGTCTGATGTGTTCTTTTTTTCAGTGGAGGCGTATTTTAAACACAAACCGTGATCAACAATACATGCTGAAAAAAGCAAAGATGACGTCTAAAGAACGTAAGGAAGAGGCGGGTATCATGTTTCTACTCATCACCTTGTCCTTTCCAAGCCAAATAGAAGACAGATTTCCTGGTCACATGTTAGTATCATGCCTAATTAGACGGAGAAGCTTCTTTACATACATTTTTGATATCTACAGGAGCTGAAATGACTTTTTATATGAACCAAGTGCTCGAACAACTTAACATCCTTTCACATCGATATATCACATGTGTTTTTATTTAGTTCATAAAACATATAAAATATGATAAAAGATTAAATAATATTTAATAGTTACTATTTATTTTTTTTACTTTTTAACTTGCTATTTTAATTTTTTTTATGTGTGATTGTTTGCATCACTTTTGGAATCTGTTTGGTGAATTTTTGTGTTATAAATATTTGTCCACTAGAGGGAGACAAATAAAAAGTTTCAAATCGGAATGGACATTAAATAACGGTTTATAAATAAAAACATAAACACTTTAAAACGTTTTGGTTTTTTATTGCAATTACGTCAATTACACAAATAACATGTTTTATACGAAGAAAAATAAGACTGAACATCAATAAAAGTAAATAGAAAATATGGAGAAAAAATATGGAGGAAAAACCCTCATGTATTTTTTGCGAATAAAATAAAAAAGCAAATATGTCAACATAAGTCTTTGCTTTTATCAAACAGCATAAAAAGCAACCATAAGAACATTGGCACTATGGATAGTTATCGATACCACCTTATCGATATTAATAATCATATCGATACCACTTATCTATTCGAAATCTTATCGATACTTTTTTTATGCTAAAACAAGTAGATGAAGACAAACAAACTATGTGGATGCAACCAAACAATGTAAAACAAATGAAAAGGATTGATGTAAAGGAGGTTAAATTAATATGTCGTTTCAAAATAAAAGGTCTGGTCCATCTGCATCGTTTGTTTTTCTTCTACTTGTTTTTACGCAAAAAAAAATGGATAAGAATATCAAGAAGATACCAGATCGATAAGCAGTGTCGATGTCAAACTCGTTTTAGAAATCTACGCAATTTGCAAATCGCAATCTTTTTTTGAAAGTGATTGTGATACTTTGAACCCCTAGCCCTACTCCAGGGGTGGGCAAACTTTTTGGTTCGCGGCCACATTGACTTCTAACATTTGCTCAGCGGGCCGGAACAGGATTATATGGATGGCATGCTTTGGTAACCGCTGGATTAGACCGATAAGATGGCACACTAGATTTTAAACACGCATGCTAAGTGCGCTAAGTCTGAAATCTAGACTTTAAATCTAGACTGCATTTAGCGGCGCTAGGTTTGAAATCTAAGCAGTTGATGTAACATTTTGCTTGTTCTAACATCTAACACACTTGTTTACGTGCGTGTATTGGGCCCGATGGCTTTCCATATCATGGAGTGCACCATCTAGTGAGGAAATATCTGAATTGCAAAGGAAAAAAAACACTATTTATTCAATTTTTTTTCAAGTTTGGCGGGCCAGATTAAAACGTTTAACGAGCCCAATGTGGCCCGTAGTTTGCCCATACCTGTCACTTCATGGCTCTCGATGAATTCTTACCACATTTTACCGCATACTTCACATCCTCCGTGCAATTTGCGTAGATTTCTAAAATGAGTAGAACATCGATAAGAGTACTAGTATTGATAAAATAGTATCAATAATCATCTCTAATTGGCACTATTAATCTCAGTTACATTACTAAATATATAAAGCAGCAATTGAAGCATTGAAATAGATTTTTAAGACAATTTAGATATCAAACATTTAAATACAAACATCAACTTTTTTTTATGTGCAACATCAACAAATCTCGTCATTTCTCCTGTTCGTCTTTAATTTTCAACAAAAGTTTTTTGAACATGCAGACGATTTAAGTCAAAAGCACTATTTTATAGAGACGACAGCATGTTTAATGTCAAGTCTTAAATAAATGAATACATTTCTATACATTCATGCTTGAATTCCTTTATTGTCTGACCTTTAAATCCAAAATGATGACATGGAGTAGTGTTTGCTAAGCGTTGAACCAACATATGGTTGTATGTTCTTACAGCTGCATCATGAAAACACTTGTACGTTCTGCTGGTGAGCTAAACTGCTCTCAAAGAGCCGGTTGCTGGGAAACAATAAAACTGGAACAAAAGAAGTTTAGTAAATCTGAGAAATACGTTTCCCCACCAATAAATGCAATTTGGAGGGATTCAATTTTCACAAAATAAATGAATCAAACCAATAATTCATCATATTTAGGAGTGAAAAAGCAATATGAGAGGTGACATTTGTGAAAAGAAACGTCCAATAATGGAAGCTGGCTTCCGTTTGCAGTCTCATTTTTTTCTAAACACAGCCTCAGGTTATATGAGGCAGGTGGATGGAAACATGATAAAAGATGACAGCAGATAATGAGAGAAAAGTTTGACAGAAAGGAAAGAAATTCTGCCTGCTGACGAGTCCAAATCTGATCATGTAGGTTACGTGAAGTTGGATAAACAGACACATTGGTGCATTTAGGATCTGCAGCATCCTGCTCCCTTCATCTCCTGGGATACATATTCCTGAAGCTTAAACTTCTCGGTGGGATCCTTCATGGATCTGTGCTTCAGCTCCCTAAGGAATAAAAAAATTAATAGGAAACTATTCAGTCAAGTAATAGGAAACAATTCTGCATGTCGGAAGTGGAACAATTTATCATATTGGATGTGAAAACACAGCAAGTCAGTAAAACATAAGGAGAATTTATCCATCTGTAGTCTTTTCTTTGAGCTTTAACTCTCATTTTTTCTGTTTGATAAAAATATTTCATCAATCTCTGACCAGTTTAACCGCAACAATTCAGATGATGTATAGGTCCATTGAAGGTAAAGAAAGAGCTGAGCCGAAAAACAAAGCTCTTGATTTACAAGTCGATCTACGTTCCCACCCTCACCTATGGTCGCCAGCTGTGGATGGTGACCAAAAGAATGAGATTGCGGAGTTTAGCAGCTGAAATGAGCTTCCTCTGAAGGGTGGCTGGGCTCTCACTCAGAGATAGCGTGAGCTCTGATATCCTGTAGGAGCACAGAGTAGAGCCGTTGCTCCTCTGGGTCGAGAGAAGCCAGATGGGTGGTTCAGGCATCTGGTTAGGATGCCTCTTGAGCGCCTAGCTGGTGAGGTGTTTCAGAAACGTCCCACCTGGAGGTGGAGGAGAACACCCACAGGTAGATCCTGGACCAGCTGGAGAGACTATGTCTCGCAGCTGGACAGGAAACATCTCCCGTGTGAGCTGGAGTTGAGCTGCAACTCCACCGTGTTGCAGCTCTGCAGCTCACACAGCAGAGTGTGAGCTGCAACAATAGCTGCAACAATATTGCCGCAGCTATTGTTGCTGCAGCAATAGCCGCTCGAGGCTATTGCCCCGTGACCCGGCCGCGGATAGGCATAAGACAACGGAACGTAAATATCTAGCTAAGATTCTTAACAAATGAATCATACTCACTTTGCCACCGCCATGAAGGCCAACTCCACGTTGAGACCTGACCTGGCACTCGTCTCCATGAATGGAACCCCAAATTCCTGCACAGCAAGAAAACATGTTAACCAGTACCCTGGATAGGAAAATATGAGTCATCACTAAATCATTCTAAAATCACTTTGATGGCAAATCTAAGGTCCACATGTTCCTTTAAAATGTGGAATGCCCTGAAAAGTTCATTTTGCATGAGATGCAAACTTTGAGATAAATCATCATAGATGTAATTTACATCAAGGTATCATTTTATAAATAACTTTACAGTCATTTAAATTTATTCTTCACCTTAGCGAGCCTCTCTCCGTCCTCTCTCTTCACCACTCGGTCATGAGTTGCATCAGCCTGGTTGGACACAAACATGCACACACATCAACACCAAAATGTGACAAAATGTTCCTCTTGGAAATTGATTTGGATGTTTTTCGTCTCACTTTGTTTCCGAGCAGCATCAGCACCACATCTTGTTGGGCGTATTCGTTAATCTCAGTCAGCCAGGCCTGTGACGCAAATGTAAAGAAATAAATAAAGGAAAAAGAAACTAAATTTAATGACTATATGAACCAGTTCATAGCTTGTAATTCTGTTACACTGATCGAAACCCTGATGATCAAATTATTTTTATTTTGTGCCTTATTTAGTTTATTTATCAAGGTTTCTTCCAATAAAATATATTAATATACATTTCATTTAGTAAAATCTTTAGGTTATTTATACAATTGCTGTGATGTTTAAAAACACAACCTAAAAATCTAAAATTCCGTTCCATTGTCTTCTGCTTATCTGGGGCCAGGTCACGGAGGCAACAGCCAAAAAAAGTGAGGTTACAGGGGGAAGAGATAAAAAAGGTGGAAGATTTTAAGTACTTAGAATCAACAGTCCAGAACAATGGAGAGTGTGGAAAAGAGGTGAAGTAGCGTGTGCAGGCAGGCTGGAACGGGTGCAGAAAAGTATCAGGTGTGACAGAAGAGTTTCAGCTAAAATGAAAGGAAAAGTGTACAAAACCATGGTGAGACCCGCCATGCTGTTTGGTCTAGAAACAGTAGCACTGAAGAAAAGACAGGAAGCAGAGATGAAGATGCTGAGGATCTCTCTGGGAGTGACCAGGGTGAACAGGATCAGAGGAACAGTACATGTTATAGGTTTTGGAGATAAAGTCAGAGAGGCCAGACTGAGATGGTTTGGACATGTGCAGAGGAGAGAGAGAGAGAGTACATTGGAAGAAGGATGCTGGGTTTGGAACCACCAGGAAAGAGGTCTAGAGGAAGACCAAAGAGGAGGTTCATGGATACAGTGAATGAAGGCATGAGGATAGTTGACCGATGCAGCAGATAGGGTTGGCAACAGGGTGGCAACCCCTGGAGGGAAATGCCGAAAAGAGAAGAAGAAGATGAGAAAAAAATGGAAATGAAGACAGCTGCTTTTGGACAAAGAATGAAATTTAAATGAAATATATTCAGAGAAAAAAAAATGAAAGAATTAAACACCAAAAGATCAAATGAGGTTGAAAACCGAGCTTTACAAGAACAAACAGCAAATTGGCTACTTTCTTTGATTAGTGCGCACGGGGGAAAGTAAAAGCACCTAATCATCAATATTGTTAATGAGCAGCTAATTTAACTCTGATGAAGGCTTGTAAAACCCTCAGATAAAACAAATACCTTCAGGTAAACAACACGGCTAATTACCCTGGCCAGAGCTTTCTGACTTTTCAGCCCTCCGACAGTTTTCGCTGCTTCTAGAAGGTGTTTACTGTGACAAAAACAGGTTTTCATTATAATCATATGACTGTTTTTTCTGGTCACACTGGTGTTCTTTGAGGTGCTTTATTGACTTGTTTGGCGTCGTCTGTAAAGATGTAGATCTTAGAGAAAGATTTACATCTAATCTGCTTATTTAAACTAATCAGACGTCGCCTCTGTCGAGCTTTTATTCTTTGCAGTATGTCTTTCTTATTGTGGTGGTTTATTCATGTCGCTGCAAACATTAACGGAGAAATATTTATTCCTGACTGAAGTACTCTCACATCGACTTCCTTTCAGTCATAAAGCTGTCATCAGGAAGCTTCGATCTGCTCTCTGAAGATGTTTAACCTGCTTTATATCGGTCACATCCTCGGCCAGCTGGCAGTTTTTATGCTGAGCCATATACAACTATGAGCGAGCCAAACAAGAAAAATATCAGTAATTCCAGAAAAATCGGTCCAAAATGCATCAGAATAACCTTTGAACTTGTCAAGATACAGACTGTGGAATAAAAATATCCACCAACGCAGAGCAGTTGAATTCAGTCTGCCAAGCACGACGGGTATAATTCAATGCCAACATGGTCTTATAAATACATTTTTAGTCAGTGCTGTTATTTGTAGCGTTCTGGTTACAGATTAGGAAATAATTATACTTCTATTATTCACTTACTTTATGATGCCATAAATACTGACGGACTTTAATGAGGATCAGACTCTGGAAGTTTGTCTTGAAAAATAATTGAAAAATATCAGAAAGAGGGTATTAGAATCAGAATCAGAATATACTTTAATGATCCCACACATGGGAAATTTGTGTGTCACAGCAACAACTTCCTATCTGCTAAGTGAGTCGTTGTAGAGCCCGATCACGTACGGAAAGAAAGACCTCCGGTAACGAGATGTTCTTGAGCGGAGCTGTCTGAGCCTCTTGGAGAAGGAGCTCCGCTGTTCGTCCAGGAGTGGGTAGAGAGGATGGTCATAATTGTCCATGATGAACAAAAGTTTGTTCAGTGAAAAAAAAATCAAGCAGTTGCAATGTTCCTCTTGCGGCAGGAAACATTTCTACATCGTGTGACCGTGCGAGAGAAACCAAACAACTTTTGATCGTCTAAGACAAATTGTTTTTTAAATGAAAAGTATTGTCGTATGTGGTATCTTGTAAAGTGCTTTGGAACACTACAGGTACCCCAAATATGGTTTCATTGCCAGAGAAAGAATGGCAATTGCAGGACAGATAACATGGTTTATTTGAGAATGGCAGTCCAGTAACGATGTGAAAGAAAAACATAAAGTTTTAGTGGCATCGCAAGAGGTTATTATTCAGAATGTATTTCTTGTTCAGGCAACCAGGGAGACCTGGCTGGAAGGGATGGTAATGACCCAACGTGGAAGTCGAGGGTCATTGCCCTTAAATAGGCTGCAGGGTTCACAGGTGTGTGGCATCGGAATAATCACCCTCATGTGTCTCAACCAGGGTGATGAGTGAAGGTCCAGGGCTCCGTCTGGTGGCAGGTGAGGGGATCATGACATAAAAAATGCTTTAAAAATCTTTGAATGTGTGTATTTTTGCCATAATGTATTATGAATATTTTGACGTCTATAAAATGACATTTATAACATAACACGAACAAGAAATGTTATTTTCAGTATTGACGAGTAAAATTTTGATTCAAAGTTGTAGTGTGAATTGATGTATTGGACATTTTGGTTAAAGATGGAGATACAATTTTGTCTTGTCTTCCCTTTTACTGAAGATCATTCATTCAGTTTCACGTAAACACACCAAAAAAAAAAGAATGAAAAAGAGTATTTGTTAGCTTTGCAAACTTAACGTACTTTACACTGCATCTGCGGCCTTATGAGATTCACACCGGGTCATGCACATACTTGCAGGACATAGCAAGTAGCAAGAGGAGGGAGGAATTCAGTGTTGTAAACAGAAATCAAACTGAATAAATTTGCTTTTTTCAGCAAATTTTGCACTTCTGAGCGAACAAATAACTCCTGTGCACATCTAAATGTGTTATGAGATGAGAATTATTACCACACAAAAGTGCAATGGCATCGTTTTAATAATGGAAATTGATTTTAAAAAACATTTAGAAGGATTGCAGTTCCCAAGGCTGCTGGATGACTTCTAGCAACCAAATCAAAGCAGAACAAAAAGATTTGTAGTGACCTCAATCAGCTTTTAATCAACATTAGTTGTGGCACATCTTGTTATATTCGCGTATCTCGTGTGCCCAATATTTCTTTTGCTGTCCTTTCTCTTAAATTTAATTTTCACTGATAAACTGACAAATATATAATTTCAATCCTGGCTAATTCACAGCAGGTGGCAAATTGGTCCTGTGATTTTTGGAGATTGCATTGTAGTGAAGCAAACAGGACCATATCATTTGCAAAAAGCAGAGGTCACCAAACTAGATCCCCTACCCATCTCCTAGGCTGCACGTAGATATTCTGTCCATAAAAATAATGAACAGAATCTGCGAAAAAGGGCGGTCTGACTCTCACTGGTAGTAGAACTGACATTTTATTATTAAAATGGACCAAGTTTTGGCATGGACCGGAGCAGCCTTGAACACATCTTTGAGACTCTGTACTTCCGAAGCACCCCAACATTAATACCGGAGAGACACGGTCTACAAAACAAAACCCTTCTACAGAACACTGAGAAAGGTTTGAGCTGATCTGAGAAAAATTTACTTCTAAATTTAAAATTTTGACAAATTTTTAATGATAAAGACAGATTATTATTATTCACTTTAAGTTCTGATGTTTGACCAGAAGAAGAAAAGCAGTCTCTTTTTTTTTTGGGTTTCATTTCATGAGCTAGAAATATATTCCCTTATCTAACGCCTGTGGCTTGTGTCCGAGACCTCGAAAGAAATACAAGGCTAATAGAAATGATAAAACACTGCTTAATATTTCAAATTCAGCTGGTCTGGTTGTTGGATAAGCTGCATTGAGAGTTTATGAGTTTCACTTCATCGAGTTTTGAAAATATTACCCTGTCATTGTTTCCAGGTCATGCTCAACTACAGCAAATGGGAATAAACTTCCACCTGGTACTTATGAATGACTCCTCATGTCCAAAAAGTTTCACTGTTGTTCAGTTTGTACTTTTGTCTGAGAAGATTTGCTGTGGGTGACAAGGCTATTCTTACCCAGCTTTGATCAGAGTCTCACCCAGGGAGGGGAGAAGTCTGCTTCGTACACCAGGCAGCTGGATTAACCCGACCCAGGAGAGCACTGGGAGAAAGTAGGCCTTCTCCCCAGAGAGAAGGTTTAAGCTGCTGAGCTAAACAGAGTGGCAATGTGTCTGACATATGATGCACACTGACGCATACAGAAAAAAATCTGTTGATTTCAGGGATCGGAAAAGAAAAAAAAAAATCAGAAACTGTCAAAACATCACAATACAAAAACAAACCATAAAATTTGCAGGACCAGCAGGATGCCTGCAACCTGACATGTTAGTAATGAGCTCTTGACTCAGCTCGGATGCTTGCTAAGATGGCATTATATTCTAAAGAGCTAGAGTTTGCAATTTAAAACTTTTTATTTGACCCAAAACCTGACATATACATGTCTATTTTTCTTTAATTATCCAAAATCTGGGTTTTAGGGTCTACCTGAAACACTTCACCAGATACCAGTTACCTCATCCGGCTCATCTCAGATGAGCTCACTCTTTGACTCTTTGAGTGGTTGCAGTCAAATCAGTAAGTCCTCCAATGTTCAGGAAACATTGTCACAATGATTCTTAAAATTGTCTTCAAATTAAACATTCATGAATACAGAAGTTAATAATTCAAGATTTAATATAAAATGCAGGATTCGGTGAAGTGCACACTAAAAGTCAAGTGCTAGTAAAATGAGAGTTGATTGCCGATGGGATGGAAAGGAGCAAAAGTCATTAAATCAGCACTTCTGCCAGAATGCTGGATTTTGAGTAAAGTTGGGTAGACAGAGCATCCTTCCTCCCAAATGCAGAAGCAACTGCAATTTTAAACCACAATCCAAGATTTTTCAGAAATTTTTTTTACCTCCTCCACAAGCATGCATGTTTATGCTTTAATAAGAGAAAGCTCAATGTGATGGCGCTCTTTAACTGACTGGTGAGTTGTCTATAGTGCACCCTGGCTTTATCTTCTTGCTTACGATAGGCTAGCCAGTCTTGACCACCTACGTGCCACCTTCACCACCATCTGTAAATCTTGCATTTTTATACTTTGGGCAATTTTTTCCCGATTGTCATAAAAGGACTTATGAATTATCCTAGATCTGGCCTCATATGGTCTACTTATTCCTTGTTTCCCCTGGTTTCTTTTGCTTTACCCAGCTTCATCTACTTGTAATTCCTGTGTTTTCTTTGACCTTCTGATGGCAGATTTCTTCTTATCCTCCAACGTTTGCTAGATTGACATCGTTTTTATTGCTTTGTTAAAGTCATGCCTCTAGTTTTAAGTTTTGTTTTCAGTTTTTTAAAACCACTTTTTCTGACACCTTGCTGGCTCATGCACCAACGTTTGGGTCCCAACATCCTTCCATTTAAACCTGCAGTTGATTAAAGGACGGCTCATTTAACAGCGGAGGGACTTTAATGTGGACTTAATCCTGAGATTCAATAAATTCCTAAACAAATAGCACCCAGATCATCATGTTTTTGATGATCTGGGCCGTCGATGTTCTCGTGCATCAACACTGCTTCAAGTCCTAATAAATGGACATGCAGTGATTGCGTTAGAAAAACACAAGAGCCTGGACGTAATATTTGACCTTCCCTTGTTGTCCTGATGTGGGAGGAGGAGGACCCAAATGCAGGACAAAATAAAATTTATTAACACAATTCCGGTAAGTCTGTAAAGCAAAGCGCACAGGATTAACTCAAGTTCAGTCATGGTCAGGCACCCAGCGTGACCTGGCTGGAAGGGATGGTATGAGCCGACATGGAAGTCCGGGGTGATTGCTCATAAATAGATGGGAGGGTCCACAAATGTGTGGCATCAGGAATCAATCTCAGGTGTCCCTAATCAGGGTGATGAGGAATATCCAGGACTCTCTTTGGCGGCAGACGAGGGGATGACAACCCTTGTCCTAAATATCTCAGATATTAATTGCATATTTTTGGTCTGTTGGATGTAGAAACCACGGAGCTGATGGTTTAATGTCCCCTACATCTATCTATATATGTCAAGTTCAGTTCTTGATAATTTAAAATAGCTTCAATAGCACTACGAGATAAATACTTTTGAAACCATTTTGTTTGAAAATGCTTTAATCTTTACTCAACGACCCATCGGCCCCCTCAAAAGGTAAAGAGCTGCTTTTTGCAGAGCCGTAACGAATTCAATAGCGCATAAGAGGCACTTTTCAGGTAAATATTCAGAAATGTTACACAAGCAGGACATTTTTCACCAATTAAAGTAAATTCAGTTGAGCAGACCCTTCCTGGGGGAAGAAGAACATTTGTTTAGTTTCCTCTCTATCATTCAAACCAAAGCTTTAGGGGCTCATTTGTCTCCCACCGCTAGCAACTCTACAATAAGTTCTTCGTCAAGTTGATTGAATTACATCCGACTTAAGCATGTTCCCAAACTTTTATTCTGCAGGACATGTCTCTAAATAAATACAAAACGACTATTAGGACTACAATTACACAAATGGATTTTTATTTTTTTTATTTCTTCCATTCATTCAAAGCTGCTTCCTCCAATTCAGGGACAATGCGACTTGGATTACGTGACATCTGGACAGGTCACTAGTCCGTAACAACTATGATGTTTTCTCACTAAGCTCCACTTTAAATTGATGAGGTGTCAAACTCCGTGTAGAAATGAGTAAGAAAAAATGTAATATAATTTGTGTTAATGCCATGATCCTCCTCTCATTTGGAACATTTCCTCCGTCCAGTCCTCTGCCCTAAATCTGCACACATGGCCCCAGTCGTCTCTTCCTTATGTCTCCAGGTGTGTCTTGTCTTTCTCTGCAATGGTGTCCCTCACTTCCTTGTCCGATTATTCCCTGTGACACTGCGTTACTTCTCCCTGCTCCTGGAGAAAACAACCGCAGTCCTATTTTTTGGTCCCCCATCATGCTGAGCTCTTACCTCCTGGTCCTTTATCCTGCCGAGCTTGTACCTCCTGGCCCCTCATCCTGCCGAACTCGTACCTCCTGGCCCCTCATCCTGCCGAACTCGTACCTCCTGGCCCCTTATCCTGTCGAGCTCGTACCTCCTGGCCCCTCATCTTGCCGAGCTTGTACCTCCTGGCCCCTCATCCTGCCGAGCTCGTACCTCCTGGCCCCTCATCCTGCCGAGCTCTTACCTTCTTGTCCCTCATCCTGCCGAGCTCCTACCCCCCGGTCTCTCATCCTGGCGAGCTCTTACCTCCTGGTCCCTCATCTTGCTGAGCTCCTACTTCCCGATCCCTTGTACTTCTGACACCTTCTGACACCTCATCCTGCCGAGCTCCTACCTCTTGGAACTTCATCCTGCTGAGCTTCAACCTCCTGGTTCCTCATCATGCTGAGCTCTGGTTAAACTGGTTAAAACTGGCTTTCCATCTGGGTCCTACTTGCCACCTTCACCACCATCATGATTGTTAAAGATAATTTCTGATTTGGTTTTAATAATATTTAACAATATTGTATTAATGTTATGAATGTTATGTTAAATTAACAATTAAATAATATTTAATACTTTAAACTGTAAGACTGGTTAAGTTCTTCAGTTTCACTAACTTGTTCTTCATCTTTTAGAAGAGTAAAAATAGAGGTTGTTCTTGTGTTAACTCTTTAGTCAAATCTGCACAGAAAGCTGCATTTTAACCGTAATGATGTATTCAACCTCCAGCCATTCGTGCAGAGCTGTACCTCGAAGGCTGTATCATAGAGTAATCTAACCTGCTCTGCTAGCACATGAATAACGTGCAACAAATGAGACATTCACAGGCAAAAGATTACAGTATGACATGCTTTCCCGCTGCTTCTTTGCAACATGATTTTTTTTCCTCTTTCTGTGTGCTTTTAAAACACTTCCAAAACTGGAAAATGAGTTATTTACAAAGCCAGTCTCTCCTGATCATAAACTCTTAGCAACTTACTTCATCTCACTGCAATATTAACAGTTTCATCACCATCTGGTGTGCTGGTGCCATGACATTTAACTAGCGGCTATGTGGGGAGGAGGGAACCATTTCATTTGAAGCCAGTTTATACCCTAGGGAACGGGCAGAGAGATGGATGAGGAGAAAAACAGTTGCAGGTTTCATTTCCCTGAAGGCATTAAATTGTGTCTCCACAGCGAATGCATGATCAAGAAAGAGAACATGAGATTGAGTGGGAGTTGCAGCATGGGGATACATAATAGCATACAGTTATAAATAAGATTCTCAGATCAGAAAAAAATATTTGCACATTTATTTTCCAATAAAGTTGATTAAATTGATAAGTTGCATGCAAGTCAACACCAAAATGTAGCATGAATTAGCTTTTTAAGGCAAGTCAGAGACGTGATTCATTATGGTTCGATAATTACTGATTTCTAAACACAGCATGAGATTTGATGCCTTTTTGACAACTCTGCAGGATCTGGCGGCATTTTATAGAGTCTTTCTGACAAGTTATTTGCAGCAGAACATAAATGGACTTTTATTGTCTCTCTGAAGCAGCACGTCCAACAACAAAGCATTTGTCACATTCTTAAACTGCCGTCATAGATGGAAGGATTAGAGGCAACGTAGGCAAAGAAAAATACGTGTGTGATCAAAACAGGAGCTTACGCATACAAAACCACAATGACTGCTGATTACTGCTGCTACAACACATAATGATCTGACCGAGACTGAAACCAACAGGTATTTTTATGAAAGGAGAACAGTAAGCAAATGGAGCGCATTAAACTAAGTGTGCTTATTATCAGGGAGTAAAAACCTAATTAGACGAAGGTAGAAGAAATCCAAAAATTAAAAAAACTATGAAAAAACACGATAAACTGAGTCATTGCATGTTGCATAAAAACCCATCTGCAACATGCAACCTGTGACTGACTTTTCCACCGTTACAAAAACAATATAAAACATGAATCAAACAACCAAACTAACCACAGCAGCTGGTGCAAAACATCTCAGATTTATTGAGGATTAAATTATGATTCAGATGCACCATGACAAGATTAGTTGCCTTGTTAGTTTTTTTTTTTAACCTGAAACTACTAAAATGATTAATAATGAGATTTACTTTCCAAATTCTCACCAGTGAGAAAGTGGCAGAAAAATTATTAGAATTTGTAAAACAAATATAAATTTATCCCTTTAATTTTTTTCTCTTCATTCAAACAGTTATTTGTCATCATTAGGGTTCATTAACACAATTTTATGTTTGCTGAAAAATGGCCAGATTTTAAGACAAAATCTTTTATTTTCAGACAGTGGATGTGAAGAAAGTTAAGCAGTTGAGGAGGATTTTAAAAAATTTTTTTATTCTAAAAAAACTTCTCACAACTGTGGAAGTCTATAAATAAAATATAAAATTTCAACCTACTTTCTATCCTGTTTGTGGTTATTTAAGGAGAAAGCTAATTGCTAAAGAGGTCACTGACTCAAGATCTGCTGCATTAATGTTGCCCGACTTCAGATCCCTTTTGCAGGCATCTTTGTACCGCAGGGCAGATCGTCTAGTCAAAGTTGTTATCCATCAGGCTGAGGTGAAGAGAGAGATACAGCTCAAGGCCACAACGACCCGGAAACAGCAAAAGAGTCAGTCTGCCATTGGTCCCCCAATGACTCATTAAACCCATCTCATTTGCAGCAAGTGTGATAGGGGTAGCAGCTCCAGCATCGGCTTTTAAAGCCACAGCTGAAGCTGCACAAATAGATGAGTATCCAGGTGCAGACTGTCTAGAGAGAGAAGGATTCCAACCTTGTCATCAATTTTTTGCAGATCTATATCACAGAGATAGATGAGTCCAGTCACAATTTTCAGCACTTACGACTTGCTTGATTAAAGTATGAAAATGACTTGACTGACTTCAGAGGAAGTTACTCGAGACTTGAATTGAAGTTAAAAGAAACAAGCACCAATAAAATACCATTTAAAAGTGTATATTTGTCATGATCCCCTCACTTGCCACTAGGAGGCCTGGACCTTCCTCCCTCTCCTGGACTTCAGCCCGATCCCAAACACCTGGGTGATTAGCCTAATGCTAATCAGCTGTGCGTCGTCAGCCTGGTGCCTATTGTTGCCTGCCTACCTAAGACTCCCTTGTTAGTCATCACATTCCTTTCTGCTATGTCTTCCTGACCAAGATGTACATGTGAAACAATAATCTGAAACATCCCACTGATCCATGTGTATTTTCATTTACAGCTTAAACCGGACTCCTTTACTGACATAAACCATGTTTGTTGTTCTGCATTTGGGTCCTCCTCCATCCTTCTGCACCCTCACGTTGTGACAATGTTATTCTGACTTCAAATTGCAGCAACATCTGTTTCTTTAACGCTGCATATGGCGGAAGAAATATATTTATAACCTTTCTTTTGGAAAAATAATGCATTTTTAAGCTAACAAAATGTACTGTTAACTATATGTGCTTGATCAATTAGCAACAAAAAATGTCATCCTTTTTTTAATCCGTTTAGAAAATTGCCTCCTTTTATTTTGTAACGTCCTTGCTTGTGTAATTACCCATGTGATCATCATTAAATCGACAAAAATGAAAGTTTTAATGGGTATTGTGTTCACAAGCATAATCGTGTTGTTGAACAACAAGAGGAAGGGGTCTAACAATAGCTCGTGGTGACAGTTTCAAAAAGAATAAACACTCCGATAGGAAAAAAAACAATAGTCACACCATATGAAATAAAAGAAGATTGAGAAAGGAAAGAACACTGTCAGCAACATGGCACAATGTCTCCATATTTATCCCCATGCCACCTCTTCCCTTTTGAAGTTTGCAATCTAACTTTAGAGACGTCTTTCATGCTTCAATAATCATAACACACACACATACAAATTAGAGTTTTCTTTCAAACCAGAGGGTGACACACAGCCTTTCCTCGTTTTAACAAGCCCTCTGGCTCCATGAAAAGCGCTTCTCTGCCTGGTGCCAATTAAAGCCGGAAAAATGGTCTGACTTTGGTTTGAACACTTACTAGATGAAGGGAAACAGTAGGTATGATGATTAAAGCTGTAGAAACTTTTAGCCTTTTGACAGCACACATGTGATCTTGAAGGGCATTAATGGAGAAAATAAAAGATTAAAAAGATAAGAAATGATTCAACCCTAACTGCTAATTAGTGGGAATATGGAAAAGGTGCTGAACGCTTACCGAAGGCTTTAAACGGCATGAACCATTTTTTTTTATTTTCGGCAGCGAAAGTTTAAAATGTCCACGTATTTATTAGAAGGTCTGTTTTATGTCATTTTTTCCTGTTTGCGAAGCAAAAAATTCAACATTAGAATTTGACTCACATCTTATTACAATCATCTGTCTCTTTGTATAGCTCTGACCGTTGAAAATACGTCGTGATGCCAAAGAAAAGTAGCATGAATGTGTTGCATGTGAATGTTGTCGAGTTTAGCAAAATGAGCTGCAAAAAAAAACCCAGACAAAAATGACAGTAAAATTGCATCTCTTGCTAAAAAGCTCATCTCCTGTTTGATTATGCCTATTTGTCTGTCACAAAAAGTGCGGTTAGTGCAGAAAGCACTTTTATGAACGCAATGTCTTCCAAAACACTGAAGTGAATTAAAAAAAAAAAGAAGCCCATATTCACTAAGTACCAACTATAGATGAACTAATTAGGTCTATAGGGTCACCAATGGTCATGGTCACAAATGGAAGATTATGTGTAGTGGGTGTGTTATGAATTTTATCCACATTACTTGTACGGAACATGAAAATACATGAACAGCCGAAAAAGTGTAACACCAACGTGTGCAGGAAACACAGACAAACTCCTGGACAATTGTACGAAAGAACATCTTCCTGTTGCTTAATACTAACAGTCCAAGTGGAAAAATAATTCATACACATCATATTGTAACGATTGTGGACAGACCTAGAGATTTCCAGCAGCTCGATTTTTGATTCCAGCCAAAGAGATTGCCGGGTAATAAAAAATCTGCCAACAAATATTAAGTTGAAAACAGTGTCAATTGCCCCACACAATTAAGCCAATCAAATACATGCATCTAAATAAAAACTTGCTTTTTCCTCTTCTGATTGGACAAAAAAAATTCAACAATTAAACAACTAGAATAAAGTGAATTTTCCAGAAACTTTTTTGTAGTGCACAGACGAGACAATAAGGAGATTATGTTAGACGTGCACATGGCATGGATCACGTTGATTTGATCAAAACACCAACAAAATGAAACATCATGTTTTGGGTTCATTTGATTACATTCAAAATATTCAAAAAATTTTTTTTGCACGGCTTCTCATGGGATTTTAATTAGTTTCCTCTTCTAATTGGTTTTCAGTGCTCTTGCTGTCAAAATGCATGAAGCAGAAATGTTTCACAGTTTGCTGTAACGGGAAGAGCAGGCGCCATCGGGGTTAGTTTTGTCCACATTTAGATTTTTCTGTGTGTAATTCTAAGTATGCTGGGGTTTACGCAACACAAAGCCCGACCACTGTCTTACACGGAATTCTCAGCAGAATACTGATATCAAGTCCCAGTATTGACGTTAGTTACAGGGAACTATTCAACTGTGACTGCTCTCTGAACCGTAACAGCTCCCAATTAAATGCAGAAAAATAGACTCACAAATTATATTGTTAATAAAACACTTCTGTAATAAAAAAAACCAGAAATTATAATCTAAAAGACAAGCAAGAAGTCAGATTTTGACACAAACAATTTAAAAATCTGTTAACCTCAAGTGTACACGGTGCATTCAGTTGATTAACGGTGAGTTTAATGGTGAAACCAAATAAACATTCTCCAGGTCCCCAAGTTGTTCTTCCCAAGTTTTGTCTGACATCTTTCAGTGACACCTGTTGTGACCACTGGAGGAAATAGTTTAATCCATCATGTCCTGGGAACATCTTTTGGGTCATGCTAATTTATTTTAAATCAGTTTTTTGTACATTCATTTTGTTATGCTTGGTCTCCAAGAAGAAAAAAAAGGACCAACCCGTATGTTGTCAAACGATGATTTGTTGGTGACATCATAGAGCAGAAGAAGAGCTGAAAGAAAGACAAAAAACAACTTAAATACCAATAGAAAAGTCTACAACAAAAGTTTTTAATGCATCATAGAATCACAACAATGTAGAACAAGAAGGAAGGAGAAGGGTTATGATGGATGTGGGCGAAGGGCATCATATAAATTTTACATGTTCATTTTTTAAGCAAAATCTGTGTACGTTCCCATGAAAAGTGAAATTGTTCAACGTGAAGAAAACTTTCATTTCGTCTTCTGAAGCACTTATTCCTAATGGAGTCATAGGGGTTTGTGATTTTAGGCAATAGGCAGGATACACCCCAAACAGGTCACCAGTCCGTCGTGGGGCGACACTCACACAACCATCCACACACATTCATAATTTCATAGCGAACAATCAACCTAACATGGATATTTTTGGAGGGTGAGTAAATCGGAGTACCTGGAGAAAACTCATGCACACATAGGGGGAAGAATGCAAACTCCACACAGAATGGCCAGTGTTTCAAGCCCCTCCCCCAATCCAGGACTCAAACCCTAACCTACTTGCTGTGAGGGCACTGTGCTAATCACTGCACCACCGTGCAGCTCCTGAAAAAGCTTTTTCTATAAATATCAATACCGGGCCATGGCTTTGTCCCTGTGTTGCGGTTCGGATAGAGCTTGTGGCTAAAAAGGTGGATCCCCTTGATCATCCCCTTTGACCTAAAGCGTCTTAAGTCAAACAGCTCCAAACTGCCACGTTAGCAAGTGTGCATCCAAACTTTGTCGATTCACCACAATTATCTACCTCCACGAAATATGAGGAGTGACGTATTAAGCAACTGTGATCAGTAGCTAGGAGCAATCTCAGCTCATTGGATTCAGTAAAAACTTTATGTTAATCTCAGTGAATTTTGGAAGGCATGAAGAAGCAATGCCACAAAGTTAATTGTTAAACGCGATCAGAATTTTTTTTTTCATGATGAGTATTTATGATAAGTTTATGATAAGTAACCCCGAAAAAAAAAAAAATTCCAAGAAGAAAAATTTACCAGTATAAGTCAACCAGAATTATTTGTGTTTTATTGTTTGCATTTTACGCTACGTATGTTACCCATCTGACAGAGCGGTGCTATAAATGTTTTTTTTCTCTAGGCATGGCATCATCGATCATTCTAGGACAGGAAAAATGAACGCTCATAAAAGCTATGACAGGAAGCTTGAAGAAGCTGTGGGAACATAAACAATGTTCACAAAGTTTTTTTCATTCGGGACTAAAAACGGTTTGTCGTTTGAGCCCAAATACGTTTGCCACTTTGAAACCCTGTATAATTTCCATTTTTGTGGTTTGTTTATACTTCATCTTTTATCTTTTCCTACCAGCATGTTGTTTGTCGGTGTGGTGTTGTGTTTTTATCTGTGTGACTGTCAAAACCAGAAATATGATCTGCACTGAAAACAGGAAGCTGCTGGCAAATAATCACAGAGCTTTACATAAAAAAGAAAAGAAATCAGTGTCTTTAGACTGCCTTGAAAAGCAACTCCACCTATAAAAATTCTCAGGTTTTTTTCCTAGCCTTTTCCTCCAACATTCATTTTAATAAAACATCATTTCATCTGTGAATAGAATCTAATTATTTTTGTCTTAAACTAAGACAACTGCAGGGTATATTTTTAAAAATGACTAAAATGCCTAAACTTATATCTGACTTTAAATAAGATTAAATTTATTTCCAACTTTAACAACTTAAAACCTTCAGATAAAAAGTTTAACATCCCAATTCCTCAAAGACATCTTCTTCATCTTCTTTCTGTATTTCCCTTCAGGGGTCGCCACAGCAAGGCAGTTTCTTCCATCAAACCCTATCTGCTGCATCTTCTTCAGTCGCGCCAACTATCTTCATGTCTTCCTTCACTGTATCCATGAACCTCCTATTTGGTCTTCCTCTGGGCCTCTTTCCTGGTGGTTCCAAACCCAGCGTCCTTCTGCCGATTTACTCTCTCTCTCCTCTGCACATGTTCAAACCATCTCAGTCAGGCCCCTCTGACTTTATCTCCAAAACCTCTAACATGTGCTGTTCCTCTAATCGTGTTCATCCTGGTCACTCCCAGAGAGATCCTCAGCATCTTCATCTCTGCTTCCTCCATCACTGTTTCCTGTCTTTTTCTCAGTGCCACTGTCTCTAGACCAAACAGCATGGCCGCTCTCACCACAATTTTGTACACTTTTCCGTTCACTTTAGCTGAAACTCTTCTATCACACATCACATACTTTTCTCCACCCGTTCTAGTCTGCCTGCAAACACTTCTTCACCTCTTTTCCACACTCTCCATTGCTCTGGACTGTTGATTTTATGTGCTTAACATCTTCCACCTTCTTTATCTCTTCTCCCTGTAACCTCACGTCCATAAAATATTTAAATCTTTGATCAATTAGTTGGATCGGTATGTCAGAGTGCTTTTTTCAAATCATTGTCAGTTACCATTCAATGATGTTTGGCTGTCCAGGACACACCATTACCTTTTTCTTTTTTTTTTTGTTGCATGAGAGAATAATAATGAGACATGCTTCTCTTTGAAGGGCAAAGCCTCAATCAGCTCATACCAGCTTGGTTCTTGGAGAGTTTGGCCACTATGCAAGGTTTGAATCTTGAGTTGTTAAGAATGGAGGTTGGAGCTCTGTTAAGATCTTCTAACAACAGATTTTAACATTTAGTTGGATAGCCACCTTTTTTTTTTATCTAACCCTGGTCTTCTGGCTGCAAAGAAACAGATTTGAATTGCATAGTTGTGATGCATAATTTAAAACAAACAGCCAAAAGTGTACAGACTAAACCGTAGTTATCCTTACTTAGTGTTTTTGACCCCTCAAGAGCTCAAATATTCTTAAAAAGTTCTTCCTCTCAAAGTACAGCTTGCAAAAGATTTTTTCTTAACTTGTTTTGTTGTAGAATGAGGCTGACATTTAGTATGAAAAAAAGCAGGCGTGTGGAATGGCATTTGCTTAGTTCGGCATGGACTTGTGAAATAATTTGTAAAAATCTCTCCATACCCAATAACAAACTAGATTTTGAATATTTTCACCTGCACATGAATACAACAGTAATTAGAGGCAAAAATCTTTTTAAAATGCAGCTCTTGGACAAAACTGTAATTATCATGATGAACATCAGCGCAGGGGTGCACGGTGGTGCAGTGGATAGCACAATGGCCTCCCAGCAATAAGGTTGGTGTTCAAGTCCCAGAGTAGGGGTGAGGCTTGAAACACTGGTCTTTCTATGTGGTGTTTGCATGTTCTTCCCATGAATGTGTGGGTTTTCTCCAGGTACTCTAGTTTCCTCCCACTCTCTAAAAACATGCATGTCAGGTTGCTTGACCACCTAAAAAAATTGTGTGTGTGTGTGAACATGCGACAGACTCTCGCCTTGAATCAGTCAGGATAGGCTCTGGCAACCCCCACAACTGTGTTAGGGATAAGCTCAGCTAATGACTGTTCTGCAGAAGTCCTATCATTTAAACACTGTAACCGTTTTCTTTTTGTATTTTATGCACAATCTGTGTTTAGAAAATTCATTCCACAGAAGTTGTGAATTCTTAACTAATTTATGCAGCATTATCACAATGTAAAAGCCTGACTATTGCTGATCCCTCTGCCCATCCTGAGATGGCGCAAACATGGGACCTGAGGGAATCGCTCATCCCTGTCTTTCTTTAGCACTTTAAAATAATTGACCAAATCCCCCCAAAAAATCCAAATGATTTCTCTTTTCAGAAGAGTTCAAAGTCACACACTGAGACAGACCTTAATATTTTACATCTAAAACTCCCAATTAAACATCTCTGAGTAAAATGGTTCAATTTACACGGAAAACTATAAATTTCCACCATGAGAAAAATGAGTCTGTAAATGTTAAATCGAAAGACAAGAACAAATCAATAAATTATTGTAACACGCTCTTAGATTTCATAAAGACATTAAAAAATAATGCACAAACACACAGATAGCTGATTGAGTTGTCCTATAATTTTTAGAGAAGTGTTATAAACCTGAGTGCTTGATAAATACCGAGAAGTGAAAGAAAAACATTCTTATTTAAACCTCGGTCCAAACGCATCTGTGAGATATGACCGCCATAAACATTTACTGTAATGGTGAAGTAAGAGCTCTAAAAATGCCATCAACTTTATGCGAATAAAAGGGAGAGTGATGCTGACGGAAGACTAAACAGATGGCGTCTCACTGAGGGCACAATCTTCCAAATATACTGTACAACAGGTTTTTGGTTAATTACTGCTACGGAAATTTTTTTATTACAGATTTGTAATAAATCTGAGACATGATTGTCTTACCATGTGCGTCACGATAGTAGGCATGGGTGACACTTCGGAAACGCTCTTGTCCTGCGGTGTCCCATATCTATTGATGGAAAAAAAGAAAACATGGTTGAAAATTTTGATTTGAAGCCAATTAAAAACGTAGGACCACAAAAATAAGTTAATGTGTAAAAAGTTTAATTTAGAAAAATGTCCAAAAAGATGGACTTGCTTTTGCTTTGTGGTGAACCTCTAAAGGATTAAAGGTCTTTCTGCAAACCAATCTGAATAACAAAATGATTTATAGTACTTTATGTGAAAGTGATTTTTTTTTTAGAATTACTGTCAATGCATTTTTTAAATAGGCCTTTCAATAAAAACTGAAAATAATTAAGAAACATATTAGTGAGTGCAATATGAACAGAAACAGAATTTATTCAACAGTCATCCAAAACGCAGCAAGTGTATATGTACAGTATATGCTTGTGGAACAGGATGTTTTTTATAATCCATATAAATTTATTGAGTCCTGGGCTGGTTCACATGTTTGAAATGTGAACTAGTACCCCATGTGAACAGTGCGTCCTGTGCCTTGTTCTGCACAGAAGACAAGTTAAGTTCCAAGTTCCGTCCCGTCATCTTCCACTTATCCGGGGCCGGGTCGCGGGGGCAACAGCCTCAGACAAGAAGCCCAGGCTTCTCTCACTCCAACTGCATCCTCCAGCTCACCTGGAAGGATCCTGATTTGTTCCCCAGCCAGCTGTGAGACATAGTCTCTCCAGTGGGTCCGGGGTCTGAACTTACCCGAAACACCTCACCAGCGAGGCGCTCGGGCGGCAACCCGACCATATACCCGAACCACCCCATCTGGCTTCTCTTGACCTGGAGGAGGAGCGGCTCGACTCCAAGCTCCTCCCGAATGGCAGAGCTCCTCACCCAATCTCTGAGTGAGAACCCAGCCACCCTGTTGAGGAAGGTCATTTCAGCCGCTTGTATCAGCGATATCATTCCTTTGGTCACCACCCACAGCTGGTGACCAAAGGTGGGGGAGAGAACGTAGATCGACTTGTAAATTGAGAGCTTTGCTTTTCAGCTTAGCTCTTTCTTCCAAGTTCTTCATCTAAAATGTTCTGATATAAACTAACTTGAGCAAAAACGATGGAATTCAGTTTGGGTCATTTATGTTTTGCTGTTATTGTTTTTTTTTTTTTTTTTTTAGGTCTGATTAGTTTGATGTGCTATCTTTTAAACTGAGTTTGAAAGAATAAATTTATATCTTGTGAATAACATATTCCTAAACTGTGTAAACTGACAGATCGGTCTGTTTACTTCACCAGATAGGGCCACTAGTTTAGCTACTGGGACTCCACCACCATGGCAGGGCGGAGTTCGCCTTTGCAGACTGAAAAGGCTACTCAAGAAGAGGGTTTGTCTTAAAAGTCTTATCTGCTTTTTCTTTTCTAAATGTCACTGCTTCCACAGCTAAAAAAAAATACTCCAAATTCAATTTAATTCAAAACTCTGCTGGGTTTGAAAATAAATTTGATTAAAAATCCAATACTACCTTATTTATCTGAAAGAGTTTGGAAGTTTGAGAACCTATTTTCTTTCTGTCCTTGTTCTTGACTACAGCTCTGGGGAACATGTCCTGAGCAACCCCGCTAGCAGCCATGCGTGAACTGTTTGAATTTCAAGGCTGTCTCAGTTTTTCTTTTCTTGGAAAAATATGTACCTGGTACAAAGCACAAAAATTCTCATTGCATAGCAGTCTTTTTTTTTTTTTAAAGCAAGGGAGTTGTAAAAATGTCAAACATCTGAGAAAACCTGGAGAGATGTTTGTAGCCAGGAGCACCCTTTTAAGGTTTGGCTGTCTGTTCGGCTCCCTCATTCTAGCTGGAAGGTCAGGGAAGAGCTAATTTTGCTGTGATGATTAGAAGTCCTGAAAATAACTTTTACTTCTTCTCACTAAATGAGCCACTGTAATTAGATTTTGCCCAAACGTGCAAGAGAGGCTGAATTTTGGTGACAAAAACAATCTTTCTTAATGAGTCGGACTTTTAAAGTGAGTTCAAAACAAATTTACAAGGACTTTTTGCAACAATTGGAATGAATTGTATGGAATGTTGCTTTGAATATTTGGCCAAAATGAGCTTCCTCCGCAGGGTGGCTGGGCTCTCACTCAGAGATCGGGTGAGGAGCTCTGCTATCCGGGAGGAGCTCGGTGTTGAGCCGCTCCTCCTCCAGGTCGAGAGGAGCCAGATGGGGTGGTTCGGGCATCTGGTCAGGATGCCCCCCGAGCGCCTCGCGGGCGAGGTGTTTCAAGCACGTCTCACCGGGAGGAGACCAAGGGGCAGACGCCGGACCCGCTGGAGAGACTATGTCTCACAGCTGGCCGGGGAACGACTTGGGATCCTTCCAGGTGAGCTAGAGGATGCAGCCGGGGAGAGAGAGGCCTGGGCTGCCCGTTTGAGGCTGTTGCCCCCGCGACCCGACCCCGGAACAAGTGGAAGATGATGGAACGGAATGTTGCTTTGAACATAAAATGAACTGGTTGTAATAAACTTGTCATATAATGTGAACATGAACGATAAATAAGTTACTGGTAATAATAATACATTTAATTTAAAAGTGCCTTTCTGGACACACAAGGTGACTGTACAGTTCAGAAAACATCAAATAAAACATAAACAGGGATAAAATTGACAATAAAACAAATACAAAAAAAATAAACAATAAAATAAAATTAGTAACAAATTAAAACCAAGCAAGGCAAAGCAAAGCAAAGCAAAGCAAATCAAATATATAAAACTGGACTAACTATATGATTTCTTGAAAAGATGAGTTTTGAGGCTGGATTTGAAAAGTGGGAAAAAGTCCATATTGTGTATATCAGGGAGGAGAGAATTCCAAAGCTGTAGGGCAGAGCAACTGAAGGCTCTGCCTCCTATAGTCATGATACGGGCAGTTGGAACAAGCAGGTGAAGAGGAGGAATGTGAGAATGAGAGGGAATGGAAATATGTAACAAGTCTGAGATGTAGGTTGGGGCCAGATTATGAATTCCTTTGAAAGTCAAGAAGAGATTTTTTTAAAATAATCCTTTGGTTTTTTTTTTTGGAAGCCAGTGGAGATGTCGCAGGATAGCTGTTATTTGATGACATAATGGAGTCCTGGTGATGAGGCGGGCTGCAGAATTTTGGAGGAGCTGCAGTTTCTGGAGGGATTTGTTGGGCAAACCGAAAAGAAGAGAATTACAGTTGTCAAACCTGGAAGTAACAAAACTATGAAAACTATACCAGTGGTGCGAGGAGTGAGAGAGGGACAGAGAAAAAATATTGCAGAGATGAGAGTAGGCAGAGCGGGTGATGTTGTTAATGTGAGATTGAAAGGAGAGTGTGCTGTCGAGGATGACAGCCAGATTACAAACTAAATAAATTTTCTTGTTTAGTTAGCTGAAGAATCAGAATCAACTTTACTGTCAAGTAGGATTTTTATACATTTGAGGAATTTATTCTGGCGATAATGGTGCATGCATCAAATAACAGCCATACAATGAAGGTGTGGTTCTATTACAGTCACGTTGATAAAATACAATTTATCGTGCATTTATTTAACTTTCTATTATAGTTTTCTATTTCATCCATGCATGTTTGAGCAATTTGCGAGCTGTTCTATCAAGTTTTTGGATACTATTCAAATGCCTAGTTGTTCTTGTTCATGGCTTTTGTTCTCTGCGACATCCACATTCAAATGAAAGGGATCCCTCACATCAATAGTTGTTTTAATGCATCCAAATAAGAATATCTAAGAACATGCGCTAACTTTGGTAACTTGGTGCACTTTGCTCGATGTTTCACTGAGATGTTTCACTGTGGGTAGCATTGAAGGATTTGAGTCTAACTCCAACACGTTCACTCTGTTTTGAAATAGAACGTGTCTGTGGGTAGAAAGTGTTTGAGGAGCTGAGGTTCTGCCCCTTATTGTGCACAGCCAGTGGGGGAACAGTGGGGATTGAACGGAGAGAAATCAGAGGGAAAAGATGAGGGTGTATTGATAAAGTCTAATGTGGAGACGGGTGGTTACAAATGCCGTTGAAAGTACAGGACTTTAAACCAATTAGAAAAGGACACAGAGTCGATGGAAAGTCATTTGATGTAATGAGGTGAGAGTTGTTGTGATGATCACTTGGTCAGAGACAACTTAATTCTGGATTGGTTAGATTTCTTAGAAGGATTTTAAAAAGGAGATGATTCATTCAAGTTCCTACCTGGAGCTTCACCTTGACTCCATCAATGTTCATCACTTTGTTCTGGAATTAAAGGCAAAAGATAAAAATGAGAAATGATGCCTGTGTTTTGTGGAAGAAACAGTGTTATCAGTGTATGTAGTAGCTTCCTGAACAGTCTCATTAACCCCAGATGTGCTACTCTTCTTTTCATCAATGTTGCACATTTCCAGTTCCCTCTCATCCCTTTGATGAGGCATGGCTTCTTTCCTCTGCAGGAGTAACCTCCTCTGCCCTGCTCACCTCCCTCTGTCTCTCCTAGGGAGACTTTCTTCTGATCTTTTTCTCGTTTGCACCCAAGCTGAGAGTTTGGTGAAACATCCAACCATCACATTCTTCACTCTCCAAACATAACTGCTCACTAAAGATAAAAATCCACGGAGGTGGCTGGTGTTCCTCATTAGCAAAGAAGCAAAAGAATGACTAAAAATAGGCAAAAACAGATTGAAAAATGTTTTAGGTGACAGAAAATTTTACTGTGATGATTAGAAGTCCTGAAATAACTTACAAATTGGTAAACAAATGACTTTTGGAATTAGCACTTGCAGCCTGCCTCACAAAATGTTCAAAGAATACATATTAAAATAACCTGTAGCTAAACATTTATTACATAAATTATTAAATTATTTTATCTTTTTAAAACTACTTTTTCTGATCAAGATAATTTTTCCAGGCTGCGCTAGCCTCACAGCAAGAACATCGGAGTTGGAGTCCTGGAGTGGAACGAGGCTTGAAACACTGGCTTTTCTTTGTGGAGTTTGCACGTTCACCCTGGGTATGGGTGGGTTTTCTCTGGGTTCTCTAGTTTCCTCCCACCCTCCAAAAACATGCATGTTAGGTTGATCGGTCATTCTTGGCCTTTTTGAAATTGCCCCGAGAAATGAAATGAGTGTGTGTGGATGGATAGCACTTTGAGATCTTCACTGGAAATGTAAAGTGCGTTATAAATAAAATAGATTATTATAATTATGGTTGTGTGTGTGGCCCTGCAGCAGTCTGGCAACCTGTTCGGGGCGCCTCACCTGAAAGCAGCCGGAATAGGCTCTGCTTACCCCCACCCACTTCCCGCAACTCCGTTAGGGATAAGCGGTTCAGAAGACGAAACTAAACAAAGCTCGTTTTTACCGAAGTTGGTTTGACACTTTAAAAACAATGTTTCCAACGTGTTTGATTAGCAACTCAGCATGCATTTTAAAAACACGTGCACACTTGCGCACCAGCTATGTGCCGCCTTGTTCATACAAGTACGTTTTAAATTAAGAAGTTCTCAAATCTCCCCGTGCATTGATCTAGATTGCTTCACACCCGTTTCCATCTCAGGGGTTTAACCTGACCTTCTACTTTCCTGTTTGTAATTCAACTTTAACTAAATGCTGATAATCTTCCAGAAGAACACTTAGCCACGGTTGTGCTCTTTGTTAGTGTGTTCAGTTTATCTACCTCTCTGAAAGTCACAAAAGAGGAACTACTGCATATTCATGTTCGGAACTTGAGCTGTGAGTCTAAGCCTTGTCCGATAGGAATCTGTCTCAGAAGACAACCTCTGCATTGTTGTTGTTGCTTCTAAAAACAACCCGTCAAGTGCCTAAAGGCTTCATAAATATTTAGTGACCCAGATAACGTCCCGTGAAACCAGCCGAGCGAAAATTTGGGCTTAATTATTGAGATAATGAAGTTTAGTGTGTTCTGTTTAAACATCTTGGAGTCTAAAAAGTATCCAAAGTTTGTTCTTAAGAAGTTGGATAAAGTGGGATCAAATGCATGTATTTGAGGAGCTTATAAAGAACGAAGGAATTAAGGTACCGCAGATTAAAACCTGCTGAACCACTAAGACTTTTAAGTTTTTTTTTTTTACTGTTAGAACTTTTCCAGCTTTAATATCAGCAGACTCAGCTGTGTATGACTTAAAAGTGATTTTTTGTGTCCTGAACCACAAAAAAAATTGCATGTAAAATACCTTGTAATACAACTGCCCTACTTAGCTGTACATGCTGTATTTTAGCCGTACACAAAAAGAAAGTGACTGAAAACGTTCATGCAGGACGAAATCGCTCCAACAGCACTTCACGAGCCTTCCTGAAAGCTCCTCATACATTTGTAATTTATGATCCCTGTGAAGTGTGAGCTGATAAAACATTAATGAGTACAGCATGAGGCAACTAACAAGAGTGTTACGTTCGTCAAAGAGCGCACGTGAGGCAAATTATCAGCAATCATCGCAATCTGGAAGAAGAAGCAGCTTCTTGAAGTGCTTTGCTTCTCTTCTGACAGCTTACGGGTTGTTCCAGTTGACGGAACACAGAAATCAATGTAAACAGGCAAAACATTTGGGTGCAGAGGGCCGAGACATACGCAGCATCAATACCCCGTTTCCATCAGTCAAGTCATGCAGAAAACCTTAAATAAATGGAAAAGCCTCCAAAAATTTCAAGAAAAATTTTACTGTTCAATTAAACACAATCTACTACTTAGCTAAAGTTATGATTAAAACTAAATTTAGATTTTACATATAATGACTATTCTGACTTCTTCAAAATTGTTATCCATGATAATATGTAATATATGATAAAGTTTTAGCCCAGAGGTAGAATGTCTGTCCTTGGCCAGGGAGAAACCGGTTCATTACCCCCTGGGCCTTATGCCTAAGTGTCCCTGAAGAAGACAGTTAATCTCCAGTTACTCCTACCATTGACGCTGTCATTGCTGCCTGCTGTGGTGCAATGTAGCTAAAGTATGAAGGATGTAAATAGTACGATAAAAAAAAAACTTATTTATCAAACTATACAACTTTATAAAACAAATCAATTTTCTCTTTACGTCTGTTTTTATTGAGACACTTTGAGGTTGCACATACCCTTCCTAAACATACCTCTATCTGTGGTCCATGTAATGGCGGGATCCTTCCAGCTATTGATTTTCTCACTTGAGTGACCAGATGAAGCAGAGAACAGACTAATTGAAAGTGCCGGGAGCCTTTGGGGCCTTTTACTCCACCAGCCACACAACTGAGAAGAGCTGAGTTATTTATTCTGTTGCAGCAAAACAACCTTGAGATATCCCAAGAAAAGCAGCACATTATATTTCGTAGATGCTGTAATTCAACGTGAGAACATTAAATGAATGTTTGTAATGAATTTTAGCAGCGGGCAAAATCAACAGGAAGTATTGAGGCTAATGATGATTGCCACCTGGAGGAATTCTAACTAGGTGTTCAACCTGGTTCCTCTGTCTCCTCTTGAGCGCTGATCTCCTTCCAAATGCTCCTCACCATTGGCCAAGGAAGAACCCAGTCATCATGCAGAAAAAACTCATTTAGGATGTTTGGATTCATCATTAGGGAAGAGAGATGAGTAGGTTCAGCCTGTTAGCCAACCTAGGCAGGCTTGGGTCATGGACAAGCTCGGACCATGGTCTCCGATTTGGAGGTTCGGGTGCACACCCTGGCTCCACTGAGAATTTGTCATTGTTGGGGATTGTTTTGGGCTTCTTTGAAACAGTTTTAGACAAAACTGTCATGATGGGGGTGGAGGTGGTAAGTAGGACCCAGATGCAAAGCCAGTTTTAACAAGTTTATGGCAGAAGTGCAGAATCAGACATAGAGCTTGGCAGAATGAAGGACCAGAATGTTGGAGCTCGACTGGATGAGGGACCAGAAGGTTAGAGCTCGGCTGGATGAGGGACCAGAAAGTTGGAGCGCAGGTGGCTGAGGGACCAGAAGGTTGGAGCGTGAGTGGATGAGGGACCAGAAGGTTAGAGCTCGGCTGGATGAAGGAAAAGAAGGTTGGGGCGCGGGTGGAAGAGGGACCAGAAGGGAGGGGGTCGGCTGGATGATGGAACAGAAGGTTGAAGCTCGGCTGGATGAGATACCAGGAGGGTGGAGCTCGGCTGGATGAGGGACCACAAGGTTGGAGTTCAGTTGGATGAAAGACCAGAAGGGTGACGCTCAGCTGGATGAAGGACCTGAAGGTTGGAGCTCGGCTGGATGAGCGACCATAAGGTTGGAGCTCGGTTGGATGGGAAAACAGAAGGTTATAGCTTGGCTGGATGAGGAATCAGAAGGTTGAAGCTCGGCTGAATGAGGGATCAGAAGGTTGGAGCTCGGCTGAATGAGGGATCAGAAGGTTGGAGCTCGGCTGGATGAGGGATCAGAAGGTTGGAGCTCAACAGGATGAGGGACCAGAGGGTTGGAGCTCAACAGGATGAAGGACCAGAAGGTTGGAGCTTATCAAGACAAGGAACCTAGATAGCAGGGTGCACCAGGAGCAGGGTGGGGTCCCAGGTTAGCAGGGTGCACCAGGAGCAGGATGAGGGACCAGAAATGGAGGGAACCCCACTATGGCTGCATGACAGCAGAACTGTAGACTAGTGGAGAAGGGTGCAGTAGAGGAATGATCTGACCAGGAAGTTAGGGACAACAGATATCAACTAATCCAGTAAGAGAAACAAGATACAGTTTGGAATTGAGACCAGGTGTGCAAAATTAGGGCAGAGGGCAGTATAGGTGGGAGGACGTGTCCCAAACGAGAGGGAGATTATGACACAAACCATCTTCACAAAGAATCTTTGAGAACGTTACTCTGGATTATCAATGAGTTCAAGCCTAACATGTGCTGGCTTTACTAAATTGATACGCTTTACACTGTATTTACATTCTCAAACTAGATTTAAGCTGTATCTTACTGCATATGCACCAAAGAGGCGGGACTATGTGGGAAGCAAGATGAGGTGTGTCAAGAGCGTAAGTGAAACTAAATGAAAACATTTACAAGCTTTTTCTTTGAGCAAATATTGCATTTGATATTACTTTATTCCTCCCTCATTGGCAAATTACTTTTGCTGCATTGCACTGCAGCAGGCAGCCATGACAATGCCAATGGAGGGAGTAACCAGGGGTTAGGTGTCTTCTCCAGGGACAATTGGGTATAAGGTTATCAGGAATCAAACCAGCATCTTTTCTGTCCAAAGACAACAGCTCTACCACTGAACTACACCTCCCCACGGCTAATAAAAGGTACCATGTTTATTTGTATATGCTATGAGATAAGATTATTACCCTACGAAAGCACAGCCCCCCGTCTATAGAGGAAACGTCTCAGCCTGACCCAAACAGCAATGTCTGCTGTCACAAAGGTTGTCATGAAATATCTACTCTTCTTTATTTTGTTTGCTTGATATTATCTTTCTTACTTTTCTTATTTTACCAATCACACTTTGTCTCATTCATTCCTGTGTGAAATATTCATGGAGCTCATTGGGGCTCACGTCTCAGGATGGCAGTGACATTAGGGCAGCAGGTGGCAAAGCTGCTTGCCATTAATAACAAACACCCTCCTGGGCAATGCAAACATTCACCCAATACATTTCATTTGCTTTTATTCTCGAACAACATGACTTGTTTATGAACATTTTGAAATAAATTGACCTTAAATGACAATTAGAAAAGACTAACAAGGTAATAAAGACGATCACGCAGAGTCATGTGTATGAATGTCTATTTGTGTATTATTTTAATTGATTTTGATTTGATTCATTGTTGAAGCATGAAGACATCATTGCCACTTTCTGGTATGATTATGTTTGGCATGTTAATTGCTCTCACTTAGAAAAGGCAGGCTAGAGGGTAAGCTAGCAAGTGAGAGACTCACTAATGGAAAAATCAGTCAGCCATTCTTTTATTACCAGGAAAGGAAAAGAAAATGGGGAACCTGGCCACGAGTGAACGGCAGGCCATAGGCTGTCTGTGACGTCACAAAGAGGAACGAAAGCTTTCAAAGGAGACTTTGCACTCAGGTCATTCTTATTTTTTTTCGTCCTCTTTCTGCTTCTGTGGTCTTGTTTTTCTTAGCTCAAGACTTCTGTAATAACAGGAAAGAATGGTACTGTATATTTCTCACCTAGTCCCCCAAATGGAGCTCAGGGGGACTAGAGCTCCATAACATAATGGTTGTTATGGTAATAAAACCATTCATGTAAAAATACTCTATCCATGGTTTGTACCCTATCTTTCCATTCCGTTCTATCGTCTTCCACTTATTCGGGGACAGGTCGTGGGGGCAACAGCCTCAGATGGGATGCCCAGGATTTTCTCGCCCCGGCAGCATCCTTCAGCTCACCCAGTAAGATCCCAAGTCGTTCCCCAGCCAGCTGTGAGACATAGTCTCTCCAGCGGGTCCGGGGTCTGCCTCTTGGTCTCCTCCCGATGGGACGTGCCCGAAACACCTTACTAACGAGACGCTTGACCAGATGCCTGAACCACCCTATCTGGCTTTCCTCGACCTGGAGGAGGAGCGGCTCAACACCGAGCTCCTCCGGGATGGCAGAACTCCTCACCCGATCTCTGAGTGAGAGGCCTACCACCCTGTGGAAGAAACTCATTTTGGCTGTTGGTATCCGCGATCTCGATCTTTCGGTAACCACCCACAGCTGGTGATCATAGGTAAGAGTAGGAATGTAGATCGACTTGTAAATCTACAAGTACATGTACCCTGTCTCTCACCTGAAATTAGCCGGGATAGGCTCCGACATCCCTGAGCCAGAGCCTATCCCAGGGGGTTTAGAAGACGAAAGGAAAACATTTGTACAGGAAAGATTTGGATTATTTGCCAATAACGTCCTTCCTCTTCTCCTGTTACTAATGATGAAAGTTGTTTTTCTGGCATTAAGATGGAAACTGTCTGGTGTGTGGAGACAAGAATAGGTACCATCACACAAACAGATGTGAACAGCTGCTTTACACCTCTCAGATCTCTTCACTATTGCCTCCATAAGAGTGTTCTGAAAGTTTATGTGACAACCATCCACTTGTTGCATGATTCACACTCTCTAAACCATCTGAAGATGATGACTTCAGAACAAAGCACTTTGAAGAACTCAGGAACGTTACAGCAAAAAAATGCACAATCTTTAAGCCCATGAACATGAAAAAGATTTGCTTGAATGTTTGAACAGGCTAATTTGCGTTGGGGGTTGTGTAACACACAAACACACAAACTAGCCCCTCTTGACAAAGGAAAGAACGGTGACTCATCACATGATTGTCATCATTTAATCTATTTCCATCGCTGCCTGATGACTCAACAGAGCAAAGGATGAAGACACACTGAGTATAATGTGCACGTCCAAACTGAGTCCCACACGAGTCTGCTGCTAACGGACCTTTTGATTTGTATCATTTTTTAAAATAAGCTGGTCTTTAAATCACAAACTGTGGTGTTAACACAACAAACACAATAAACAGTCTGAACATCTAGAATATTTTTGTGACACAGTGTGGATTTTTAATATTTACAGTGTGTGACAAATTGTCAAAAAAATAGCGTAAAAACATGAAACATAAAAAAAAATGATCTTTCCAATTAAAGAAAATGAACTTGTATAAAAATTAGTCTTAAAAGTTTAAAAAGTTGAGAGTTTTTGAGCAATGCAAATAAAATTAAATGGAAAACCTTCACCTATGGTCACCAGCTGTGGGTGGTGACCGAAAGAATAAGATCGCGGATACAAGCGGCAGAAATGAGCTTCTTCTGCAGGGTGGCTGGGCTCTCACTCAGAATTCGGGTGAGGAGCTCTGCCATCCGGGAGAAGCTTGGTGTTGAGCCACTCCTCCTACAGGTCGAGAGATGTCACAAGGGGTGGTTTGTGCATCCGGTTAGGATGCCCCCATTAGCGCCTCGCTGGTGAGGTGTTTCGGGCACATCCCACCGGGAGGAGACCAAGAGTCAGACCCCGGACCCGCTGGAGAGACCATGTCTAACAGGTAGCGGAGGAATGACTTAGGATCCTTCTGGGTGAGCTGGAGGGTGCAGCTGGGGTAAGAGAAGCCTAGGCTCCCTGTCTGAGGCTGTTGCCCCCGCGACCTGGCCCCGGATATGCAGAAGACGACGGAACGGAAAAAATTGAGTCTCTCTCTCCCAAATGATCACCTGGCTACAAAAAAGCAAAAAAGTCTGTTTTTATTAAATGTAAAGCACGTTTTCACAAAATCTACCATAACCCATTTATTCTAGGCTGCACGGTGGCTTTACAGCAAGAAGGTCAGGTAATCAAGTCCTGGAGTGGGGGCAAGGTTTGAAACACTGTCCTTTCTGTGTTAAGTTTGTCTGTTCTCCTTGTGTATGTGTGAGTTTTTTCTAAGTACTCCGGTTTCCTCCCACTCTTCAAAAACATGCATGTTAGGTTGAGTAGCTGCTACGAAATTGTCCCTAGGAATGAGTGTGTGTGGGGAAGGTCGTTTGTGTGTGTGGCCCTGGAACAGATAGGGGAACCGTTCAGAATGTATCCTTCCTCTCACCTGATATCAGCTGGAATAGGCTCTGGTATCCCAAACAACCCAATCTGGGATGAGCAATTTAGAAGATGAATAAACGAATCATGTCATTTTTTCACGACCCTGTTATGGATACCTCAAACTTCATGCAAACCTCAAATGTGTTCTTGGTTAAAAAAAAAAAAAGTTATTCTTCATATTAAAAGGGTTTTTTGGGTTCATAAATGAAGAAGTTGCTCTCATAATGCTCTATTGGTTTATTGTGGTAAAGTACAAACTGTACCCAGATCAAAACCCCAAAAAAGAGAGAGGAAAATTGTGGAATATATGATGTTATACATTGGTTAATGTGGGTAAAACAATTTCTAACAAAGTTTGTATCTGTCCTGTATGACCTTTCCAGGGTGTCCTTACAGGTGAGTCATTACAGCAGAACATGTGAAGAAAGATTCAAACTCCTTCACCTTTTCACTTTATCTCTAGACATGTGTCTCCACTTCTGGAACTTGTTCCTGTGCCAACTGGACCAGAAAATCTACAACAGATTCAACTCTTCGGTGACTCTGAAATCACCTTCTCTGAACTTCTATGTGACATTATTTTACTTTCTGAAACACAAAAAAGACACACATACCTGTACTTATTTGCACGCACACACATGCACAAACCAAATTTCGCACCTTATACCTCCACAACACAAGACATGTTTGAATTATTCAAGAAGTATTCTTCTATTCTTGGAAATAATGAGGTGAATAATAAAATAAATCATACACTGGTCGAAACTTCTGCAAGAAGCCAACTCGGAATTCATACCAGGCAACCTCACAGCTACCATGGGCATTTTGGCATTCAGCTGAGTTTTGGAATAAACGGACATCTCTACAAAACAGACATACTCATTACAAATGGACATGGTTTGTAATTTTTTACAAATCAGAAATGGGATAACATCAATTATTTAAGCCAGAGTAAATGTTGGTAAGGGTCAGCGGTTGCTTATTGATGGCCTCAGCATAGGCATCCATATTCATCATGCTTGAAATACCATCCGAGACTAAAGCAATCAGTGGGAATGTTTGATACGTGTGAAAGTCTCTGCCTATGAATGAAATATAAGCTTGATTCAGGTCGGTGCAACATGTGAGAAATGCCATCAGTTTGCATGCATGGCTTTTTAAAATGTTTTCTTTTCAGACTGATTTCTCCATGAATTGAAACAGCTAAAAATTGATGCATACATCCCACATAGTATTTGCTTGGATGACAGAAAGAACTTTGGTCCATCAGGGCACGATCATCTCTCTGCAACAACCCCGATGATCTACAGCCAGGAATCTCTGTCATTTTTGCTAATTTATTTGCATATAAATCCATTGTTAAAAAAAAAAAAGAAGAAGAAAGTTCACTTTCCTGTACTTATGAATCTATCAGCATAAGTTCAATCAGGACTTGAACTAAGTTTTGTTCACTTATATTCAAGCTACTTTCCTAAATTCTTTAACCCTTTGCTCATTCCTCGTCTTTCCTTTCCTTCCATATACTCTCACTCCCCTATCTTCTCATATTCATGTGATTCCAGCACCTCCTTAACCAATCAGAGATCCTCTCATTGCTCACTTAGCCAACCATCGCACAACCCTTCTTCACCCCAGGTACTGCCTGTCTCTAAGTCTTTGGACCCTCAGATCTTTTGTTCTCTCTCCCTTCCCTTTGAAGGCAGACCCTGGACCCACTGGAGAGACTATGTCTCACAGCTGGCCAGGGAACGCCATGGGATCCTTCCAGGTGAGCTGGAGAATGTGGCCGGAGTGAGAGAAGGTTTTCCGTCTGAGGCTGTTGCCCCCGTGACCCGGCCCCAGATAAGCAGAAGACGACGGAAAGGAACAGAACATTTCAGCTTGATTTCAACTGACTCTAGGTGTAAAAAAAATCTTGAGTGGTGTGTGACAATGAAGATGACTGCTTTCATCACACATATCTGCGTAGTAGTAAGTTAAGAAATAAAATAACATCTGTTTCCAAAGATAACAAAAATCACATCTCACATTTTCTTCCTCTAAGTGGAAATCATTAGTACATTCCACACGTTCCCGTTTGTGTTTGTTTGGATGACGAAGACGAGTTGTGTTTTTTGTTCGTACAGCTCAAACGGAAATCTTCCTTTCAGATGAACAAGAAAAGAGGATCTTTTTTGTAGATAAGATGACATCTATTAGAATTCTAGCTGCGATGTGCGTCCCCTAAGTCTGTCAGGGAGAGTTTATAGACCACCAGGAGGCTAGTAGTAAATTACCAACGAACTGAAGCAAAGATGTGATCAAAGCGATTCAATTAGAATAAAAACCCACCCAAGATTATTAAATGATTAAAATAAGAAAAGTATTTTCTTTTTAAAAACTGAATTAAATAGTTTATCAACTGATGGGACAAAATAGTGCCTGTATCCTGGACTCCAGACCCATTTAATTTAAATGATGCAAAACACAGCTGAATTCAAGGTTTTTGATGTGAGACTAAAGTTCAAACATGGTATAAACCTACAAAATATTAAATTACCATAAAATCAACTCTTTAAATAGATTTAAAACGTTTTGTATTGGATTTTGAAATGTGTTTAGTTAAAAAACTAGTCTAATTTATCCCCTCGACATTTGTTTTTTGTGGATCCACTCCTCCTCCACTGTCCGAACCAAATTGGCCCATTCTTCACTGTGTTTATGTGGCTGTAAATTTTGGATTTTGGAAGAAAAACACACACAAAATCTTAACTTTTGTATCAAATGTGATTTCTACAATTTTTCTTGAGTATTTTAGACTGTTTTCATACACATTTTAATTTTCCCGGATTTTTTTTGTTTTCATAAATTTATAGACTTGTTAAAGATTTCTAGCATTTTTGAAAAATATTTTCTGATAACTTTATCATTAATTTTATATTTAATTGTATAACTGATATCCTCTTCTGCTGAAAACAGAATTTGTAGGATGAGGTTGAAAGTGAAAATAAAGGTGTTTCTGGTACTTAAAAGAGAAGACCTTAAAGTGCAACCTTGGCAACAAAAATGTAAGAATTAAATGCAAAGTAAGAATACATGTAAGAAAAACACAAAAGCAAAAAATTCATTTTTGATGGATATGAAAATGTAGAAGTGTTATGTAACTTTAGACGTGAGTGGACAAAAATTATGACCGTGATTCCCCTCTGCACACATTATCTTTGCCTTTATTTGTCATCTCATTGAAAGTCCTTCATTTGTTCTTTTAGTTCACTCTAAAACCTCTCTGACCATTTAAATGGATTTTCATTGGTTGTTTTCTTCTATGCTAGAACACAATGTGAAGGATTCAGCAACAAGGACGCATAATTACATTCAATACCTATTCAAATAAATCCTTGACTAAGCCGTGCTATTGAAAGAATTCAGAAATTCTGTAAATATTCTGATTTATTTTCCATGTACTTGCTGATGTGTGGTCTATTGAATTGATGAGAAATTAAAAAATAACTTTCTTTTCTGGGTGATAAAGAGATTCTGACGTTTGTTATGTTCGATGTAACATCTTCAGCAACAGACAGCTTTGCCAACAAACTCCTGCAACCCCGCTGCTCAAAGAAACGGTACAGAAGATAATTTGTGCCGCCCTCCATCAAACTATTGTTTGATTTGAAACCATTCAAATCTTCTCACTTTCACTCACAACAGATAAAAAAAAAAATCATGTTGTTGTATGACATTCTATGATTGTAACACTGCAGCACTAAAATTTCCTTCAGGAAAAAATTAAGTATTTCCGTTTCAGCATCTTCTGCTCATTCTGGGGTCGGGTCGCGGGGGGCAACAGCCTCAAACTGGCAGCCCAGGCCTCTCTCTCCCCGGCTGCATCCTCCAGCTCACCCGGTAGGATCCCAAGTCGCTCCCCGGCCAGCTGTGAGACATAGTCTCTCTAGTGGGTCCGGGGTCTGCCCCTTGGTCTCCTCCCGGTGGGACGTGCCCAAAACACCTCGCCCGTGAGGCGCCCGGGTGGCAATCTGACCAGATGCCCGAACCACCCCATCTGGCTCCTCTCGACCTGGAGGAGGAGCAGCTCAACACCGAGCTCCTCCCGGATGGCAGAGCTCCTCACCCGATCTCTGAGTGAGAGCCCAGCCACCCTGCGGAGGAAGCTAATTTCAACTGCTTGTACCCACAATCTCATTCTTTTGGTCACCACCCACAGCTGGTGACCATAGGTTGAGCGTTGGAACGTAGATTGACTTGTAAATCGAGAGCTTTGTTTTTTGGCTAAGTTAACTATTTTCAATTGAATTCAATTGCAATCACAGCTGCAAAAACTGCAAACAGACTTCAGTTTAAAACTTTTGCAAATGCCACATTTTAAACAGAGCAGGAAAACCTTTCCCTCTTAGCCGCGTGTACAAGTAAACTCAAAAACATGTAACCATAAGCATGGAGAACACATCTGAGGCCACTTGAAATGAAAGCGAATATACTCGTAAAGCCTGTGATCTCCTGATTGAGGCCACATGAAGAGCAGAAAAGCTGTGAGTCACACGAGGCTGATAAAGAAGAGATCGGCCCTTTGGTTCATCAAGTCACCTACTCATGGATTAGCATCTGTGCTACCATGGCAACAGATGACCTGGAAAGATAAAGGTTTCTTTCAAACGTCCTTCTCTAACTTTAAAGTATAAAATTTCTAAGTAACAAAATATAAAAAGTTAGAAAACTTGGTTCCTAACCTTTTAGACTTGAACACGAACAGGCTGAGGAAGTTTAATAGCAAAGATTTACATAAAAATGAAAATAGTTAATAGTCGTGTGTGCAAAGCTTCAAAAACAAAAGAAAGATAACGGAAATAAATTTAAAGTTAGTTATATTTAGATCAGGACTTAGTGAGAGTCTGACAAAGCCGCTCTGATCCTGCAAACATGTCGAGGTTTAAAGAAAAAAAAAGAACATCACGTCTCAGCAGAGCTTTGAAGTTTGGATTGAATCAAATCTCCCTGCGATGCAAATTATTTTAGGAAAGACAGTTTTGATCCCTTTTTTGTCTGCGGAAGCCAATGATTTCCTATCTGACAAACGGTTTCAGTGCAATTTATTAAGAGAAAAACAAACGGTCCTGTTTTCTATAAATTTTTGAAACCACATTTAAAGAAGGTTCAACCTTTTAAAGGAAATAAAGTCTTCTTCATTGAACAAAATAGAGTTTTCTCCACCCAAAACCAATCAGATGACACTTTAAAATGACAGATTTGTCAAAAATGAAGGAAACTTTAATAAAGACTTTAGGTTTGAAAAAAATCTTAGTTCCTTCCAAATCATTTGGCTCTGCTTCAGTAGTTATAATTTTTAATTCAATTGTATTTGAAGAATGATTAAAAGCCACAAAATGCTCTCAGCATGGGATGAGGATTCTACTTCTTTGTGGGTGAGTCTTTCCCTTGAATGGTTAAACTGTCAGGGTTCTGGCTGACCGGTTTTTCCCATGGTGATGAGGGTGTTGCTTAGATTCAGAGCTAAAGGGCAAATCTTTTGATTAACGGGTCCAATTACATGCCAGCCTGCATCCATGATCAGAAGATATTCTTGGTTTGATTAATTCAACCTGAGAAGTTTCCACCACAGGATGACCAGGGAAACAAAACGGTTTAAAACAAATAGCTGTGCGTGAGTTGGGGTATTCGAGATTTTGGTGGCACCTTTTTTTTTTTTTTTTTTTTTTTTAATCAAAATATATATGCTTTCTGCGCTGGACCTGACAGAAATTACTAAGGAGAGGGGCGTGGGTAGGTGGGGTGAAAAAGAGGAGGGATAGGGTACAGAAGAAGAAGAAGAGAGGGGGAAAGAGTAAAAAGAAAATCTGAAGTTGTAGTATTCTGCATCACAACCAACCTGCTGAATTATCTGAGGGGAAAAAAAAAAAAAAAAGTACAAACAAGAGTTTAAACCAGTGATAAAACTGACACACACAACAAAACCTTCTATAGCAAATGATGTACAACACAAACACATGTTACTAGAGTTATGATAATATTGGTTGAAAGCAAGGACCATAGCGGACAGTAAACAGAGTGATATAGTGTGCGAGTGTGAGTGAAAGTACATGCATGCTGCCGATGTGAACCATGTGCTTATTAGGACCAACGGATTGTCCCCAGCCCCAAAGGATTGGAACGAGGGAGGCAGAGACACACGCTACCCGGGCCCACGCCCATCCAGATCCCGGGACCCCGAAGCCGGGCCGAGGAGCCGCCCACCCACCCAGCAAGGCGCATAGAGAAACCCCTGCCAGAACCACTCCAGCACCAAGGAGCACGGGCCTCCCCGATGCCAGGACCCACAGGCCTCGGGGCAGACGCGGCAACCGTACCCCACGGCCCTAGGCGAGCCCAGCGGTGACAGAAGTCAAGGCCCGGACCGAGAGGGGAGCACTCACCCCAAGGGCCCAGGGACCCGACAATCCCCGAGCCGGGGCTCAACCGGGGGCCCAGCAGGGCCAGGCTACCCCACATGCAGCCGCCACAGCCCAACACACAGCCAGGTGCCCGACCCAGGCAGCCCAAAGACCACCTCTGCACACCTAATGTCCCTCTTCACTACCCTAGTCCCTCAACTGTTGTCCTGCCAACTCTCTAGTGATGCTCACCCCAGTGCACCTCTTAACCCCAACTGGTGACGAGGGGCCCCGGCAGGGCCAGGCGAGACCGCCCCCGGGCCCGTTTCCCCCATACAAAAACCACACAACCGTATCTCTGGGTGTCTCCCGCCCCCCGGAGGCGGGCAACACAGAAGTGACTGGCCTCCAAGTCCCCCTCCAGGCAGCAGAGCCCCGAGATCCCGGCCGACTCGAAGGGACACAGACGGGTGAAGACCGGCCGCCCTCCCCCGGTCCCACCTGTGTATGTATGTGCTGCAATTGAAGTGGGCGAGAGAGCGCTTGCAGGTGGCGGGCCCTGTCGCTGCCAAGCGGCATTGCCCCCCAACCCGAGGACCTCTCTGTGTGTAGTTTAGTTTGGAATGTGTGTGGTGCCATTGTGCCATGTTCAGTGTCTAAGGTGGAATTTAAAATTGAGGGGGAACGGCATGGGAGGGAGTGCAGGTGTCCCCACTTGGCACTCCCTCTCCGAAATACCCCTCAAGACCCTATATGAATATAAATGACTAAGATGCAGTTAAAAGTGGAGTGGAGGATGGGTGCAGACGGGGACTCAGAAGGGGGATCACCCTCCCCAAGCCTCGTCAGCGTGCCCCACCCATCCAGACCCCGCGCCCTAAGTGACAGTGAGCATGTGGCAGTGTGGGACCGGGAGAGAGCAGGCGGATGGGCACAACCGGAAGGAGGGAAACATCCCCCCGGGCGACCGGCTCCCCAGCCGGACACGGTAAGCGCCAGGGGCCCTCCGAACCAGCCAGGCAACCACGAGGCAAACAGCACGCTCCAAAAAGAGGCAGCCATGCGGGACACAGCCACCGAGGTAGTGTCCTCCGCCACACACCTTTTTTTTTATTAGACCTGGAACTCACTGATGAGACCAAACGTTGTTACCAGCCCTGGAATCCCTAAAGAAATTCATAAAGTGTCTCAAAGAGAACATTTTTGTTTGTCTGAGAACTGTCACTCTTAAAATCCTCCTACTTCATGATGAATATGTGATAAAAACTTCCTTTGCAGAGAAAAATGAATATTTAATTTCCAAACACAAAAAAACTCAAACTTTTTTGGCTAAAAGTTCACAATAAATTTTATTTGTGTCAAAACACTGAATCTGTGATAAAAAAATAAAAAAATAAATAGGATGTTCTTTTTGCTGCAACTGACTATGAAAATGCATATTTTTGACCCGAGATTTGTCAGGTGTTGCACTCAGTAGCCACCAACAATCTAAAATTTCTTTTTGAATATTTTTACAAATTGCAAGTGCATATCATCCCTTTCTGGTGAGTAGATAAAATCACAGATTAATGACAAAGTCCCAGCAGTGTGCAGTCTAGTCCAGGCATGGGTAAACCACGGCCCATGGGCCACATGCGACCCGCTAAACGTTTTAATCCAGCCTGCCAAATTTGAAAAAATTAAATAAATAAACCTTGTTAATGTTTTATTTCCCTTGATATCCCAATGTTTCCTCACTAGATGGCGCACTCTAGATATTTTGGCTTTTTTGAGAATACAACAACACTGCTCCCGTGTGTCTCCGTGACGCGCATGCTGTCAGTGTAAACAGATAAGAAAAGCCATCGGGCCCAATACACGCACGTAAACAAGCGTGTCTGATGTTAAAAATGAGCAAAATATTACATCAAGCACTTAGATTTCAAACTTAGCGCTGCTAAACGCACGTTTTTAAGCGCTATCGCACTAGATTTCAGACGCTAGATTTGCATCGGTCCGTCGTGGTAAAGAGAGAGCTGAGCCGAAAAGCAAAGCTCTCAATTTACAAGTCGATCTACGTTCCAACCCTCACCTATGGTCACCAGCTGTGGGTGGTGACCAAAAGAATGAGATCGCGGGTACAAGCGGACGAAATGAGTTTCCTCCGCAGGGTGGCTGGGCTCTCACTCAGAGATCGGGTGAGGAGCTTTGCCATCCACGAGGAGCTCGGTGTCGAGCTGCTCCTCCTCCAGGTCGAGAGGAGCCAGATGGGGTGGTTCGGGCATCTGGTCAGGATGCCCTTCGAGCGGCTCGCGGGCGAGGTGTTTTGGGCACGTCCCACCGGGAGGAAACCAAGGGGCAGACTCTGGACCCGCTGGAGAGACTATGTCTCACAGCTGGCCGGGGAACGACTTGGGATCCTTCCGGGTGAACTGGAGAATGCAGCCGGGGAGAGAGAAGCCTGGGCTGCCCGCTTGAGGCTGTTGCCCCCGCGACCCGACCCCGGAACAAGCGGAAGATGACGGAACGGAACAAAGCGCTCCTGTTCCGGCCTCCTTGTCAAATGTTACAACTCAATGTGGCCTGCGAACCAAAAAGTTTGCCCACCCCGGGTCTAGTCTATATTGGACAAGAAAAAGTTTCCAGATTGCACTATCACAGCAAAGCTGCTAACATTGGGACATCTACACTGAGAAAGCAGAAGGAAGCACAAGTTTATAGTAGTAATTTATTCAAGTACTGACAAAAAAAACAATGAGATCAAGTTAATTTAATTAGGAAAGCTTCCTGGTGTCGATTGTAGGTAATTTTATCCTGATTTACTTCCATGGAATCGCTAGACAAGGACAAACAAGTTATTTTGTTGGAATGTGAAATTGGCACATTAAGATCCTCCGGGGAAACAAAAAACCCAAAAAACTACAGCATGTCAAATTAATTTAAAGAATCAATGTTCAGCCTTTAACAGAAAATACTCAAAGCTCTGAGGAGTGAAAAGATATTGGAAAGTTTATAGGAAAACATCTCAGGAGAGCATGGCCCGATTTTACTAAAGACATAAACCCTTAATGTATGTGTGTAGTGATTTTTATATTGATTCAAACTCACCCTGAAGTCGATTCCTACTGTAGAAATGAAGCTGCCGGCAAGGAAAGCTCCATCTTTAAAACGAACGAGCAGGCAGGTTTTTCCCACACCGGAGTCTCCAACCAGCATCACCTGCACAGAAAACCAGCCAAGAAATCCATCAGAGAGAAGCCGGCGGCTGAAGTGTTGAGAACAAGATGGAGAATTACAGTGTGTGTAATATTTTTGGGGGCACATGTCCATGTTGGGGCGGATAGGTAAATGGTAAAAAAAAATGGTCTCAAACAAGTAAGTTGCATAAAACTGATTTAAAATTCCATTTTCTTTTTCTTTCAGGCTTTTTTTTTTTTTTTTTACCCTTTCGCTTCTAGTGTTACAACAAGAAGAATTTCCGGTCTGTGTGTCAAGTCAGATGGTTAATTCTAACTCTTGCTGGCCTGATTTGCACCTCAGTGTATGGGAATCAGCACCTCAGACAGTCAGATGTTTCCAAAGCAATACCGTAAAGCAGAGGACACAGCAGACAGGAAACAATGTGATACTTTGTGCACATGTCTGTAAGGATGCACATACATGCACATTGCCGAAGTGAGCAGATTCATCCCAGAAAAGAGAAAACTTGTGGATCAATGAGAAAGTAGATGTTTTTATTGTAAGTATGTTCGCCATCCTCTCACAGAGGCGTTGTGTATGCAGGATGGATGTAGTCCAAAGGACATCCTCTATTGGGGAGCTAGCCGCAGGAACGAGACCATCTGGATGACCTGTCCAGCAGTACAAAGATGCCTGCAAGAGGAATCTAAAGTCATGCAACATTACGTTGAGGAGGAGAACAGAGACATCCAGCACGAGGCCATAAAGACCCCGAAACAGCAAAAAATTCAGTTAGCCACAGCTCTCCCCATGACTCATTGGCCTTTTATGAATTGTTTATTTATGGACATTTTTTTGTTTAACCAGGAAAAACCTCTCTACTAAAGAGTCAGAGCCAAAAGAGAGCCATGAGCTACAAGTGTCATGATCCCTTCCTGTGCCAGCAGAGGGAGCCCTAGACCTTGCCTCATCACCCTGATTAGGGACATCTGAGGGTGAGTCTGATGACACACACCTGTAAATCCTGAAAAGTGATTTGAAAGCAATCCCCAGAATTCTTTGTCGGGTCGTTGACACATCACCATTTCTTCCTGGCTGCCTGACCATAAGTTGAATTTTGAACTCTGTAATAACCTTTGAACTTTTTGATCTTGGGTTAATCCTGTGCCCTTTGCCTTACAGACTTACTGGACTTTTTGCCTTACTGGACTTTTGGTTAAATAAATTCAGGTTTTTTGTCCTGCATTTGGGTCCTCCTCCTCCTCCCTCCATCCTCACACCCTGACAACATGTACAATAAACTGGAAAAAATGACAACTTATATAAACTAGTACCAGTTAAACCTATTTTTCTCCTTTGTTCTAATAGTTTTGAGGAAATAAGTTCTGTTCATGTTCTTCCGCAACATGTTCTAAGTATAATATTGACCTTCAATGTTACTCCTCAAGTCTTTGATTTTATTGATTATACGAGACGTTACTTTGATTTTTTTTTTCAGACTAATGTGCATGTTCTTATTTCAAGCTGGGATTAGGTTAAAGTCTTGATGTGATTACAGTTATGAGGTTATCTGAGGGACTGTGGGAGATAAATATGGAAATCAAAAGTGCCTCCTGGTTCCATGGAGAAAACAGACAACAGATCAAAGAAAAAGGGAGGAGAAGTAACAAGGTCACTAAAGAGATGCAAGTCTAAGGCTTATTTCAATACTTATTCATAAAATACTCTTTATTTTAAATTGAAAAGGTTAATGAACTGTTTTTTATAGTACCTTATGGTTCCCAGATAGTATCACAAAGTGCTTTACAATTCACCTCACATTCACCCATTCACACGCACATTCAAACCTGAATGGGTCGTGCTCACCCACGACCCATCAGGAGTAATTAGGGGTTGGGTGTCTAGCTCAAAGACACGGCAACATGATTTTGAATGCAAACACAATTTATGATCTTGAACAATACCGTGCAATGATGAAAACCAAAACAAAACATGTATTTAGTATGAATTTTTGACATAGTAAACATGTATGAAGCATCAAATAAAGGACGAAAAGAATAATTGAAGTTTTGCACTGTTACATGTCGACTTTGGACTTTTTTTTAAAAGGTGCTGAAGCTCAGCTTCAATTTTTTTTATCAACATTTCTTTCCTCTTTTTTTCAATTAGTGTAAGACTGAAACAAAAAAAAAGTTACATTTAATTATAAAAACAAAACAAAAAAAAAATCCCACAACACATTTACATTTATTAAGAAAGGAATCTTAATTAAGTTCTCATTCAAAGTCTGAAGTCTAGCACAAGAGCGCTTAAAAACATGCATTTTGCAAAGCTTGGTTTGAAATTGAACCACTTGATGTAACATTTTTCTTGTTTTAACATCTAACATGCTTCTTTACGAGGGTGTATTTGGCCCGATGGCTTTCCATCTCTGTGCACACTCTTTATTTTGACAGTGTGCAAATCATGTAGACACACGCATTTTTATGAGAGCAGTGTTGTTACATTATCAACAAAGCCGATCGATCCAGAGTGTGCCATCTAGTGAGGAAACATTGGAATTTCAGGGAAAAAAAACTAACAAGATTTATTTATTAAATTTTTTCCAAGTTCAGCGGGTGGAATTACAACGTTTAATGAGCCGCATGTGCCCCGCGGGCCATAGTTTGCTCATGCCTAGTCTAGAATCACCTCTGATTTTTTTTCTGTAAAAGAAGCATAAATCACTGCAAGATCAAAACAGCAGTTTTAAAACAAGAGGGAAAGTTGCTCTAAGTAACACAATAAGTAATTTATTTCTGTTTTTAGTGAAACGGTAAAATAACACGTTGCCGAGACAAAAAAATTGAAATTCTATCATTCGATTGAATCTCAGTAACGAAGATGACATGCATATTTAAATTTCATGCATTGATCGTAAGATGTTTTTCCTTTAGTCATTTTCCATCTTGCAGTCAGTTTTCTTCATCTAATCCTGTCTCCTGCATCCTCTTTGAGCACGTCAACCATCTTTGACATTGAGGTTAAGATAATCTGATGAAAACAACTATTGAAAAAGTTTTCTGGTAAAATGCAGTGTAAAATAAAAATCTACTTTTTGGCTTCATTTGTTTCTGATGCTGACATGAATGGATTGTTTAGTTATTGTGTTATATATTCATTTATATTTTGTTTCATTTTCTGAACTGCTTATCCTCATCAGGGTTGTGCAGGGTGCCAGAACCTATTCCGGTTGATTTAAGGCAAGAGGCAGGGTACACCTGAACAGGTTGCCAGTCTGTCATGGGGTCATACACACACAACCATCCACATACACACTCATTCCTGGGGGCAATTTCATATCAGTTAATCAACCTAACATGCACGTTTTTGGAGGATGGGAGGAAACTGGAGTATTCGGAGAAAACCTCCACATACACAGGGAGAACATGCAAACTCCACACAGAAAGGCTAGTGTTTCAAATCTCGTTTCACCCAGGACTCAAACCTTCACATACTGTACATTACAAACTATCTAAAAGTTTTATAGTTTAAAGTGCATATCAGGACGTTTTAGAGTTTTTTTTAGTGCAGAGAAAAAACAGATCGGGTGTGTTTCGCATGCTTTTTTTATTTTTATTTAACTGTCCATGCTGTGTATTTACCTTAAAGGCAATGTCGTAGAACTCACTGCTGTTGCTGATGGGAGGTCTGCTGGGATGGATCACACCGTTCATCACTGCGCTGCTTCTGTATGACTTACCGCCGGGACTGTTCGGACCTTTTCCTTTCACTGCCTTCTTCCGAGACATTTTAGAAACTCTCAAAGCTTATTCACACACAAAAACAACAACAACAACAACAAAAACCTTCCAACCAATTTCAAAAATCTCTTTGGAATATGCGCGCAAAAAAAGAATGAGTTGATTGAATTTTCTTCAGCTTGCTCGCATTTTTAATCTCAGTTTAAATCTGAACTCCAGAAAAAGAAGAAGTGATGCTGCTGATGCTTCCTGCTCCAGAAGGATTCTATTTGCAGGAGAAGCTGCAAAGCTGGTCCATGTGATGTAGTACCAAACTCCACCTTAACACCAAACACACACCTGACAAGTAAGAGGGTTTCTCTGTATTTTAATACGGGGGTATTTTTATTTTTTAATTTTTTTTTTAGCAAATACGGGTGTTTTGTCAATTTTTTTTACGCCCGATTTTTTTGTCAACGCGTGTCATACATTTAAACACTAAAGCGCCTACAAAAATCACGATCTTGGAATCAAAAATCATGATTCCAAGATTACAATACATTCCTGGCGGCCATTGTTACAGCGCAGTCAAAGCTAGACTGATTACCTCCACTTACATCACTCTGGCACAATCTTACGGAATTTTTAAAATGGTCGAGAGGAGCCAGATGGGGTGGTTCGGGCATCTGGTCAAGATGCCACCCGAGTGCCTCGCGGGCGAGGTGTTTTGGGCACGTCCCACTGGGAGGAGACCAACGGGCAGACCCCGGACCCGCTGGAAAGACTATGTTTCACAGCTGGCCGGGGAACGACTTGGGATCCTTCCGGGTGAGCTGGAGGATGCAGCTGGGGTGAGAGAGGCCTGGGATACCTGTTTGAGGCTGTTGCCCCCGCGACCCGACCCCAGAACAAGCAGAAGATGACGAAACGGAACAGAAGATACATACGGTTTGAAAACCTCCTTACACTAAAAAAGTATCTTTAAGAATATTGATAAGATATCGGATTGATAAGCCGCATCGATAAGAGTACTAGTATCAATAAGATGGTATCAATAATCATCCCTATTCATAAGTGGATTTTAGAGAAATTGCATGTTGAATGTTCATGAAAATTTTTATAAGTGTTCCAATGTGTCCTGATGTAATTTATTTTTCTACACGTTGATGGCAAAGCACATATCTATGTGTGTGGTGCTGAGAGAAAATACAACTACTTCTAAGTAACCAGCCTGCCGGTTAAGGATTGGGCGGGGAGCACCAGGGAAGCAGAAGCACAGATCATAAAAATGGTTTTAACATTATTTATACAAAATATTACTGATTACTACCGATTAGTAGCAGGTGAATTAGATCAAACGATTAAAACAATTTAAACATTCAAGACATTTAAAGCATACAGAATAAAACAAATAACAACCATACAACAAAATACTCTACCTGCTACATTAAGTACCACTTTTTTTAAAGAAGCACCTTTCAAGATAGTAAACAGTAAACCGCTTTACTATTCTAAGCACAAACAAAAGTAGTGAAAACAAAATAAAAAATACAAGTTTTAAAAAGACATGTTTCAAACTGTTTTAAGAAGAAAACATTGAGTCTGAAACCAGTACTGCAAAGTCTTGAATAGAACAGAATAATCTGGTCTATTTGGTATTTTTAATGGAATTAAATTATATCTTTATTATTTTAAAACAAAATTACATCAAAATTTTGTCAGACGTCTCACCGGTTTGGGGAAAAATACGAGTTTACTGAAGCAAATGTACTTTTAGTTTTGGTTTATTGGTCTCTGTTTTCAATTTTTTCAACTTTCAATGTATGATCAAGGGCTGGAGCTATGATGATCATTTTTGGACAAACTCTGAAATTCAGCTTTTGAGCTAAAACAGGGAAATAACTGTTTACAGATTAATATCCATAATGTAAAAAAGGGAAAATTATGAGTAATGTCATTTGTACATGTCAGCATATTATAGTTTACGTTAAAAAAAAAGTCTAATTGTATTGCTTTTTACTTTTTTAAAAAATTGATTTTTGTGGGGTTTTTTTTCAAAACCTGTTGATTTGTCATATTTTTTATAAAATTATTTGTATTTTCAACAATTAACCACTAGAGGGTGCAAGCGTAACAATTACTAGAATGAACAGAATGATTTTTATGGTCAATTTTATGTAGAAATGTGTCTATCTCACTTATAAAATTATAACCAAATAAAAACAAAAAGATTATAGTTATGTACAAAAATGAATAAAAATTTATCTTATCCTGGGGTTTATTTTATATAAAGTAAGAAATGTAGAGTATTTTTAATAGAGTTTATTTGATTAATAAAGTATTCTGATTTGTGCAAAAAAAAGTAATATATTCATTTTATGCTCGCATCACTTTCTTTTTTCCTCTTTAATTGTTTAGCCATGTTTACATTATGCTAAGGTTAAATGTTTTAGGTGCTCGTCTCCTTTTCAACCTGAGGTCAGAGGTTATCCACAGTTTGACTGCAGCATGTGTTTCCTGTCCTCAACCTGCTCTCCGTCAGCATTTTCTTCTGTCCAGCTTCATGCAGAGCAGGAGATTGAAGGATGAGTGATTTTTAAGGAAAAGTTCTCCGTGCCCCTGCATACAGCTCCCTCCGACAGCTGAGATTTGTTCTGCCCTCAAAGCAGCTGTCTACTGCGCAACAGCTGGGTATTTTGGAGGGAATAAGGGACGAAGATGGAGAGGGGTCACTGGAATTCATTCCTGGTTTCAGAGAAATTAACAGCCTTGTCAGGATGAGTTAAACATGCTCTATGACTGTGCTGCACATTGCAAAGATAAAACGTGTAAAAGGTGTCAAAATATGTAGCCGTGCAAACATATGGGCACGTGTGTGAATACAGATTGTGAAGAGAAATCTAAAAAAGTAGACGTGCACATTTATTTTTGTCTTTTCTGCGTAGTAAAAAAAAAATCCAAATTGGAAATTAAATGAAACATTTATGTGATTTTAAATCTGTTTAAAATCAGTATGCAAGATCTTCTAGTGATGGCAGCTCAGAAATTCTTTGGGAATTTTGAACAAAAATTAAGAACTGCCTTGTTTTGCACCTTCAACCTATAGAAACATTTTCTTGTAGCCAAAACCGGAAAATTGAATTAATTGACACACTGTGGGCCAAACGAAGAATGAGATTGCAGATACAACTGGCCGAAATGAACTTCCTCTGCAGGGTGGCTTGGCTCTCACTCAGCGATAGAGTGAGGAGCTCTGCCATCCAGGGGGAACTGGGAGTGGAGCTGTTGCTCCTCCGAGTCGAGAGAAGCCAGAAGGGGTGGTTCGGGCATCTGGTTAGGATGCCTCCTGAATGGCTTGCTGGTGAGGTGTTTCGGGCATGTCCCACCAGGAGGAGAACCCCAGGCAGGCCCCGGATCCGCTAGAGAAACAATGTCTCACAGCTGGACAGAGAACACCTCGGGATCCTTGCGGGTGAGCCGAAGGATACAACCAGGGTGCGAGAAGACTGGATTTCGTCTGAGGCTGTTGCGCCCGCAACCTGGCCCTGGACAAGCAGAAGACAACGAAACCTCCACCAACAGATTAAAAACTCTTAAAAGTTCAATTTCAACCAAGATGAACATTTTACAAGCCATAAAAGTCTGCAAAATCTGCAGACATGTTTTTATGGTCTCAAACAGTCAAATAAAACATCCTGCAACAGATAAACAACTGGAACCATCAGGCAGAAGAAGTGTGCTCATGCATGTGTTTGTCCATAGCAGAAAGGTCATAGGGCCACATGACTCCGTACACCCAGCCAAAGGCCAGGCATTTGTCAGTTTACCCAGGGTCAGGTGCCCTGAATGTGGGCCGGCTGGTGTGCAGCAGCCCAACCAGTCGCTCACATACACACACTCATAGCAACTGTTGCTCTGCTGGCTGTCCCGCTCTCAGCTGCCTGAGGACGGAGTGTGCTGGTAGTGCGTGGTGTGGGGAGGAGTATGAGGGGGCATCTTGCCAGTCCTCACCCCTGTTTGGCTGGCACCGCCTGGCACCTCCACACTCACCCCGGGGTTTCTTAAGGAGAAAAACAGAGCAGCAGGAAGAAAGAAAGTGTGAAATAATTGTACTGTGCTTGATTATATTTGATCAAGATGGTTAATTTAAATTTACTAAAAGAGATTACATATTCCAAACTTAGATGGAAGTTTTGAACATGTTTTTTCCCTCCTCCATGTACACATTTTTACAAAAGATTTGTTCAGTTTGATGGAAAAATTTGTACCATGCTTTGATGTTGAACCTTGTCACCTGTCCAAGGACTGCAGATGTAAAAAAAAGAAAAGATTAGTCCGCAAATTTTGGTGTATTTTCCAGCAAAATCAATAAATTTATATTAATTCATTCATGATTAAATACATTCATTCGTCATCTTCTGAACCTTCTCAACAGATCCAAGCCTCTCTTACCCACCTGGGATTCAAACTACAACCTTCTTTTTTCTTGCTAAGTTGAAACATCTCGGTCATTAAATTCACTGTCCAGAGGACAACTTTGACGCGTTTCCTACAATCTTTCAAGGATGTTAATGCCATTAGTTTTGATTGAATCTTTAAAGAAACCCTTTTTTTTGCACAAGAACACAAGCTGGCATTTCGAGTTTAATGACCTAAAAACAACACAAAAATATTTTTCTAAATTTTTGGAGCAATTCATGATATAAGACTCTCAGCTCAATCAAAGGCAACACTGCCCAAGAGCAAACTTGCAGAATAACTGCAATCTAATAATAAAAAATTAGCATCTACCAAATTTGAAATCTTTAATTGAAAGTAGGAAGAATTTATTTGAAAGCAGACTTTCATAGTAAGCAAGGCTTTTCTACTTTATTTTATGAGGCAGCTGACTGAGAGTTCCTTTGCATGTTATGTTTTGTTCTCCACCACGCCCACATTCTGAGGTAAACAGGAAGTGTTTTTGCATTATGGATGCATTCTGCTTACATTTGATCTCAACAGAGATTGGCTTTTTTCTCTGTTGAGAAAAAAGCCACCAAAATAAGAGTATCCTATTATATTTTTTATAGCTCAAAATTACAAAACAATCATCCCAGTGGGCTTCAGATTGTAGATTGAAAAAAAAAAGAACAAAAAAGAGAAAAAAGATGTATAAACACAAAAAAGCACAACTAAAAGCTAACCAAACAAAACCTAGCTAAACCATTTCAGCACATCCCTGCCTTTAGACCCTCATTTGTGGTGAGGAAAAACTAAAAAAAAAAAAGAACAGCTGTGGTGAAAAATGAAGAAACCTCATGAGGACCCACATGAAAGGGAGATCCATCCTCCAGGACTGGGCTGCATCCTGATGGAAACGGGATGGTACAGTATATCAAGCACAGAGGTCTCCTCAGTCTGGTGACGCCCAAGGACAGGAGCGAAGAGGATCTGTCAGGAATCTATGTATGTATGTATGAATTTAAATGAATACAAAATTTTTGTCAACGATTTTCAACTTGTATTTGTGACACTTTAACATATTTTGCTGTGTCCTGCTTCCAATGGGACTAGACTGGAAGCGAGAAGAGGAGGGAATTTAGTGTTACAAATGAGGTAAAACAAATAAATGCACTAGTGAGCTAAAAAAATTGAATATTTTTCAGCTACATCTGCTATGAGATAAAATTACTCAACCACAGAAGCACAAACGCTCCTTTTTAAACACTGCTTTATTACGGTGGTCAGATTAAAACCTGGGCAGGAACAAAATCTTCAAGTTTTTTTCAGTTAAAAATGAAAAACAACTCTGAGTTGTAAAATCTGTGAGTTGTAGTTTCTTAAAATTGCTTTTGCAGATCGTAACACTTGTGTTTTTAATGTTAAAACCCCAAAGGTGAGCTCCGACTTCTAATCTTTCAAACAAAATCTTAATTTTGTTTTTTCTGCATCATAAAAAAAGGTGACAACGTTCTTTATTAGCTCTGCAAACACGTCATCATAGTATCCTGGAAAGAGATTTGTCGTCTCTGGAGATGTTTTTACACCACTGACACTTAGTTTATTTATTCTTTTTTTAATTTAGCCCTAACTCGATAGGGGGTCTGAATAATTCAGACCACAGGGAGTCATAGCAAAGTTTAATCTGATGTGTTGAATGTTATAAATGCCCAGGCCTCACTGGGGCCTTTAAAAGATCCAGACACGAGAGTCTGAGCCAGGGCACCAGAATGGAAAAACGCCACACAGGCAATAATCAGAACCAGGGGCCCAATTTCCCCTCAATATCTGTTCCTTATTTCAGTCTCTTAATGTTTTTGGATGTGGTTCCTGGAAGAAAAATTTATTCCGAATGTCTTCTGCATTTCAACTTGCACTTTTGTTTCCACTTGCAAAGAGTTTGTCATTTTAAAAAGAGGACAATAAAGGATGCATTCACAAGTGATGGGTGTGTTATCCAAGGCCCAACCATAAATCCTCACTAATCCCCGGTGCTTCCTGCAAACAACAGTGTCAATGGATTCTGTTGCTGGTGATCAGATTTATGACCGTGCATATGGCGTTGCTGTCAGAAAGGCAGCATTTGGTGTTGCGCGGACTCCCTCATACACGCCAAATATGCAGAGTAAGCATGAGGTGATTTCACACAGCCACCACCAGAGCCTAACATCATGGCACATTGTAAACTTGAAGTGGAAAGTAGTTTGAAGTGAGAAAAAAAAAAGTGGCATTTCCCAGAAAATCCACCTATTTTCCTCTTCACGTTGCTCCAAAGTACAAAACAGATTTAGGAGGCAGAGGCTAGATTCAAACGTGCCTAAAAACCTAGTTTTTAATTTCTGCAGAACCAGAGGTGGGTACACACACACATGCATAGACACACATACACATGCACAGACACAAAGACACACACACTTTTCAAGCTGCGGCCGAGTGGGCACACAAGTACCAACTGGAGAGTGGTGGTGAGCGGGAAAAGGTGTGAGCAGGAAAAGTGGTGTGTGTGGGTGAGTGTGAATATGCAAGTGTGTATGTGTGTGTATTTGTAGAGTTTTTGCAGTTGTGACAGCTGGGATGAGGGAGTGGAGGCGGCGTGTGTGATTGGAGGAGGTGCCAACAGAGCAAGTGTCTCTTTATTTTTTCACCACACGCAATTGTGTGTGTGTGTTTAGACACACATATACAGTATACAGTATATGTACATTCATATATATTTAAACGCATAAGTTAATGGTTCATTATTCATTGAAATATGGTCCAAACTTAAAAACATAACAAACTTTCTGACAGCATCAAACTTAAGAGATATTTTCCTGATAATCACATTTATATTTTATTTTGAAATAATGCACGTGTATGTGTGTGTTTATATGTTAACATTTTGCATTGGATATAGTTTAAATTAAAATTGCATCCTTTGATTTAACTCATTATGTCTTAACATAGAAGCGGAATCTTTGTCTGCAGTCTGATTTTTTTTTTTACTCTCGTAAAAGTTCATTTTATGCAAAAAAATTACACAAATTTCTACGTTTCACAGCTTGGATTACTTTAGCTTTTCCAAATTAGAACCTTTAAAAACATTTAGAGGGTGTAGAGGGTGACATTGTGATCTATAGTGAGAGGATGAAAGAGGTGGAGGAAAAGCTGGAGAGGTGGAGGTTTGCACTAGAAAGAAGAGGAATGAAGATTAGTCAGAGTAAGACAGAGTACATGTGTGTGAATGAAAGGGATCCAAATGTAAAAGGGAGGTTACAGGGAGAAGAGATAAAGAAGGAGGAAGATTTTAAGTATCTAGGATCAACAGTCCAGAGCAATAGAGAGTGTGGAAGAGGGGTGAAGAAGCGTGTGCAGGCAGGCTGGAATGGGTGGAGAAAACAATCAGGTGTAAAGTGTGACATAAAAGTTCCAGCTAGCACGAAAGGGACAATGTACAAAACCGAGGTGAGACCAGCCATGCTGTTTGATCTAGAGATAATGGCACTGAGGAAAAGACAGGAAACAGAGATGGAGGTAGCAGAGATGAAGATGCTGAGGATCTCTCTGGAAGTGACCAGGATGGACAAGATCAGAGGAACAGCACATGTTAGAGGTTTTGGAGATAAAGTCAGAGAGGCCAGACTGAGATGGTTTGGACATGTGCAGAGAAGAGAGAGCGAGTACATCGGCAGAAGGATGTTGGGTTTGGATCCACCAGGAAAGAGGCCTAGAGGAAGACCAAAGAGGAGGTCCATGGATACAGTGAAGGAAGACATGAAGATAGTTGGCGTGACCGAAGAAGATGCAGCAGACAGGGTTAGATGGAAGAAAACTGACTTGCTGTGGTGACCCCTGAAGGGAATTGATGAAAGAAGAAGAAAAACATTTAGAGGGTTCTTCTTGTCCAACAAATTATTCTTAAGTTGTTTCGGTCATTTAGAATTGCATCGTAAATATCATGAAGCACATGAAGTATTTGTAAATTAAAAAAACTTTTATTAATAATTTTCTTGGTAAATGTTATTGGTTTTGTGATCACCATGAGACTCGTTTTATTGACGGAAAATTTCAAAATATGAAAGAAACCCCTATAAAACATGCAATTGGGATTTTTAAATTTCTCATTTTAGAACGTTTTCATTCTGAGCTTAATGCCCGCATGCAGAACTAACACTGCAGTTAGATACATATGTGTTTTGTATGTTTTGCATGTTTGTGCAAGCGTGTCCGCCTGCTTTGCATGAAGAGGGTGAGGCGTAGGTGAGGTCAGCGTGTAGCTGCAGCCAAGCTATGATGAGCTCACTCAGCAAGCTGGATTAAAGCTGGGACAACTGGATCTGTGGCCGTGCAGTTGTGAAGTGGGCATGGTGCTGAATGTCCAGCTCTCTGCTCCAGCGTCACCCCACTGTTGTTTTTTCATTAGCAGGGAGCTGGCTCAGAACGCTGCCAGGCTCCCTGTGTGCAACCACAGTTGTCTCAGGGCTTTACGGCCTTTTCACTTCACCCAACCTGCCACCACAGTCCTCACAGGGAATAAAGGATCAAGTTTCACAGCAAACGCACTCGTTAACTCAATTATGCGAGGCTTTCAAGCTTTGATGTGCAGCGATAACGGCGGGATTATTGGAGAGACAGATGCCATCTGACCACAGCAGAGCTCTGCTGCCGCATGCCGATGATAGATGGACAAAATGGACTGGTGAGGGTCAGGAGAAAGACCACTTATAACCTGGGAGGCATGAAAGATAAATAGGGATTGTGGCTAAAGTGGATAAAAGTTTTTTTTTTCTGATTTTTAAACCCAAACTTGACATTTTGAAGAGTGAAAACCTTGAATAAGTGACAACCTTTTGAAGACTTCTACAATGTTTAAACGTTATTCACACATAAAAACATACATGAAGGGGTCTTCTATTTCATTCATGCATGTTTGAGTCACAATTGTCCAATATTTAAACGCTTACCCATGTATTTATTCTCTGCCACGCTGACATTCCAATGTAAGAAGGAAAATTTTTTAGTGCATGCACTCTGCTCATGCTCAATATCTCCCACTAACAGGAAATGCCAATTGATGTGTTTTACACTGTGTTCGCTGCCTCACGTGGGATTTATGTTGTGTTGTGCTTGCACGTAATGGGCGGGACTAAATAGTGAGCAAGAGGAGGGGGCAATTTACAAGGTCAATAGTACTCCGGTTTCCTCCCACCCTTTAAAACATGCACGTTAGGATGATTGGTTGCTAAAAAAAATACTCCTCGGAATGACTGTGTGTGTGGATGGTATTCTATGCGAGCTCCACTCACTAGACTTGAGACCTGTTTAGAGTGCACCCTGCCTTTCACCTGAAATCAGCCGGGATAGGCTCCAGTTCCCCCGTAACCCTAACAAGGATAAGTGGTTCAGAAGACTAAACAAAACATTCTTCCAGAAACTGAGCCTCTAGTTTTCCCAGTTCACTAAAATTCCAACATTCACACCACTAAAACCAATTAGCCAAACCATCTCAAACAACTCCTTCTTTTCTTTTTCCACATTTAACTATTCTGTTTGTTTACATGGTATAAAAAGGATTTTGTCATTTTTTTTTTAGGTGTTTTTGTTGTCTTGGCAGAAATGAAGATGCACCATTTGGTGTGGAGTGTCTCACGCGGGCTCCAGATGTGAACACACAAGCTTCTGGTGTTTACTCAAGCAACTCAACGGGAAAAATCAGCGTTGAACCAGCAACTCCACTGATAATGATTGACACGGTTATTTATCATTGTGGTGGTCTCAGCAGAGCAGACCACCTTCAAGCTGTCAGGGGTCAGTGGACACAAGTTCCCACAAGGTGGCAATGCAGCTGCAAACTCATCCAACACCTGTGTGATCACACCATTGCACTTTACACACACTTCCTGTTGTCCCACACACACTTTCTGGAGCTTGAGATTTTGCCAAAAGAAAAACAAAGAACTAGACAGAGATTTTCAAAAAACAACATTTTGAACTGATCTCGTTCTTTATCCAGATCTCTTTAAAATAATAAAATTTAAAACTTAACTAGACTAAAAAAAAAAAATTAATGTCAGACAGATAAAAGTCTTTGATTGTCCACTGTGTCAAAGTTTTATTCATTCGTTCATTCATCTTCTGAACCCTTGTTCGTGATGGGTTCAGGGGGTGCCGGAGCGTATCCTGACTGATTCAAGGTGTGAGGCAGGGTACTCCAAAAACTAGTCATCAGTCTGTCTTGGGGCCACACACAAATTCCTAGAGGCAGTTTGTTACCAGCCAAACAATCTAACATGTATGTTTAAGGAGGGTGGGAGGAAACCGGTGTACTTAGAGAAAACCCACGCATACACGGGAAGAACATGCAAACATATACACACACAGAGGCCAGTGTTCCAAGCCTTGTCCCCACCAGGAACTCAAAGTCCCAACCTTCTTGGCCACTGTGCTCACTACTGCAACACCGTGTCATCCCAGAGAAAGAATTTAGAAAAAAAAAGGCTATAAAAGCCAATCTAAAATTTCTATCAACACCTTGTTAATTACATGTGAATGCTTTTATTATGTAAAAACTGAGCAGTGACACAAATGCTACAAAAAGCCAATAAGCAGCACGATTACAGCTGTTGTTTTTTTTGTTCAAAACAAGCTAGGGTTCTAAAAACAGAGAAAATTTAATCAACTTGATGTTTACTGAATGAAAGAATTTCTATTCGTCTTCTAAAAATGTAGCAAAATACTATTTTTTTATACATATTCAATGAACACTGTGATACCCCCCCGCCCCCCTCCTCCTGCTGCTCTTTTTGGTATTTTTTGTTTGAAAATGATGGGGTTTTGTTGAGTCTTGTTTGGGCCAACGTGCCATTTCAATCGACTCCTTTGGCTAATAGTATTGGTGTGCTTGAGTGTATTAATGTATTTGATGTGTAGCATGCATTCTGACAACATGTGCACACTAGATATGTGCAGCTTAATAGCCTGAATGGATGACTTGGACTTGTTCCGTATCTCACAAGTTCATTTTATGCACAATGTCTTGTTTAAGAGATCTTTTTTCTCCTCTCTTTGTTTTTCTGAAGAAAGCCTTTAAAGCTAATAGTTCAGTTTCTGGCGGAAGGTTTTTCGACCTTTTCACCTCTTTTGGTTCAAGCTTCTCTTTTTAATCTACAGCCAAGAACAACAAAAAATGAGGCGTTTGATGTTGTTCAACTTTTTTCTTCTGTCTGGAAATCCCCTTTTTTCCCTAAAGAAGACCAAATGGTGTCCTGTAATTCACACTGTGCATGTGCATCATCTGAGAGCAGACTAAACCCAGAAGCCTAACCTTGGAACTTCTCCACCACATGAAATGCAATGCCATATTTAATGTCAATGTATTGACTATAAAACAACAATTACACAAGTAAACATGTGGGAGTCAGAAAAAATTAAAGCAAAGACAATAAATCAAGGGGATTGTTGGTCTCTCCAATCTAATTGGGTGGGAAAGGAGATGCTGTGGTTTCTGAATGTCTGTAGGGTTTGCTGACATCTCGACGGCACACAGAAAAGATGACAAAAGAAAAAAGGCATTAAAATGGGTGCCGAGACAGGAGGAAAGACAAGAAATTGTAAGAGACAAGAAAAGGAGAGCGCACTGGGAGAGACGAGCCTGGAATCAATAATCGGGCTTTTTGGAATCAGGCTGAGGAGGGAAGAATGAGTGAGTGGTGCCTGAGGACAGCAGACCGCATCCTTCCTTCCTGCGAGGCACCATGGGGACAGGATGGGCCACCAGGGGAGGTCAGTTGGCCGGCGAATCGTTTCCTGTCGAGGTCGGCAGCCATCAGCGGATAAGTACATCCAGGTCATGAGAGAAGGCACCTGTCTGTGATTGTATGCCCCAGATGTTAATCCCAAAGCCACCCAGGTGGGGGGCAGATGCTGAAAGGGGGGTGAGTGAAGAAGACAAGTTGATGAAGACAAGGTGGCATCTGTGTATCTTTGTGCTTCATTTGTGCAGCCACCAGTAGATTGAAATGCAATCAAGAAAAAGGATGATCAGAAAGGAACGAGCATTTCTAGAGGAACTAGAGCAGAGTAAATGACGCTGAGTAAAAAGACTGGGATGTCTGATTATGTGCAGTTGTTCCTATTTTACTTTAGCCCCCATCTATAAATTTGGTGCAATCTAAAGCAAAAAATAACCAGGAAAGAAACTTAAGGGACACAAACCTACCTGAAGTTTTCAGTAAAAAACAAACAAAAGCAGAAACACACAGACTGCTTTTGACGGTAAACTTACTTTTACCGTCAAAGTAAGTTTGACGGTAAAACGAGGGGTGGCCAGTGTGTGCGTATGTGTGTGTGTATGTGTGTGTTTTTCCGCCTGCATGTCTCACTGCATGTTTGAGAGTTTGCCAAGCTGACCAAAAAGTGCTGGCAGTTTCCTAAAGATGCAAAGCTTTACCACGCTCCTCAGGGGGAAGACCAAATAAACCTCAGATGTGAAGTTCCCCCTTTCTGTGCACCCCCCACTAAGTTCGCAGGCCACAGAAACACTTTGGAGAGAAGAAGAGAGGAAGGACAGGGAAGACATGAGGGAGGTAGATAAAGAAAGAGAAAAAAGAAAGTTGGATTTTTTTAAATTTTCTTACCATAAATTGTCATTATTCACTCAAGTGAGGCTTGAACATGTTTTTTTATGCTAAAACAAGATTTTTCTCTTAAGTCTAAATAAAGTATCATAATTTTATTCATGTTTATTTTCATTTTTAAACCACTTCTAATATTTACCTTTAGATTTTTTTTCTTGTATTAAAGTAAGCGAGTACAGGCAGGCTTGAACGGGTGGAGAAAAGTATCATCCTTGCCTTACATCAGCCAGGATGGGCTCTGGCACCCCCTGTTACTCTGTAAGGAATGGATGGTTCAGAAGATGAAACAAAATTTTGATCATTTTAAACCAAGACAGTTGTTACGGAAAATATTTCTCAATTCTTCCTCCAGTTAAAAGTCCCAGGAGTGGGCATGAGGTCTGATACTAACTCCACAAATAACATTACATGGTCAACAGGCAATTTTAAATGCATCAAACAATTTAGCAGAAAATAAATTCCTGCAATGTGAATAAAACCTTTCAGTTTAATGAAAACTTCCACAAGTGGTGTCTATATTTATTTCAAGCTAGAAATACTTTTTCTCTTCTCATAAACCTGCAGTGACTACATGGAATAGTTCTGTGGATATTATCATTGTATCATGGCAATTTCAAGGTAACAAATTTTGTAATTATACTTTTTTGAGCCCGAAAAAAGTCTCGTACTGAGGCATTTTTCCCACAACGCCTTTCGGCTTCTAAAAAGCAGTTGTGTAACTTTTCACTCATAGATGTCAATATACTTCTCTGATGAGTTTCCCTTTCCCAAAAATCTTGTTTAGCACATACAAACCACTAATACTAATTGCAGTAAGTTGTTTACTTGTTTTTAATGTTGTAATTTCTCTACCCAGAAGAAAAATCTGACTGTTGTAAGTGATGTGCTGCTGTCAAACAGCACAGTAATCTTAAATTCTCTTTTGTATAGACCTTACACAGGGGCGAATCCAGGATTTTCTAAAGAAGGGGATGGGGGACTCGGGGGGTGGGGGGGTAATAAACAAAACGAGCAACAGTTGTTCTCACCAGTATTGGAGATCTGGGGGCATTTCCACCCCAGGACATTTAGAAAAACAAGTAATTTTTCTGCATTTCGCCCAACGTTTATAATAATTAAAGTAGTAAGAACACCTTTTTTTGTGGACCAAAAGGGGGACCCCTGGATCCGCCCCTGTTACGGGATTTTTCTTTGACAAAGAAAATTGTGGGTGAGCTAGTGGATACAGCAGGGGTGAGAGAAGCCTACGCTTCCCGTCTGAGGCTGTTGCCCCCGTGATCCGGCCCCGGATAATCGGAAGACGACGGAACGAACGAACGAAGAAAATTGTTTAACCTGCTTTGAACTTGAACAAAAACCCAAAAGTTTAATAAAAACATAATAATAATTAGGTTCGACGTTAATGTATTTTGTACATGCTGTCACTAAACTACAATGCATCCAATTTCTTTTAAAAGTCGTCTTTATGCTCCTTTTTGAAAATGTATTTTATGTATGTGTTTATCTTTTTTCTCTTTAATCTCCAGATAAGTATTTGCTGTCTTCTGACGGGTAAATATAGAAATACTTATTACATCCACATCTTTGCATGCAAATGGTCATATGTTGCATATGTGTGAGAGAGCTGCATTTAAATCTGTGAATATTGGTCCAAGGTGGAGAAAGAAATCATTCCAAGACACAGCCTGAACAGAGAAATAAGAGTATGGAAAGACATATGGATTATCATCTGTTTGTAATGTTACTGTAAGATTAAAATAGGACAGAAGATGCCTTTAGAGATGCATAAATAAGTTAATTATTCACTGCAATACGTGTGTTCAGTCTGAAATGTAAAAAAAACCATAACTCATTCCCTCTGGGGTCAGGATGTTACAACTATCAATAGAAAATTAACTGAACTCCACAAAAATTATGCTAAACTGCTATTCCGTTCAACCATATCAATTTTCCCGCCAGAACGCTGTGTTAAGAAAATAATCTTTAAGTAAGTTTTTTTTTTTTTTGTCATATATGGTTTTGAAGTAGAAAACCGCGGGAAAAAGTTTATTTCTTCACCCATCATTAATAAGTGTACATTTCCGTTAAGCTCTTCTGTGTTTTCATTGCTTTTCTTAAGGGTGTTGGTTCTTCGTATTTGTATCTAAATAGCAACAGCTTTTACATTCAGGTTCTATTAAACTGTAACATTAAACAATGAGCTTTTCAGAAAATGATTTGTGCGTAACCCTCCTAAAGGGCGTAGAAGTCGAAACCAATCAAAAGCGTTCACGGCAACTCACATTAGAAAACGAGATTAAGCGAGAAGTTAACAAAGTTCACTTCCGGTTTCCTGTTAGTTCGAAAGCGCATGTGCCCGTTCACAGTAAGAAACGTGAAAAACTTTTGCCCGTTAAAGGATTAAGACATAAATGTATCAAAGTACATGACCCCCCTCACCCCTTTTAAAAGAAAAAAAGGACACACTGTTCTGCCCGTTTCATTTAGCTCCTTTATAATATTTTTGGTCATTTTTAATGTAAAATCAATTTTGTGGTTTCAAGAATAAAATGTAACAAGTTTGTCACCATGAAAAGAAAAGTTTGTCGTGACATTAGGCAATTTTGTTCACAGAAATCATTTAAAAAAAGCTGTGGTCAAAGTGTCTGACAAGGTGGCAAAAGCCTCCACCTGAAATAAGAGAGGTAACAAATGAAGGTTTAATGAGCTTAGTGTATTTCTGCATGATTAAAAATTATTGTAAAAATCCTTTTAAAGACGTGAGTTTATTGTGTGGGCTCTCCACATTTTCCCAGCTCAGTCCTCACATTCTGCCAACTTTTCCTGGCAGTTTAATCATCCTTCTGCAATCCAGGATTTTGAAATCACAGATGGATATATGTTAATAAAATGGGGGAAAATCTTCCCATATGTCCAGGAAGTGTAGCTCAGTGTTGAGAACATTATAAAATGTCATTTCTACACACACACATCATACATTCTGTAAGCCATAGACCAACCAAATGGAGACTAAACAGTTTTCCAAAACCAACTTACAAAACCACAGTACCCCAACCCTGCTGGAGTTACCTTTTTTTTTTTTTCCTCTTGTAGACATTTTCTGTTTAAGCAATCATTATTTAACAAGACTGCGAGCAGCAGCAGCAGTGACTGGTTTGACTCGATACAAGTTCAAATTGAACATGGGGTTACTTGTGCATTACCCACTACTGCGCTAGCAGTAGGGAAGTATCCATTTACCGTAGGTCTCTTCCACTTACTGTGACTCTAGAAGAAAGCCTGTAAAGAGAGGGTAGGGGGACCAAGACGAGTTTCCATTATTGCACACTTGAAATACTAGAAGACTCATTTTGAGGATCTAGTTTTATTAAATCAACTGTTTGACAATATTGAGCTGTTTCTACAACATGAGCAGGTATGATGGGTGTGAGGTGTGCAGACAAAGTGCTCTTTGAGTGCTGTGGTCAGGCGCCGTGCCAGACACTTTTCCACACCTAATACTTGGGGAGCCTTACTGAGAGCATGAGCTGAGCCAGTCATTGCCTTAAACATTATTGCACTCAGCACATGGCTGAAAGGCCCTGATAAATACAACATCACCGCTACCAAGCGCTCGTTTTTAGTGTGTGTGAGTGTTTATTAGTATGCTGGATGTTTTTTTTTGCTTCTGTCTAGAGAGAAGGACAAGGGGACACTGCTATTGCATTCATGTTCTCACAATGATGAAATCAGAAAAAAGACAGATGTATGACTAAAATATCACCGATGTAAAATATATTTCTGTAAAAGATTACATGAGAAAGGGCTAATTGTAATTTAAACGGATCTCTGTATCGTTACTTTAACAGATGTACTCTGGGCTTGTTACCGTGACATTTTGGAGTGAACGACTGAGGTGTCTATACTGAAGAGAGAACATATTACCTCAATAATCATTTCACTCATCCTTTGTTTCATGCACCAACACATAAAGAACCGGACCTACGTATAAACTAATGCATGGAAATCCATCTAAATGCAGCCCACAATGGTAAAAAAAAAAAAGATGAAAAGTTTGCAAATGAAGTTTTCAGGAGCTGTGCATGCTCATGTGCTGTCATCAGGCGGTCTCCTATCACATTTGTACCACCAAAATGAGCAGTTGCCATGACAATGAATCTGAAAAGACATGCAACAACACATTGTAAGCAAACACACTCAAATTCACAGAAGACTAGACACACAAAAACACAATTGGCTCCAAGCATAGGCCAAATGGTAAGACTTCCCTGAATGAGACAGCACCCTCTTGCCTGTGGGGCTTTCACAATGGGATCCATTCTGCATGGCTCCCCCTACACTGTTCACAATTCCTCCCTCCTCTCTGTTTATGACTAATGACCTTAGGGCAAGACTGGGGTGAATATGAGGGCAAAGGAAAAGAGCGGGAGGGGGTAATTCTGTTGTTGAATATGTCAGGAAAACAACATCCTCACAAGGTTTATCTTCATATCCATGTGCCCACCCATTCCCTTTCCAATCAACAAGAGCATTTACAAAAATTACTTGCTGTTTTGAATCATAGTAATTGGTTGAGTTATGCTCAAAATGTTCTTCTGGACACCTAACATGAGCGGGGATGTTTCTGAACTCATGTGGGTTCACCAGAAAGTCAAACTGTGACAGTCAAATTTTGGACAGGTGGAGGACAAACTGTTGCATTAAGTGTGATTACTTTCAGAAACTTGTGGCAGCGAAGAGAGTCAGTTGGTGAATTTTCTGTAGAGAAAAAAAAACCATTTAAATAAAACCAGATCGCATGACCTTCAGGATTCTTTAAATAGGCAGCTGAACGGTGAAGCCGTCTGAGGGCAGCCCAGGCATCACTCAGCTGGAGAACCACGGCATCATGGCTAGAGGCCAAAGCCAGCGGCTGTGGGGGCTGAAGCCAAAAGGCATGAGCTGGAGCACACAGATGTGGAGTCACTGACGGATATGTCTGCGACAGATGCTGGCTCCTCACAAAAATGTGTGCATGTATACACGTGCCTTTGCACTTATGTGTGTGGTATTCATTTACTTATGGTACTCTGACCAGGTTAAATTACGTTTCGTTGGGATTTTCATATCAGTTACCAAGAATTTGTCTGTAAAAGGCAAATGTTATGATGCTCTTTTTCAACACAGAACTGAAACAGATAAAACACTCAATAAAAAGTGGAAAAGACAAAGGAATTAGGCCAAAACGCTCTCTGGAATCTCCTTTTCCTCAGCTCACTGCCTTCTGTTGACGTCCCCGATCAGTTTTTCATGGAACAGAAGGACGGTGTGAGCAGTTTCTGCTCCCTGCTGACTCACTGTTTGCGCATGAGTGATAGTTGTGACTGTAATCACAGTTTGTAGAGCGAACTGCACACGCTTGACCGAGCCAGTACACATATGCATGCCAGAGAAGTGCTGCTATTCATTTATGGTCAAAAGCAAAAGGCACAATGATTACTGTTTCCTGCTGCTGCGGAGCTTACCTGCAGCAGCTAGTTAGATCTGCAGCAGCTGGCTAGCTCTGCAGGTAACCTTTACACGGGGCAACCCGTTGATTGCAAGCAGACCGAGGCAAGGGTGAGACAACGATTTCCCCCACCAGTTTACTTTCCATTTCTACTCTTAATTTCAAATTCATGACTCATGTCACTGCAGCGCTAATGATTACAGTTAGTCTAGTCCTCCCACCCCTGCACCACCACTATTTTGGCACACTGGGTTTTATGGGTTCAGGTGATGGGGTGTCACAGAGGAATAGTTCTGCACCACCAAAGCTCTAATGATCATTAATAGCACATGCAAGCATTTTACAACTCCACAGCTCACAGAAAACCAATAATTGTATGTAATGTCTTTTACAAAGTGCAGTAAAAAGCATAGATTTTAAAAGGCGGAGCTTAGATTGTGGCATTCGGCATCCAGACAGGAAACAAATTGGATTTTTACTGGGCAGGGACACCCGAACGTAATTACCTATAACACAGGTTGAGGTCTGTAATAAACAATTACCTGGATTACACCAATGCTGGGTCTCGTAAACACTGCACTTCCAAAGTACACCTGAGTTTTCAGTGTGTCCATTGGCCAAAACGCTACCTCATAAGGGAGCGATGTCTGACAGCTTGGCAGAACTCCAACCAAGAGTACTTTGGGTTTTCCCAATGGTCACATCAGACGATTCCTCATTAAGATCATATGTAGAACAAAAAGAAAGAAAGATGTGTGACGAATGTGCTAGAGATGGGTGACAAATCCCACGCACTAAACTAATGTGGCAATAAAATAGACGTCAGAGGCTCCTCACATAAACTACAGAGCATGTGGTTTGATGTATCCAGCTTCAGAGCTTTGTTCTTTTCCCCTAAAGACTAATAAAGAGAGTAATGTTGCCTCTACATTGTATTCATCTTCTATGATAAACACATCATGGGCTTTTCATCATGCCTTTTCCCTTCTTCTACATGCACTTCATGTCGCTTTGTGATATGTGGTGCATAATCCATTTTTTGTGACGTGTTCTCAGTCTCTGTACCGTTCTGCCTCTCCGCCTGATTGTCACCCAAAGGCCGAGCCAGGTGGAGTGCGATTAACACAAGCCTGAAGTCATTATGCTGTTCATGAGCCGTATCCAAAGCAACAAGTTTTATAGCACCTGTAACACGCTAGCTAATCCGTCTGACACTCCTGAGCAAATAAACAGCGAATGCCCTCCTAATGCACACATTCAGACTGATGCTGGCTTCACACATGAGCAATTTCCAGGTATTTGGTAGTTATTTTCAGACCTTAAAGCAAGTTAACATTTGTGTTTATTGTCTTTAAAATGCTGCTTCTGTCAATTGATTAGATGTTTATTGACCTTTAACCCACACGGGTGGATTTTTACACACAAACAGCAGAAATATGATTGCGTTTGCACAGATTGTTCCAGACCCTTCTTTGTCACCGCCAACACACCACCACCTCTGTTTTACTCATCAGTCACTGCCAGGGCCAATCAGTCAGAATAAATCCAATAAAGCAAAACGCAGACCCCTCCATTTAATTACAGGAATTGAAATGTTGAAGGCGAGTGTGTCCTGGCCAACAGGCATACTAGCCTCTTTATTTTACAAGCATCCTACTCTAATCACAGTCTCTGCGATTATGTAATTTAACTGTATTTACCAGATTAATAGAATAGAATTCACTACCAGAGAGGGGATGTAATCCAAGGAAAATGGAGATGTTTTTAATTGAATAATATTTGACTCAATGGCTGATAAGGAGAAAACTTTGTGTTGGTTCCAATACTCCACTCTTCTCATTAGGGATGGTCAAAGAAAGCCTTGTGGTGGGTTTGTCCCAGATGATGACTACACTGCTGTGTGGGTGGGAGGACAGGAATGACCGTGTTCTCAAGGAAACCAGAGGTCAAAAAGTGGACAAGGACTACGATATTTTGCAAGACCTCTGATATTGTTTTATCAAAAAAGAAAAAAGTCGCAAGTGGAGTGATATCCATTGGCTATAAAAAGGACCGACTTAGAAACATCGATAAAATAAAAAAGATTTGTCTCCCAAGTGGACCAGGAGAAACTCATCTGTGTAATTGTTTGTTTTGGATTTAATTACTGGTTTAATCTCCTGACAAATATTCATTCCCATAGTGTGCATTTAAAACCAAACTGACAGACTCTTCTTCTTTCAACATTTCGAAAGAAGTCATCCAAGACTTGCTGTGGACTTGGGTCGCCACAGCAAGTCAGTTTCTTCCATCTAACCCTATTTGCTGCATCTTCTTCGGTCACACCAACTATCTTCATGTCTTCCTTCACTGTATCCATGAACCTCCTCTATGGTCTTCCTCTAGTCCACTTTCCTGGTGGTTCCAAACCCAGCATCCTTCTGCCGATGTACTTTCCCTCCTCTGCACATGTCCAAACCATCTCAGTCGGGGCTCTCTGACTTTATCTCCAAAACCTCTAACATGTGCTGTTCCTCTGATCCTGTCCATCCTGGTCACTCCCAGAGAGATCCTCAGCATCTTCATCTCTGCTACCTTCATCTCTGTTTCCTGTCTTTTCCTCAATACCACTGAATCTAGACCAAACTGACAGGCTCATACGTAAATGTGAATCCAGACCATAGTCCACACTAGTGAAGGAGAAACAGCATTGTTAGCATCATACTGCTAACAAGTGGAACCAACATAAAATTTTTGTCAAGTGTGGTAAAATTTTAAGTTAAAGTTTCAAACTTTTTATGCTGCGTGTCTATCAAATCTAGGGAATTGGTTGCCTACTCAGTTTTGGGCGTTGTAATATGTTTAGTTCCTAATAATGAGCCTAGTGCCTTAATAAGATTCACTTGGAATGTAAGAGAAACTTTTCTCATATTTAATGTCTTAGAAAATGTGAAGACTAATTTTTCTAACAACACAGCCTTTATTTTCTCTTAATGTCTTCAAATATTCGTGTAATCCCTCATTCCTCCAGGAGAGAACTATGATCAAAAAGATGACGGAGGTTCACCTCCCACCGAACATATCATGAGGTGATCAAAAGAATGCAAATAACAGTTACAGAGTTTCATCTGAACCGCAGTGTTACGTTGTACAGGTGCAAGATAAAAGATCAAATTCACTTCCTATTGGATGCAAACATGTGGTCCTCTCTTCTCCAAAAGATTTGTGTTACTAGAACATAAAAAATATTAATAATATTATCACGCTCTTGTTTTTTCGTCATACACTAACTATAAACTTTAATCTCTAAATTACTAGAAAACATTGCTATAATTTTTTTAAAGGTTTCTCAGCTTGAGAAAAATTCACTATTTACTAGTAAAATAATCACATTACGGTTGGTATGTTGGTTTTTTTTATTTATGTAAAATACTGTAACTGTGTGTGTGTGTGTGTGTGTGTGTGGTTGTCTGTCTCTGTCTGGCCATGCAAACCTACAACCTATCTTGCAAGTGACCCAGTATTACACCAAACAGCTAAAAAAAGTTTGGGTTGTGGGTATTTTTTTAACTATATTCCACATTGCAGATGTTCACTTAGTATTTGCTGTTCAAATTGATAAATGTTTATACAAAAAGGGTTTGGGAAGCCCTGCTTGCCAAATAGGAAGGTTCCACTGGCTCCAAAAAGTGACAGTTCCCAATTTATTTATATTGAAAAATTGGCAGACAGAACTTGTTTACTATTGCTGAAACCTTAAATATAACATATTTTCTATGAATCTGTTTCTGTGATTATTTCCCTGAAGCACAAATTATTTAAATGTCCAATCAATTTACTAAAACTGGCTGTGATTTAAAAAAAAATTCTTTTCCATTTTTTTGGGGGATTAACACAGGCTATTTCGAATCTTCTAAGCAGCCTGTTTAATGAAGAGCTCTATGTTGCAACCAGCAGCTGATGAGCTTGGAGACTTTCTGAACTCAGGGAGCGGAGAGACCATTCAGGCGGAAGTGTGGGTGATCAACCAGCAGATCATGACATGTGGTCAGGGTCAGAGGTCACATCTCACCCTCATGTCCACTTCCCCCGCACTGCAGCGCACAGGAAGTCCACACCAACACACAAACTCACATCAGCACGAGTGCGTACACACATAACGACATAAACAATGAAAAAAAAGTTTGGTTCCTTCTGCAGGGTTGACCTAGCAACAGTCTCCCAGCAGCAGTGATGACCTGCTCCTGGAGCTCATAAATGTGGGCCACCCAGAGAGAGAAAAAAAGTGGAGGAATATTAGAAGGAGGGGGGCTTTTCTACCTCAGTCAACTGTCATGTGTTGGGTCCTGACCTTGTACCAAACCAGACACACAAATAGCAGGATTACCCAATAATCATAGCTGCACACAATACAAAATACTCCAATGAAAAAATTTTACATGATGAGTTTATTGAAACTTGATCCTTTAAGGCATTTCTCATACAAAAAAACCAGACCTGTTTTACAGGTTAACGAGGAAGAAAGTGAACTTAAAACAATAAATTTCAGACTGATCAGCATGGCAGCTGGCTCCGATAATGGTTCCTCCTCAGACCGTCATGCAAATTTCCAGTTTGGAAAATGAGGAAGTGCACCTGTTAACTGGTTAACCTCCACTCTGCATTTGCACACCACCCTTCTGCATTTCAGTTTGACAAATCAACGGAGATAAGCTTCCTGTTGCATTTATTTACCAATGTTAGGACACTAATATACCTCATTTCTATAGCCGAAAGATATTTTGAAGATTTTTTTTCTTCCTTTTTGTGCTTTAGTGGGGTGATAATTCTTATCTCATAGCATTTAAAGAGTAACGTGGTACCTTTTGCGGGCTTAAAAATGTGATATTCACACATAAAAATGCAGAGTGTGTGCTGGTTTCAATAGAATGTAAACATAATGGAGGACAAATGGCACAACCGGGCAATCAAACATTCTTCAAACATGCATAAAATAGAAAACCGCTCCAAGTATGTTTTAGATGCAAGAATAATGTTGAAGCATGGTAGAAACCTCCAAAAAGTTTAACAGATTATGTTTAACTGAGTTAGATTAGCTGCAGAGTGAAGGGGAAATGTTTTGCTGAAACTGTTACACCATCAAACTATTCTGAAATGAAGCCTAAAATTTACAATGTGGGCAACGGGAACATAGAGACTATCAACATGTTTTAATGTCTTAGTTAATCTCTACTGACAAAGAAGAAGACCTTCTCAAACATAATTGTGATACAGTACATGATATACGTTTTGAGGTATGACTGTTTAAAAAAAGAGTAAAAACTGAAAAGGTGCATGAAAAACCCCTCGCTCAACCAAAACAGAGAGATACATGGTTTTTTTTCTTTCTTTTTTGTGATTCAGAAGTAAAAAAACATCAGTAGCTCCATCAATTTTTATCCTTCAGTACAGCCACGGAGTGCATGTGTATGCCACAAAGGGGCCGTGTTTGTTTTGTGTTTATTTTTGTCAGGAGAGTAGTCTGTTCTCCCTCTGTGTCCTGTTTACCCCCTCCCTCTTGTCTGTGTGTGTGCAACTAGTCACACCTGAAACTAATCTACTCATCTGCTGGAGCATAAATGGAACAGTTTTTGACCACTTTTCGCCAGATCGTTGTTTATCATGCTTGACCTATTATCCAGTTTTTGGCTCCAGCTCCTACATCAGAACCTGCCTAGTTTCTCTGTTTTGTCTTCTTTTTCTTTTCTTTTCTTTTTTCTTCTTTATTTTTTCTTTTATTTTTCATTGAGTTATGTATTAAATGTTGTATAATTTTATCATAACAAGCTAAATGTATATGTTTTGAGGAAAACAACCTTCTATGAAAATGTTTGTTGCATAGGGAATATGAACGCACATGACACCAAATTTATGTTTTTATGACCATTTATTTCATTGATATGAACCATAGAAGTTTAATTGGTGCCCATTTTGAAAATTGTCCTCCATTAGTGCATTAGGATTTAAATGGAGAGCTAACTAGTTATTTAGTGATCAGAATGGATTAATAAACATGTTAAAATATGTCCACTGCTTCCATGCTTTTGTTCCCAATAACATGCTATTTTAATTCATTTTTCCCAGATTTTGCGGGGTGGTGGTGTTTCTAAGAAGCCACTAAATGAATCACAAATATTCTTTTAACTTACAAAAACATCTATAAATGGCTCCTTTCAACCAAACTTTTTCAGCCCGTCCAGAGTTAGCAAACAGAGGTTGTGGCTGCACAGAGCATTGATTATGTGCAGAATGTGTTTGGTACTGAATGATGGTGGTAGTAGTGGTGGTGGGGAGTGTTAGATGAAATAACAGTGTGTGGACTGTTCAGAATCCCGCCCTAAACACAGAGTTTCATTAATAAGCAGCGGTCTGGTCATGAACTTAGGGATTGGTGAAATAATGAAAGCATTTGTGGCCCTTTAAAAGAAAGTCTCTGAACTTCTCTCGTTTCTGAAAGTAGCAACTGAAGGCGATTTGTTATCTTCTGTCTGATTTTGTTAGTGTGCTCTTTTGAGGCTTGTCCTAATCTAACTTACCAGTGCCTCAGCAGATGTGTTGGGTTGTGTGAAGCACCAGATGTGATGGGCACCTGTAGTAGGCCGTCAACACTGAAGAGAGGGCCCGTTCGCAAGTTGGACAGTGAAGCTTGTCCAGGCAGACACAGATGCACAGGGTCACACAGGGCAGCCATTGTGTGGACACACACATACCCACACACACACACCTGGGTTCGGGAGCATCAGCAAAGTGCCACTGTGTTGGACTGAATCAGAGAGCCAGCTGCTGTGTTGGTGTTACAAGGATTTGCCAGTTCGCATTGGTTATAAATCTGCAGAGGTCAAGCAAGGGCTTTTCTCTGATTGGTCATCCAACATGGCCATTACGCGCAGCGGGAACCATTTATAGTTAAATAGCAACTTGTCATTAAAGGTAAAAATGCCTTCATTCAGGCAGAAAAAGTAAAATGTTAATTACTCTATGTAATCTAGATAAATTAAAATACTATTTCCTGCAACAGACTGGGGGACTGTTTAGGGTATACCATTCTAAAACGAAACAGGACAGGCTCAAGTGGTCATAAAAGAGAAATAGATGGAGAAATTTCAAAACACTTTTAATACATTAAACGTTTGCACATCATGAGAGCTGTTAGCAGTCACCATTTTTTGCAGGTTACAGAACTATTTTTATTTATTTTACATACTCTATTCATCCCTCACCGGGAGAAATTTGTCTGCGGCACTACTACACTGCAACAGGCTGCCACGATGGTACCATTGGTGAGAGAAATGGGGGTTTAGGTGTCTTCTAAAGGACCCTACAAGAAACTCAGTGGGAATCGAACCCGCAAACTTCTGGGCGAATGCTCTACAACTCAACAACTGAGTCACTGTTTCCCTATTTAAGGAGTTAGAAACTATTTAAAGAAACTAAATTAACCAACCAAACCAATGAACGAGAAGAAAAACATAGAGGATCAACTGAGAAACAATATAAAGATTTGCATAATTTGCAAAAAAGAGCTGTTGCAGCTTCGCATCCTGACCTGGGCTTTGCAGTCCGTTGAGTTCTGTGGTTTAATGTAACAATAAAAGCTGTCATTTCTTGTGTGCATCTGTGAGTGATGGAGAAGAACTTATTATGAATGAGTAAATTTGTTATTATAATTTTAATGATCATGATTCTTCTGACACATTGATATTAAAATGCTTCATTCATTTTTTTTTTTTTGTAAAATTTCATCCAATTAAAGGTTATGAGAGCAGCTTGAGCCTATTCAACTATTTTTCTGGCATGCAGCAGGGTACACCCTGTACAGGTCACCGATATGTCACAAACTCACATACAGACAAAGAGCCACAGACTCTCCAGAGTAATTTAGAGAAACTAATTAACCTAACAGGCGTGTGTTTGACCAGTGAGAGGAAGGTGGAGTACTCAAAGAAAACCCACACATACTCAGAGAGAATAATCAAACTTCACATGGACCGCAGGTTCAAACCCTGCACCAACTTAATTTTTTCAGTTCATCTGCAAGTCAAAATCTAATATTTGTATTTTATTCCCCAATTTAGAGCAAAACCCAAACATAACCTAATGTTCCCAGCAGGTAAAGTCAAAGCGTGTAAATGGAGGGGAAGCTTGTTGGGTCAAATGCTTAAAGTGGCTGGCATGTCTGAGGCACGCACAACATGTCCTCTAACAACCCAGCTGCTGCAAAATTAGATGTTTCAGGCTAATGAGGTAAACATGAAAATGCAGACAAAAAACGAAGTCTTCATAACACGGCTGGCAGAGAACTGTGGTCAGCTTACATACTTAGGGATCAGCAATATGAGTCACAAGAACATTATAGTTGGAATTAATTTGATTTTTGGAATTTTTGAGCATCATATTTTTCTCCGTGTGACCAGCAAAACCATTTGCATTCTGGTGATGAAAATGGACCACAGTGTGAACATTAAAACCCATTAAAACTGAGATTTTTTGGCTCAATATCAAAATTAATGTTAAAGCAACAGTTTGATTTTTTCTGAAATTTGAATCCTAGCAACAAAAATTGAACCCTAATGAAGAAGTTTAAAAGTAGCTGATTGTGGACAAATAGGAAACCAGGCATGCTTTGGGGCTTGCAAGTGTTTTTTTTTTTTTTTTTAGATTTCATTGAAGTTATACTCATCACTTTTATCCTTTGCTCTTTTTGATCTGCAAGTCACATTTTCTCAGGTTAGATTTGAAGTTGATGATCACATTAGTCGGTTTTTCAAAGAATGAATCCATGCCTTCTCAATTCAACTCAGAGGAAAGCCATCTATTTATAGCCGAAGGTTCAAAACCAATGAAACATCAAACTGCTGCTTGAGAAAAACATTAGATATAAAATCCTTGATCAAATCAGATGAAATAGCATCACTGCAACTGCTTGATAAAAAGGTTGAAAGAAATGTGATTGTTGATCAAAGAACTTTCATAAAGCTTCACAAAACTGTAATTTCATTACTTCTTAATAATCACAAACAAAGATGATGATGAGGAAGTCACTACTTGGAAAAACCTAACATCAATAACCCTACAAACGTAATCCTACCAACTCTTAACCCTTCTGTCTTCACACTAATGATCCCAACCCCCTTCTGCCTGAGGGGAGCAGCTCAAAAAGTCTGAGGCCAAGGTCAGAAGGATCAGCCGCTATCTGACCTGCTCGTCCTAGAGTCCTGGAGACGTAAAGGTGATGGAGAGATGGAAGACTTTGGCCAATCGTCTTCTCAGCAGAATCCACAATGTGCTGTAGTCTCTGATTGTCCCAGGCAGTGACCCTAGCATACCACATGTTGATGATGTCTCAGTGATGGTGGTGTAGAACTGCACCATCATCCGGCCTGGCAGCTTAGCTGTCTTCAGCTGTCGTAGGAAGTGCATCCTCTGTTAGGGTTTCTTGATGATGCTATGGTTTTGATATATTTACATGCAGTCAATTATCTGTTCTTCACATTTTCCTTTCTAAGGTTTGTTGAAACAATTAAACTAAAATGATTCAGCACATCTGACTTAAATTCAGCACAGGTGTGCACATTTTCTCCCTATCCAACTCTGTCCAACCCAACTATCTTCATGTCTTCCTTTACTGTATTCATGAACACTCTCTTTGGTCTTCCTCTAGTCCTCTTTCCTGGTGGTTCCAAACCCAGCATCCTTTTGCCGAGGTACTCTCTCTCTCCTCTGCACATGTCCAAACCATCTCAGTCTGACCTCTCTGACTTTATCTCTAAAACCTCTATAGCATGTGCTGTTCCTCTGATATACTCATTTCTAATCCTACTCATCCAGGTCACTCCCAGAGAGATCCTCAGCATCTTCATCTCTGCTACCTCCATCTCTGTTTTCTGTCTTTTTCTCAGTGCTACTGTTTCTAGACCAAACAGCATGGCCGGTCTCACCACGGTTTTGTACACTTTCCCTTTCATTTTAGCTGAAACTCATATATCACATATCACACCTGATTCTTTTCTCCACCCGTTCCAGCCTGCCTGCACACGCTTCTTCACCTCTTTTCCACACTCTCCATTGTTCTGGACTGTTGATTCTAAGTACTTAAAATCTTCCACCTTCTTTTTCTCTTCTCCCTGGACTGTTGATAAAATGTACTGATGACAATATTGTACAGTTTTCTTTTGCATTATCGTTAATATTGTTGCATCCCTGTTAATAACCCTAACTTATCAACCTTAGCTGTAACCAACAAAACCTAACCCTGAAAACCCTAATAATCCTGAATCTACTAAACCAAAACGTCATTAAATCTAACCCAAACATTTATTCCAACCTTACAAATCTAAATCCTAATACATTTTCAAAAATAACCCTAACCCTTGCAACTTTAATCTACTAGCCCTGTTATTTTGAATAAAAATCAATCCTATTTAACTCAAACCTAACCAACGTTGTCGTAACAACTCCAACGTTACTAACAATAACTTTTTTCCTTTCAGCAAAAAAGGAGTCATTCTTCCCTTTCTTCTGGAGCTAACATCATAAATTATTTCCCTCTATCTTCCCTTGTCTCCCGCGTCCTTTCCTCTACCTTCCTTTTAATAAACTTCCTCTTTTGGTCCTCCAGATCACCTGTGTAATAGTTCCAAACTCTGCATCCTTCTGCCAATTAATTCTCTCTTTCTCCTCTGGACATGCCCGAACCATCTAAATTTGGCTTGCTTTTTTCACCTTTCTTTCCAAAACTTCCAATATGGTCCGCCCCTTCATGTCCTCATTCCTGATCCGGCTCCTCTTGTTCACTCCCAAAGAGAACCTCAACATCTTCATCCCTGCTACCTCTTGTCTTTCCCTCAATGCTACTATTTCTAATATCATTCTTACTATAATTTAATGTTATTTTTGTGCTCTTTAAAGTATGAAGGATGATTGTGGGAAGGCAGGGAGGAGGTGTAGATCAGATCCGACGTCAGATTGTGCTACTTAATTAAATGTCAAAATTCTTGCACATCCTGGCATTTAATGCAGAGTGATAACAACATTCTTCTAGAGCCCAGCGCTCTAGTTTAAAATGCAGATGTCAGATAACCCTCCTTGCAATCCCACTCCCTCCTCTTTTCCACTCTTGATCTCAACACTTTGATTTATTCATTTTCTATGTTGGCGAGCCAGCTAGGACAATCGTGTCTTTCATAACAGAGGCAATGTTCCCTCTACCAGCACCCTTTAGTCCCCCAGAGTCCCTCATCCATCAGGCAGATGACCTGAACATGGTGGACTGGTTCTGCACAGCAAAGCTAAACTTACATCCCTGAAAATATCCAGCATATTTTTTTGAAAGTGTGTTATTCAGACAAATACTATGAGCTCACAAATCTTTCTGTTAAACCAATGATTCACTTTTGAGGGACAAAGTAAATTAATTTGTTAAAAAATGATAGAAATGTCCCCAAAATTGATTCATTTGATTTTGATTCGCTAGATTTTGGGTTGCATTATATTTTGATTTATTGCAGGTGCAGCCGTGGCGGACTACGTAATGAAATTGAAACCTTTGGTATGGAGTGGGCGGCATGTTCTGTTTGCTTCCCTTATTAAAATAAAAAAGTAAATTTGCCATGAAAGACAAAATATTACAATAATGACAAGAAATGCTTTTGAATATAAGTTTAACAATTAAAGAAGTTGGTAGGAGACGTAAACATGAAATGAGAAAAAAAGGGGGAAGAACTGGAGGCAATAGTGCTGGAGAAAAGAACGCAGGCCAATGAGAAAGGGCGGGGGTGGTAGGAAAAGGGGTAGAGGTCACGCTGCCTCCCCTTGTACTTGCTCTCTGAGGTGCACGCGTAGAGGCTGACTGCATAGTCGAGAATCCTGCTTAGAAAGACTCTCTTTCTTTTCTCCTAGTCCTTGCTAATGCAATAGAAAGAAATTAGTATAATTATGCTCCATATTGCAGATTGAGGAGGCAATGTGGCCCATGGGATGAGGACAGGGAGGGCGAGCGAGCGTGGGTATTTGCTGACGGGAATGAGTAATTCATCGGCTACTTTTGCCATTTATGAGAGTACATTCTTGCATTTATGACATTACAGCTAATCAAATAAAGGGGTCCTGGAATGCTGCATCGTTCTCAAAATGTGATTCTGCTAATGTGGAAATGGCTCCGCCTTTCCTCTGCCCCTGTGGTTATCGTATCAGTCCTATCTCTGAGGTTGCCAACGAAGTGGGCAGTGAAACCTGTTCGAGCCAACTTAGTCACCATGTCAGAACCAAAGTTCTAGTTCTCTGCATGCTTGCAAACACATAGAGAGGCCGACAATCACACACACTTCTGGAGAGGTCAGAGCAACCAAATAACCCAAAGTATGTTTTTGGTTTGCAGGAATAAGTTGAATAACGTGCCAAGTCCCTGTGGTTCCAACCTTGTTGCATTTAATGCTCAAACCAGCAACCTTCTTGCTGTGAGGCTCCAGTTCTAACCACCAACATGCAGCTCTGTGAAGAAACAATACAAAAAGTAAATCCATGCTTCATGTTAAATTCTGAAATTCTATGAAAAGCCACATGAGGTCTTCTGCCATGACCAAACCAGAAAGATTCAGCTGTTACCACAGGAGCCTGAAAGAGTTTAGTTTAGTATCCGCAGGTCAAGAGTGAGGTGTGGAACCATTTTCAGACTGAAATGATTTACTTGACTACGGCATTGTAGATTCTATTTAATAAACAAATAAGCATAACTTACTGATTTAATGATATCCAGACTCACAGCATGGATGACAAAATGACCCTGAAGCGCAAAAGAGGAAGACTTCCTCTTTCCTAGGTCGTTCCGGACCGCACCCTGCAAAGTTAGAGGGACCAGTGGGGGGGCGGGCATCATCTGATCCCAGCTCAGGAGTGCAGGCTTACACATCATTTACATCCTGTTTGGGAGAGCGGCCTTTTGAAACTTGTCTGGCAAATCCCAATGGCATCATCAAAGACGAATATGAACAAGAGCAGAAAAAGAGGAAGAAGAGTCCGGAAACCGGCCCCATGCTTATTCAAAGATGCACAATTTGACATTAAGATTTTTAGAACAAAGTGTAAAAGATGAAAAGCTTAAAGGAAAGAACAGAAAATAAATAAATAAAGGGAAGTTCTCAGGAGCCACAAAGCTCATATCCTCCTCCCACACCAACATGTTCTGATCATGTATTCCGGATTTTTCTTTTAGGGAGTAACGGGTCAAAAACCAGATGATGCCTGGATTGAGTCCATTATCATATGCTTACATCATGTGAGATGCTCATGTATGATAAGACTAAATCACACAAACATACCGACAAAAAGCAACTGAAGTATACTCAGACTAACAGGCTTAACAAGTGGTTTAAAAGACAGAAACAAATAAAATTGAACAAGATAAAAGACCTCTAAAAGAATTAAGTGAAAAATTGGATTACAACCAGAAAACGGCATCTATTGAGTCTAAACGAAACAGGATGGAAACAAGAAACATATTTGCTGTGTTAATATTTATATAAAACACAGAAAATCCGCTTTAAAGCGACTCCACTCGATGGATTTTCTGTCATGTTAAAAAAAAAACATAAAAAACTAGCAGGTTTTTGGATTAAAAATTCAAAAACAGGTAAAATTATATATATATATTTTAGAAAAAAACACTAGCATCAAACAAAATTTAAAATAAATTATATCATGTTAAAGTACAGCAGTTGTGTAGAAAAGAAAATGTTTCTGAATCCTTTAACAGCCTCACAATGAAGAAAAGATTTGAAGGAACATTTACTCTGGAGATTTGTGGCAGTGCAGAGTAATAAAAAGTTTTGTGACCAAAATGAAAAATGAAAAAAGAAAAAAAGATTGTCATGCTTGTCGAGACATATAATGTGGACCGTTAATCAGTCATGGAGCGGAGGGAGGCGGCTCCCTCAGGAAGCAATTAGCTGTGTTGGACCAGTTGCTAATAAAACACTTGGGTTACAAGCTACCCACAGCCCAGCCAGGCCAGGGGGACCCACAGTGCTTTGTGTGACTATGTGTGTGTGTGTGTGTTGGGGCCTAACAGGTAGAGAAGGAAAGCCTCAAAAGGACTGTTGGTTAGCGTTGTCTCCAGTAAAACAAAATTTTAAACTATTGATGCTTTCTGGACTTTGAAGTTAACAAAAATGCTCCGATATAAAAAAAAAATCTTAAAATATTTCAAATATATTCATATTAGATCCCCTTTTGGGAGGTTTCGAGCGTATTTGAATGTTATTTCCAAATCAAAACACACTTGGAATTTCTTTAAAAAAATTTTTATGCATAGTTGAATTTCCATACCCTCCAAACGTCAAGTTGTTCTTGGACATGCCTTTTGTTCTCCGCCACACACATCCGGAGATTAGTGGGAACTGTTTTAGTGCGCATTTCCTGGTCACACTTGGTCCCAAAAAGAGCAGTTTTTTTTATGTCAACTCACCAAAATTAGAAGACAAAAGAACATTTGCTTGCTTTTTTAAATTGATATGCTCAACATTCATACAAATCTCAAATGAGCTATACGGTGTGTTGTGCACATGTTCAGGGGGACGAACTTAGCAGGGAGGGAGAGCAGGGGGATATTGACAACATCAAAAAAAAAAAAAAAAAAAAAAAAAAAAGAAAAAAAAAGCTAAACGAATGAATATATACTGTATATCTTTTTAAATCTGGAAAACATCAATACCTGAGCTTTCAAAAGGTATCGTATTTCTTTGTGTGTACGTAAGATAAGAATTATTACCCCCCAAATATACAAGTGTAAATTACGTCAATAAATGTGCAAAATATCATCAGTTCCACTACAGTTTAATTTATTTGCTTCACACAGAAAAGGGTTTTTATATTAATCTTCTATTAAAATAGTTTTTATCTCAGCGCCAATAGTTTTTTCGGCAAAGTACTTTAAATGACTATTTGCATGAATAAAACAATGGAAATAAATTAACCTGTTTGAATTTATAATATTTTTATACAGAAACCGTCTTCGTTTGTGCAATAATAAAGTTAAAAAAAAGAAAAGAAATTATACTCAAATATTGCAGCAGACTGGAAACTGCTATGAAAGAAGGATGATGTCATTCAATGTAATTAATGTAATAAAAGTTGTAATCTTTATTTAGCTTATCTTTTCTTCACAATTCAAGCTCTCGTTCTTTATGGTAGCAACGCCTGGAATTAACAAAAAAACGACAGGACAGAAGTTTTAACATTATTACCTTAATTTCTTTGAGAAAAACATTTCATGAATTAAAATCTCAAGTAATTTTATTATTTTTTAATCATTTTTTGATATGCAAAGTAGAGTTAACGGCACATTTATAATTTAAATTGCTGATATCTTTAACTGCAAACTGTATTATATTTTTTTCACTCTTAAAATTTTAAGTCATATCACTGCAGTTTTTTTGTACACACAAAAAATTGTAGCATGAACTGAGCTGCATTCGTCCTCCGCACACTAAGTGACCTCCACTAAAATTAAAATCAGGGAGTGAATGAAGTGAGGAGACGAAAACAGAAAACCATGCTCCTCTGTGCCTGGGAAACCTTTGACCTCACAAACGAGTCAGTTGGGTCCAGAAAACGGTGGCTCGCAGCCACTGAGAGAATCCAAAAAGCCACTTCTTGCATTGTGACAAGTACATTAGATTTAGTTAGCATCAAGGCCCTTTCAAAGCTCAAACACCAGACACAACAGACCTAGCCAATTTAAGAAACAAAGCACATGAAATACCACTTCAAATTCTTCCCTGAGGGGGAGAGACGGGGTCAGAAGAGACAGAGGAAGAGGAGAGAAATACAAAGACCAAAGAAAGAAGAGGAAATGGTGGATGTAAGTGGAAGCACATTGACAGGCTGTAGACAGCAGACACTTCTCTGCATGTAATGCCCGGCCGGCACAGCTTCTGATGTTTGCTAAAAACACTGCTAACTGATGAGTCAACCCCACTTTATGAGTTTTTCTGAGACGATGTCACCACTGAATATATTATTTTTTTTTAGATTATGAGAAAGATATTGACTCTTGTAAATCATTAGCAGCCACATTTTGACATGTCTTTCATACTAATATGCTCTGAAATTGCTCTGAGATCATTTACATCTTTTCAGTGCTAATGTAATATTACATGTACAGAAATAGCACACCGTCACCGTGTCATGGGGAATTCATTTGACTTGTCTTCATTTCATTTTATAAGAGCACGAGAAATGGTCTGCGGCTTCTCCGGGCTTCTCTGAAATTTTGTCCCTTTAATTCCTCTCAAACAAGTCTAAATCTATTTTTGTCAGAAATGAGACACAGATAGTCAGAGCCAAACTGGAGACATTGGCATAACAAAATTGGGAGTTTAACATGTCCTGGTGGTCAATTTGACTGATTACTAACAAACAGGGAGCTTTAAGATGCACCGACTAAATTCAATTAGTCATACCACACACACTAACAACACACACTAACCCAAAAAGGGAGTTAACAAATCTAATCTGAGCCAAAATTTGGTGTAATGTAACGTTGTAATCTTCTAGGAATAGACGATAAATCAAAGAGAAATTGTCTGAAATAAGATGCCGTCCAGGGAGAAAAAGTAAACTGAAGTCAACTTTTGGCTTTTACATCTGAAACTGGTTTAAAGTTTCCCTTTGCTCTGCGGATTGAGCTGCTCATACTGATTAATTATTTGGTTGCTCGGAGAGCAACACTCTAGCTTGTTTCAGGTCACCACCTGCTTCCTGAGCGATGCACCAACGAACTAAGCTACGGCTTTAGAGTCAGGTTGTTTTTCTATCTCTCAGCAAGTGTGAAATCCTTTCTTGTACTGGGAAAACATGGATGTGCATCTTCCTGCGCATGGAGGCCGAGGTGTGTCCGCGGGTCACATTTTCACATGCTGTGTGGTCTTGCCTCCAGAGGTAAGGAGAAGAACCTCACCCTTCCCAAACACAACTGGAGAGCGTTTCTTCTGCAACCTTTGTGAAGGCCCGAATTTTCTTTTCCCAAAGTACGGTTTGGTATGAAGAGAGAAAAAGAAGCCAGAGGCCTCGCTTTGTCAGAGCTGAGGGAACCAATAGCGAGCCAGAAAATCCCAAGAAGGTGGGTTTGACAAAGAAGATGAGTCAGCAGAGATGAGTAACCCTGAAAACACTCTGGTGATAGTCAGATGATTTCACAAAGAAAACAGAGAATTAGCTGAGGGTGATAGGAGTGTGAGGGAAGGGAAAGACCCAAAGAGCCCTGAGAGTAAAGAGAGAGAGGTGGAGAATAAAAGAGGGAATTTACATACATCTAATATTTTTTATCCTGGAATGACTCAGATTAAACTCACCCTTCCCTCCAGGGCCACAGGCTCCACATGTTCACACAAAGCAGGGTACAACAAGTAAAAGATCCTTCTTTTTTGACAAGTGAACTATCCCACACTTCAAAACGGCTGGATCTGCTCCTGGATTCAGAACATGCTTATGTAAAACATTAACCCTCTTTGGACGACCAAAAACTGCAAGGAAATGACAAAAAATGACCGTCTTAGTCTTATTTTAAAGATAAATTTTGATAGAAAATGAAAGTTGAGGGCTGCACGGCGGCGGAGTTGTTATCATAGAGGCCTCACAGCAAGATGGTCAGAGTTTGCGTCCCGGAATACGGGGGATGCTTGAAACAATAGCCTTTATGTGTAGAGTTTGCATGTTCTCCTCGTGTATGTGTGAGTTTTCCCTGAGTACCCCAGTTTCCTCCCACCCTCCAAAAACGTGCATGTTAGGTTGATTGGCCACTTTGAAATTTCCCCCTAGGAATACTGTAAGTTTGTGGATTGTTGTGTGTGTGTGGCCCTGTAACCTTCTGGTGACCTGTTTGGGGTTTACCCTGCCTCTCACCTTAAATCAGCCGGGATAGGCTTCGGCATTTGCGGTGACTCCATAAGGGATAATGGACCAAACAGCATGGCTGGTCTCACCACGGTTTTATACACTTTCCCTTTCATTTTAGCGGAAACGCTTCTATCACACATCACACCTGATTCTTTTCTACACCCGTTCCAGCCTGCCTGAACATGCTTCTTCACCTCTTTTCCACACTCTCCATTGCTTTGGACTGTTGACCCTAAGTACTTAAAATCTTCCACCTTCTATATCTCTTCTCCCTGTAACCTCACTTTTCCATTTGGATCCCTCTCATTCACACACATGTACTCTGTTTTACTCTGACTAATCTTCATTCCTCTTGTTTCTAGTGCAAACCCGCCACCTCTCCAGCATTTCCTCCTCGTCTTCCCTCCTCTCACTACAGATCACAATGTCGTCTGCAAACATCATTGAAAATTGCAATCCTTCTTCATTCTTTTCATGCAAACATAAAAATATCATATTCTGGTTATTCTGGTTAACATTGGTGCCAACATGTTAACCAGCATGTTGGCACCAATCACTCAAATAGTCAATGTGTCACTTCAAACCGGAACCTTCCCAAGTGCCTTTAAAACTGCGGTCATCAAGCCACTCTTAAAGAAGAGTAGTCTTGATGCTGCAGTACTTAAAAACTATCGGCCTATTTCAAACTTACCGTTTACAGGAAAAATTCTTGAGAAAGTTGTTTACCAACAACTGACAAAATTTATTTTAATGAACAACTCATTTGATGTCTTCCAGTCAGGTTTTAGACCTCATCACAGTACAGAGACAGCTCTGATCAAGGTAACAAATGACATTCGTATGAACACTGACGCTGGCAAAGTCTCTGTTTTAATCCTGTTGGACCTGAGTGCTGCGTTTGACACTGTAGATCATGGGATCCTTCTACAGAGGTTAGAGAACTCGGTTGGTGTTTCTGGTACTGCGCTTAGTTGGTTTAAATCTTATTTAGAAGGACGCAAGTATTTTGTAGAAATTGGAAATTGTGTGTCATATCACATGCCTTTGACCTGTGGGGTTCCCCAGGGGTCAATTCTTGGACCCCTGCTGTTTAACCTCTACATGCTGCCATTAGGGCAATTGATAGCCAGTAATAACGTGTCCTATCACAATTACGCAGATGATACTCAGATCTATGTGTCACTGACAGCAGGTGAACATGGACCTGTGGATTCACTCTGTCACTGTATTCAACAAATCAGAGTCTGGATGCAAAATAACTTTCTCCAGCTAAACTCAGACAAAACTGAAATCGTTGTCTTTGGCCCACAGAAACAAAGAGAAAGTGTCATCAGTTACCTTCAATCTCTCTCTCTGGAACCGACAAATCAAGTTAGAAATCTGGGAGTAATAATGGACTCAGACTTTAACTTCAACAGTCACATCAAATCAATTACATCAGCAGCCTTTTACCACCTGAAAAACATTGCCAAAATCAGAGGTTTGGTTTCTAAAACAGACTTAGAGGTTCTTATCCATGCATTTGTTTCCAGTAGGTTAGATTATTGCAACGGTCTACTCACTGGTCTGAACAAAAAGGCTTTAAAACAGCTGCAGTTTATTCAAAATGCTGCGGCTCGAGTCCTCACAAGAACTAGAAAATACGATCACATTAGTCCTGTGCTAAAGTCTCTGCACTGGCTTCCTGTGGCTCAGAGAATAGACTTTAAAGCTGCTCTGCTTGTGTTTAAGTCTCTCCATGGTCTAGCACCAAAGTACATCTGTGATATGTTAGTACCTTATGAACCATCTAGAACTCTGAGGACCTCCGGGACCGGTCTCCTGCTGGTGTCTAGAGTCAGGACTAAACATGAACCATCTAGAACTCTGAGGACCTCCGGGACTGGCCTCCTGCTGGTGCCTAGCGTCAGGACTAAACATGGAGAAGCTGCATTTCAATTTTATGCTGCAAAAGTCTGGAACAAGCTTCCTGAAGCCGTGAGACAGGCCTCTACTGTGACAATGTTTAAATCTAGGCTGAAAACAGTTCTGTTTAACTGTGCTTTTTATTAATTGCTCTTTTTTTTAATCTGTTTTAATGATTTTATTTATTTAATTTTTAAACTTTTTGATTCTATGTTTTGTGATTTTAATGCATTCTTTTTCTATTCTTTCTTGTGAAGCACTTTGAATTACACTTTGTATGAATTGTGCTATACAAATAAACTTGCCTTGCCTTGCCTTCTCATATTCTGAAAATAGAAGTTTCTATTTCTGAACTTGAACACAAAATTGAGCCATCATTCGTGTAATTTGTAAAAGATAATTAATTGCACATCATTGAAATGTTCCATAATTAAATACGGCTGTTTGTTTACACATTCCAATACATTTCCCACAATGCAAAGTGTTCTTTTGAACCACAGAAAGTGAATAACACAAAATCAATAGAATTTACAGGTTGAAAGTTGAGCTTTTTGACTGAAACAGATATTAGACAGCCCTCCAAAAATCTTAAGCAAACTGAAGCGCTTTCTGCTTTTGCCTTTTCCCCCACTTTAAATAGCCCGTAATTACTTTCAGTCTCAATGAATCAGTTCTGCTTTCTTACAGTTGTTAGGACTTAAGGGAAATTATATTCTTGGCACTTGTTCACATTCGCTGGTCTACACAAGTCTGATTGAAAAAACATCACCAACAGCAGCACCCTTAGTGTTTGGCAAGCGAAGCCGTGTCGAGAGACCAGAAGAATTATTAAATAAAAGAAAACAGAAAAAAAAGTCTGTAGAAAAACACAGACATGCTGTCTGTCTGCTTTGTTAGAGAAATTTGAAATGCAGAGCTTCATAAGATGCTGGTTACTGAGAAAATTAGGATGTAAAGATGAAAGTTAAATAAAAAATATGAGTGATTTTAAGAAGGAGGAATATAATATAAAAAAACAGGAAAGAACAAAATTATAACATAAAACATACATATCCAATTGTTGTATTAGCCAATAGATCTGCTTGAGTTTTACAAATAACTTCCAACAAAACTGCAAGAATAATTTGCTCAAATTTAACATAACAAAATTGCAATGCACGTTCTATAATGCTTGTTGCATAACTGCAGTAATCAATTTGTTATAAACACTTGAAATAGTAAATAAAAAACCCAACAAATTAAACTATGGCCAGGTCAAATGTATAATCCTCTCCAACTTTTGAAACTGTACCTCAATGCAAATCATCATTTTTGCATCTTATTTTGCATTCAAATCATTCCGGTTTGCTATTGAAAAAATAACATGCACGTTTATGGCAACGATCTGCAGAAAACTTTGAATAACCAAATGAGTTCAGTTTACCTACACACATTTTCCATATTGCCATGGACTTTTTTTTCAATGCAAAGTCACCCACTTGGAGTGATCCCTATCGCTGGCATATTACTGTTAGTGCAAGAATTATGGAAATGATTAGTGCAAATAGCAGTTAACTGGTACAGGTTGGGATCCTTCACTTCCTCTTCAGATGGAGTTTTGTTTAGTTGTTTGCATGTCACAAAAATTACAAACAAAATGCAACCAATCCGCTATGGCAGTGTAATTGTATTAACTGGAAATGTATGTCTTTCTTTCCAAGTACACACAGCAAATATCTTGTCTTGTTTATGTTGTTATCCTAACAAAATCCTTGAGGACCTGCTCTCCCAGCTCCTAAACCAAACCCCCTCACTGTGTCCCAGGGAGGTGAAACCCAAACCGAAGCGTAGAGAGCTCTCTCAACTCCTCAACCTCTCAACACATCCTCAGCACTACCCTTTGAAAATAAACCGCACCGGCAAGCCCCTGTCTCGTACTCTCGCCTCATATTTGAGCACACATGCTCCACACTCCACTGGGAGCTCTTTGGAGACTTCCCCGCTGCTGTTCCAGGAAGCAGATGTGAGAATGGCGGCAATCAGGCGTGATGCTTCACTTGGCAATGTGGAGCCTATTACACTCGCTGGGAAGATGTGGAAGAAAACCGGAGTATCCAACGCTGCTGCTTAGAGTTGGTTAACATGATACAGCACAAGGCTGAGTGCATCTGATCACAGCAACCATATGGCTTCACTAAGGCTTGCTGGACATATTTACAGAAACTAAACATATCTAACATGACAAATGAACTGATGGAAATGACAGCGATGGTTGTAATTGATCACAAAAGACCCTCAAACAATAACTTCCACTCACCAAACAAGCACGCTCAGTGTTGATGAAATATTTAGTGATTTGAAACAAACCAGTAAGATTTCCATGCATCTTCCCACACTCTCAAACATGTATGTACAGCACCAGATGGCTAAGTCTACGTTTACAGACTTTTCACATTCTGATGACAATCACTCCCACACGCAACCTCTAATGTGAAAAAGTAGGACACCAAGAGTGACCCCAAAATGTGTTCCTTTCTACCACCTAAACCAGTGACAGTTAGATAGTGAACATCAATCACAAACTGTGGAAAGAGGGAAAGCAGGACTTTGTTCTTGTGATTGAGGCATGTGAGCATAGAGGTGGTCGCATCATGATGGATGTTGCATCATGAATGAGGAGATTCCTACATGCACGTTAGGGAAAGTGAAATATTTTAATTTAAAAACTGTTTTTATTTAGATCTTCTGGGGAGGTGGTGGCTCAGTGGTTAGGGCGTTCACCTGCAGACTGGAAGTTCGTGGGTTCACATCCTACTGAGTGCACGTCTAGGGTCCTTGAAGAAGACGCCTAACCCCTGTTTCTCCCACCATTGGTGCCGTCGTGGGCAGCCTGCTGCGGTGTAGGAGTGCAGCACACAAAATTTCCCCAGTGAGGGATGAATAGAGTGAGTAAAAATAAACAAACAAATATCTTCTAGAAATCTAAGTGATAAACTTTGGTTATTTCTATAGAGCAGAATAGCCGGTTCAGCCAAAAATTTAAAAAAATCTTCAGTTTGAACTAAAACTAGAGTTTTAGTCTAGTTTTGCAAACTTGAAGAAGGAACTTTTAAGGTTGGGTTTCCGATATGTTTCGAACACCAACTTGTTCTTATTTGTGGGCTTTGTTCTCCACCAAACCCATATTCTAACGTAAGCAGGTAAGGTTTTGATTTTACAACATCCCTTGGCTCCTGATCACTACCTGCTCACAACAGATGGTATAAACAGGGTTTTTGTCTAGATGCACCAAAATTGAAATTTAAAAGAATTTGCCATAGCTTTAGTAACTTTATGTGCTTTAAACTGTCCTTGTGATCTCAAATTAATTTATAGTGTGTCATGCATGCTCAGGGAGCCAAGTGAGGAGCAAGCAGAAGGGACATAGACAGCCTCAAAAAGTAAAGTAAAACTGAATAAATGTATTTCAAGACTTTATTTTTAATTACCAAATATTGCATTTCTGAGCACAAAAGGACCAATTTATCTACATAAGTTATGAATACGTACAAAAATATATACACACATTTATATATGTCTACAGTATCTAAATATTTCCTTCTTTCGGCATTCCCCTTCAGGGGTCGCCACAGCAAGTCAGTTTCTTCCATCATACCCTATCTGCTGTATCTTCTTCGGTCACACCAACTATCTTCATGTCTTCCTTCACTGTATTCATGAACCTCCTCTTTGTTCTTCCTCTAGGCCTCTTTCGTGGTGCTTCCAAATCCAGCATTCTTCTTCCGATCTACTCTCTCTCTCTCTTCTGCACACGTCCAAACCATCTCAGTCTGGTCTTTCTGACTTTATCTCCAAAACCTCTAACATGTGCACATATACATATATATCGACACAATATGATATGAGAATTACTGTCCCACAAAAGCACACTACCTACTCTTTAAAGTCAGTTTAATCTAATTTAACCTAAAAAAATCTACAAAGACTGTATAGTTCAATTTTAAAATTGAACATGTCCACCCTTAAAAAAAAGTAGAAACATATTTTGTTATCAGAAATGCCAAATATTTTAAGCCATTGCTTAATTTTTTAAATGTGTTTTCTTTGTTTTTTATCAACAAAACTGGTTTAAATTTAGAATATTTTCGTCATCTCAAAATTGATCTTTTCTAATCAAATCAGGCACCTTGCTCAGTTGGGGAGAGCTGAAATTGAACACTGAAAAAATGATGTCTTATGTTCATGCTTGTTTTTGCTGGATTCTCACAACCTAATTCAAAACTCGTGAAAAATAAAAATGATTTATAAGTGATAAATTTCTACTGTACATACGCTACAGCTCTGCCACATGTTTGGTGATGGATTGAGCTGCCATTTATTTCTTCACGCAATACTTTCTATCTCTTTTAAATCTGATATCTCACTTCTTTCAACTAAAACTTCAACTGCAAGAGAACTATACAACCTACTCTGGAAGCAGGTTGGTTGAGTTAGTAAGCTCCAACCCTCAATGAGTCAGGTGGAGGATGGGCAGTTCAATCAGGACTTGTCTCAAATTTTGGAGGTGATGCCTTTGCTTTCCCGAGCAATAATCCGACTTTTACACTTCCTAGTCTGTGGTTAAGTCTATTAAAGGGGAAAAATTTAGGAACTATTTTGTGAGCGATGTTTCAAAACTCAATTTGTGGTTGCTAATGTGCATAACATACGATGAGAAGAGGATTATTTTGCACGAGTTGGGACCTTTAAATGAAGACACTGCTAATAAGGTGATGTCTGTTACTCCCGGATTTCAAGTTAGAGATTCATGAGTAATAATGGACTCAGACTTTAACTTCTATAGTCACATCAAATCAATTACATCAGCAGCCTTTTACCACCTGAAAAACATTGCCAAAATCAGAGGTTTGGTGTCCAAAACAGACTTAGAGGTTCTTATCCATGCATTTGTTCCCAGTAGGTTAGATAATTGCAACGGTTTATCACTGGTCTGAACAAAAAGGATTTAAAACAGTTTCAGTTTATTCAAAATGCTGCTGCTTGAGTCCAAACAAGAACTAGAAAATATGATCACATTAGTCCTGTGCTCAAGTCTCTGCACTGGCTTCCTGTTACTCAGACAATAGACTTCAAAGCTGCTTTGGTTGTGTTTCAGAGTTGGAGACATGGTCTAGCACCAAAGTACATCTGTGATATGTTAGTACATTGGAATCACAGAATATAAAAATTTAAAGACGCCTATTAATCCCCTCAAATCAAGATTCATTTAGACTTTAGACCCTTTAGACCATCTAGAACTCTGAGGACCTCCGGGACCGGCCTCCTGCTGGTGCCTAGAGTCAGGACTAAACATGGAGAAGCTGCATTTCAATTTTATGCTGCAAAAGTCTGGAACAAACTTCCTGAGGCCGTGAGACAAGCCTCTACTGTGACAATGTTTAAATCTATGCTGAAAAAAGTTTTGTTTAATTGTGCATTTGATTAATTACTCTTTTTATCTGTTTTAATTATTTTATTTATTTTATCTTTTTTTAAACATTTTTATTCTATGTTTTGAAATTTTAATGCATTTTTCTATCTTGTGAAGCACTTTGAAGTAAGTTTTGTATGAATTGTGCTACAAATATACTTGCGATGTCTTGCCATGTCTTCTTGAGAAATTTGTCAAAAATACTAAAACCCTTGGCCTTACAACACTGTTGATTGTGTTTTTTAAAATGAGTGGAAAATTATTCTGCCTTCTGAAGAGAATTTCTCTTTTACAAAAGACATACTTAAAAATGGAAATGCATCAAAACCATTACACAATTATAAGCTACTAACATCTCTTCGTGCGAAAAGAAAAGCAATTAGCCAAATAGTCAAAACTACCAACAAAAAAACGTTCTGCAAACTTTTTTTAAAATTAAAACTGCTGAGACTAAAAAGTAAAAATGGTGAAGTTTTAAAGAGCAATCAGATGTTTTAAATTCCAAGATATCTAAAGCTGTTCTGCTGTTTTCCAACATTAACGGTCTGGAAATGATTACTTTAGTTTTCTATTTGGTTTGAATTCCAAACAACTTCATGCTTCTTGAAAGTTGCAATTTGGAAGTTATTTGTAAAGAAAAAACAAGTAGAACTTGAGCAGGAACACATTAAAGGTTGTCATCGGTTGCTTAACGAGACTTCACTGGACTTTCCACTAAAATGGTTTTAGTGTCTGTAGAGTGAGAACATTAACATTGGAGGACAGAAGGCTCTTTCAGTTTTAATGCCCCTGATTATAAAATGACATTCAGACATTTTCATAAAGGGACAGAAGAAGTTATTATCATTGAGGCTCGATTATAACATCCGTCTGCATGCATTTAGACAGAAAAACACGGGGGAGGGAGTAGTGCGTCAAATCGATTAAAGATACATAAAGATTTCAAAAGACGGAATCTATTTGGCACATTTTGCAAGCTGCATTCTTCGTCCATTTTTTTTCTCAAAAACAAAAATAAAGACAAGAAAAGAAAAACATCTGGAAAGTATTGCCAGAGATTTTTAAAATCGATCTGGTGCATCAATTGAAAATGTTTTATAAAATTAGATGCTTGTCTGGATTTAATTATGAAAAGATATTCAAATAGTAATTATTCTGCATGTCATTGGTTTCATAGTAACTCAGTGCTGATAATAATAGAAGCGAAGAGAAAGTGTTGTTTTTGGTTCCATCGGTCCAGTACTGCACCCCCTGCAGGGAGGATGGTGCGACATTCGATCCCAGAACATTCGCCTGCACGACTTCCTCTCTGTTCTTTCATTCTTTTCCTCTCTCCATCTCCTTCCACCTCTTTCTGAGCAGTACAAAGCCGGATGAGGGTCGTCTTACCAATGCCCCCATTGTGATGCAGAAAGCCAACATTTTGGCTGCATCCTGACCCGTTAACATCTTAACTTCACACAGCTGACAGGATCTTCCTCAGCTTTCTGCACAGCTCTCACTGAGCTTGTCAAAAGCTCTGGTTGAGGAAATGAAATATTGAGGCCAGAAAGGCATAAATTTGCAGTAAAATAAGATAATTCGTTGAAAGTAATTAATGTCTTTGTTACTAATCTGTCATTACTCTCCAAAAGCATAAAAGATTCCAGTTAAACACTGATCTGAGTGGGCAGTATCTCCACTGCGGTGATCCTCTGACATGTGCGTATTGCTGTGTTTTGCTGTTCTGTGGGTGTTAACAGTGTTTGTATTTTGACATGGTGTAATGTTTGTGTACATGGTGCTTAGGGTACGGAGTCCCTGAGGATGTGTGTGTGTATATATGTGTGTGTGGGGAGAGGCAAAGCTCTGCAGCCTGATATTCTGGGAACAGCAGGGTGGCGTTGTTGACCCACCTGCTCCCTTCTCTCTTCAGCTGGATCTAGTCGGATTTCAGCAGCTGCATCCCCTCACAAAGCACCTCTTTGTAATCTTCTCAAGGCGTCCAAATACAACTGCAACTTGGAGAGGAGGGGGAAGGAGGAGGGAAGATGGACAGTTGGGACAGAAAGGAAGAGGCTGGATGGACACTGTTTTACATCAATATCGAACCAAGTACACGCAAAGTCAGAAATACTAATACATGTTTAAAAAAATGCTGAATCATTCTAAAAAACAATTTGATGACAAATACAACAATAAGAACCTGATAATTGTGACATTTTATTTGGAGAAAAAGCCTTCTACTTTCCAAGAAAATGGATTAGTAGGATATTAAAGTTATCTACTTTCTTGAAGTATTCAATCATTTCTTTACTAAATCCAGCCTTTCTTTACAAGTCCTTCTTGAACAAGGTCACCAATGAATCTGCTACCAAATTTATTTATTTCTTTTTGCTCTTCACACAGCTAGTCCACCAATAAAACAATATTTTCATTCGTTTTGACTTTATTTCTACCTCACAACAAAATTGCTGGAATGTTTCGTTCTGTTTTCTTGTGCTTATCCGGGGTTGGGTCGTGGAAGTAACAGCCTTTAAACGGGAAACCCAGACTTCTCTGACCCCAGCTGCATCCTCCAGCTCACTCTGAAGGATCCTGAGGTGTTCCCGGGCAGATATTAGACATAGTCTCTCCTGGGGTCTGGGTCTCCTCCTGGTGGGACATGCTCGAAACACCTCAACAGCGAGGCGCTTGGGAGGCATTCTAACCAGAGCCGCAAACAACCACATCTGGCTTCCCTCAAACCGGATGAGCAATGGCTGTACTCTGGGTTCCTTCCAGATGTCAGAGCTCCTCACCCGATCTCTGAGTGAGAGCCCAGCCACCCTGCCGAGGAAGCTCTTTTGGGCCGCTCGTATCCGCAATCTCGTTCTTTTGTTTACCATCCACAGCAGGCGACTATAGGAGAGGGTAGATACGTAAGTCGACTGATAAATCGAGAGGTTTGCTTTACAGCTCAGCTCTTTCTTCCTTCTGATTTCATCTTGATTACTGATCATTGACCCTGCACCGATTCGTCTGGAATGTGATTGGTTGAATGATTTATTATGAAAACACATCACTATAATAAAACAATCACCAGATATCAATCTATAGACCATTTAGAATTTTTAAATGTGTTTAATTATGTTTAAAATAATCTGTGATTAGATGTGTGTTTAGCTTGTTTTGGCCCATCTGTTAAGGTTTGGTTGGTCCTGACATTACTTAAATGTGTATATGTGCATGTACTGTATGTGATGATGAGTCTCATAAAAAAAAATCCAGAGCTAAACAATATGGTCTGATTCCTCTCTAGTAATGATGTTCATGCCTCTCAAACTAGAATGTCATTTCACACCTTTGACTAGACAAAAACACTCATCTTGGAATCAGCGGAATCTCCAGATCATAAACTCAGCACGGTAGATGATTTGCTCCTCAGAATTTGAATCCCAAAACAAAACCAAATTTCTCTCTGTTTTTTCTGAAGTCACTGGTTCTTAGTAGAAAAAGTTTCAAAAAAGTCTTCTGGACAATCTTGTCCAGAAGACTTTTTTGAAACTTTTTCTACTATGGATCACTCCTGGATGAATGAGGGACTACACGGACTCACTGGTTCTTGTTACTTTTGCATGGTGGAGACACGGCGGCATCATTACTGTGTCATAAAACATATTTATGCTTAAGTTAAAAGTCCACAGTTCAAAGTCACCGATTGCTATTTTCGGAGCAGTCATTGGAAAATTCAAGTTTTTAGACAAAAGAGTAGGGGCTCAAACACGCACTTACCAGCAATAAATAACCTCATTAATGAGTGTATTGTAAGAACAGAAGGTGGGAGCAAATAAACTGGAACAAATCAGGGGGGTCAGATATGCAGAAGCAGTGGACGGTCCTTTAAGATTCAAACACTGAAATGTAATCCAATCTACACAATGGCATCATCAAACAAAGTGTCTATTTTAGGCATAGAATAGAACTAAAATAAGTAAAAAGTTAATTAACGAGTAAAGAATTTAAAGCCCTAACAGGTAAAACAATCAAAACAATTTAGTTTGAGTCCATTGAAATAGAAAAGATTAAAGTTCAGATTGATCTGATTGTTTCAGGGCTTGAATATATTCCCATAAAATGGCTTTCTCACTTGGTTTGCACGTCTGCGACAGCCAAACAGTTGGAGTTAGTGAAGTTACCACCGGGAAATATTCCACACCCATGCCAAATGGAAACGGTTAGCGATTGCTTCCTTGTTTTCCACCCTGGGGCGAATGATAGGCAGAGCGGTTTTAAAAACAATCCCATAGATCAGGAATGTCAGGTCAAACTGGAAATTAAAAAATCATGCCATGACAGATAAACTTGCAGAAATCCAATCATAAAATATCCTACAGAAGAAAACCCTCTTAAAGAACGAAATAAACCATCTAGGGGTTTGGATATTTGGACTTGTACAATTCAGAGAAGTGGTGGAGAGTGGTCATAAATTTATTTAAGTTTATTCTGAAAAAAAATGCATCTGATATTGAAGTAAAACTAAACGCTGTTGCTGTATTTGGTGTGACATCATAATCACGTTTGTTTTAAAAGTCCTTAGTGGCAAATGCAGTTTTCTTTGCGGTCGTCTGCTGGGGTGGTGGGGGAAGCAGCTTGACCACAAGGGACAGCAATAGGCTGGACAGACTGATAACGAAGTGTGCATCTGCGGTGGGGACTCTGTGGAAGTTGTTTTGGAGGGGAGGGTGAGGGCTCTAATGCAGGGTATCCTGAATAATCCCCTTCACCCTTTACATGATGTTTTCACTACCCAGAAGAGTGCCCGAAGCTGCAGGACTGAGCGCTTTAGGAGGTCATTCATCCATTCAACCCTCAGGCAATTCAATTGATCAGATGTTTCTGGAAGGAAATAGAGTCCTATTTTATTATATGTATGTTGTTTTTATTTATTTTGTATGTACAGCTTGTCTGATTTCTGTTGCTGCTGGACACTAGAATTTCTCCTGCGGGAGATTAATAAAGTTTTTATCTATCTATCTATCTATCTATCTATCTAAAAAGACTTTTTTAAACACTAACTTTGTACGACATTCTTTGAGAAAACCAAGCCACGAAAATAAAACTGATATGAATTATAAGGCGTTACAGATTATCACTAGATCCTGCATCAGTGAGTAGATTTTTTTTCTGCTTTAAATCAAACTCTCTAGAGTTTAAGTCTTTAGTTACAGCATTTCACCGCTTTTAAGATTTTAAATATTTTTGAATGTACATTCTGTCCGCATTTGACATGCTGTCCTGTTCACCATGCAGCTTTTTGAAAAAATATTTTTTTAACTCAAATTTAGTCAAAACTTGAACTAACCCTTTAAAAGGTGATATGGTTCATATTGCAAAAGGGAATTCACATTTTATTTGAATCTTTTTGACAGCAGACTTGTACATTCATATTTTTAAACTATAATGCAAATGTAGGTAAAGTTTTGCACTTATATTTGCAAAATTATAGTCCAGTGTTACTCTGGACTTTCTTCGTCTTTCTTGAAAGGTGTTTATGGGGCTAGAAGAAGTGCTGAAAACAGGCAGCGATGTTAACGATGATCTGAATGGAAACTGTGCATAAAAATGAGAAAAACTGTGCATTTACAAACACAGCCAACAATATATGAATCAATCTATGGAATCAGAAAAGCTCACAGGTGTGACCACATCTTTCCTCCCACAAGTATGTTTGGTAACCTGTAAGAGATCACCAAGAACAGTCTGTTTTGGCAGCTCAACTCGGAACGTGATTAGACAATCTGATCCACTTCATTAATAATCACTGCTCATAAATGATCTTCTGATATGTGAACTGCACAAAAAAGATTCTGCACAGTACACACCGCCATGCTCACTGTGTAAAAGTGTTTCTTCATTTTTCTCATTAAAAGAAGACAAAACAAACATGCGCATTGTTACAATTATGTGTAAAAAAACAAAACAAAAAAGCAACACATACTTCATCTCCTTGACAAAGGCTTTAAATAGTTCTGGTGTCATGAAGCAGCCGCCCATTTCCCGTAAAGTCAAAGGGGCGGGTATCTTTTCTTCCACCCGCCTCCAAACTCTGTCCTAAATGTCTCCATGGCCTGCACCATCTAATTCACAGTCAAATTAGTGAGATGATTGATGAGCCTCCAACAATAAAAACAAAAAGAAGACTATGTTAAAAAAAAGAGAAAAGAGCTGCACCACAAGTTTTATTCAGAACATCTGCTTTAAAGATGAAAAGAAGAAAGAAAAATGGATTTTTACATCAAAAGGTGAAAAATAAAGAGAGAGGACAACTGCTGAGATTTAATCAATCATAAAAAAAATGGTATCAATCACTAGAATCTTTCAATATTCAGGTTATTTTATCCTCAGAAAATAACTTCTAAGGGACATTTCAGAGAAATTCTCCATTTTTTTATTCCGTTGAAATGTGCAAATCAATGATGAACTTTTTCATGACCAGCCTCAAAACTTCTTCATCTAATTTACATGAACACGTCGGCCTATGAAACTTGAATCTGGTATGACACCGAGCGCTCGTGTGTCATGATGAGAACATTGCAAATAATCTGGAAACACTTCTGGAAACACTCTTTTTACACATATATTTCTGACATTAAAAGTTTGAACATGGCTGAGAGCCAAACACACCCACAGACGTCGCGGACTAATTGTTTCCTTCAGTTTCAAACACGCCCGATTCCACTTTGCCAAAACTCCCCTCTGTAAAACCCCACCCCTGCACTTTCCTGCAACGACTAATAGGTTTAAATAAAACCTGCAATTGGTTCAGTAAACCCCTCATTATGGTGTTTTAATAGAATGAATTTAGGATACAGGGGGATCAGAGGTCAATGGGAGGTCCTAACGTTTAGCAGCTGGTGGTGGTAGTGGTGGTGGGGGGTAGATTGTGATTAGAACCAGTGAAGTATAACATGTAACCTTGCTGAGGAGAGAACATGGTAAATACTTTAAATATATTTAGTTATTGTGGTAGAAAAATCATTTGGAAAAAATCCAGATTAGGATTCTTTAAAAATAATCTTACGAATCAGGAATGTCAGGCCGAAAAGGAAGTTGAAAAATTATGTTGCAACACTGAAGACATCAGAAGACATCAGGAACTAACCCATAGAAGGAAAAAAAAGCTCAAAGACCTTTATGTGAATAGATAGACTCGATCAACAAGTTGATCTACGTTGCTACCTCACCTATGGTCGCCAGCTGTGGATGGTGACTGAGAGAATGAGATCATGGATACAAGCGGCCGAAATAAGCTTCCTCTGCAGGGTGGCTCCGGGGTGAGTAGCTCTGACATTCGGGAGGAGCTCGGTGTCGAGCCGTTCCTCCTCCAAGTCGAGAGAAGCCAGATGGAGTGGTTCGGGCATCTGGTCAGGATGCCCAACGAGTGCCTCGCTGTGGTGAGGTGTTTTGGGCACGTCCCACTGGGAGGAGACCAAGAGGCAGACCCCGGACCCTCTGCAGAGACTATGTCTTACAGCTGGCTGGGGAATGACTTGGGATCCTTCCGGGTGAGCTGGAGGATGCAGCTGAGATGAGTGAAGCCTGGGCTTCCCGTCTGAGGCTGTTGCTCCCACGACCCGGCCCCGGTTAAGTGGAAAACGACGGAACGAAATAAATAGACATGGTACTTTTTATTTTTTCTCCAAAAAACATCCTCTAAATACATTTATTCAGTTTTACTTTCATTTTTGAGAGTGTGAATTTCTCCCTCTTCAGGCTCCCTTCCAAACTGGGCACATGCATGACTCAGCAAAATTCTTTTTTGAAGCCGTACCTTCAATGTTAAGTTCAACAAGTCATCAACACTAGTGCAGATTCTTTTATTTTCTAATATAAAATTTTCTAATATAAAAAAAGGAGCCAGGTGGGGTGGTTCGAGCATCTGGTCAGGATGCCCCCCGAGCGCCTCGCGGGCGAGGTGTTTTGGGCACGTCCCACTGGGAGGAGACCAAGGGGCAGACCCCGGACCCGCTGGAGAGACTATGTCTCACAGCTGGCCGGGGAACAACTTGGGATCCTTCCAGGTGAGCCAGAGGATGCAGCCGGGGAGAGAGAGGCCTGGGCTGCCTGTTTGAGGCTGTTGCCCCCGCGACCCGACCCCGGAACAAGCGGAAGATGACGGAACGGAACGGAAATATAAAATTGTGAAGGAAGGGATTGAGCATGAGCAGACCGCATGTACGAAAACAGTTCCTGCTGCTTACGTTAGAATATGGGCGTGATGAACAACATCCAAGGCCAAGAACAACCTGGCATTTGAACAGTGAACAAGAAAAGAAAATCTGCTTCAGGTTTTGATGTGGGTATAACATCCAAACATCTAAAACTGTTGATTTCTTCCCTCCCTACGCATAAAATGAACCAGCTCAGAAGTTCCAGTCAACCACTTAGAGAAACTCATTTATTTTTTTCCAAGAATTATGAAGTGTGAAAAATGTGGAACAAGATACAAAACACATTGATTTGTAGATTTCATGCATCTTTAAAGTTCAACGTCAACTTCAATTATGCTTTAATTGCACATCTTTCAAAGAAAAATTTTCAACAATTTTTTTAAGTTTATTAATCAGCTGTTTGACATGGTGTCATGTTTTATGCACGACTCCGATCAGCAAATCTGTGTAAATATGACTGAACGCAGTGTGGATGAACTGAAGGAAAACGTGTCAGAAAAGAGGCTCAAACTTCCCCACCGGTCGTGGGATTTCCTCATCTGACAATCACACGTAAAACTCGTATCTCAGTCTTCCACCTGCGATTGTAAAATACACTCTAATGACCGCCTTTCAAAGTGTGTGAAACCAAAGATAGAAGTGGTCTGGTTGATGTGGTGCAGGGGTGAAACATGGTTTGTTAGCAGCCCGGGAGTTTACTCCACATGTGGTTGTGCAGTGGTTTGGATTGTCTGGGTGAAAGGGAGGGCATGCCAGTCTCCACAGTTCACCAAGTTTACGCTGACTCAGTTTGCAATCAGAGAGATTATTTAACAAAATGAAGGCCTGCTGTTTGGGTTAGGCTCTGGTGGCTTCGGAGACAGCTGCTATTCATGTGGGAGATCATGTAGGAATTCTGTCAAGCCTCTTGTGGTGCAAGTTCTATAAATTATGGATAAATATGTGGATTGGGAGATTTTTTTTTTAGAGGGGATTTTGTGCGAAATCAACTTTTTGAAGGGTTCCACCATGTTTGAACAATATTCCAGGGACCAAAACCATACCTGAACGGGTTTTCTATTTTATTCATGCGTGTTTGAATAATTTGTAAGCTCTCCTGTCCAGTATTTGGATACTTTTCTAATGCAAAGTTGCTCTTGGCCCAGAATTTAACTCTCTTCTACACCCAATTTCTCATGTAAGAAGGAAATGTTTTAGTGTACGCACTCTGCTCACGCTTAGTCTAAACTGAAACCATGAATATGAGCGGGCGACGCCACAGCACCACGACGCTTGTCACCGTGACGCCATTTACCAAGATGGAGAGCGATGATGATGATTGGTCTGACATCAGCGAGCTACTGGTGATCCATCCGGCCCGCAGACACCTGAATGGGAACCTGGATGACAAGAAGGCCGCCTCAGAGACCAGGATATCCGAGTTGGTTCGGAAGGTGGGGCAAAAATTTGCAGAGACGGTGAAACAATGGGCACTAGAGGGCATCGCCCTCTTCCCAGACAGGAAGGACGTCATGTACTCTGACGTAGAGGACATCAGTGATTGGTCCATTTCCTCCTTAGAGAGCAACAGCCGGTGTGTGACTCCGATGAAGAGTAAAATACAGCAGCCTCACTTTTTACTTTGAATTTTTTTTCTATTCACCTCCATGTTTTTTCATTTTTTTTATATAAGTCAGATATTAGATCAAGACAAACGAGCAAATAAGCAACCTTTTTGCTTACGTGATGCACTTTACATCATATTGGCAGCCTAAAACAAAATTTGCGATGTGTCATGCATGTGCCTAAGTATTGGACCAAGCAAGGAGCGAGAGGAAGGGGATTTCACATGGTCAAAAAGGAGGTGAAACTCAATAAATGTATTTATAAGTATTTTGGTGCAAAAAAAAAAAAAGAAGCTGATATGTTCGTCTGTAAATTATATAAGATTTATTATCCCACAAAAATACAACGTCCCATTTTTCAGGTGGATTGCATTTGCAAAACTTGAAATGAGATTGTCATCCCGATGAACTTCATATCTAATCAATGCTACACATCTGAAACATTCTTCCATGCTGTGCAATGTTGTGACATTGCGGTGGCGCAACATACTCGGCCCAATAACTTGGAAGGAGTGTAGAAATATGCCTAACTATATTAAAAGACAGAAGCAGAGACCAAAGGGATGAGGATTCCTGTGGGGAACTGTGTAATCTAATTTTGTATGCACATTAGAAGTCAGGGAGTATAATTTACATGTGGGGTAAGAAGTGACTAGAACCCAGGAGAAATTGGCTAACATGCTCTGCTAAGCCTCCCCAAAAATCTGAAAATCTTTACCACGGTCTTCCCCTGCAGATGCATTTCAAAAAATAGGAAAATTAAAACCTTCCTTGAGACTTAGGGACACTTCAGGTTCATGCATGGTTACTTCTCTTCAATCAAACACTAGAAGCACAAACTTTGCCAAGAGTTTCTTTCAAACACAAGGTCATAAGAGGGATTGAATTTATTCAATTTGTATTTTTTTTCTTATGCCAAACTAAATCAAATCCAAGTTATTAAATATGACCAAACTGAACACAACTAGGGAAACTAATGAATCCAATGATTGCTGAACATGCAAAATTGTACTTTTCGTGTCTTATACATATTTTTGCAAAAACAAAGCATGCATGTACAATAGCAGGAGAACTCAACGCCTGACAGCTAGCTGGTGTTTTGCTTTCCAGCGTGCGCACACACATGCACACACAAACTGAACTTGACCCTTGTGTTTTGACAGCAGCTGCTAGAGAGGAAAGTGGCTTCGGTTGACTCACAGAGTAGATGGTTTCATATTTAATCACATGCACAGTCACAGTTCTTTTGAAGACTTTGTGTTCAAAGATTTTCTATTAAAATAGCAAACAACGAGAGCCTCTTACCTTAAAGATCAAGCCATCACCTCCCCTGCTGGAAACTGCATGCCTGGGGAATCGTTTCTATTATTTTGCACATTTAAGCTCTCCTCTTCTCTCAGCCATCTGCAGTGTGGATGGAAAGAAGAAAAGTGACATCCAGTACAAATAGAACTCGTCTGTTCAAGCTGATAAAGCTCATCCCACAATACATGAACAAAGACACCTTTAACAAAGGTGATTCAATCTACCTGCTTATCTCCTCTGCTCTCTGTAACCTCCGGCATCATAAATAACACTCCACCAAATTGGAGAAAAAAAATTTTGAATCCCAGAAAGACCTCGAAAAAAACCCCTAAACTTTTTAAGTGGGACTTGCTTTTTAATGAGACATTTTAAAATTTAACCTTTAAAACGGATCGGTGCAGCGTCAGCAATAACTAGGACACTGCATCAGTCCTTCGTGATAAAGAGAGAGCTGAGTTGAAAAGCAAAGCTCTTGGTTTACAAGTCGATCTACGTTTCTACCTTCACCTATGGTCACCAGCTGTGGGTGGTGACCGAAAGAATGTGAGCGCGAATACAAGCGGCTGAAATGAGCTTCCTCCGCAGGGTGACTGGGCAATCACTCAGAGATCGGGTGAGGAGCTCTGCCATCTGGGAGGAGCTCGGTTTCGAGCCGCTCCTCCGCCATGTCGAGAGGAGCCAGATGGGGTGGTTCGGGCATCTGGTCAGGATGCCCCCCGAGCACCGCGCTAGTGAGGTGTTTCAGGCATGTCCCACCGGAAGGAGAACAAGAGGCACCCACTGGAGAGACTATGTCGTACAGCTGGCCGGAGAACGACTCCGGATCTTTCCGGGTGAGCTGGAGGATGCAGCTGGCGTGAGAGAAGCCTGGGATTCCCGTCTGAGGCTGTTGCCCCCGCGACCCGGCCCCGGATGAGCGGAAGACAATGAAACGGAACCTTTAAAAACCACATGTTTTAGTCACACTGTCCGGATAAAAAAATAGCAGTGAAGTATAAAAATAGATACATCATAATTAAAATAATCAAACAAAAGCTTAGAATAATCTGTAAATTGTTTAATTCTTTAACATTTAAAACGATTAGAAAATTGTTTCTTAAACTAATTAATTCTTTCAAACTTTTCACATGTTCATATTTTCAGTAAAAAAACAAACTTTTTCATTTTTTTTCTTTCATTTTTTTTCACAAGATATTTTGATTAAATTTTTATCCATTTATTTGATAGACAAATATTTCAATTAAAAGGAAAAATTGAAACTCTAAAATTGTAACAAAGTGTATGGATTTTTTTTTTTTTAGAAAGAAACATACATAAATTATAATTATCATGTCTTGAAATGTAATTTTTATTATTTTTTTCTGAAATAAAATAACTTTTTTTTCTTGTATTGAAATGTTTTGAAATTAAACAAGTTTTTAATGATCTAAAGATCAAATTACAGACTGAGTTTCTGTCACACCGTCTGAATATTTACTACTGAAACTCTGACACACACACACACACACACACACACACACACACACACACACACACACACACACACACACACACACACACAAAAGTATCATAAAAAGGCAGGAGCCAATAAGGAGAAAGTTCTGAGTGGCCTAACCAATCCTGTTAGGAAGGTGGAGTGATGGATTTAAAACCTCCAACTCAAGTTGATGTAACATGTAGCTCCTCAGCTCATTGTGAAAGGCAATCCCTGATGACAGCTTAGAAAAACAGGACAAACAACCTGAGGAAAAAACCCGGAGCTGTGTGGACTTCACTGTGGCGCACCGTGCGTAAAAAGGCGCACCGGCTGCGCCTTCATCCAAACAGCATCACCTGTATTTTATACTCAACCTAAGATTATTTTTTTCTTTTCCTTCTTCACGGACTGAGCAAATAATGCTAAAAATGACAGAGGAGCATGATAAGTGTGTTGGTGATCAGCCATGCAGTCCATCTGGGACAAACAGTTCCATGTCTCAGGATGAGTCGGATTCTGATGCTCCGTCCTCTCCTGCGGGCTCCGATGGTCCCGGGTCTTTACTCTGCGGTTTGGGAAAAAAGTTGGACTCTGAGGATGATGAGAGGTTCCCAGCCTGCATCAGGGACGCAGTGTCCCAAGTTCTGAAAGGATATGACTGGTCTTTGGTGCCCATGCCTGTGAGAGGGAATGGATCTCTGAAGAACAAACCTCATGTGAAGAGACCGATGAACGCCTTCATGGTTTGGGCTCAGGCTGCCCGCAGGAAGCTGGCTGATCAGTACCCTCATCTACACAATGCAGAGCTCAGTAAAACTCTGGGAAAACTCTGGCGGTGAGAAAATGATTCAAAAAGTTTATTTATTTAGCAGAACAGATTTAATTTGGAAACAATAAACTTGTTTTGGAAACTTATAAAACTTTATTACCAATAAATAAATACATTAAATTAATTTTTAAATGGATGTGTTTCTAAAATAAAAATGAACTTTTCTTTTTTACTAAGTTTCTAAGTATGATTTTAATGTTTTTATTTTTATTGTCTGGATAAATTTGAATATTTTCTTTCCTCCTCAGCTTGCTTTCAGAGAGCGAGAAGAGGCCTTTCGTGGATGAAGCTGAACGACTGAGAGTTCAGCACAAAAAGGATCATCCAGACTACAAGTACCAGCCGCGGAGACGAAAGAATGTGAAACCAGGCCAGAGCGACTCGGACTCTGGGGCCGAGCTGGCACACATGTACAAAGCAGAGCCGGGAATGGGTGGGCTTGCTGGGATGTCTGATGGACATCATCACCATGAACATGCAGGTATCTGAAGTTTCCCGATCTGAATGAAAATATTCTGATATCAAGTGGTTCTAATTTGTTTGATTTATTTCCAGGGCAACCTCATGGTCCACCTACGCCCCCCACTACTCCTAAAACAGACCTCCATCACGGCTTGAAGCAAGACCTGAAACATGAAGGCCGTCGCCTTGCTGACAGCAGCCGCCAGAACATCGACTTCAGCAACGTGGACATCTCAGAGCTCAGTACTGATGTCATCAGCAACATGGAGACCTTTGACGTTCACGAGTTTGACCAGTACCTTCCGCTGAACGGCCACGCCCCGGCTTCCTCTGGCCTCACCTCAGACCACGGGCTCCCCGGCAGCTCCTACACCTCTTCGTACAGCAGCAACGGGTCCTCCTGGAGCAGGAAGAGCGCCATGTCCTCCTCCTCTCCCTCTGCCAGTGAGATGAACCAGCACCGTCTTCATATTAAAACCGAGCAGCTGAGCCCCAGCCACTACAGCGAGCACTCCCACGGGTCTCCTCCATCTCACTCTGATTACAGCTACAGTAGCCAGGCCTGCGTCACCTCCGGCACCTCTGCGGCCTCCATCTCCAGCTCCCAGTGTGACTATACTGACCTCCAGAGCTCCAACTATTACAATCCTTACTCTGGCTATCCCTCCGGCCTCTACCAGTACCCATATTTCCATTCATCCAGGCGAGCATATGGCAGCCCCATCCTGAACAGTCTGTCCATGGCTCCTGCCCACAGTCCTACCGGCTCCAGCTGGGACCAGCCTGTCTACACCACCCTGTCTCGACCCTAAAGAGGTCAGAAGCAGTCTGCTGACATCAGAGTAGGGATGGGTGATATTGAATTGAAAATACTTTATTAATCCCTGAAGAGAAATTTGTTATGTTTTTGTTTACAATACATCGTCAAAAATATTTCTCGCGGTAAGAAATTCTCATCCCGCAGTAAAAAGAATTTTTTAAAAATGTTTCTATCGATGGCATATTTAAGTGTGGGACACACTCGCAGCTCAACACCTGTGGAATATTGACACCAATAGTGGAGCAAAGAACGTCATGCAGCAAAAAAGTTATTCTGAATTGGGGCTCTAACTCCTTTACTTGCAAATTTGGTGATAAATTTATAGTAAAAAATATATGTATTTCTTTAATGACAATTTGGACAAATAATGGCATACAATAGGAATAAATATCTTACCAGTATAAACAGAGCTGCAAAGGATTTAACATGCAATCATAAGTCATAAAACACAAATATTAGAAGGACCCAGTTCAGTTAATAATGCATGTTTTTTAAATCTGAAGGTCAGAGTTTTTACTTTCCATAAGAAGTTAAAAAGTTTAGGCTGAATAGCCCGCTTTAAACGTGATGTCATTACTCGGTTGTAAGTCCCATCGGGAGCGATTTACACACAAACCGGAACACGTAAAATATGAAGTTAATTTTACATATGCCCAGAACTTTTGATAATTATCAAATAAGCTAATTATTGCTTCAGAGGACCCACAATTCTTTACGATATGACGTCATTATCGAATTTTTCTAAACAGGGGAAAAAGTGATTTGTGTTTCATCAATCTTTTTTTTTTATCGCTATTACTAATTACCAGAAATGATTGGGATATTCTTTCAGTCCATATCGCCCATCCCTACATCAGAGCCTCGTTCAGTTTGATGCACTACTAATGAAGGACAAAATGCGGCAATGAGAAATGTCCATGTTGGCCTGAAGGCCGCGTGAACGTGAAACATACACAAGAAAAAAAGTGCCTGCTGATTTTATACAAAGTTCTATTGTGTACAGACTTTTTATAGAGAGATTGTGATGTGGGTGAGCCAAACTCCTCCATGAGGACACATCTACGTCCACATCCTGAACATCTCTCTGCTCTCCGCTTTTTATAAGATTGCACTTCTGTGCACAGCTGAAGCAAAGCGAAGGCCGAAAGTTTGGGCCAGCTGTGTGCATTTAAAATATACCACATCCATTCTGTGAAGTTACAGTTTAATTTACTGGTTTTTATCAGTGGTTCAGTCTTAAATAAATGGCTCCTAATGAATCTTAAAGCCTAATGATGGCCTAAAAGTCTTATTTGTATTTATATGAATGCATTATTGGGTTTTGTTTTTATTAGATATTCACATGTAATGTGGGTTTGGTTATTTAGAGTATTTTTTGATGAAAAGAAGGTGAATGATGTAAAGGAAGCTGCAAGTAAGACCAATTTTTTTTCAGAAACATCTCCATTCCGAGTGAACAGCAAACAGACAGGACCAACAGACTCACAGAACAGGTGTTTGAAATCTACGCTTGGCAAATCGCGATTAGTCATGATGGAGGCTTAAAGGAAATGGGGTAAAACAACACCCTACTCCCTGAGTGACATGTCAGCTGGACCTCCTGCACACGCCGGTGTGTGAACGCTCACGCAGGGAGACAACGTGGCATCACGATGCATCTGTGAGCCATTTCCTGCGGGAAAGGGATACGGATCCAATGACACAAAATACACCAAATGATACAGAAAACATGTTTTCCTGGAAGCTATCTTTGAACTTTATTTGTAACCCGAAGAGGAATATTTAGAGCTGAGAGTGAAGTTAAGTGTGCCCATATTTAGCTCGTTCACCATCAAGTGCCAACTCACCGCTGCAGTCCTGCATAAAACGTCTTTTTGTGCCTTTTTAATGCTTTTTGTCAGTATTTCGGAAATGAAATGGGATTATTAACAAACTTCAGGCAGCACCCAAACCAACCAGAGATGCCATTAATGAACTCGCTCTTCATTAAGTCCTCGTCATTCCTTCCGTTCTGCAACATGTGCAGAGCTTCATGCTCCAACTTTTGTCCACAGACTTCTTTGTATCTCATTATGATGTTTTTTTTTTCTGAAGAAAGGCTGTGAAAATTATTATTGTTCTATTAACTCCAGTTCCATTCACACATGCACAGCTAACTCATTCCCCGGCCTTTTTTTTTTAAATAAAAGTTCATTTTTCTTGATGTTTGTACCTTTTGTCCTTATTTACGATCCCGTTCAGATCCAACTTGTACATTTTTGTTCCTAATTATGATAAACTTGGAAATAGTTTGTGAGAAAAAAATAAAAGAGGAGAATAACTAACTTGTTTTGGTTTGCTTTTATATTTGCATGTGCATCATGCTCTGTTCTTTGTAAACTGAGAGGAAATAAGTCATAAAAGGAAATGATCGCTTCCCTTTTCATCACTAGATCATTTAAGTAGGAGCTCATTTGGTTTTTAAATGTATGTAGAAGTGAAATTCTACTTTTATTTTTGTCTAAAATTCAAATTATGTCCGGCAATTGTGCAAACGTACCTTCTCTTTCTAAAAATGTGACCTTTAAGGTGCACATGTTGAGTTATAAACATGTTTTACTGGCGTTGTTATAAAAATAGTTGAATTCAGACTACTGCTTTCACCAAACCGCAGACAAGAAAGGAATGAGGAGAGATGGTATCTTCTCTGATCCAGTGGGTAGAATGCTCATGTTGGCCCTGGCATGCATGCCAACCAGCCCAGGGAGAAGCCGAGTGCCAGGACCGCGCTGCTGAATTTTAATGATTCATTATGCCGTGGAGGGGCCCCATTGTGTCCCTTTATCCGGAGAGCTAGAAAGGAATTAATTGGACTGAAAATGGAAGGGCAAGGCGAACTGACAAGCCATTAAGAGGGTCCTGAATGGGTGATTAGATGCAAATGGGGGAGGATCCTTCCCCCTGTCGCTGTCTCATATCACAGCACTCCACAAACAAAACAACAGGAGAAAAAAACAAGAACAACAACCACAATGACCACCAGAGCAAACTGCAGAAATAATATCAGCGCACATAATCTGTAGATAATAAAAGAAGATAATACCACAGCAGATGGGGTGTGGGTGGCTCAAGAACGACTTGTTGTTTTTCTTCCCTCGAACTCTTTTTTTTTCACAAGTGTTTGCCAAATACTTTCAGGAGGAACTCTTGAGAAAGAACAGGAGTGAATAAAAGTGAGGGGGAAAAGGCCCTTCAGGGTGCTTGGGTCCAGTTTTCCTGGAACTGCTCCACAGTTTCTGATTGGGACTCTTGAAAGCTTGACTGTACCGAGCAGAAATAAAAGAAAATGCAAAAAGGAACTTCACTGGAAGCTAAATTAGCACAGTATGCTGAATAAATTAACACATATTGCATAAATAAAACTGGGTTAGATCCTCTGAACTCTTTATTTACAAGTACATACTATGATTTACATATACAGATTATAATATGAAAAAAAAAAATTCAGACGCTCGAGTGCATTACAAGCATTGTAATAAGTTTGAACACCAGCACCCTGAGGAGGTGGTACACTCGAAAACCTAACAACAGATTGGCATTACTGAAAGTGGACATTGTGGGTTTTTAATCCACATAAACTTGAAGGAAAAACAATTCAGCAGACCACATCCTATTGTGATGAGCAGAAAAACTTGCCTGGTAATCGTTTCATCCTGCCTAATGAACACCGCTGACTCAGGGCGAGTTATCCTGCAAGAAACAGGAAGCTGGGAACTGTGTAAACCAAAGAATAGGAGGCTGATTTGCAAGGGAAATTAGGTAAACATAGAGTCAACTTATTGGATGAAACTCAGCCTCATTTTATTCAACCCTTCTGCTTCTATTAAAAACACGATCAAGGATCCGTTCAAATGTCACATCTTTAAATAAATAAAAAACATTTGAATCTTTATGAACCAACCATAGATTGGCTCATAATTAGAGACACCATACACACATTTAATCTAATTTTAGAGACATATTTTAAACTTAAATCAAGTTTAAGAAATATTCCGAACCCCCATTTGTACAAAAATTTCAATTAATATTCGATTTTATTTGCACTTCAATTTTATTTTTTTAATTTATCTCTTGAGATCGTTAAAGTAAATTTAATCCTATCTTATATAATTAGGATTATTTTTATTTAATCTTATTATAGATATAGCCTGCAGAAGGAGTTGCTCTATAATTTAATAAATTCCTGGTTTTAAATAGAATTTGCACTCCTTTTTGCACTTTCCGTCCTTTCGATCAGTTCTTGGAGGTTAGCTAACATCCTTTAAAACACGTCTGCTTTTACAAATCGACAAGTCTAATTAATTCAGTTGTCTGGAAAGGTTTTGTCTGAAGGTTCAAATACTTTTGGAAGAAATTACACAAGACTGAAAAAGTCTTCGTTATTCTAAAATGAAAAATCTCAGACCTCAACCTGGTTTTAAATGCATAAAACACTCTTTATGATGTAAGTATTTTCTTAAGGAAATCCTAAAGATTTGGGCTGTTTTTGTTAAACGTAATGAGGCCTTAGTCTAAAAGTAGTTGCAAATGAGTCCCAGTGAGTGTTTGTAACCTGCTGAACTGCCAGATGGTAGGATTTAAGAAAAAAAAAAAGACAAAGAATTTAACTACTTTTCTAATTTTACAAAAATAAAACAATAAAACAACCTTATTTTATTTCTTGTAAAAATCAAGCATAGTTAAGAGAATATGCAAAAAAAAAAAAAAGCAGTTAATTATGAGATTCTTTTAAAATATTATTCATATTCAAGTTGTTTGGTTATTATTTTACAAAAGAAAAAGATGTAGAGCAATAATTTGACATCTGGTCTTGTTCAGTTCCCTGAACAGTTGTCCACAGTCTTTCACTTTCTTTTTTCATTCTTTCTCTCCTTTTCACTTTTCTTGGCACATGTTGATTGTGAATGGGGTGGCGGCATAGCTGCTCATCTTACTTCCACAGCTTTAAGACTTGTTGATTAGATAGAAAGGCTGTTTTCATTGTCACAGCTTGTTGCGTTTGTTGAACTGTGGCATTGTTCCATCAGCATGGCACATTTTACATTTCACTCATGCAAAAGTTCCTATGAGTCTCTTTTGTGCATGTCTTGCTTTAAATCTGAGATTATGACATTTTGGCCACATAACATGATTATGTAGTTATCTTTTTGCATTTTGCACCATTTATTTTGAGCTCAAAATGCATGAACCGCTTTGCATTTTATTTTGTATTGTCTTATTTCTGAAAATCCAAATAATTTGTTTAAAATGTTTCTTTCAACTTGGAATTTTTTTTACCCATGCTGATGTAATTAAAAGTGATGGAATTAGCATATTAATAACCCACCCCCTGAATCCCTTTTGCACACTCTCACATTGTTACCCCATCCCACAGCCCCAACACCCACACAAGTTGCACTCCTCTGTTACCACCGAGACGGAGCAGAGTCTGAGCCAGCATGGAGAGTTCTGGAAACCCTGGAATGTTGAGTGTGGGAGGCATATTTGTGACAAATTTTTCCTTCCACTGATGTGCCGAGGTAGAGGAAGGGGGCGGCATAAACATTGGGAGGAGGACAGAAGACAACAAACCATCTAACTGGAAAATAACAGGTAGAGAAAGAAAAAAGAATACATTTTTTTTTGGAAAGCAGCAGGGACAGCAGGCCTTAGGTTCTCAATGTTGCTAAGCATTGGCAACACTGTGTGCAAGTGCACTCTGTGGGAGCGCTGAGTTTTGTCACCCAGCGCAACGTGATGATTCCCACACAACAGCATTGGCCGTCCAAACCCATTTATTCTCCTAAGTACATCTACACCCCACAAGCCTGGACTTTTCACAGAGCTGTATGGTTCAGTGACATGAGGAAAACATTTTTAAACCGTGTCCAGGATGCCACACTTTTGGATTTCTGAGCGCAAAGTCTACCGCAACAGATTAGGTGACCATTGCAATATTTATTTAATAAGTACATGATCAGCAACACATGTCCATCCCCTCACACTTGATAGCGTTTGCGGTATGACAGAAAGTAGGGAAGAGGAGAAAATAGGGAAGAGTTTGTTCTCCCATGTGGTTTTGGCCCATTCGAAGGGGCTTGGAGCCACGCCAGTCCATCCCTGCTTCGGCTTTGATATGGATGGAATTCATTATGTAAGTGAATCTATTGTCATGGACTAAAACAATATGGGGCCAAAAGGGGGAGGGTTTTATATGAGGACCTTAAAACTAAGTGAACGGAGATGCGTTTTACACCTCTATACGGTTTTTGTCTTCAAAGGAAGTCAATCTAAGAGATACAAATCTAGACCGAGTTCATCCACTTCTTTATTCAGGATTCACACACCTGCAAATAATAAGCACAAAAACCTGACCCGAATCATGGAGATTATTATCAATTTCTAAGAAATACAAATGGGTTGCATCAGAACAATTCTTTTTAATATTCTTGAACCATCCGGCCTCTCTTCCTCGTGTGTCCTCGATACTTTAGACTCAACAGTACATCCAAGAACTTGATCATCTGCATTCGGACAAACTCAACAGAAAACAAACTCTTTTTACCAAAACTGCACATCGATGGCTGTATTTAGAGCAAACGTATGATTAGAGCAGACGTTTGACCATAGCAGGAAACTGTGAGACCTCCTGGAGTCAAAGTTCAGTAATACCTATGTGCTTGAAACCCGTTTGATTTGACTAAAACATCCAACTCTTCTCAATGCAAATCATGGCAGTGAGTTATATTTGGGCTAGCATAGGCTGAGGATGATTTGACTGAATGAAAATGAGATTGGTGAACTTTCTTTTTGAGGGTGAGATATTGTGGGGAAAAAGAGCAGTATAGCACTCCTAATTTGGTGCTTCACTGTGCCAGTGGCTTACTGCGTACTGACGGTCAAACAGAGTTTGAGTTTGATGGAGCCAACCTCGACCACAAGCAGCTCAGAATACGAAGTCCGGGTTAAAGTCAAGTCATAACTTTCTAGCTGTTTCTACTTTTACATTTCTCAAATTTATGTTTGGTTTGGTTCTGCTCCATCATTTCCTTTCCCATACAAACAGTCGAAATGACACGAGCCAATAATGAAGATGTTTGTTAATTATCAATGAAATTGACAATGTTGTTAAGATGAATGTTATTACAACCAATAGTAACTCCTTGTTGTCTCCAATAATGATCACCAACTATCAACACAGCTAGTCCACTGTCATGATCCCCTCTTCTGCCACCAGAGGGAGCCCTGGACCTTCCTCTCTGCCAGATCTCAAACACCTGCACTCATTATCCTGATACCACACACCTGTGGATCCTGCTGCTTATTTAAAAGCAATTGCACCAAACTTCTTTGTTGGGTCATCATCAATGCTATCACCTTCCCTTCCAACTAGGGCTGACTGACCATACGTTGTATCCTTAAATTCTGTTATAATATTTGAACTTTTGATCCTGAGTTAATCCTGCGCCCTTTGCCTTACTGGACTTTTGGTTTAATGAATCCTGTTTTGTTGTCCTGCATTTGGGTCGTCCTCTTTCTTCCAAATACCCACATCACAACAGTCCACTGCTGCTAGTTCTTCGTACTAAAGGCAGAATGATGCATCCTGTATTGACCCCGGTAGAGCAAATCACAATACCAGACAGGACAGGGTAAAATTAAAAAAACATTGTTTCAATGTCAGATCCATGATGTCATACATGTTTCAAATGTTAATATCGATGTGTCAGGTTTGCATTTGTCACCAAGTGGATTTTAGAATGATTCAGTAGCTCTTGAACAAATATTAGCATCTCTACCCCCCCTAACATGACAACAAATGAGTACCTGCTACATCACTGTCATGATCATTTACAGACAAGACGTTTTTACGTAGCAGGAAGGAGGTCTCCCACGCTCCCCTCCCTCTCACAGCTCCCCCTATCGGCAGTTGATGTGTGATTCACTCATAACCCATGTCAAATTTCAAAGGTGGAGCCTGTGCTTTCTCAAGACAGGTAAGGGAATGAGCAATAGTCAGGTTTTCACACTTCCATATTTAAGATTAAGCTCTCCATATGAATATGATTTGTTGAGAACTAACATTTAATACTCCCAAGGAGCTTGAAATTTGACCTTTAGTGAGTTGAGGTACAAAAATGAACATTAAATTTTAAATTAAACTGTATTTTATCCAAAGTAAAGAAGCTTTAAGAAACCTTTCCCCTGCATATTGTATTTTTTATTTTCTTCATACTGTATTTTATATTTTTTCTCTTCTTGCAAAACTCAGTTTATAATAATTCAAAGACTGAGGATGACACGCAATAAATTAGACACGCACACATAAACACACACACAGCTAGCCAGGTAGCTAGCATTTCAGAGTCTGACTGTGTTGAAGAGCACAGGGTGCAGTTTAGGGATTATGGGATGGAAGTGGACATGTGATCTGTAGTTTGGGAGGATTAGTTTTTCTTTAAATAAAACAGATCTTTCACTGCTTTGCAGGATGATATCCCTGAGAAGAGGTGCTCTCATTGTTCCAGAGGGAGGTTACTCCAGTTTAGAAATCCATTTAGAAAGAAATTAGAATAGACTGGAAAAAACTTTATCTATGAGAAAGGAATCTAAAATTTAAACTAAAAAAGTTATGATTGTTTTTAGATAATGAAACTTTGTCATTTTGCTTAGAATGTTGCTTTTTTATCTTTCAAATTATACAATTTTTCTTTGATTTTTTTAGTTAAAACTAAACATTTTACACATGCTAATATTTTTTTACGAGATATTTTAATGTGTAACCATGTCTGATAATTTAAAAACAAGAAAATTCTCTCACCTTTTGTCTCTCTGGTGATTACACAATTCAGCAAGTCGTCTATTTTTTACTTCTTTGACTTGTCTAGATTTTTTTTTCAGCTTCACTTCTGGCTCTCACTCAGAGATCAGGTGAGGAGTTCTGCCATCTGGGAGGAGCTTGGTGTCGAGCCCCTCCTCCAGATTGAAAGGAGCCAGATGGAGGGGTTCGGGCATCTGGTTAGGATGCCCCTCGAGCGCCTCGCTGGTGAGGTGTTTTGGGCACGCCCCACTGGGAAAAGACCAAGAGGTAGACCCTGGACCTGCTGGAGAGACTATGTCTCAAAGCTGGCTGGGTAATGACTCGGGATCCTTCTGGGTGAGCTAGAGGATGCAGCTGGGGTGAGAGAAGCCTGGGTTTCCCGTCTGAGGCTTTTGCCCCAACGACCCGGACCTGGATAAGCGGAAGATGGTGGAACGGAGCTTCAATTTTTTCTTTTTTTTTTTTTAAAACAGACATAAGCATATTTTAAACATACGTACATACGTACATTGGAATATAAAAAAAAAAACAGAAGAATATTAAATACTCAGTAAATTTGTGTTTGTAAATTAGAGTGAGTGGTCCAGGATTAATCCCAGGGTGGCAGGATTGGACGAAGAGTTTGCACATGTGCAAATCTTTCAACTGCGGTTTATGATGTTTAGTCTTTCTTCATAAGCATTTCTTGAACTTGGTCCAGAAAAGCTTTCAATTGACTCTTAATTCCAGTCTCCCAGCAGTCCTGCAGCCTGATCACTCTCTCTGCACAGCTTCATCTGAACCTTATGTAAAAAAAAAAAAACAACAGGAAAACCAAAACGAGGAGGTATTGTGCTTTTGTTGGCGAATGACCCTTATCTTCTTGCATATATTGACACCCATCATACGTTTGTTTGCCCAGAAATGCGATTCTCACTGAAAAGAGCTTAAAAATACATTTGTTCAATTTCACATCTATTTTTGACTCTGCACTCCTCCCGCTCCCCAATCTTGTTGAAGGCTGAAAATACAGCCTAAAATAAGGCTGTATTTGTGTAACAAGCTCACACATATATTTTTTAAATTCTCATTTTGGTACATTTACATAAATGTGTAATGTGAGGGAGAGCAGTACTTGAGGGAGTTGGAGTCTGTGGCCATGAAAAACCTGGTGTTTGAATTCATTCATTCATCTCTAAACTGTCCATCCCCAATAGGGTCCCGGGGTTTGCTGGAGCCTATCCCGGCCGATTCAAGGCAAGAGGCAGGATACACCCCAAACAGTTTGTCATGGGCCCACACGCAACCACCCGACTCACACTCATTCCTCATTCCAAGCGACAAAAGAAAATTTTTGACCAAACAGTATTATGATTGTATTTTTTGTTCCTATTTTTGCACCCAAGTTCAACAGGTAGTGATGAATAAGGTCAAAACTAAAGACTAAAAAACAAAGCAAAAGAATCTGTCTGCTAAAACTGTCATTCCTAGGGACAGTTTTATAGCGGCCAATCAACCTAACCATGCAGGTTTGGGAGGGAGAGAGGAAACCAGAGAAAACCCACCCATGGAGAACATGGAAACTCCAAACAGTAAGGCCAGTGTTTCAAGCCTCGTTCCCACTCGGGACTCAAACCCCTGACCTTGTTGCTGTGGGGCCACTGTCCTGGTGTTTAAATTGTATAGGGCAAATTGCTCAAGCATACGTGAATAAAATAGAAAACCACTTCAGGTATATTTTTGACATTGGATTATTGTTCAAACATGATAGAAACTTCCAAAACTTTGATTTTGCATAAGCTCTCCCTTTAAGGACTATTGTCGGAGCCACTACTGTCTTTCTTGGACACAGTTCTTGTTGGGAAACAGATTTAGCTGCAAAGCAAACTGTTTTCCAGGGAATTTCCCTCCAACAATTATAATATCAGCAAATCACAGGATGGCAGGATTGCATGCATGTCACATGATTTTTAAATCAAATACATAATCTTAATACATTTAGTTGTTTCAAATTTAATTACAGAAAAGATGCCTTTTTGTTGGATTTTGTAAATAATTTGACATGTAGAAAACACATTTATTTTTATTCTAAAAGGCTAAATTCAGTCCTCACATGTGTATTTTTATAAAAGTTATGTAAAGGATCATCTGATTTTTTTTCCTCATAATTTAGTCAATGAATCACATTGGATTTTTTCCAGATTAAACAGTGAAGTCAATGTAACCTTGTGTCATCAACACGTCACTCATTACCTATGTTTTTATATGAAATATATCACTATTGAACCAAAAAAAGGGGCAATAAAACTGACTTAATCCATAGAAAGGTTGTTATTTTGCAGGTGCAAAGGATCATATCTGTCATAAAGAAAAACCCACTGATGGCATGGTGGGTTATTTTACTTTGCAGATTTTTTTTTCTTGGAGGGCAAATAATGTATAAAATGTTCAAAACAAGCGGTCAAAATAATATCAAATTAAACAGAACAAAAAAAAACTCAAGCACAAATGTTTTGGAAAAGACAATTTTTTTTCACCAATTTTCAAAAATTTAGTTTTTTTTCCCTCTTTCTGCAAATTTTTTGTTTTGGAACTGATTATTTCTAATAAAAACATAAATATATTTTCCCGTACTACATTAGGGTCAGATTAAATTAGACTCTCATTAAGTACACATTAGTGTTTCATTTTCTCTTCTGAATCGTTTCCCCTTTAGGGTCACCGGGGTGCCAGAGCCTATCCCAGTTGATTTAAGGTGAGATGCAAAGTACACCCCAAACAGGTCGCCAGTCTGTTGCAGGGCCACGCAAATATCATCCACACACACCTGCCGCAGGTGGAGTAGTTCAAGTATCTCGGGGTCTTGTTCACAAGTGGGGGAAGGATGGAGCGGGAGATCGACAGGTGGATCGGTACGGCGTCAGCAATAACTAGGATGCTGCATCGGTCCATCGTGGTAAAGAGAGAGTTGAGCCGTAAAGCAAAGTTCTTGATTTACAAGTCGATCTACGTTCCCACCCTCACTTATGGTGGTGACCGAAAGAACGAGATCGCAGATACAAGCGGCTGAAATGAGCTTCCTCTGCAAGGTGGCTAGGCTCTCATTCAGAGATCGGGTGAGGAGCTCTGCCATCCGGGCGAAGTTTGGTGCCGAGCTGCTCCTCCTCCAGGTTGAGAGGAGCCAGATGGTGTGGTTTGGGCATCTGGTCAGGATGCCCCACGGGCGTCTCGCTGGTGAGGTGTTTTGGGCACGTCCCACTGGGAGGAGACCAAGAGGCAGACCCCGGATACGCTGGAGAGACTATGTCTCACAGCTGGCTGGAGAACGACTCGGGATCCTTCCAGGTGAGCTGGAGGATGGAGCTGGGGTGATGCAGTATGTGAAGTAAACTTGCACGTACACAGGTAGAACATGCAAACTCCACACAGACAGGCCAGCAGTTCAAGCTTTGCCCCACTTGAGGGTTTGAAGTCTGACCTTCTTGCTGTGAGGTCACAATGCTAACCACTATTACAGCCTTTTGCACAGTAGCAATATTAAGTTCATAATTGACGATCTAATTTAGTTTTTTTTATTTGAATTAATTTGGTTCACATGGAAAGGGTCATTGTTATATTTGAGAATATGTTTTTTACCACTAGGTATTAATAACAGCTCACGACACATCTGAGTATTGAATTTTAGCCCACCCTTCATTTGAGTGGCTTGCAGTCAGACATGAATCTGGTATTATCCTCAGTCTAAAACCACCACAAAGTGGTGGGAATTGCCGTTAGTGCAAAAAAGAAAGACCTAAACATTTCTTTTTATGCATTGCATCATGCTGTAACTTTATGCAATAAAATCTCATTTTCAGACCCAACATAATGCCATTTTCTTTAAATGCACTGCAATTCGTTAAAGCATGAAAATGAAAATCTGCCTTCTATTACAAATATTGTGTGAGATCATTTGCAACCACAACTTATTTTCACTTTCATAGTGTGCACCTTCAGCTAGAATAACACTCAGTGGTCCAACACAGAACAACTGCTGAGCACAGTAATAACTTTTGCTTTCTTGGCCGTTGCAGCTGTCAAATCGGCCAGGTCCTTCGTTCATAACAACAGCTGAGGCTCAAACTCTTTACATGCTCCATCACTATACATGCGACATCACCTCCATGACACGAGTGCCAGGACACCATCAAATACCATGCTCACGGCTGCTTTCTGTGCAAGTTTATAAATATAGAAAAGTAGATATACCAGTTTTTCCTCGAGTTACACCTCAAAACCAGTAGAACAGACCACATCTACTTTATCTCTGCACCATCTCACATGTACACTTCCTCCATGCACTTCCAAGTTAGTGCAGTCAAACCAAAAGCAGATCAACTTACACTCAAATGGGAGACATTCACATCATCTTAACTTTCTCTTGGAAAATATAAGATCCACAGGTGGTTAGAGTTGCTTCTGCTGTAGAACATTTCTCCTAAAAAAACGGAGGCCCACTTCCACCTGTTCCTCCAGTTACCACAGAAACCAGTCACACATGAGTAACATGATCCTCTTTGACCTGTAAATCAGTTCAATATGTGTAAATTTTCAGCTTAACACCGACAAAAAAACATGTGTATATACATGATAAATGTCTTTCCATAAAAATAAAATGTGGCATTTGAAAGCTCTAAAGCAGATGGTTGAGCAAGGCATTCCGAATGTTCACCTCTAGATGGCAATGCAACATTTCATTTGGTTCAAGTGAAGATCTTGGGGTCTTTTGCTCCATCTAGTGTTTGTAAAAGCACATTACACATCAGGTCTGCAAAGGTTTCTGGAAACATATGATAATTTGTAGAAGAAAAGATTCTTTTTCTATTTATTACAATTTTTTTTATCGTGTACAGCTCTAAACCAGAGGTGCACAACCTTTTTGGTCCCAAGAGCTATTTTTTAAATTGCAAACCACCTACTAAGGCAAGGGTGGGCAAACATTTTGATTTGCGGGCCGCATTGAGTTCTAAATTTTGACAAAGGGACCGCAACAGGAGCAGATGGATGGCATGCTTTGGTAACCTCACCTCATCGGAAAAAAAAAATACACATCTTGGGATGTGAAGAAAACATGTGCTTTAATTTCCAATGAAATTGAAGAAAAGCATTACAACAAAATGCAAGGACGAAACAGTTGCAGGAAGCAGTCTGTGGCCTTGTTATATTTGAGCGCGGAATGGAAAGGCTTCGGGGCCACTATATACACGTACACAAGCGCACTAGATGTTATATCAAGCACGCTAAATTTTAAATGAAGTGCGCCAGCGCTTAAAAAGCCATTCATCTAGCGCGTTAGTTTTAAAATAGGTTTGAAATCTAATGCACTTGTTGACGTGCGTGTATTGGCCCCCTTGGCTTTCCCTATCTGCGCACACTTTTTAATAGAAGCAGGGTTGTTGTTTTCTCAACAAAGCCAATTAGCTAGAGTGTGCCAGCGCCATCTAGTTAGAAAACATCAGAATTGCAGGGGAAATAAAACATTAACAAGGTTTATTTATTTGATTTTTTTTATCTCCGCGGGCCGGATTAAACCGTTTAACGGGCCGCATGTGGCCCGCGGGCCTTAGTTTGCCCAGATCTGTACTAAGGTCTACCAGTCTGGTGTACAAATTCCAAAACCCCACAGATTGTTTCCAGTCTGCAGTAAAGCTATCTTCACAACACATTTTGTTGTTTTCACACACCCATTAGACATCACATCACAAACCCGCTCTCGATCACACATACGAATTACTCTGCCTTTCTTAAAAATACACAGACAAATTCCCTCCGCCCCTCTCAAACAGACACTCGGGAAAAAATTCCTCTCTATCAAATACAGACACACAGACAAATTCCTCTCTTTCTCTCTAGCAAACGCACACGCGCGCACACACACACACACACACACACACACACACACACACACACACACACACACAAATTGTTCTCTGTCTCTCTGTCTCAGTGCTTTGGGCGGGGGAGCGGCTACAGCAGCAGGCGCTGCTTATTGAGAACAGGCTTAACAACATGATTTCTTGTCACAGACTCCAAAAATCTCCTATAACATTAGAAAAAGTCACCAAATTGTCGTTAAAAAAAAAAAAAAGAGTCGCTAGAGGATCTACATACTTGCCAAAAATAGCGTCAAAGTAGCTAAATTGGCAACACTGACTTCCTGTCATTTAATTTTTTTTCCTACCCAAATGGCAGTCGACTTGGGATCAGTCCGCCGGGCAACCAGTAGACCGAGATAGACTTGTTGGGCGTCCCTGCTCTAATCAGAAGATTGGTTTCCGTGGAAATTATCCTCTAAAATCTAAAAACAATGCAATGAAAAAAATCTCATGAGGTTTGAATTAGTCAAGTTTATTATCCAGCAGCATTTACCAAACATTTCAATTCATTTCCTGGCCTCTGTGATACACACCAGTCATGTTGGGATGCCTCATTAACTTTTATCTTTACCAGACTGTCTTAATAATGAACCCTGTGGAAACTAACCCTGTTTGCACATTGGTAGTGGCCTTAGCAACACATGGCTGGTTTTCTTCCAAAAGACCATAAACACACTGTGAATACAGAGACATACTAAAACTCGAGTTTATTGTAAGTGGGGAATAAACACTCGAAGCCATCAATAGGGTTCAGTTTCACAAGTACAGTAGTGGGAATCAGATGTGGACATGTTTGACATGATCACTAGATGTGCTTTTCATGCAAGGAAAAAGAAGTTTGATTAAATTCCTTGTGTTGCACAACAAAATATTCAGTCCAGAAAAACCTTTTCTACTCAGTCTGCGTGAAACTAGGGATCCTCAGGTTATAAATCTCACCTGACAACATTGAATAGTGACCTATAGTTCTTTGCGAAAAGGCACGCTCATATAGGAGAGCATAATTTTTCATGGTTTTGAAATCAACATGAATATCCATGCACTCAGAGAAGATAACTTAGCTTTGGTATAAAGTTCACTGAGTGAGTGAACCCGCTACAGCTTGTCAGAAATCTCGAAGCACAGTCTTCTTCGTCTTCTTTCGGCATTTCCCTTCAGGGGTCACCACAGCAAGTCAGTTTTTTCCATCTAACCCTATCTGCTGCATCCTCTTCGGTCACACCAACTATCTTCATGTCTTCCTTCACTGTATCCATGAACCTCCTCTTTGGCCTTCGTCTCGTCCTCTTTCCTGGTGGTTCCAAACCCAGCATCCTTCTGCCAATGTACTCTCTCTCCTCTACACATGTCCAAAACATCTCAGTATGGACTCTCTGACTTTATTTCCAAAACCTCTAAGATGCTGTTCCCCTGATATACTCATTTATAATCCTATCCAACCTGGTCACTCCCAGAGAGAACCTCAGCGTCTTCATGTTTGCGACCTCCATCTCTGTTTCTAGTCTTTTTCTCAGTGCTACTGTTTCTACACCAAACAGCATGGCCGGTCTCACCACGGTTTTGTACACTTTCCCTTTCATTTTAGCTGAAACTCTTCTATCACACATCACACCTGATACTTTTCTTTACCCGTTCCAGCCTTCCTGCACACGTTTCTTCACCTCTTTTCCACACTCTCCATTGGACTGTTGATCCTAAGTACTTTAAATCTCCCACCCTTTTTATCTCTTCTCCCTGTAACCTCACTTTTCTCACAGCAGTGATCAATCGAATTGAGCAATTGAAGATTTTAAGCTTAAGTGAAGCACATCATCATTATCCAAAAGTGGCAAGAAAATAGCTGAAAAATTATCTTTAGCTTCACTTTCCAAACTAAAACCCCTGTTGAGAGAGCTTTTGGTCCAAAAAATACTTTTAATTAAAATTATATACTTTTTTTTTTTACTCTGGACTGTCATAGATTGTTGTGAATTTTCTGGCACTCGGCTATAAAAATTATGCCTTTTTTTTATCTGAGTTTAAAGACTAACTTTAGCAACGCCAACCGAGATTGCAATAAAAAAAGGATGACCATAAAGACTCAATGACCTGCTCTAGGAGAGCGTAGCAACAGTAGAGAGCTGAGTCATCTGCATAAAAATGAATCATCCCACCTGTCAAATCATTACAAAGTTGATTTATCCATATGGAAACAAAATTGGCCCTAAAATGAAGCGCTGCAACACTACAAATCAAAGACTTCTAACACACATAAGGCATGGAATGTGTCCATACTTGTACCAAAAAAAAAAAACTGGTCATGGATTCCTGGACTCTGGTGGCCAGAGTTAATTATCTAGTATACTTCGGTGAAGCTACTCCCTTCCAACTTTCTGTCTCCCCTCAACTCTTACCTCCTTCATGTGGGCTGGTATAGAACAAGCGACAGCTCATGTTCCTGTACTCTCACTGCATTCCTGTCTCAGTGTCGTCTATGATTATGTTTTTGCTCCATATTTCAGGTGTTATTTTTTTCGCTCATCCATCTCTATTCCTCTCAGATGCTAAAACTCTGCAACTTTTTTTTTAAAAGACCAAGCGGTCCACCCTTGGTCTTTACGCCTCTATCACTCTAAAAAGGTTGTGTAAAGGGCTGCATTCACAGTTCACTGACTCTTTAAACTTACGTTCAATTATTTCTGTGTCGTTATTATGAGTAGAAATATTCTGAAATTGGAATTTTCTTGTTCCCTCATGGTGTAATGATAACAAAACACCTTCTGATGATCTGGTTTTGTTGGCTTTGTCAAATTGTCCACTTGCTGGATTTATTTCGAGTCATGTGTAAAGTGGCCGGTATTGAAATCAGCACCTGCAAATTTGAACCATGATCCTAAACATAAAACTGATAAAATGTTCTCTCTGAATCTGAAATGAAGTCCAGTCAGAATCATTATGCATGCAATGCAGGTGAGAGGCAGGGTACACCCTGGCCAGGTCACCAGATTTTCAAAGAGAAATCAAATGGCAGATAATAACAGACATTATCCCTGAGGAAAAATTTAGTGATCAATTTTGGCTGAAAGAAGGAAGCTTAAGTACTCTGAGAGAACACGCAAGCCTCTGGCTGGTCAGAGTGAAGACTTTTGAATTCCCAAAAGTCTCAGCTCTGTTTGTTCAAAGTTAACACAGAAGCTGGAGCTATTACTGGCCGGAATCAGAAGACGAATGAGTCAGTGGGTGAGAGCGGGTCACTGAGGTTACAGCCTTTCATTGTGAATGATGCATCAATCATAACACTTTTCACAGATGGAACATGTTTACAACAAACTCATTCAACCCAGCTTCAGAAAGAAAATTCATATGAAAATTCTCCAATTCAGCTGCTGGGAGCTCCTGCACATGTACTATATGCACAGTATCAGACTGATTTAAATCTGGAGTTACTTGTCCTCCTCCATCTGTCAGGGTGATTAGGAGAATATTTAGGGGAAAGTATTATTACTGATTGCAACAATTAAATTCCCATCTGTGTTTTGTTCCTTGATGGAAAAAAAGAGTGAAATATTAAAAAAGCAAATAAGAAAAACATATTCAAAAACTTAATTGACAAATAAGGCCTTATTTATCGATTTTAACCACGTCACCTGACGATGTTCCTGCAGCACTAAACCTGAAGCATAATGAGATGATGGGGAAATTCACACTGTTTGTTGTGCATGAGTCACAAATCGTAAGCCACAGAAAAACAATACCTTCAAATGACCTAAGACTTAGAGAAGATCATTAGAGCTGGGTAATAAGGATTACATAACTGAGATGTTACGTTGGAGCACTGGTGCCACAAACTACTCCTGGGCCATGTGAAAGAAAGAAATAGAGGGGAAAAAAACACTTTTACAGCTTTTCTCTTGTGTATTATTATTGCACGCGATGTCCTCTTCAGGAAAGTCCACAACTTAAACTCACATGTCCACTTCTGCTGTATTGTGAACATCACTTCTGATTTTCTCCTCACACTCTCTTCGGTTGCCAACTCTTGAATGAATCAAACACGGGTGACCCACACACTCATGTCAAGAGAAGCCGGGATGCTCAGCAGCTGTTAATCGGCATGTGACTGTTGCCTCCTGTGGCGTGCACACATGCAAAACAACACACACAAATAAAGGAAAAGCCACACTTCAAAAGCAACACACCCCAGTTCAAGGAGTAGGATCAAAGTAGAAAAGAATCACGGCCTCATGTGCCGGGAATAGAAAAGTCTGTGCATAACAATTATTTGGACCTTTCTAATGGCTTTGTTATACATTACATAATTAAAACTTGAAAAACCAATAGATGATCAAACTAATTTAAGAAAAAAGGTTAAAACAACTGTAGAAACAAAAATATCTTCTTCTTCTTTCGGCATTTCCATTCAGTGATCGCCACAGCAAGTCAGTTTCTTCCATCTACCCCTATCTGCTGCATTCTCTTCGGTCACACTAACTATCTTCACATCTTCCTTCACTGTATCAATGAACCTCCTCTTTGGCCTTCCTCTAGACCTCTTTCCTGGTCGTTCCAAACCCACCATCCTTCTGCCGATGTACTCTGTCTCTCTCCTCTGCACATGTCCAAACCATGTCAGTCTGGCCTCTCCAACTTTATCTCCAAAACCTCTACCATGTGCTGTTCCTCTGACATATTCATTTCTAATCCTATCCATCCTGGTCACTCCCAGAGAAATCCTCAGCATAAACTCCTGGAGGTTCATCTCTGCTACCTCCATCTCTGTTTCCTGTCTTTTTCTCAGTGCCACTGTCTCTAGACCAAACAACATGGCAGGTCTCTCCACGGTTTTGTACACTTTCCCTTTCATTTTAGCTGAAACTCTTCTATCACACATCACACCTGATACTTTTCTCCTCCCTGGCTGCACACACTTCTTCACCTCTTTTCCACACTCTCCCTTTCTCTGAACTGTTGATCGTAAGTACTTAAAATCTTCCACCTTCTTTATCTCTTCTCCTTGTAACCTCACTTAATAAAAATATATTTTCATGTTAATTTAATTTGCATGCATCACAAGAAGTGCAGCGTGAATTTATTAAACTAATACAATTAATATTATTGAATTAATAACATCTATTATTTCACACAGTTACTTTTAACACCAATGTGTCTCCAAAGAGCATCATTCTCTAAGATAGATTTTCTAAGATCTTTAATGTCAACACGTATGCATATTACAATTGCATAGTAAATATATCAGAAATAATTTGGCATTTTCATAATTTTGGCATTAAAAGCTGTAGATGGTTGAGAAGACTTACAAATAATTCAATCAAGACCACTAGATGGCATTTTAATAACATTGCAGAACTCAGAGAGAAGCTTTTGGTTCTTATTGGAACAAATTTCCATCATGCAAGAAATAAAAAAAAAGACTTTTTGTCTGTCAATAAAGATTTACAAAATTTTTCTTTTGGAAACAATTTTGTTTTTCTTTGTGGTGATTTTCTCTTTCTTCAAATTTCTGATTTAATCTTTTTACGTGTCACAGGACTCTTCGTAGAAAGAATGAGTCAGCTCTCTTTGATTTTTTTTCTTAGCTGCAAGTAAACATGGTGATTTCTGCTTCTGCAGGTTTCAATGGTTCCATGATCATCACAGGAAAAAACGTGTATCCAGGGAATCAGGGGCTCACAAAGTTGTTTGCAGCTGTAATAAATTTGCTATCCTCAATGGGGGAAAAAAAACAAGGAGTGGCAGAAAGAATGAAAAGAGTAGACTGTTTTGTTTTTTTGCTGAGTCAGCACAAAGTTTTCCATTTGTTTTTTGCATGTTTATTTGGGACAAGTAACAAATTCACTGATTGTTTGCCCAGTGGACCTTTGACAATAAAATCATTTAAGATGTAATACCAGTAGAAGTCGACTTTAGAAAAAAGTAGGAGGTAGGGCCGCACAGTGGTGCACTGGTTAGCACAGTGGCTTCACATCAAGAAGGTCGACGTTCGAGTCCCAAATTGGGGGTGAGGCTTGGAACACTAGGCTTTCAGTGTGGAGTTTGTATGTTCTCCCTGTGTATGAGTGGATTTCCCACGCCGGTTTCCTCCCACTCTCCAAAAGCATTTCTCCTAGGAATGAGTGTGTGTGTGGATGGTTGGGAATTTGTGGCCCTGTAACAGACTGGTGACCTGATCGGGGTGTATCCTACCTCTCGCTTAAAATTAGCAGAAATATGACTAAAAACAAAAATAGGAGGTCAGCCAGACTTCCTTCATCTAAGGACTAATCTTTCCAGGAGGATCTCAAAACATGCAAGTCAAGCTCTGGCAAACTAAATCTGATCACCTCCCAGCTGACTGCACTCCTGAGAGAAACCCTTTCCCTGGCAACTCATCGGGGCAGAAGACGATGATTTAGATGCTACATAAATTATGAATAGTGACATTTCAGAATAAGTATCTGAAGTTTTCTTTTGGCATTTTGATAAAGATTTAAGTCTGGTTTAATCTGTATTCAGCAAAAACAAATTAATACCAAGATATTAATACATTTTAGTAAACATCATTGAGGCATGGAGAGTGGTGGTCCTAGTATTGATCCCTGAGGCACCCCATTATCGCCTAACACTTAGAAATAAAACTTTCTACTTTAACAATACATGCTTTTTCTTTTTTGTTTTGATACCAGCTCAATCTGAGCTACTTTGCGACTAAGTTGTCCACCTTTTCAAAAGCTTTTAGAGAGTTTGACATAACAGGAGCAGAACAGTCGCTGTTTACAAAAAAAGAAATTCAATTTTTTTCTTAGTTTAAAAAAAGCTCTTTTTATTTTAAATCCTAACCCTTTCAAACGCTCATGCAGGGGTTTATGCACTCTTGCTCGTAATTGCACTTCATAAGAGAAGCCTGTGCGTACTGAGGAAAATAACAGAGACAAAACAATTAACCTCGTAGTTCTCATTGAAAATATCTTTTTCCAGAAAATCCATTACATGTCCAAAACAACTTCAAGCACAGAAAAGCAGCTTCGAGGTAAGAGTTTTTATTTTAGAACCACACAATAAGAACGTGACACCATTAAATAGAACATAGCCAACATCTCCCATCCATTTGTCACTATTTGCATTACAGCTAAACTCTTTTATGACCTGTGTGCACTCTTGTTCTTTTGTTACTCCTGCAAAACATTAGAGAAGAGATGTTTTCTAAGAGGTGTTTTTACCAGATGTGGATGACTGCCAATGAAAATATGAGTGTGTGAATTTAAAAGAAGACAAAATATGTTGATGGCTTTACGTGAACATTGAAACTAATCATTATCAATTCTTCATTATCTATGCAAAAACGGGAATATGAGACAATTATCTTGATGTCTTGATCTCCAAATGTAAAAAACTGAAGCAGAAGGAGCTCCGACAGTTTGTTTCCTCAGTTCTGTTTCAGATTAGGAAGTTTATTTATGAATCCCTGTGGGAAGAATTTGTTTGTTCCAGCAGCACAAGAACACACAATTACAAAGTAACCGGGAACAAATTAAATACACAAATGAATAAATGTGCAAAACATAAAACAGAGAAAAGCCAGAAACTCATAAAAACAGATTTTTTTTAAAAAACAGCTTTTTAGTTGTTCATGTAATATATTTTTTCTTGCATTCGTTTTTTAACTGTTTCTAAATCTTTAAAGAACTTTTGGTCTATGAATAAAAATAGTGAGGTTACAGGGAGAAGAGAGAAAGAAGGTGGAAGATTTTAAGTACTTAGAATGAAAAGTCCAGAACAATGGAGAGTATGGAAAAGAGGTGAAGAAGCGTATTAAGACAGGCTGGAATGGGTGGAGAAAAATATAGGTGTGATGTGTGATAGAAGAGTTTCAGCTAAAATGAAAGAGAAAGTGTACAAATCTGTGGTGAGACCGGCCATGCTGTTTTGTCTAGAGACAGTGTCACTGAGAAAAAGACAGGAAACAGAGATGTTGGTAGCAGAGATGAAGATGCTGAGGATCTCTCTGGGGTGACCAGGGGGGACATGATCAGAGGAACTGCACATGTTAGAGGTTTTGGAGATAAAGTCAGAGAAGCCAGACTGAGATGGTTTGGACATGTGCAGAGGAGAGAGAGAGTACATTGGAAGAAGGACGCTGGATTTGGAACCACCAGGAAAGAGGACTAGAGGAAGACCAAAGAGGAGGTTCATGGATACAGTGAAGGAAGACATGAAGGTAGTTGATGTGACCGAAGAAAATGCAGTAGTTAAAGTAGATGGAAAAAACTGACTTGCTGTGGCGACCCCTGAAAGGAAATGTCGAAAGAAGAAGAAGAAGTACCGATCTTACTGTAAATTAAGTTTGCATGTTTATAAATTGAATTATCATTTGAAAACTTCATGTTGTAGTTACCAGAGTTGTCTATGTGACATTAAAATTGATGTGATGATCTGAAACCTTTGTGAGTGATAAACGTGCAAAAAAAAAACCTCCCACACAAATTAGTAAGGAGTAAAAAAATTTGATGGCACTGTACATTTAAGTTACAAATAAAAATAGCATACTTTATTGATCCCTCTAGGGGACATTTTTGTGTTGCAATGGACTGCAGCAGTCAACTAATTACAGCACTAGTGGTGAGAGCGATTGGGCCCCAAATACCCAAGGTAATCGGATAATATTCAAACGCCAGTTTATTTTTGGCCATGGATTTTGTTCTCTGCCGATCAAACTTGATAACTAAGCAGGAAGTATTTTAGTGCACATGCTGTGTTCAAACAAGGAGGACTGTTTTCTGTAAATGTGCCCATAAAAGAGTGTATAACAGATTTTGCGTTAGCTTTGTTAACTTGATGCGATTTACGCTGTTTTTACGTCCTCAAACAATATTTCATGCTGTTTCATGCACGGAGCGAGAGGAGGGGGAATTCACAGTTTCAAAAAATGGAAAAGAAACTCATCATATGGATTCATACGCTTTTTTGAACACATTTTTTTCAAACAAAATCTGTCATATATGTCCACATATGTAATGAGATGAGAATCATTACCACAAGAAAGCACAACATTTGCTTTAAAAACAAATTAAATTGAGCTTATTCCAGTTTTATTACTGTTAAAGTAGGATCATTATTAATGAGAACACTACATGAACAAAGCCCACTGGTTTAAATTATCTTACAAAAGAATCTCAGTGTGCAAATAATAGGACCAGTTCTAGTTACCCGAACCTTGAATGTGTAATTATATAATTTCTCATACAAATTTGGATCATTTTCTTCCCCAGTCTGGCACTTTAAATTAGTTTGCACATGTATTTGCACATTCAGTCTATGTGAGTGCCAGTTTATAAGTTCATTTCATTCTAATGTCTCATTTTTTTCTCATTTTGTTTCCCTCTGAATGCAATTAAACTGAAGTCAGAAATGAACTTTTATCTAAAATCCTGCTTGTCAACAAACAAGTTTGAAGGTTGAACATTGAATCCAATAAAAAGGATTTAGAAAGTTTTTGGAGGCCATTCTTTATTTAGGAAATAGGCCATATTTGAATAGTCGTTATGCAACACACACATTCTCCAACTCCCTGCAGACACAGTACATATCTAATATCTGTGATATCCAAGCATCCATGTAGGTAGACTCACTCACTTAGATCACTGTGACCTATACTTGAAATACAGGCCTGCATGTTCCCGCATTGTGTTCCCATCTTCTTTTGAGATCCCTACTTCTGCACGTGTCTAGTCTGTTTCTCCCTATTGTTCAGTCAACGGCTATGCTAGTGATATCTCTCACCTTACTCTGTAGCAGTCTCTGCATGTGGGTGTCTACTAATGCAGACTTTAGCACGTGCTAATGTGTTCAGCATGTCCAGTACAGAAATCATAAAAGGTGAAGATTTTGCAGTTCTCTTGCACCAGTGGGTCACTGAGAGCTAGTCAGTCACGTGCTAGAGATGAATGGGATCATTCAGCATGCTGCCTGCTCGGGTTTGGTCAAAGTGAACCCATCATACTAAAATGTATTATGTAACACAGAAAATAAATTGCATTGAGGAAAGGTTAAAGGTAAGCCAGCTCGAGCAGCGTTTGGCTAATAAAAGCTATTTAATTTTATGTTTAAAACATCTATCCAGCCTCTGAGTTGTACATTTAACATAGAGGGTCTAAAAGCTCTTCTTCAAAAAGATGTTTTTTGTTTAAACTTCTCACTAACAAGTGAAGTGCTTTAATTTAATATGGAATCATTTTTTCTAACAGCGCACCAAGAAACAGGTAAATGTCCAGTAATTTAAAAGAAAAAATGAAATGCCATTTTTCCCCTAATGCACGTAAAAAGTGCAACAAAACAAACTTTAAAAGATAAAGAAAAATAATTTTAAATCATGAAGATAAGAAGCTCTAAAAACATCTTCACCAAAATAGTTTGTATAGTTAAAGATGCAACAAATAAATATATTTAGACTATACATATAAAATGTGGTCTTTTCTGACTTAAAATCAGAAAATGCATTTTTAAAAATCTTTTTTCCCGTTCGTTCTATTGTCTTCCGCTTATCTGGGGCTGGGTGGTGGGGGCAACAGCCTAAGACAAGAAACTCAGGCTTCTCTCACCCTGGCTTCATCGTCCAGGTTACTCAGGAGGATCGCGAGGCCTTTCCTGGCCAGCTGTGGGAAAAAGTCTCTCCAGCAGGTCCGTGGTTAGCGTCTGGGTCTCCTCTCAATGGGACGTACCCGAAACACCTCACCAGCGAGGTGTTCGGGAGGCATCCCAACCAGATGCCTGAATCAATCCATCTGGCTGTTCTCAACTCAGAGGAACAACGGCTCTACTCCGAGCTCCTCCTGAATGGCAGAGCTCCTCACCTGCAGAAGCTACCCTGCAGAAGAAGCTCATTCCGGCCTCTTGTATCCGTGATCTCGTTGTTTCAGTCACCACCCACAGCTCATGACCATAGTCAAGGTTAGGAACGTAGATCGATCAAGAGCTCTGCTTTTCAGCTCAGCTCTTTCTTCAACGATGGATGGATGTACCGTCCTGATTATTGTGGACACTGCACCGATCTGTTGGTCAAAATCGGTGTTTCTATATGCGTATGCATATGTATTATAAATGTTGTATATTAATAATAGATATACATATGGTTTTGTGTACTGTATTTATGAATGAATAAATGAACAAAAGATCTCAAGTGTCGTGTGAACAGCTGCAGCTTAACAAAACAAACAAAAAAAAGAGTTAAACTTAGTGGTCCAAATAGAATAAGTTCAAGCTTCTGATTCAAATGCCAGGAAGATGGGTCAGACAGAAACTTCCCAGTCATCGGATGTCTCCTGATAGTCCTGATGCTCTCGATCAGAGTCTTAAGTGTAATTATCACACACTTAAGACCTACAGGGTAAATCCGATCAGATTTTTTTATTCCCTCTGTGTCCACAAGAAACAAAAAAAAAACATCTTAATTAGGTAAACAAGAAATGAGGAAACCCCTTGTGAGCTTACCTGCTTGTTATCATTCGGCAGACATAAAAACTTGGATTGTAACTTGATCATTGCTGCTTTGATGCCCAAACAATAGAACTGTTTATTCATTAAAACACAATTTATTTCTAGGTAATGTGCAGAACAACTCATTCTTCTATTCCCTCCCACGTCTGCTCAACTCCAACTGAACTTCTGATGATGTTCTCGCAGGGATGTCCAACTCCGGTCCTCAAGGGCAGGTGTCCTGAAGGTTTTCCATGTTTTCCTGGTTCAATACAACTGATGCACATAAAGTGAAATCAACAACCAATAAAATTTGGCAGATTGACTCAATAGGCTGGATCAAGTGTGTAGATGCAAGAACACCTGCAGAGACATGGCCCTCCAGGACCCGAGTTTGACACCCCAAGGGTTTTTTCCATTCACATGCCCATCATGGTATTTTCGGAGTGCTGATGCAAAAATACAAGCAAGAATTCAAACTAATATAGCATATGAATGATGGATCTCTGTCTTCATTGAGATATTAACGTATGAAGTAGATTTGAATGGGACTAAATAATTAAATGTTTTTGTTTTTTTTTTTGGCATGGCCCTTTTCAATCTAACCATGTGCATCCTTTTCTCTTATACCAACTTCTTTCTTACTCTTGGTCTTCCTACAGAGCTTTGGATTGCATTAAAAGAAATGTTTTGATGCCACAATAATTCCAAACTTGTGAAAACCTTGGTACAAAATCTTGTGAAACCAGCAAGATACAAAGAAATAAAAGGATAAAGAAAGTTCTTTTCAGTGGCAAATGTCTGCGAAGGAAAAGTCAAATGAGTCCCTTTTGTTTGCCGTGTGAGTTAATTCCTGTAAGTTTTCTTTTCAGATGCGTGAAAAACAAAAAATTATTATTAGCTAAATATCAGATAAGAAAAGAAGGGAAATGCTTTGATTTTTTTGGCTATTTTTTTTCACATAAAACTTTATTGTTATTTTTGTTTCAACCAAAAGAGATATTTTAGAGATATTTTAATCTGCTTTATTAAAATGTTTGAACCACCCGTGAGCTGCTGTGTCTGACTTTCAGTGTTACCGAGTGTGTCTGAGTGTATTTTAAAGTGGATTTCAGAGTGTGGAGCATGCACGTGTCGGTGTGTGTGACTCCACGTCAGCAGCTGGAGCAGGATCACAATAATAGACGGTTGCAAGGTTTCTCCTGTTGTTTTCCTTTGATGTTTTTGGAGTTTTGATGGTGATCTCCACAGATTTGTACTGACTAATCAGCAGGCAAATGTATGTGTAAAGCAAGTAAAAAAAAAAGCAGCACAGTTAGACTAAAAAAACCTTTGTGTGCTGAACACCTACGGAGTGTTTCTGACGCAGCAGGTCTGAAGAAACACAAATTTAATATCCTATTTAGGGAATCAGATATTTTAGACTAATGAGGAGTCTATTATTCTGCATTTCAGAGAGCAAGGATCTGGTTGTTCTCCAAAAATGATCAATTGAAACTCAGATCACATCTCCTAATGAATCCCGGAACTAACTGTTCTTCTGAGGATACTGAAAAGTTTGGTGCTTATTTGTTATTTCCTTTTAGATGTTTCACAGATTAACAAAACTCACTGGAGGTTGGTGGACACAAGAAGTTAGTCTGTTATGCACAACGAGTGGCAAAAAAGAGCCATTGTGCAAACTCAAATTTTTGGAGGTTTCTAACATTTTTACATGTTATTTGCACATTAAAAATATATCTGAAGTTATTTACTTTTTAATTTTCCGTTTGATGCATGTCTGAGCAGTTTGCAAGTTCTCTCGTGCAGTATTTGGATCCTGTTCAATTGCCAGGTTTTCTTATTCACGGATTTTGTTCTCCGATATGCCCACATTCTAATAGCAAATTATTAGTTACTTTCGAAAACTAAAATTATTGTTTTCTGACTGGAAGTGATGTATTCTTTTGAAAGAAGGATCCCAATACTTTATCTCGGAAGGAAAATTTGAGTGCTGAAAGTGAAAAGGTTTGAAAGTGAAAGGTTGAATAGTTTGATGGAGGATGGCAGAAATTATTTACTGTACTGTTCCTTTGAGCAGTGGGGTTGCAGGAGTGTGTTGCTGAAGTTGCTCTTCAGATGGTCCAATGGTGTGTAATTGCAAAAAACTGGTCAGCAGCAAAGAGCGTTTGACTTTCACAAAAGCAACTGAAAGTTTTGTAAAGTTAATCATTGAGAAAGACAAGAAAAACTTTTGAAAAGCAACATTTTGTTCAAATGTAAATAAAAGTCAGGAACAATTTATTTCCACAATGCTTTTTGTATATTGAATTTTGATCTTTCTAGAGACACCTATCTTATTTCTTGTCAATAAATTAGCCAGAGGTTGTACTAATAATATGCGGCGCTATCTCTGTCTACATAAATTCCTCATGTTGTAACAGTTGTAACTTTTACTTCCCACGTTCATTATCAGATTTTGCATCAAAACCATAAAAATAAAAACAAATAAACGCAGTATTTTTGGAATCTGCCGATAAAAATAGACGAACTTGGTAATCTGAGAACAACCTGTTTTGATGTCTGTTTGTTTGGTCTTTCAGAGACGTGGCACTTGTTTCAAAAACCTTTCCTTGCTGTTTAGATGACTTAATGTACTTCTTGTTACATGCATGAAATTAAAAGAATATCGAGACTGACCACGTTTCTCTGATTTGTCTTGGGACACACACCCTCTCATTCTCAGTCTGTCAGGAATTCAGATGTTCTAACTATTATTTGTAATCTCGTTCTTATCACCCACATGGACAGAAAACTGGACTCAGAGAAACATGTTGTTTTCTGTTCTGAATCTTGACCAATTGATTTTCTTTGACCAGGCTGACCTTCCACAATGAGGGCGTAACTTGTAAAACAAGATGTCATCAAGATAAAGAGTGCATGTTTTTCAATCTTAATCTCTGCTTTTGTCATGTAGCGCCAAATAAAGGCACATTTATATTTTATTTAAGTACAAAACATGTTTGTTTCAAACATTGCGCTCTGGATTCACCCTGACCAGAAGCCCGAACCTCTCTACACAGGCACATCTGAAGGTCAAATCTTTCTGATCAATGGCCATGTCAAATTTTTTCCATATAGAATTACTCAGACATCAAATTTTCTGGAAAATCCCTTGTTGTTCCCTTGTTGAGTTTTTTCTGAGAGGCTCCATATGTGGTGTGAGGCCTTTTAGGCCTGCTTGTTTGTTTTTTTTTTTTCTCCCCAAAACTCACAGGTGCTGGATGGCTTCTAACGGGAGGATTGGCTGATTGCTCCCAGCTGCACAGACTTACCGGTGGCTATAAAAGACCTGGTGTCACCCACAGTCTCTGTCAGGTCTTCAACGATTCTAGTGGTAAACTGACCACCTCTAAGCTGAGTCAAATTTTGATATCAGACTAATTTTCTTATTCTCCTCACAGGAACCTTCAGCCCTTCCTCTTGGCCATCCAGCACTGCCTGAAGCCGTTATCTCTCTGCTGTGGATTCCTTTGTTCAACACTTAATAAACTGTTAAACCTGCATTTGGATCCTCCTCATTCCCTCTATCACACAACAGAAGACCTGACCGAGACTGTGGGTGACACCAGGTCTTTTATAGCCACCGGTAAGTCTGTGCAGCTGGGAGCAATCAGCCAATCCTCCCGTTAGAAGCCATCCAGCACCTGTGAGTTTTGGGGAGAAAAAAAAAAAACAAACAAGCAGGCCTAAAAGGCCTCACACCACAGTAACCCCCCCCTCTACGGACGCCACCTGGCGGACCACCAGGCCTGTCCGGAAAGCGGCGGCCCCCCTGGCCGATCGCTCAACATCTGATTTTCTGAGTTTATTCAGAACCATGTTCGAGGTGCCGGACCGGGCTGGAGATGCCTCCCAGCGTCTACTCCACCTTTCCCAGGGAACTCTATCTGTGGCGGAGTTCTCCATCTCATTCCGGACCCTAGCAGTAGAGGCTGGCTGGGGACAGAAGGCACTAAGAGGGGTGTTCCTAAATGCCCTGAATGATCCTCTGAAGGATGAGCTAGCTGGCAGGGGGACCCCATCCACGTTGGAGGAACTCATTTCCCTGGCAATACAGTTAGACAACCGTCAAAGAGAGAAACGATATGAAAATACCACCCGGGCCCTACACCCTACTCCAGTTCACAGCCATCGACAGCCTTCCTCGGTCTGCCCCCCACCTAGGGCATTTGCATCTGTTCCACAAGAGGCTGAGCAGCCTTCCACAGAACCAATGCAGTTGGGACAGATGCATCTAACCAAAAAGGAAAGAGAGGTTAGACTAAAAGAAGGGAGGTGTCTCTATTGCGGGTCGAGAAGTCACTTACTCTCAGCTTGCCCTTGTCGCCCAAAAGACGGGGCCCACCGGTAGACCTAGGGTTACGGGTGGGCACAACTAGATGTCATGGTACCCCTAGGCTTATGATTCTTGTGACACTAACCTCTGGTTGTTCCTCTTCCTTTCCGGTCGAAGCGTTGGTGGATTCCGGGGCCGACGGCAACTTCATCGATGCAGATTTTCTCCGTCAGTGTGGATTCCAGTCCCAACCACTCGAAGAACCCATTAATGCCACGGCGATCGATGGACACGTTATCACCAGGGTGACCCACCAGTCCTCCCCGTTGGAGATGGTGGTATCGGGTAATCACCGTGAGCACCTTTCGTTTAACGTTATTTCTTCACCCGGCTCACCCCTTGTGTTAGGTTTCCCCTGGCTTAGGTTGCACAATCCACAGGTCGACTGGCAAAACCGGCGTATCGTCGGGTGGAGCAATCAGTGCCATGCAACTTGCCTCCAATCTGCCGTGACAACCGTCTCTTCTGACACGGTAGGCTCAATCGACCCGGTGGACGTTGCGTCTATCCCGGCAGAGTATCATGACCTCAAAGAGGTCTTCAGTAAGGAGAGGGCACAATCTCTCCCGCCTCATCGGCCATATGATTGCGCCATCGACCTCCTCCCTGGGGCAACCTTACCCGCCAGTCGCCTGTACAATCTGTCTGCTCCAGAGAGGGGGGCGATGGAGAAGTACATCAATGAGTCCCTGGCGTCGGGGCTTATCCGCCCTTCCTCGGCACCCATAGCAGCGGGGTCCTTTTTTGTGGGTAAGAAGGATGGTTCCCTCCGTCCGTGCGTCGATTATCGGGGTCTTAATAACATCACCGTTCGCAACAAATACCCGTTGCCCCTCATTAATTCGGCGTTTGAGCTACTTCAGGGAGCCCGGGTCTTTACAAAACTCGATCTGCGTTGCGCCTACCATCTCGTCCGAATGCGGGAGGGGGACGAGTGGAAGACGGCGTTCAACACCCACCTGGGCCAATTCGAATACTTGGTCATGCCTTTCGGGTTAACTAACGCTCCCGCAGTCTTCCAGGCATTCATTAACGATGTGCTCCGTGACTTCCTTAATCGTTTTGTCTTTGTTTATCTGGACGACATTCTTATTTTTTCGCCCACTGTTGAGGAGCACATCGTCCATGTCCGTGCGGTACTCCAGCGGCTCCTTGAGAATCGTCTGTTTGTAAAGGCTGAGAAGTGCGAGTTCCATTCTCAGTCCGTCAACTTCCTTGGTTTTATTGTACACCCTGGGCAGGTTTGCCCGGACCCCGAAAAAGTTAGCGCGGTGGCTGAGTGGCCTCGACCCAACACCCGTCGCAAACTACAACAATTTCTGGGTTTCGCAAATTTTTACAGGCGTTTCATTCGCAATTACAGTCAGGTAGCTCTTCCCCTTACCCAGCTTACTTCCACAGCCAGACCGTTCGTTTGGTCTCCTCAAGCAGAGGGTGCATTCACTGAGCTTAAAAAGAGGTTTACCTCGGCCCCCATTCTGGTCCAGCCCGACCCCTTGAGGCAGTTTATTGTGGAGGTGGACGCCTCGGATTCAGGGGTGGGTGCTGTGCTGTCCCAATACCATCAGGAGGATGGCAAACTCCATCCCTGTGCCTTTTTCTCTAAGCGTCTCTCTGCAGCTGAACAAAACTACGATGTGGGGAATAGAGAACTGCTCGCAGTCAAACTGGCACTCGAGGAATGGAGGCACTGGCTCGAGGGCGCAGAACACCCATTCGTGGTCTGGACAGACCACAAAAACCTCGCTTACATCCAAGCAGCTAAGAGACTCAACTCTCGACAGGCCTGGTGGCAGCTGTTCTTTACACGCTTTAATTTTACCCTCACTTACAGGCCGGGCAACCGCAATACCAAACCTGACGCCCTCTCCCGCCTGCATGATGGTCATCAGTCCAGATCGGAGCCGGAGCCCATTCTACCCCCCTCCTGCGTCATTGGGGCGATCACTTGGGAGATCGAGACTGCAATAAGGGATGGTCTGCAGCATGATCCGGACCCAGGTACTGGCCCAGCTAACCGTTCGTATGTGCCATCCTCTGCCCGCTCCCAGGTTCTCCTATGGGCACATGCATCCCGGTGGTCCTGTCACCCTGGGATTCGCCGTACAAGCTTTCACCCCGCTTCATTGGCCCTTTCCGGATCCTGCGGCTGGTCAACCCGGTGTCGGTAAAGCTCGCCCTGCCCTCTTCCATGAAGGTACATCCTGTGTTCCACGTCTCTCAGATCAAACCGGTTTCTACCAGTCCCCTCCAGCCTCCTTCTGCTCCCCCTCCACCTCCTCGCCTTGTCGACGGCTCGGATGCGTACACGGTCAACCGTCTTTTGGATGTTCGTCGCCGAGGTCGGGGTCTACAGTACCTCGTGGACTGGGAGGGTTATGGCCCGGAGGAACGGTGCTGGGTGCCCCGTTCAGCGATCCTGGACCCTGGCTTGGTCCGGGACTTTCACCGCCGCTTTCCGGACAGGCCTGGTGGTCCGCCAGGTGGCGTCCGTAGAGGGGGGGGTACTGTGGTGTGAGGCCTTTTAGGCCTGCTTGTTTGTTTTTTTTTTTCTCCCCAAAACTCACAGGTGCTGGATGGCTTCTAACGGGAGGATTGGCTGATTGCTCCCAGCTGCACAGACTTACCGGTGGCTATAAAAGACCTGGTGTCACCCACAGTCTCTGTCAGGTCTTCAACGATTCTAGTGGTAAACTGACCACCTCTAAGCTGAGTCAAATTTTGATATCAGACTAATTTTCTTATTCTCCTCACAGGAACCTTCAGCCCTTCCTCTTGGCCATCCAGCACTGCCTGAAGCCGTTATCTCTCTGCTGTGGATTCCTTTGTTCAACACTTAATAAACTGTTAAACCTGCATTTGGATCCTCCTCATTCCCTCTATCACACAACACCATACGGATTATTCCTGCACCTTTGATATCTATCTTCAATTACCTCAGCAAAGCAGCAGCCAAAAAAATTGTGACAGAATCGGAAAAGATGGTCGTGCAATCGACAGTACTAGAGAAGACTTGATCTGGATGGCCAAGACCAGATTCAGCAGAAAACTCAAAAAGGCCGTTTTAATCCTGCCCAAAGACACTTCGATACATGGAGAGGTTAATGGTATGAACAGATCTTCTGGTTCAATGTTCATCACAATATGTTCACCCTTTTACAGCTAAAAATCCTAATTTGGCTAATTTTGAGATCAACCATCCTAATGGGTCTTCATGTCAGGATCCCCTCACCTGCCGTCAGAGGCAGACCTGGATGTTCCTCATCACCCTGACTAGGGTCACCTGAGATTGATTCCTGATTCTACACATCTGTGGACCCTGCATCTATTTAAGGGCAAGCACCCTGGACTTCCCTGTCAGGTCACACCATCACTTCCAGCCAGGTTTCCCTGGTTGCTTGACCAAGAACGCATTATGACAATAGCCTTTTGCCATGCCACTGAAACTTTGGTTGTTTTTTCACAGTATTAATGGACTGCCAAATTCAAATAAACCATGTTTTCTGTCTGCATTTGGGTCCTCTTTCCACCTGCACACTGCTTCATGACAGTTATCTTAACTTAAAGGCAGTATGGAGGATCTTCGGACAATGACAGGCCAGCCACTCTTTGTGATTCCTCGATAAGTGATAAGACTCTCCTTGGTCTTTTCTAGCTTCTCATCTCCAACCAATATAAGTACTTATTTGATGTCAAAACCAGGAAGCTGAAGTGATTAACGGGCTGTAGTTCAGGGCTGTCAACTCAAATACCCAATGGGCCAACAATGACTCTTTGTTTGAAATGCCAATGTTGGGCCACAGAGAAGACAGGATTTTGTCAAAACACCCGCAGAGCATTATGGGATATATATTGCATTAACCCTACACGTGCTGTAAACTATAATCCCAATGGGACATCTCTAACAATTATCTAGTATATTTTTGTGGGCCAGATCTTTTACCCTGAATAGTTTTCTCTTTGTTGACTCTACTGTTATATCATCCTTCTTTTTGTCATCTATTGTTCCCTCTCACTCACACAGCCTTTTTTAATAAGCATCTTTATTGTCCATCAAAGTGGAAATTTGCTTTGCAGTAATGCTCCTACGTGCCAAACATGCACCAATAAAATCAGGAGCCAGTCATGATAGTGCCTGTCCTGGTGTGCAAATAATAAATAGTTTTAACAGTAATATTAAAAGGGCTCAGAGTCATTCAATGGTTTTCATCAATATTTTTCTTTCTATTTTCATCTTATACATTGCATTATGTCTTCTTTCTGACCTCTGTGTTGCTTTCAACACACTGAATGACGTAAAGGTTTTATCTAATTTTGATCACTGTTTGAGGCAGGGCTCTGCCAGTTGCCTTTCTAAGAGCTTTAAATATGTCCCTTTAGACTTGTCCGTGTTTCTCATTCATCCCGGAAACTTCAAATATATGCATCTGAATCAATGTGTGGGAGGTGTTTTTATTGGATGATGAAGCAACTTATTAAGTGGTTTGTTGGTGAAATCAGTGGAAAACAAAACAATCCCAAAGTGACTCTTGAAGTCTGTGAAAAGCTCATTGAGTGACCTGATTAATCATCTTATCTTGTCCCTGATTGCAGCAACAGTTCTGGGGGTCAGGCTCACCCACCACGGGGGTCAAAACATGAAGTCCACTCGGGTCCTGATGACGGGTGCAAACAAAAAGAACAAAATGATTCAGTCAACTTGTTTATGTTCCGTTTTGGATCTGGGGCCTCATTTATCAGGCGTGTATACGCCAAAATCTGTGTATACACTGACTTCTACACAAATCGAACAATTTATGAGGTGGCAGAGCGGCTGGACTATTGCGTAACTTTAAGACGCCTCAGAAGCTGGAGTACACAAATAATATGACATGAATATAAGACGATACTTGTGAACAGAATCTGAAGTGAAGACAGTAAAAGGAAATGTTTGGAGCAGCAAGGAAAGAAGTGGAAATCACAGAGAAAGATGCCAGTCATAAGAAATGAGTGATATCGCTTGAGATATGTTGACACCACATCTGTACTAATGTTGAAACTGGTACACTTTTGGGCACCCATTTCTGCACAGTACTTTATGTCCTGCTCATTAAGATCATTCATAATAATACCATCATTAAAAATTCAAGCTGTGGAAAACTCTGACCGCCTGCGTCTACTTTTTGTAATGTCACCAGTAATAGTTAGAAAATTACTTTTAATTTACTGACAGATCAATGTGTTAATCGCAGAATTGCCATGTGATGACCACCTTCAGTTTTTTTTGCTTATTGGCATTGTCTCCATGGCTGCACAATTGTGCCACCACCCCATTTTCCTGGGTGCCACCAGCTCATTTGTGAACCATTGGATGTGCAACAAGCCATTTGCATGATCCATATCTAGACTTTTAGAGGCATGGTTTGGACAGGATGGAATTTGGGTTGGCTTGTGCTTGCGACTTGTCGCAGATTTATGAAACTTGTGATTTATAAAACTTTAGTTGCATAAAGACAGTTAAGGTGGTTTTGATAAATCCCAAGTTTGAGTGGCTTATGTAAAGTTGTAGTACTGTGGAGAAAAATGTATAAATGTGCCTTAAGAAAACATCTGAACTACAACTTTATTTATTTTTATTTTCATGCATAAATGCAATGCCTGTGTCCCAAAAGACAGGCAGCCATGCACAGTAGTATTCATGGCAATGATGTTCTCAGTCCTTGATGAGTGTGTCTGCTTGCATTAAACTTTACTGATGTCCCGCCTTCTGGAGCTATACATCCTCACATGATCTGCTGATACAGTCAGTTCCAGTTCCACCTATGTCGCTCTCAAGTATGCATTAAACTAGTGGGTAGCAGTTAAATGAATAATTCATATAAGATTGGGGGCCACAAATGATTAACTTAAGACCTACAAGTGGCCCGTGGACTAATCAGACTAGTCAGTCAAAGACCCCTTTTTCAATTGTAGATGTCAGTCTAAACCACTTATCGATTTTGGGGTTGCGGGGGTATTGGAACCTATCGCAGCTATTAACAGGTCACCAGTCTTTGCAGGGTCACACATAGAGACAAATAACCACTCATGCCCATGTTCATTGGTGCATACGACTTATGTGGAGAGAACGCGCAAACTTTACACAGAAAGGATAGCATTTCAAGCGTCACCCCATTTTCTCAATGAGAGGCCACAGTGTCAGTCAAGAATGGTGTGCCACTGTGCAGCCACAACCAATGACTGAAAGCTCAATTTTTATACTGTGGTCAGGCAGTCGATTGTATGAGTGGATGCATATAAGCTGGTGTCATCTGCATATCTGGTTATGATTGTTTGTATCAATGCAAATGAGAAATCACTTGCGAAAGCAATTTTTTATTTTGCAGAATTGTATTCAATCACATGGCTTTTTTTAGTTTCCAGAAGCAGATCCACCTGCTTTTTCATTCTTTCTTGATTATAAGTCTCCTTTAAAGCTTCATATTGCAGCTATTGTATGTGTCTTGTGTTGTTCATGTAGGGTTTAGGGCTGCTTATGTGCAGAAAGATCACAGGTTTGTACAGTTGTTTATTACCTTTGACCTGCATCTGTTTTTGGGTTATTGACTTGAAAACAAGGTTCCTGCAAAGCATCTCAAGATACGACCAGCTTGACCTTTTAACTAAATATGTGGCTCCACAACTGCAAGGCTTTATTTTTGGTCATTTAGGGATAAATGGGAGACACAAACAAACAACACAAGAATGGCAACATGTGATTTATTAAACCAGCAAATTGACACATTCAAAGGCAGTAAATATTGGCAGCAGAATCACATGAAGTGACAAATGACAGAAAACAATTCTAAATTTAGCCTGTTTTTTCTTGTTTTTCATGGACCTTGTTTATCTTTTCAATAGGAGTTGTGGTGATGTAGTGAAAGCTACCCCATTCCAATTTTTCTAAATTTGTTTTCCCAGCAGTCCCCACAAAAAACGCCACAGGGCATGACTATCCGTGTCAGATGGCTCATTTGAGCTTTGATTTTCTTGCAATAAGTCCATGTGATGCTTCTTTGATGAAGTATAACAACACACTGCCTGATTTTATAATGAATGAGTTTACATGTGTCATCTCTGGAGCCCAACTAGTGTTTAAAATGAAATATTTCTATACTTCCTCAAATCTTATTCTTTTGGCATTTCCCTTCAGGGGTCACCACAGAAGATCAGTTTCTTCCATCTAACCCTATCTGCTGCATCTTCTTAGGTCATACCACCTATCTTCATGTCTTCCTTCACTGTATCCATGAACCTCCTCTTTGGTCTTCCTCTAGGCCTCTTTCCTGGTGGTTCCAAACCCAGCATCCTTCTTCTGATGTACTCTCTCTCTCTCCACATGTCCAAACCATCTCAGTATGGCCTCTCTGATGTCATCTTCAAAACCTCTAACAAGTGCTGTTTTCCTGATATACTCATTTCTAAGCCTGTCCATCCTGGTCACTTCCAGAGAGATCCTCAGCATCTTCATCTCTGCTACCTCCATCTCTGTTTCCTGTCTTTTCCTCAGTGCCACTGTCTCTAGACCAAAAAGCATGGCCCGTCTCACCACGGTTTTGTACACTTTCCCTTAGAAGTTCCATTTTGGCTGGAACTTTTTTTTTTTATCACACATCACACCTGATACTTTTCTTCACCCGTTCCAGCCTGCCTGCACATGCTTCTTCACCTCTTTTCCACACGCTCGATTGCTCTGGACTGTTGATCCTAAGTACTTAAATCTTCCATCTTCTTTATTTCTTCTCCCTGTAACCTCATTTTTCCATTTGGATCCCTCTCATTCACACACATGTACTCTGTCTTACTCTGACTAATCTTCAATCCTCTTCTTTCTAGTGCAAACCTCCAACTCTCCAAGGTTTCCACCCACATTCGCCCTCCTCTCACTACAGATGCAGATGTCATCTGCAATTCTCAGAGTTTTTCATTAATTTGCCAAACAAATCTCTAGCTATTGCAAAGTCTAGATTGTTTTTTTTGTTCCCACCCCTATGTCATGAAATTAAAGAGATTACTTCATTTAGTTATCATCACATTTACCACATAATCTCCATCTGGATTTTTTTTCATGTAGCATGTTGAAGATGATTTAATCTATTTAAACTACAGAATGTTGCTGAAGGGAAACAAAACCAGGACCCTGAACCCGTCACAATTCAAGCCAAGCTTGCCCAGGTTACACCTCCACCCCATATTGTAACACTTTGAACATTGTACACGTATGTGTATCTTAGAAGAAAAACTATAACATAATTTAAGATGTCTGTTTTCTATTACCCTTCAAATACATTCGCTCTGCTTCTAAAGCATTTCTGTCTGTGTGTGCCACCGAAGCAGAAGGATCAGCACGTTCTCAGACATCCACGTATGCTTTCATACTATCTGTTCCATCAAACGTTTTTTCTTTATTTAAAGGCAAATACAGAGAAGACATTGTTCGAGATGTTCCTGGCCCTCCATGCTACTGATGGGGATTATATGGAGTTTGCGGAGGAGGGGAGTCCAAAGCAACAAAGGACAGAAAAGATCACAGTTTTCCTTTCAGTCTGAGAAAAGCTAGATACTGGCTGTGCCAAAGGGTGAGTTAGAACTGGATTTGTATGTTCTGTGTTAGAGAGACACAACAAGACAGGAGGAAAAAACTCTGCTGGAAACAGAAAGGTGCAAAGATGTGCATGCGCACCGCAGCCTGTTCAAAGCGCTGAGTAAGGAGAGAGAACAGCCTGTTCAGTGTGTGTCTGTATGTTAGTGTGTGGCGAGACAGATCTAAGCGTCCTCTCCTCCTAACCTTTTCCACCACAGGTTTACTTTAGGTCCAGGCAGTGCTAAGCACCCGGGATAATGTTCTACTTTTCTAATTACACCTCCGCTGCAATGGCCTTAGTGTTAAGGTCCTCACAGATTATGAAAGTCACTTGTTCATTTATCCTTTATCTGCTTCAAAGAACAGATTGTGATGATCATGATCATTTTAAATTTATATTAGATCAAATTTAATTGTTTGTTCAGTTGAGATTTTACATGCAGCACATTAGTGGTTGAAAAATGAGATTAACAAATATTATGCCAGCAGAGAAAAGATGTTTAATTTCACTGCGTCTTTAAAGAGGGTGTATTGTGCTTTTGTGGGGTAATAATTCCAATGACAGAAAATAGGTGAACATTAGATCTTTTGTTTGCTCAGAAAATTAATTCACGCCCAACATAAAACAAACATTTTTGAATGGTTTTCTTTTGTCTTCTGAAAAGGTTGTCCATGCTTAATACGAGCAAAGATCCACCGTGGTATGGCTATCATGGAGGTCAAACATTAATATTTCTGACTTTATTAGAGCATTACAGATTGTTTGTGTATTCATATATCTGTCTGTGAGAAGTTGTTATGGGTCAGCGGGTCCAGTGAAAACAAAGCCTCCAGTAGAGGTTTATGCATGGACAGGTGTGTCCTGGTCTCACACAGAGAGAGCAGATCACTGTGATAATGATCCTCCATCCCAGCTGTTGCTGCTCCAGTCATGGCAGAAACTCAGAAGGACATGATGTGGTCATCCTGGGTATGTACACACACAGCATTGTGTTGGCCAGGCTTTGTCTGGAAAGCAAACAAAAGAATATCAAAATCATATGCTTCAATAAAATGTGAGCAGAATGAGTTTTTTTTTTCTTTCTGTTATTTAGAAATTTAATATCATGCTTAAAAGTGCAAACGTGTTTTTTTTCTTTTACAATATCAAGGGAATTAATATCAGTCAGAAGTCAGAGCCTATCCTGGCTGATTTAAGGCAAGAGGCAGTGTACACCCCAAACAGTCTGTCGCGGGGTCAGACACATAACTATCCACAAACACTCATTCCTAAGGGGAATTTTGTTGCAGCCAATCAACCTATTATGCATGTTTTTGGAGGGTGGGAAGAAATAAAACCCGGAGAAAACCCACACATATACGGCAAGAACATGCAAACTACATGCAGAAAGGCTAGTGTTTCAAGCCTCTTTCACACCCAGGACTCAAAACCCCGACCTTCTTGCTATGAGGCCACTGTGCTAACCGGTGAAATACCCTGCCACCCGTAAAATAAATTTGAAGAAAAATATACCTAAACCTGACAAAATGTTTATCTACATACATGTAAAGTAGTCAACTTGATTGTAGATCTCCTGAAAGCTTACTTGATGAGTCTGCAGACATGCGGTGGACATGCTGTTTACGATCTAAGTTGAAAGTGTCTTATTTGGACAATTTCTTTTGCATTAAAAAAATTTTTTTTTCAGGCAGCCTTGGACATTTTAACAGTCCAGCTTAAAGTTTTTGTTTCCATTTTTTTCTTTTAGTTTAATACATTTTTTGTAATTCTATGTTTTGCAAAGAACCTTGAATTACCTAGTGAATATAGAAACCCGTGCCCCTTACCCCCCCGCAAATTATCATTTTTATGAGACCCATTTTTAATTTCATGCAGAAAAAAACACAAGAACTTCTAACAATCAAATAAAAAATGTTGTCAATTATTAATTGTTGTAAAGCAGAAAACACGTCAAACTTATAACATTACAAACATCTGTTAAACCCAACATTTCATTTATAAAAGACTACAACATCATTTGTATTTTTATGTGTAATTAAACCTGATTTAAACACTCACATGATGAGCAAATGTTCTAAAAACCCAGCTGTTGATACAGAGTGACAATGCATCCGATCATGTTGATTAAAATTAGTTTTTTGCTTTTAAAGCGTATAATTAGGGTTGTTTAGAGCACCAGCTGATAATTGCTGTGGTACATCCAGTACATGTGTAATTAAACCCATTTTAACTGTGTCACAAGCAGGTAGAGTGGGCTGGATGGAGAATGTTATACATTCATGTTTACATGTAAATACCTGCTTATGAATCAGGGGGACAAACAGGGGGTATGGTGTCTTCTCCAAGGACACTTAGACATGAGCTCAGCGGGATTCAATACCGCACGAACGTTCTACCACTGAGCTAGCGCCTCCACATTTAAAGAATTAAAATTGACAAATTTAAATAAAAAGTCAGACAAAATATCAGATTAAAAGGCAGACTCGAACAGATTTATAGCTTTTCTTTTATCTAAAAAAATGGACTTTTTTATTTTTTGAATAACAGAGGCCCTACATGAGGTGAAGCCAGGTGGGAGGAAAACAATTTTTTTGTACAGGATGTACAGACAGGAGACACACACCAAGATGTAAAAGTACAATTCAGCACTTCTTTCAGCAGCTCAAACAAGGAACAGAGATAACAGTGAATTGTATTCCGCCTGAATGCAAACAAACATGCAGTTTTTATGAGCAAAAAGAAAAAAAAAACATTCAACCCAGGAAATTTGATCTAAATAGGTAGATTTCTATTGAAAGAAAAAATAAAAGATGAAGAGCGGACACAGACACTGAACAGGTGATCCAGGGGATAATGCCTGAAGGTTCAACACAAAACACAACTTCTTTTTGATACAGGTCTATTGCTTCTCTACAATGTGTAACAATTTGCTCACCTTCTAGGCCTATTCGATAATCCCATACCATGAAACTCCCTCCACCATGCTTTACAATGGTACAGTCAAAAAAGTACTGTTGTCCTTGCAGCCACAAAATCCAGACTTGTCAATATTACTTCATCTTGCCCACGTATTCACTCTGCAATTATACCTCACCTGAACCAAGTATCAAAGTTGAAGTCTTCGTCACAAGTCCACTGTAGTCAAATTTGGTTCAAACGTAAACAATTACATAAAATGTTCTTTTTTACGTCTCTGGTTAACATGACGAAATCTCAGCAATCCTACAGATCTAAATGAACATATAAACCTTCACACACATGCAACCTTTTCCTTAGATGAACAACAAGCTTCCTAAATCCTTCACTCACTACAAAACATGTAAACACTTCCAGGGATAAAACTGGGAGACACTCATCTCTGCATGTCTGATAATTGAGACACATTTAAATAAATAGACCAAAGTTAAACACTATTCTCATAGTAATCTGGTACTTTTCTCAATATTATTACCCAATATTAATATTAATTAATTAATTGGGTCTAAATTTAGTAAAATGTCTAACGAGAAGCAGATCTGTTGTTTTTTTAAATTGCAGAAGTTAAAAGTTGACATTTATAAGTACTTGCTGTGATTCCCTTCCAAGTTTGAATTTATTTTAGAAATAAATATACATTTGTCTTACAACTTGTTATTCTTTTTTAATTACAAAATTATAGTTGCTTTTACACTCAAAAAAAAAAAAAAGGACACAGATGCAACAGGTGTAAATTAAGTTTAACATTGTTTTTCAAGAATAAATATAACAAAATTTACTTTGGGCAGCCTTCATTCTAGAATTTGTTGCTTCTGAGTTGTGAAAACAAACATGCTGCACATCTGGCAAAAAATCTTACAAAATAATCTTAACTTTACAATCAGCTCAACATTTAAAGTACTTAATACATCATTGCAAACAATTAGGACCTTCTTCTGGCTCTACGTAGTTCTTCTAGCGTTTTTGTTTTGTTGTCTACACAATGTCTTCGAGAAGTTTCCCTTTTAACGTGAATATAATAAAATTGCATTTTTATTTCCAGTCCTTTGAATACTCCTATTCTTTGTTTGTCTTTTTATTTTTAGGTTAAAAATCTTGCTTCGGACAGTGCACAAACTTGTCCATCAGCCCAGCAGCAACAACCTCCAGCCAAGGCAATCTTCTCTTTTTTCACTCCATTTTTCAAACCCTAGACTTATTTATCTTCGCACATCATCCTTGGAAACTTTTTTTTTGAAGGTTAAACCAGTATTTTCTATCTAAAGGGGCACAAGTGTACAAGTCACAGTGTCATGACGTATTTGTAAGAACATCATGTTCTGGAAGTAGAATAAAGTACTACTAAAGTAGAATCTGGCAGAAATTTTACTACAGCACAACGCTGTGAGGACCTTTGACGTGCAATTTAAACCTGTCAATTTTAGATACAAGTGTGGTTTCATTTAGCTGTGAGTTATATAATCAGGCAATTGAAGAAAATATAAAAACCGATTTTCTTTGGTCCTTGGTGGTTTTGAAAATTTAAATGAAAATGTTTTAATTAGACTTCTACTTCTGTGAATCTCTTTATTCATCAAAAGCGCTTTAATCTTGAATCCCGAATTGAATCGCTCAGAAATGTGATGCAGCTTATGTAATAAACACCTGACCCGAGGACAGCAAGAGAGTTCATTCTGAAGTTTGTAAATGGACAGACACTGATATTTTCTTTTTGTTTGGTCACCAGGATCCAATCATGCCTCACTTGGAATCCGCCGGAACAAGGTCCGTGTTCCCTACAATACCATTAGGAATAAACAGTACAGAAAATTTTATCCTCTCTTCGTCTTCATGGCATCAGATGAACCTGACATTACTACTCTTGAACAAGGTGGTCTTTTCATAGCTTCATGTCTGGAAAAGTTCTTTCTCCATATGAAAGAAAATAGGCATTTTCTGTCATTCTTTCATTAAAAAAGAAAAGAGGATGGTGCTAATATAAAGTAAAATTTTGCTGAGTGTGATCTGGCTCGTCTACTGGGGTATGGTGCATTCATGCTGGCAAGTGTTTTGTTTCCTCTTACCAAATTGCCTACAATTATTGCAGTCATAAGTATTGCAGACGCTGCACTAATCCACCTGTTGATCTCCTTTTCCGGTCCTTCCTGTGAAGAAGATGTAAATTCTCCCTCACCTAGCGGGTGCTGTACTAATTTGATGCACACAGACATTCATTTATTTGTATCTGTGTATTAATCTATCTGATTTTGGGTCCTTTTAAGTCGGGCTAATACATTTACTTTTTTGTTCTGTTTATTTTGACCACTTTCTCTCTCTCTCTGAGGACATTCAGAAGACCAGTATTGTTACGAAGGCGCTTCGTTGATCAGTGCTAATGAGGCCCCGGTGTGAATTAGTTTTAAGTCATCTATTGAAATGACTTCAATAGAATTGTGTTTGTGAGACTAATAATTTTAAAATCTTTAAATCCTGCTTTGAGGCAATAGGACGGAATTCTCTGGAAAGACAGTTCAGGCAGGCCACACAGGTACGCTTTGTTCCTGTGGAGGCTTAAGCCAAAGAGGCTATCTGAGGGCAGCCCTAGTGCACAGAGTTGTTTTTTGGGCACCTTGATGACTATCATGGTTAGTAAACACGGTCGGTTAAATTAAGATACAAAGAGTTGGCCGAAAAAAAAAAAAAAAGCTGCCATGACGCAGAGAGAATAAGAACTGCGGGTTCCTGGGTTCAGGTGATACTTCAGGTAAGAGGGTGCACTGAGTGTCAGTATGTGCCTGTGTGTACGAGTTCAGTCGAACATAAGTGCATCCATACCTGTGTTATGTAAATCAGCTTGGTATGATTGCACCTGCTCACCTCGGTGTCCAGTCTCACATTACAGAACATTGGTTTCGCACTACCGTTCCTCTCTGGAGCTCCTCATGCACTCAAAACATTCAGGGCCAATTATGTGTAATTAGCTCGGTGCATGAGCTAGGCTAACAGGGAGCTCATATTGACTGAGTCTGTCATTACCGCAGAACACCATGTGCTGCCTCGGGTAATGGCTGTCCAGGTTGGGAGTATCAGTTAAACGGTGACACACATGGCCTTGTGTTCAAATATCAGTGTTGTTCTCATTTAATGACAAGAACATGAACTAAATTTCTATTTTTGTCTGTCCCTTGTAGGATATTTTTATCTTTTCTCACCTATTAACCTGTCTAAACATCCATAACCTTAACACTGTTACTCGACCTTTCTCCCAAAACACCATAGGATCTATCTGTGCAGGGATTGCATGAACACGTCCTTCATGCACCAGCACACCAGGCGAAATAGTTGCCAGGAGAAAAGCAGACAAGCAGAGAAAACCTTGACATTTTTGTGATGTAATCAACTACATTTATCTTCTCAATTTAATCTGATCCTGCCCATAATGTCAGGAAACAAATCAGACATTTTTGTTGTATGAAAGCTCAAAACTAGGCCATAGCACTGTATTTGTTATAATGAAGCCATCTCCAGGAAAAATTGGTGAAGCTTATTTGGTAAAATTGCAGCACATTGATGTGCAAATGCAGCTTTTTCTTTTTACCCGAACTCAACCAGACTTGTTTATTTCAGAGGAAAGTAATACTCATAATTTCTGCACTCTATGAACTGTTTCATAAAAGCCACCCACATGTGTACATTTTGATCAAAGAAGCACCTCTTATCACCTCAAAACAAAATCTGTTAATAATCACAGAAGAGGATAGTTTAAGCATTATTTTCCTTTGTCTAAATTAGACACAAAATATTCAAAACGCTCTCTGAATTTAGAATTTTTTGTGGTCTTGTGTTTATTTGCAACACAAAATTTCTTCTAAGGTTTAATAGTAGCAACAAAAAGGTTGTTTCTCTTGTACATAATAATAATTTAAACCCTTATTAGTCCCACAATGGGGGAATTGCAATGCTGCATTGCACTGCAGCAGGCAGCCATGACAGCACCAATGGTGGGAGCAAGATGGGGGTTAGTTGTCTGCTCCAGGGACAGCTCAGTGGGATTTGAACCGGGCTGTCCCGGTTCAAAGACAAACACTCTACCACTGAGCTAACGCCTCCCATATTTACATATAACATTAAGTCAACTTTTAACTTGTCCAGGACAAAATTTCTTAAAAATTTGACCATACCTTGCAGGCACCCTTCAAAGAGAACGTATTCATGATCTGCTTCTATATGCCAAAACCAGAGGTGTCAAGTAGCGAAGTAAGACTACTTCGTTACCTTACTCAAGTAGAAAATCTCGTTATCTTTACTTTAACGAAGTAATTATTTTTTTGTCTACTTTTTACTTTTACTCACTACTTTTTTTATGCAATTATCTGTACTTTTACTTCGTTCATTTTATAAAAAGTAGTCGCTACTTTCACCATTTTGTCACCGTTAAAAAGACGCGACTGTTTGTCGCAGTTTTTTTTTTTTTTTATGAACCCTGAATGCATCAAACAAAGGAACAGATGAATGATTGGCTGATAGGTCCAGTCAATCATTACTTTGGGGCGAGTAGCCCCGCCCACAAACTTTTAAAGAGCAGGGACGTCCACTTCCGTGTTTGAGACTTGTTGCGGGCTCGGAAATCAAAGTGTTTCTGATGCTGCAACACTGAACTTTGATTGAATTATCAGTTTTTTAAAAAAAAACAACAGCAAAGAAATGTTTTATTATTATTATTATTATTATTTTCAGTCTGCAGTTATTGTAAACGTCTTTGCTGAAAATGTTGTAGATGGTATTTTTATAAAAATAACTTTGATCTGTGACGCACTATTTTATCTTTAGAAACAAATCTAATTGAACTGATTAATCCATAAATAGTAGTGGATGAAGTATTTGTGCTTAAAAGCATCCAAAATGTTATTGATTAGTTTATAAAGACTGACTGAGGAGATTAAAACTACACATCGCTTAGATTTTGTATCATGTACAGTAGATGTTTGGGTTAATATTAAAAAAAAACCTTATATGTACACATATATATCTAGATATGTATAAATATAAATTTATATATACCGTCTCCTAAGTCCCGCCCCTACTGGTTTCTTTCTGGGTTTCTTAAAATCTTATTTCCCTGGTTATTTTTTTATTTTTACAGTTCTTAAAATTTTAGAAAAAGAATCCAAGGATTTTGCCTCCTGTGTGTTTCCTTCACTCCCACTGCCTTACGAGTGCATGTAAAGGGTGTTATTTTGTCAATGGGCGTGGTTTTACTGGGTGTTGGATATTTTTTGTAAAATACAATAATTTTACGTCATTAGTGCGATTCTCCAGCACCTCCCACCTGGCAACGCTGCCCAGGCTGTATGTGGCACTCCCATACTTACCAACTTGTTAAAGACTATTCAGTTTTGCCTCAAAGAACTTCGAAAACTAGCTGCCTTCAAGGCTTGAAAAAGCCTTTTGGTTATTTTTTTCCCATTTATTTATTTTTTTTTAACATTGAGTGTGTTTGTGTGGTTTTTTTTACATTGAGTGTGTGTGTGTCTTGAAGTTGGTTAAATTAGGTGATGCAGAGTGAAGCTTGGTAGCTGAAGGGATGTTACATAATGCCCTGCTTATGTTAATACATTTGATTGTGTTCATTAATCGATTTCCAATAAGATTACTAAGAAATAAATGTTTCTGATTCATAAAGTTTCACACCAAAACACTTTCATTTATTATCATATTTTCTGCTCCTTAAAGCATGTGATAATAGTTAAAAAAATATGTACATACGCTTTTGTTAACAATATTCCTTTTTTTCTGAAAATTACTTTTACTTTTTTTACTTTAAGTAGTTTTAAAATAGGTTACTTTTTACTTTTACTTAAGTAGAAAACTTGAGTTGATACTTCTACTTTTACTAAAGTAGTTTTTTAACTCGATATTTATACTTCTACTTGAGTAGAAAATGTTGGTACTTTTGACACCTCTGGCCAAAACCAAAGACTTTATATAGGAACTAGACTTAGCAAGTCGTTTCCCTCTGTGTGCCGAATAGGAAACAGCTTCTGACAACAGAACGCCTCAGCGCCCAGTATCTTTGAATGACTGATTAACTAACTAACTAACTAACATTTCAGAAGCTTTTGTCACAATTCTGGATCTGTTATTTTAGTTTGAATGCATTCTCCATATTTATAAATTCAAATGTGACCACTCATTTGAATCGATTGTGCAGAGTCCTTGAAACTGCAGACAAGTCACTTCTCCTCTCTTAGACCTCATACAATGCAGTTAATCTCCTTCACAAGGGGGCGGATATTCTCCCAGATGTTAAGGACGTTGCATTAACCAAAATTTCCAAGTTCTATGGGTAGTATGCTGATTTTGATCAATTGTTATAACAAGACTAAAACAACTAAATTGTGCTTTTAACAAGTGCTTGTGATAAAAATGATCAATCCAACATAAAATAGATGGTTCTTCAAGATGATCCAGGCAGACGAGGACCGGGGCTGTCTTGCATCTGATGAAGAGGAATAGTCTACATTCATGATAAAAATCATACCAGGGTAAGCCCTTCTCAATCTCCACATATTTGCCTCAACTCATCTTATTATAATCCTTCCTTTGTTTCGTCTGCTCAGCATTATTTTAATTTTCTTGTCGAACTACGAACAAATTACATATTTAAATTTTTTCACAGAAAACAAACACTGAATGCATTGATTAAAAAGCCTGAGATGAGTTGTTGAATGACATTTGGTAGGAAGCTTGATGAGGAAAAGATTGACTCAGGTAAGAAGGACTACCTTTGTGGGGGGTCAGCTGCTGCTGGCGGCACAAAGGAAGATCCAAAGTTGAAGAGTCAGGCTGTGAGCAGTGGGAGTCCAACTTCTCCTGTCTGCAGACCAATTAGCTGGCTAGCAGCTGAGCGCAGCTGCCCGTGGACCTTTGCCTTTCATTAACCTGCTGTCAGAAGCCACTGCACTCACATCTATTAATGATGAGAGCACCATGTGGCTGACAAATCATGGAGGTTACGTAATGACAAAATTCTAGAAAAAAAAAACAGGAATTACAACATTTTGGAGCATATCCTGGTTTTCCAGCCAGGAAACAATTTTGACTGGGTACAAGAAATGATTTTATTACCCACTTTTTTTTAATCCCAGAAAAAGTTTTGTAACAGTTTATGAGTTGCTATGAGTGAAGCTTGTTTTTCTCAGCTGTGATTTATATTACCAAATGTAATGAAGTTTGTTTACCTGCTTTATTAAGATGCAGAGATCCAGAGGTCTTTAAGATTAGACTGTAAGTGCAGGGCACTTCTCAAGTTAAACAGAATAAACAGAAGGATTCTTACAATACTCATGAACATAGTCTCTGTGAAACTAGAACTTTCTAGAAGATCCTACACACGTACATTGTGCTGCTTTGTAATGTCATTTTAGCAGCTGCTTTCTTAACCTGGTGTATTTGTCTGGCAGAATTATTCTTCATCATCCCTTTATCTGCACGACCCAGAGTGGACTCTGAATCAGACATACTGTATATCTCTTTAAACTGTAAAAAATGTAACGTATTGATTCATACTTTTCAGCAGCAGAGATTATATTTCTTTTCCAGATTGCTGGAAATATCTGTTTAATAATGTGGAACAGACTTGGAACAGACTAGAAAAAAAAACAAAAAAAACTTCGGAAAGATTTTTCTTTAATCGGTCTCAAATGATCAACCATTTATCACAAAAATTCAATTTTAAAAATCCAAAAATTCTGAGATAGAAAATAATACAGATAAACCAAAACAATAATGTTGACAGAGCTTAAATTTGATTTGCATAATACCAATTGTATTGATTTGATAACCGGTCAGAGGAGGTCCAGAGAGTAGAATGTTTAAAGTCATATGCTAATTTCCTTTTGTAGTCATCCAGCCGTACACAAAGCTAAGCAATCATCACCTTAGTCATGATCACTTAGTGTAAGTGTTAATATGAACCGGTAACTACCTCCAGCAGCATCTGGTTCATGTGTGAAATCAAATGGGCTTAGTGACAACTGACAATATTGTGTGTGCAATCAATACAAAAATAGATTGTGAGGTTTGTTTCTTAAATATTAGCTAAGTCTAGGAAATATTCAATTTATTCATTTCCTCTTCACCTATTTAATTTAGAATTTTCTTATGTTTACAAGTTACACATGTATTCTTAGGAATATTTAAAAAATATGTAACTTCATTTAAAAATCAAAGCAGGAGAAAAAGATGAAGATTACTTCTAAGAAAACAACAAAATCTTTTTTTCTTTTCATGGAAATCAGATGATTCACCATGAAATAGCATCTGGGATGAGGGTTTTTTTGTGATGTTGTCGGCATATTCATAGTTACAGAAACACCTATCCTGCATCATGAACCCAGTGACAACACATTGCATCTGATGAAAACATGGACATTTTTTTCTTTCTTGTAAGAAATCCGTTGTACAAGTCATACATTTAAGCATTTAAAAAAACATTTGCATCAGTCATAATAAACTCAAAATGATATGTTAAGAGCTACATTTTCTTTTTGAAATGCACAGAATACCACAGCTATTAAAGGCTCAGGAATTATTTGTTAAAATAATTTAACAAGACAGACTCTTTCCGGTCAATTGAGTTTTAATGTAAACAAGGGAGTCCAAAACCTCCTGGAGTGTCTTACGAAATCAAGCTTGCATCCAACAGTTTTCAAAAAAATGAATTTAAATATTTTTTAGTGAATTCAATGACTCATGCTGGTTGGTTAGTTTACCAAAAATGATTTTTAAAAAAATTCCACAGAAGCTTTTTATAAACTAAAAGGAAATAAAGGTCAATATTATGTCAAATCTATTTTACTTTATCTTTCAATGTGAATTCTGAAATGAACTGTTGCTGCGCATGGGTCATGCACACTTTATAGGATTAATATTTAACACATATATAGAATGAAAGTGAGAAATTAAAACATCCTTCACTTAAAGCCCCTTAAAACAGCAACAACTCGTGCCTGGTTTGATTGATCAAACCTTTAGAAGTGAACGCAAATCATTGCGTTTCTAATCGTTTTTATGGTCAATGTGGTCTTTCTCTGTTTCTTTATGTGATTAAACACAAATCCAGCAAATATGAATGCTAATGCCACAAACCCGGTCATGTGTCCCACATGTAGCTGGATCAGAAACATGCCTGAGCATTCATCTGGTGTCATTATTTGGAAAGACATTCACATATAACTTATTAGCTGAACAGCAGGAACGTCCGCATGGGCCGCTGAGCACTAACACTCTTAGAAATTGATGAAATTAGCATCATACCGGGTCAGAGCAGGCACCCGTTATACAAAGAGGATGTAAACACAACCCGACATGGTTGTGCAGGCGACGGGCAAAAATCCATCTACATATCAGGGACTTTGACATGAAAGTCAAACGTCCTCAAAAAGCTGATTCTGATCACACAGACTTTTAGGTGAAAGGAAAACTTGGATGTTTTCTTTAGTACAATTTTATTGATTGGGACAGATTTACTCATGCTGAAATCAGTGTAGTTTTTGCTGAGTAAGGATGTCGATTTTGTCAAATAATACAAAAGTTTATTCTTTTTATATTTAAAGAAAATTTTCAGTTCTTGCTTATAAATAACAATAGATATATTTTGCTTTTGGTTTGTTATGTTTTTTAGTGCCTATTGTTAGCTTTTTCTTCTCTTGCTCCTCGCTCCATGGCTGTGCGAGGAAACGAGCTACCAATGGGTACCATTTTTATGTATGAGGAACAATAGTACCTGAGGGGTGGGACCAAACATGAGCAGAGTGCACGTACTAAAACACTTTCTGATAACGAAGGATGCTTTCACTGGTGCTTTTATGAAAGCTGTTCTGAAAAGAAAAAAAAATCCAGTCTGGACTCCGGAGGACATTGAAAACTTCAGCCAATCATTTTTGTATGGTGACCAAAAACTATTGGGTTACACAATGTTATTCACTCCGGCATCCTGGTTTTGACAATAGGTAATATTTCTGTGAAAAGTGACACGGACAGAAACAGGAATTACACTACTCACTAACACTCACTTATTTCTCAGCACTGGAAGATCTTTCATTCTGACTTTAAGCCAATACATCTTAAGTCTCTATCTTTTCCAAAATTTCCTCCATTTATTTTTTACCCTCATATTACACCTGTTGTTTTACTCTGATTGCTTGTTGCGAAATCTTTTGTTCACCATTGGCTCTTTAATTAGGTTGTTGTTGAAAAGTCTTTCTGATGTTTTTACTTGAAGTCTGACAATTTTTATTTCTATAAATTCTTCTTCTTCTTTCGGCATTTCCCTTCAGGGGTCAGTTTCTTCCATCTAACCCTATCTGCTGCATCTTCTTCGGTCACACCAACTATCTTCATGTCTTCCTTCACTGTATCCACGAATCTCCTCTTTGGTCTTCCTCTAGGCCTCTTTCCTGGTGGTTCCACGCATAGTATCTTTCTTCCTATGTACTCTCTCTCTCCTCTGCACATGTTCAAACCATCTCAGTCTGGCCTCTCTGACTTTATCTCCAAAATCTCTGACATGTGCTGTTCCCCTGATCCTGTCATCCTGGTCACTCCCAGAGAAATCCTCAGCATCTTCATCTCTGCTACCTCTATGTCTGTTTCCTGTCTTTTTCTCAGTGCCACTGTCTCAAGACCAAGCAGCATGGTCGGTCTCACCACGATTTTGTACACTTTCCCTTTCATTTTGGCTGAAACTCTTCTATCACACATCACACCTGATACTTTTCTCCACCCGTTCCAGCCTGCCTGCACACACTTCTTCACCTCTTTTCTACACTCATCCTTTCTCTGGACTGTTGATCCTATATACTTAAAATCTTCCACCTTCTTTATCTCTTCTCCCTGTAACCTCACTTTTCCATTTGGATCCCTCTCATTCACACACATGTACTCTGTCTTACTCTGACTAATCTTCAATCCTCTTCTTTCTAATGCAAACCTCCACCTCTCCAGCTTTTCCTCCACCTCTTCCCTCCTCTCACAAACTGGAATAAACTATACACTTAAAACCTTTTTACGGTTTCCAAATAAAGAATTTTTTTAAATTACGTGATAAACCAGTCGCCTGTCCTGTGTACCTTTCTCCTAAAAGTGGCTGGGATGGACTCTAGTCTCTTTGTCTTCGACCCTTCGATGAGATACTGAGAGAACAAACAATGTTTATCGATGATTAAATGAATCGTGGGAGTTTTCCGTTGGGAGAATAAAGATGTGTAGGTGTGTTAGGTGTCCATGTTCTGACTGAAAATTTGATAATGGATGAATGCCTAATGAATAGATCAGGATCCATAATGAAGAGATGCGTGTTAAACCATGAGGCAGACCTGAGACGGAACAGTTGGTGACCCAGAAACAACTGTTTCTCTGTTAAATCATGAGTCACTGAGCGATATTTAGACATTGATTTAAATCCCAACCATATGCTGGTACTCCTCCGAAATGAATAAAACTATGGAGAATGTTTGAAGATGTTTTCAAAATACAACAGAAAGAATATTGGAAGACAATCTACAATCTGTCCAGGTCACTCGTGGATAATAAACAAGTCTTACAGAAAATTGACCAAAGGCTATTCCTTTCAAACCAATGAGCAGATTTTATGATCGACACAAAATAAGAGCCCTGTTATTATTAAAATGAATAGTAGGTGATAGTAGCAAAAAAGTTGGAGATGTTTTCTGGAAACATTGCAAAAGTGGTGGTCACACAACGGGAGGTTCGAGCGATGCAAGGAAGTCCAAACTTCCTACCCAACTCATCAATTGAGATTCAAGACCATCCCAGACCAACCAAAAGATATAGCCTATCAAGCAAGTTCTGGGTTGTGCTTGAACATATGTGACTGAAAGATGCCCCCAGAGAGAAGTTCATAATCCTAATCCAATGCCTGAGTCATCTCTTCCGGATACTGAATACTCCTCTGCATATCGCTAAAGGGAACCCAGCTCCGGAAATTCATTTAGGTCACACTTTCTGGCTCTGCAGCTTCTTCACCATGACTGACTAAAGCAGCATCCTAATCCCTTTAAAAACTACACCAATCCACATGCCATTCTTCCACTCTATACTTCTTTAACGTATTAAAATGTCCCAAAAAACTCAAACTATTCCTCTTAGGGCAGGGGTGTCCAACTCCGATTCTGGAGGGCCAGTGTCCTGAAGGTTTTTCACGTGCTCTTGCATCTACCCAGCTGATCTATGTTTTTAAATAAATATGTCAAATTTTATAGACTGTTGATTTCACTTAATGTGCATCAGCTGTATTGAACCATAAATTTTTGGAAAACCTTCAGGACACCGTTCTTCCAAGACCTGATTTGAACACCTTGACTCAGGGCATGTAATTCAACCTTCACTATATTTATACCACAAAAAAGTCTTGATTACACCGCTTATTTTCTGGACAAGATACTGTAAGGGAAGATGAGATTCAGGTTTAAGAATTTTTAAAAGTAATAATAATTTTTTTTACTCACTCTATTCATCCCTCACTGGGAAAATTTGTGTGCTGCACTCCTACTCGTACTTGCACTCCTTCTCAAAATTCACATTCTCATCTTTTTCTTTTGAGCTTGCCCCCAACAAAATAAACTTACCATCAAAAATCAAATTCAAGATCTTTTTAAAAAAAATTTTTGGTATTACAATACATATAAGGTTTCTGTCATTTAACTCTAAAAGGGTTTTTTAAGAGAATAAAAAATCCAAGTTACAATATAACAGCCACCGGGGAAGTGTACAAAGTTGTTCTTTTCTTTCTGTGCTGAGCACTTCTGTCCTGACTCATTGCGAATGACATTTTTTTCACACATCACCAGGTCTCAGATGTTTCCAACAGCAGCTCAAGTACCTGCTAGGGCTTTTACGTAATATTGCCAGCTTGTTGTGGTGTTTATGTGTACGGTGAGGAGGTGGAGATGTACAAGCAGCAACAGGCTCACACAGCACCCTGCAGGGAGGTTCAGCTTTATATTATTATTATTTAGTTTTAGGGGGGGTATAATTGTGTGTGTAATTAATTAGCTCAATCCCTGCCACAGACTTGCAACCTCCTTTTTCTTTCTTCACTTTCTTGTGTGTGAAAGCCATTAGCGTTACGTAAACAGTGCTACAAAGGGCAGCAGCTCACTGAAGTCCACAGTAAAGCATTTATAAGATCACTCAGTTGTCACATTTACCGAACGCACAGCTCTAAGAAGCAACACAGATTCTGACAATTACTTCTTAGACCAATCTTCAAAATGCCTCATGGAAAAAGTAAACGGTAATTATTCTTAACACATCTTTACTGAGAGTTTTTATGACATGACCTTATTTCACATTAAAGTAAAAAAATGTCTGAAAATTCAGTTTAGATGTTCGTTCTCTATATGACTAATGCCAGAGGTTGGTTAACAATTAGTTGGGTTAATTTCCAGTGAGGTTCCGACTCCGGCAAGGCTGCCCTTTGTCGCCTATTTTAGTATGGATAAGTTAAGTTGGAACAAGTTTGATCTGGTTTGGTGGTGTCAGGATTGGCTTCCTGCTTTTTTTTAAGATGATGCGAGCCGAGGTGATGCTTTAACAGTTTATGATCACCAACTCCACTATACTTATTCATGGCCTGGATTGATTGAGCAAAAAAAGTGTGAAGTGCCCTCTACAGTTCAGGGAGAAATCTAAGTATTTCAGAGGATACGGGCGGATTGGTGCAGCATCCACAACAAATAGGATGCTTCATTTGTCTGTTATGGAGAAAAGAGAGCTAAGCCAATAAGCAAAGTTCTCAATTTTCCAGACAAACAAACTTTTTTTTTTTTGCTGCTACAATGATCTCTTCCTTTCTATTTTTGCTCTTTGTTCTCCTTTTTTTTTTTAATTCTTTTACTTTATTTGTGCTTTTGTTTTTACTTTCAGGTACTACTTGGGAGTCCTACAAGTGGGCCCCGAAAGAGCTAGACTGCTCCCCATGTGAATTTCTGACACCTTACATACTCAATCTACACTTTAAAAAATCTTTGTGAAATCACACCGTTCACTGATTGTGAAACAAATCTTTTATTAATCAGGAATTGTTTGTTTCTTCAACTTTTCTCCTGGCTCACCACGGTGAGACAGAACAGGCCCTCTCAGAAAATGCCTCTTTTTTATTGTCTACACAAAAAAGTCAAACTTGCCCGCACAGTGCTGCCATGATAATGTAAAAGTTTTGTCCATTCGGACAGGTCAAACTTGTCCTGATTGTTTAGAACTAGGTTAGTGAACCTTTCTACTTCTTTTCCTCTTAAAAAACCATGGTTGTATAAGTAGTGCAGTTAGATTATGTGTGTTTTTATGTAACATGTAACAGTCAAAAATGTCAAAAATTGAGAGTTTTCAGTCAGTAGGTTGACAGCTTAAACTTTCAAACCAGGTGGAAAGTTGATGCAAGTTTGACAGAATAATTTGATCTTTTGTAAAGAAAATACATTCTGACTAGTTTTTGGCAGGTTGGGGCTATGTACTTGGAAGATAGGTTTTATACTGTTTTTCAAGAAGGGCACATGAAAATCAATCAAATAGCAGTCCTTTCAGGGATTTATCCAGGCTCATATAATTAAATTAGCTTGTGCATACACAATTAATTAGTTCATTATGAAAATAACCAGCGGACATGCAGGTTTCCTGGTTAGGAAGATCAACTCAGGTGAACCGTCTGGAACACCTTCTGTTCAGTGCAAATAAGGACATGAATGTCTTCTGATTACATAGAAATGGAATAGAACCCTGATTATTCTAACAAGTTGTTCTGTTCTCAGAGTTCCAATAAATATTCATACGGCCAACACATGCAAATCTTCCACTTAACTTCCATTTGAGGGAAGTAACAATTGTTGCACAGCAAATCTGTTTAAATAATCTAGAAAGCTGTTTTTTAATCTGATATTTACCACTTCAAGTTGCATGTTGTTTAAGGACTATGACATCAGCACACATGTAATAGATAATAACATGGCTGACAGATTGTCAGGTTGCGATAACATTCAGGTGGTCTGCAGACTAAAATCTGGACCTCAGCCCGGACCCTGATTGGCTCTGACATCTGTGGCCTTTTGTGGTGGAAATCACAAGCCGAGGCTTCATTCAACAGTTTTTCTGTAAGATAGCCGCGCCTGACACGCAATAGCTCAGAGACTCACGCCAGGTAAACAAAGCAGCATTCCTTCTTATCCCAAACATGGGAGATCAGGTGACCTCCTCCTCCCTCCGCACCAGGAGGACCAGTTCCACAGAACAGATCCAAACACCGAGCAACAGGGACACTGCAGATTTAAAGATGATAGTTTAAAATTACTTGTGGGATGCATTCTTGGAACGGCAATTTTCTTTGTTGTGATTATAAACACAGGTGACTAGAGCCGTAAGATTAACTGGATACTGTCTTATATACTGGTTTTCATCCACATGGTAAAGATAGTAACATTGGTGTTTGAAATGTAAGAGTCACAGGGCATGTTTTGAGCCCTAAACTGTTTAAGTTTGAAACTCCACCTGCCAAATTAATGTCCTCCAGGATTGCACGCTCTTGCAACAATTGCGAAAAAGTCTACCCAACTGTGCATAGTTGCACTTATCTGCAAATTTGCCCAAATACTGAGACAAGTACAAATTACGTGCGTGATTGTGATGGACCAAGCAGTGCAAAAAGACAGGCACAAGGTTTTAAGTTAAAAAGGTGTCTTTTTATTGAACCCAAAAAATGTCAAATGTTTAACAATTATAAAAGAGGTCAAAATAACTAACTCAACTCAAGATAAGGTTTAACAAAAGAGAGTTAACTCAAACAAAACAGACCTAACTGACTGAAAACAGCATGACCTTAAATGAAAGAATACTGTCAACCACTGCCAACACAAAAGGGGGGGTTAACAAAACAGCTTAACTAAATCTAAGCTAACAAAACCAATTTCACCCCTAAAGACAATAAATGGTTCAGTCCAATTAGGTGACTCCAGGCCAGGACAGCAGGTGATCATTCGGCCCAGGAACAGGAGCACCTGCAAAACTCAAGAAAATCAAATTAATGTGAATCAACAACATAAATCAAACATGTGCACTAATCTAAACTTGTATTAAACCCAAAGTAAATAAAAGTGGTTTAACAAACAAAATATCTAAATTATATTCATAAAGTGAATGAATTATAAAGTTTACAAACTAAATAGTTGTGTGGCTGTAGCCATCACAGTGATTCAAGCATGTTTTATGATCAATTTTATCTTAAATGGCTGTGTAATTACTTCACGGTATGAGGGTTTACGAGCCACCCACAAAATAGAAAATTCCGTTTTAACAAGGTAGAGTGCAGCGTTTGTTTACAGCCATATCTTTTTGTTAAAAAAAAAGTACACATGCTCATTTTGTTGTCGTTATTTAATGTTGTTTGCATATTTTATGTCATTTTAAAAGATTTGCATTTAGGTTCTTCTTCTCCTTTCGGGATTTCCCTGCAGGGGTCGCAACAGCAAGTCAGTTTCCTCCATCTAACCCTATCTGCTGAATCCTCTTCGGTGACGCCAACAATTTTTATGTCTTCCTTCACTGTATCCATGAACCTCCTCTTTGGCCTTCCTCCAGTCCTCTTTCCTGATGGTTCCAAACCCAGCACCCCTCTGCCGATGTACTCGCTCTCTCTTCTCTGCACATGCCCAAAGCATCTCAGTCTGGCCTCTCTGACTTTCTCTCCAAAACCTTTAACATGTGCTGTTCCCCTGATATACTCATTTCTTATACTGTCCATCCTGGTGACTCCCAGAGAGATCCTCAGCATCTTCATCTCTGTTACCTCCATCTCTGCTTCCTGTCTTTTCTTCAGTGCTACTGTTTCTAGACCAAACAGCATGGCCGGTCTCACCATGGTTTTGTACACTTTCCCTTTCATTCTAGCTGAAACTCTTTTGTCACACATCACAGGCTGGAACCACTCATTCCAGCCTGCCTGCACACTCTTCTTCACCTCTTTTCCACACTCCCCATTGCTCTGGACTGTTGATCCTAAGTATTTAAAATCTCCCACCTTCTTTATCTCTTCTCCCTGTAACCTCACTTTTCCATTTGGATCCCTCTCATTCACACACATACTCTGTCTTACTCTGACTAAACTTCCTTCCTCCTCTTTGGAGTGCAAATCTCCACCTCTCCAGCTTTCCCTACACCTCTTCCCTCCTCTCACTACAGATCACAATGTCATCTGCAAACATCATTGTCCATGGAGATTCTTGGCACTAATTTAGGTTATGGTTATTTATCTTGTGGTAATGTTTTGATGATGAGTTTGTCAGCTGAAAAATGCTATTCTAATTGCTATTCTCAATAAGTTTATTCCATAAAATAGTTTTTTTGGTGACACTTAGGCTTTTTTTCATTTGTGAATGTGCACCTGAAGTTTGAAAAATGCAAACATTTGAAGTTTAGAACCCAAAAGTACAACAATTTGATACTTTTTTAGAAAATTGGTTTGTAATAAAAAAATATAAATATATATATATATGTCTGCAATGGTCGTGCAGAGACTATTCAGGTCACTTTTAGCTGAGTGGCACTCAGCATTAGTTTTCACATGAACCTATTAGTGATGCACCAAATACATGCAAACTCATCCTAAAAGGTTAATTAGATTTTTAAAAAATCCTTTCCTTTTGCATTTGCTGTTCCATCCATCGTTGCAGACTAAATCATCCTGTGCCTTTTTGTTCTCTTTACTAATTGATTGAAGGCAAACATGACTGGGAAGAAAATGAGTCTAATGTGAATAATTCTCCATTGGTCCGAGCCAGCTGATGTTGTGTTTACTCTGCTGAGGGCCACGTTATCAGGACAATGCATGTGGCGGGATCCATTCACCTGACCAAACAGGTTGCAGGCTGTCTGCTAGCAGACAAAAACGTGATTCAATATTAAGGCAAAGAAGCCTGGATATGAAAGCATATTCAGGCTTAGTGGGTAGAGCAAGTGTTCTGTAACAGGAAAGTTGCAGGATCAATCCCTTGCCCAGGGTTCATGCCAAGGTATCTTTGAGCAAGTGGCATCTTATTCAACCCCTAAAACCTCTTGATGGTGGTTTGCAACATTCATGGCAGCTTCCACCATCAGGTATTAATGTGTGTGTGAATGAGTAAATGTGAGCTACACTGTAGAGCGCTCTGAGATTCAACGCAGGTAGAAAAGCATTGCAGAAGTTGAGTCCTGTATCTAAATACGTCATATTTTATTCACCCACCCGCTCCCCTTTAAAAATCAAAGTAACATTGACTGAGTTTGAGTTATAGCTAGAATCCAAAATGATCAACTTTCAAGCATTCAAAATAGAAGAAAACCAATTTATTTACTTTCTTAATATTCGAATGAAGAGAACAAAAACAAGTTAAGCTAATGCTCCATTATAATAAACTAAATTAGACTGAAACAGTGCATGTTATTGACGAACTTAATCAGTCTTCCATTATAGTCTTATAACAGCTGGGTCAGCCGTCTGGCACGTGTTATATTTTATGCAACATCAAGAATACTCTGGCTTGATTGTTGACCAATAGCTGAGGTTGTAACACCAAACTGCTCCACTTTGGTAACACAAATCAGGCGCTGAGGCTTTGAACAGCGAGGCTTAAGTACACCTATCTGGTTACTATCCTGCTGCCCCACAGAGACCAACAAAGGTCATTAGTGCTGGCAGGTTTGAGTTTCATTGAATTTTAAATAAATACTGGAACATATTCCTATTTTAGATTTGTCTGTGTTATAAAATGTGTTTGTGATTTTTATTATTATATACCTTAAATGTTGTGAGAGGGTAGTCGGGTACGCAATGAGACAGAACCTGGAGGAAAACTGAATAATTGATATGGAAACGCTGAACCTCACTGACATATGTCTTGTTTCAATTCAATAAGGCGATGACGCAGGTTTGTAAACATTGGTACACTAGAAACAATCATGTGATCTATAAATTACTTTTAAACTGCCCACAAGGGGGTCTTTTTTTAGGTTAAAGATCACAACAACTCTCCGGAGCATATCAAAGCTAAAATTAGACATTTTCTATTATTTCATTTTACTGTCAGGTGTTTAAGAAAAAGCCGAATTAGGGCTTTTTATCTATTTAATTTTGTTCATTTAAGTCTGAAAAACTGAACCCTGTAAATAACCAATACCAATCAATGTATCACTGAGCAGATTGAAAAGACAGAATGAATATAATTTTTAGTAAATATGAATCATTTTTCTACAATTTCGGCACGTGTAGTAGCACGAGGACTACAAACGTACCCCTCTAACATCCGTTTGTCTTGGCTTTGCACTGATCCGCCAAAAAGAGAATAGGTGAAAGGTGACAAGTGCTCACAGTGGCAGAGTGGATGAGCAGAGTCTGAGTCACAAACAGTGGACTCTATCTTGGGCTGCTTTAATTAATAGGCCATATGAGGAAGTCAATACAAACAAGATTGGTTGTCTTGCAGGCACTAGTAATAACCCACAGAACTCATGTTCAAACTCTTCTATCTCTACCCTGATGTTTGTTTCTGCATTTAGTCGCTTCTGACATTTTGTCCAATCTGTAATAATTAAGGAACATGTTGGAGAAACAAAAAAAGATCATATGGGAGGAATAATAACACATTATTAATGGGCGTCCCTTAAACTCATAGGACTGTTAAACTCCAAATAGGAGTTTGTTTACTCATTAGAGAAGCTGCTTGTGACTGAGGAGGAGCTTTTTGTGCACAAACAAACTGTTCCTTGAACTCTTTTTTGAGAAACAATGATTTTTTTTTTAGCTGAACACAGATACTGGGAGAAGTTAATGTTTACATCACCTGTAAATATCTAAAAAAAAAAAAACACTTCTATATGTGCAGACAAAAAAAAATCAAATATGTGATTATCTGAGGTGCAAATTGGAAATGCAATTATTGATTATCATAATCATTAAAATATTAGTTTCAAATGGATTTTTCTGTGCAGGTTTCTTCTGTTGAGGACTAGAAAGAGGTGACGCACACTAAAAGCCTTAGTAACATTAGGATATTTGGTTTTACGCGTGCTCTCCAAGAGGCAGGGTGACGCATGACGCATTGAAGGCGCGGTTAAAACTCCCCATAAATTGTCAACTCGCACTCCAGAAGCTTCAGAAACAGTCAGATCAGACCTCTGAGCATCAGAGCTGGGATTTTAAACCGTCTCTAAGACGCGGCACTCCTGGACACCGCGCACCCTCCAAATATGATCAAGAAAATGTCTCCATCAGAGAGTGAGTTTGACATCCCACCCAAAAACTGTCACCGCATGGTGATCCTGGGCTCCACAAAAGTTGGAAAAACAGCCATCATCTCTCGGTTTCTCAATGAGAGATTTGATGATCAGTACACTCCAACTATTGAAGATTTTCATAGGAAATTCTACAGCATCAAAGGAGATGTTTACCAGCTGGACATATTGGACACATCTGGAAATCATCCTTTTCCTGCAATGAGAAGACTTTCCATCCTTACTGGTGAGTTCATATCTTAAAATAAACTTTATTATTTTGCTGATCTGTTCTTTTAGACTCAGCATTCACACCTTTTCTTTTCTTTTTTCCCTCTCAGGTGATGTTTTCATCTTGGTGTTCAGCCTTGATAACAGAGACTCCTTCCAGGAGGTCCAGCGCCTGAAGAGGCAGATTTATGAGACTAAATCCTGCCTGCGCAACAAAACCAAGGAAAACGTAGACGTGCCGCTGGTTATTTGCGGCAACAAGTGTGACAGAGATTTTTACCGTGAGGTTCAAGAGGATGAGATCGAGAAGCTTGTTGGTGGAGATGAACACTGTGCTTACTTTGAAATCTCAGCAAAGAAAAACACCAACGTTGACCAGATGTTTCAGACTTTGTTCACCATGGCTAAGCTGCCTGATGAAATGAGCCCGGACAGACACTGCAAAGTTTCACTGCAATACTGCGATCTTCTGCACAGAAAATCCTTCAGAAATAAGAAGTGTAAAGATGGGAATGCATATGGGATTGTTGCTCCGTTTGCACGCAGACCGAGCGTGCACAGTGACTTGATGTACATAAAAGAAAAAGCTGTTGGTGGAAGTCAAGCCAAAGAAAAAGGTTGTGTTATCTGCTGACAACATCTGGAACAGATGTGAACTGATGCTGCTGTACATGTAGAGCTCTGGTACAAGAATAAAGTTTACATTTTGCTATTTTTTTTTTTTTTTTAAAGTGAAACTTGAATGTTTGTTGCAGACTGAACAAATTGATTATGTGTGTATTTATTATGTCCATGTCGACTTTTACATTGAAAAGAAATAAAACAGATTTTGATACAGTGTATTCGTGATTTTGATTTTTTTTTAATAACCCTTTTAAATTTCAGCAAAGTATTATTAAAAACTGCTATTGCAATAGAATAGAAAACTTTGCCAAGACAAAATGGTACACCTTTTTTTTTTTTAAGAGTGCTCACATGATACACAAGCGAACATAAAAACATTTAAATCAAATGCGGAAGGTTATTGTTTAGAGCTTAAATGTATATTGAAATAAATGGCTTCCTAGGGATTACTTTTTTTGGCTGAATGTTGTAGGGAGACAGTCAAGGAGTGATGAATGCGGTCTGATGGATCTTCTGTGATCAGGGTGGCTTTCCTGATCAAACCTTTTTACAACAGTCCCATCCAAGAGAGAGCAAGAAGTTAAATTAGTCATTAAAATTAAAAATCAACAGCATTTATAAAACAGTTAAAATATTTTAAAGGAAGTTCTGCCATCAGATTTTTTAAATTTTAAACCATGTACAATATGCTCAATATTGTACATGGTAAAAAGGCTCTTAATTAAAAATCTATTTAAATATTACATTTACAAATTTACAGTAAAAAATTATTGACTACATTTACATTTGGTAAGCCAAAGCAATCAGTGAGGTTCGGAAAAAAAAAGAAAACGTACATTTTTCAGCTCTTAGAATTGTAACGTCTGACTCCCGAGAACTCAGTGCCATACCAACCATGAGCCTCACCAAACGTCACTGCTCTGCAACCCTGTTTCAAGTTGACAGCATGCCTTTTCCTTTTAGATATTACTACGTATCTGATATTTTTGTTTCTTTTGAATTATTTTAAGTTTAGTTTGTTGATATGCTGTGATATTGGGTGCTGTGTTTGGGAGGGTGCTTGTGACTAAATAAAAATCAAATAGATGGATGACTAAGCAATGCATAGAATTAATGTTGTCCAGTTATGTTTTGTGTTTGGCACTTGTTATATAGTTGTGTGCCTCAGGCATAATTGTTCAGAAAAGTTTTAAACACCTGCCAATTCATCATAGAGAAGGCATACAAAACATACAAAATTATCTTCTGGATAGTGTATTTATGATTGAGATGTTTTGACTTTCCATCCTGTCATCTTCCGCTTATCCGTAGCCGGGTTGCTGCTGCAACAGCTCTGGATGGGTAGCCCGGACTTCTCTTAGGTCAGCTTCATCCTCCAACGCACCCAAGAAGATCCTGAGGTGTTTCCCTGCCAGCTGTGTGACAGCCTCTCTTGCAGGTCCAGGGCCTGCCTCTTGGTCTCCTCCCTAATGGGACGTGCTCGAAACACCTAAACAGTGAGACGTTCGGGAGGCCTCCTAACCATGTGCCTGAACCACCCCATCGGGCTTCTCTTGACATGGAGGAACAACAGCTCTACTTCAAGCTCCTCACCCAATCTCTTAAGTGAGAGCTCAACCACCCTGCGGATGAAGCTCATTTCAGCCGCTTGTATCCATATAAAATCATCTCCAAACTGAGAAATTATTTCCGGATGGAAGTTTAAACATCTCAATCAAACACACTGTCTAAAAGGAAATTGGACATGCCTTTTCTACATGGATCACTCCTGCTAATTCACAGTCAAAACTATTCTTGGCATCGAAGAAAAAAAAAAAAAAGGAAGATGTGGAGTATTTAAAAAAATAATTTATTCAGCAAATACGGGTGAAAAAAATGTACAAAATAAACCATTCAAATATAACAAATAAGTTAGCAAACTGCTATCATTGAAAAACAAAAGACTTTTTCTTTTGCAAAGTTACAAAGAAAGGATCTCAGTTTGATCTCATGATGCTTTGGGAACATCAAACATGCAGAGACTTTTGTATTTCTGCAGCAGCTGGTTTTTGGTGTGGACCTGCTGACGCAGCGTGGCTAGCTGCTGTTGTTGTTCCTGAGGAGTGCTCTCTATGCCGGGCATGTTGGAGACCTGCTCCCGAACCTCCTGGATCTTTGCCTTCAGCTTCAGCAGCTCCTGGTGCACATCAGGACTTTCCTTGTCCATGCTGTGAAGAAATAACCATAAATAAAAGCTGAAAGTGGTGTTTTTTATTGACTGAAACATACTTCAAGTCTGTTTGTTATTTGCTAGGGTAAGCTAGCACATCATCAGTCGGTTTTTATAACCAATTTAAAAGCAAAACCGTAAAAAGATGTCTTATTATTCACACACAAAAACGTAATATTCTTACCACTTGATTATATCGTGAACTAAAGGCAATAAAGAACAATCGTCAGCTTCTTTTTCCACGTTTGACTGAGGCGTCGCCATGTTTCTTTTAAAACAACGGCGCACACTGTTTACGTCATAAAACCGTCTCATGATCAGACTTCACATACTTAAAATCGTTCAGTATCAAATTACACAGTCTTTTTTGTGTTAAAACAATTAAGACAACGGGAGTTTATTTCATTTAATTCACATAAAAAGTCTCTAAGTTTTCTTGTGAATCAGAAAAAACATGGAGTGTTGTTACCTTACTCCACATTTAGAGGCCGCTGCTGCTACTTTACAGGGTAGGATTCCCGCTTTAAAATAAAATGAGTAATAATTTACATAAAATGTTTATCTTTCTTTCTTTAGGTATAACATTTATAATAATTAAAACCCAGTCTTCTTGCATAAATATTGGTGCCAAATTGAAAATAAATTAGATTTTTTTTTTTGCAACTTTCACTCAATGATTTTTACACTTGGATTATATTTTAATCAGGTACTTTTTATTTGATCAATGCAATTTTGGTAATTTATAGTTTCAATAATGACATTTCTTTTATTTATAAAACCAAAACCTATCATTTTTTTTAAGTTAACCTACATTTAACTTAAAAAAGTTAAATGGGACTTTTTAAGTTAATGGGACTTAAAAAAGTGGATACAGCAAAGAGGATTCAGCAGATAGGGTTAGATGGAAGAAACTGACTTGCTGTGGCGACTCCTGAAGGGAAATGCCGAAAGAAGAAGCAGAAGAAGGACTTAAAAAAGTGGGACAGGAAAGTCCCATTAAAAAAGTCTCAATGGGACTTTCCTGGTTCCATTGAACCCCTTGAAACCTATTCCCTCTTTTCAAGGGAGTTCTGGACAAGTGGCAGCAAAATTTAATACAAAATACAAACATACATAGACATAAAATCACATACTTTAAGAAAAAACCCTTTCAGTTTAGTTTTAAAGGCCTATAAGGTCATTTCATTTTGCTGCATCCTAATCTTTAATTTTAATTTATTTTTTATTGGGATTATAAGCCCCTTAGGCTGAGACATCTCATTTTCAAGGGGATCCTCAACCTTGCATGCATGTTTTTGATGGGTGGGAGGAAACAGGAATACCCGGAGAAAACCCAGGTACTCCTGGGTACCGGAGAACAGGCAAACTCCACACAAAAAGAACAATATTTCAAGCCTAGTTCCCACTGCGACTTGAACCCACAACCCTCTTGTTGTGCACCACTGTGTTAATCTGTATCATTATATTTTATTTCTCCAAGCTTCTTTTATTGTTATCTTCACTATTACGTTTATAAAAAGCAAATCTGGTTTTATTATCTTCACATAAAATTTTAAATGATCTAGACACACAATACTACACAAACTCCAACATTGTAAAACTAAAGGATTATGCTTGGAGTTGGATTTATGATGTGTAATTAAATTAACAAGATTTTCTCTCTTTTTTTTTATTTGAAGCTTCCTAATTCAATTTTCACCTACACAAAAAGCTCATATCTCCATCTTAAATAGGCCATGAGCAATCGATTAATGTATAACAAATACATGTCTAATGTAATTGGGAATAAGCTTAATGGTTCATATCTCGGTGCCTAGCAACCGTGGAGAAAGTCTATACCTAAAGTCAACACGTGTGACACAGCATGCATGAAGAGCGTAAAATGGCAGCTTGTGTAAACAATGGTGCACATGACAGGCGTAAATGTAGTTTAATGGGCGAGAATGCGTCACACTGTATATCTATTCCACTGATAATTCAAGTGCCGTATTCAGGTCATGCAACTTTGTCTGGGTGTCTATTTTTTACTTCTGCACATGGCAAGTTGACGAGATGATAAGAAATTAAATTCAAAGAAGAAACATATCTTAATATTTATACTTACACCGCTTGCTGAGTTATTATATTTTGAGACACGGAAATTTGATGCACAAAAGCTTTTTTTGGGTTTTCGTTTGAGCATAAATGAGCAGAAACTGGGCGAATATAAACTCTGACCTTTGCAACTTTTAACTTCAATCTCTAAAAAAATCCATTGACTTTAATTTGCAACTTTACAATTAAGAAGGTCAATTAATGTTTAAATAATAACAATAACAAGTTGTTACCCGTGTTTTATTCAGAATATCAATAAATATTCACTTAATATCCTGTATAAAACTTTTATATTGATTTTTTTTATTGGTCACTCGTAAACAAATTATTGACCTATATTCACATGATTTCTCATGAGAGAGAATGTATACATTGTAAATATGACGTGCTTATTAATTCCAAAGGGAAAACTCACTAACTAGATAAGAAATGCTATTATGGTGGTAAAGCTTTGTAATTAAATGAAGCTTAGTGTTTGAGGCTGAGCTACGTTGGCAATATTATTTACCAGAATGTGATATTAATGATGGGTAAATTTGTTTAGATTCATATTATTCTGCTGAAACCACAGGTTGGAATAGTGACCCAGATTTTAGTTTGTAGCATGTTGCATGTTGCATATAGTTTTAACATTAAGGTTCATAAAAACCATGACGCATTCAGTGGGTCATTTTTCTGATTCTACCGTGTCGTCACATAGATATTTACATTTATGTGAAAAGAGGAAAATGCAAATTACAAATGAAAGTACTGTGATGTCACTGAAATAATGTAATATGAATAAGATTGGGTGACATGATAGGTCTGCAGTGTATCGTGTCAAATAAAGCTTATTTTTCTGATCAGTACTTACCGGCATCTCTGTTCCATGTTAAATCTGATGTGATGAAAACAACTGCTCAGTAAAAGTTTAAAACAAAAATTTCTAGTAGAAAAGTAATTATGGTTGATCAACAGATGCAGCAGACTTCTTGCTAACGCTAAAATCTATTTTTTTTTTGTACTAGATATTTACGTTGTTATAATCACACTTGTTTTCAAGGAGGCTCCTTTTCAGGAGTTGCATGGTGGTGTGGTGGTTGAAACAGTGGCCTCGCAGCAATAAGGTCAGAGTTTGAGTCCCAGAGTGGAGGCGAGGCTTGAAACATTGGCCTTTCTGTGGGGAGTTTGTATATTCTCCCTGAGTATGCGTGGGTTTTCTCCGAGAACTCCGGTTTTCTTTCCTCCCTCCAAGTAAGTTTGATTGGTAGCTGTGAAATTTCCTTTAAAAATGAGTTTGTGATGATGATGATGGTTGTCTGTGTGTGACCCGACAACAGACTGGCAACCTGTTTGTGGTATAGCCGGGATAGGCTCTGGCACCCAGGAAACGCTAATAAGAATAAGTGGTTCAGAAGACGAAACGAAACATATGTTATTGATATTTGTGACACTAGTTTGTGAGCCCTTATCTTCTACGTAGATTTTTATTCTACCGAGTTGGCTGAGGTGAAGTTGGAACAGCCGTTTGGTGGAACAGCTGGTTAAATGTAACCAGTACAATAGAGTTTAACATATTAAAGTTTTTGAGTAACTAAAACTACACTTTTTACTTGGATTTTTTTGGAAATAAAAAAGAACACCAATCAAGCTTTAAATAACATTTCAGTGGCATTCCAAAAGTTTCTGGGATGAATGATTCAGTCATCTTACGGAGGGAAATGTAAACCATGGACCTCACCATTAACCCACTTCTCATATGTCAGAAAAGTGAAAAATATTGAAAACAATAACAATCTAACTGAAAAAATGATTCCGTTTTTATGCCCACTGTATAAATGTTTATTTTAGTAGAAATTTTTTTCCCCACTATCACTTTTTATTCCTGGTACTCCTCATGAGGGGTTCAGATTCTGACCCTGCATGGATTTTCCCATGCATGATTGAAGATTACACGTTTCCTTCTTCCAGGAAAACCTCTCACGTGCAGTTAAGAGGAAGCCATGTGACAAACTGGGGAGCATTGGGTAAATTTTCGGCCTCACTGACTTCAGGATGTTTCTGTCTGAGACCCTCCATGGTGCTTCATCTGTGGCCCACTGAAACGACTCAGAGGGCAGCTGATGGTTCCCAACAGATGGGTCATTTCTGAGTATCATCACTCTGACCTCACATTGCTTCCTCACATGGAGGACCAGTTTGCTTCCTGAAACCTCAACAAACCAGTTTTTCTTCCTTTTCACAGCTTGTTTGGTCTTTTAGGAAGGAAGGATTACATGAGGATCAGCATAAAACTGATCTTCTAAAACAGACAAATGAAGGTGGGATCAAAACAAAAGCCAAATAAGAAATAATCCAAAGTGTTTCTGTAAAATTTTCACCAATTCATTCACTCATTCATTTATTCATCTGGACATCTTTCATTCCATCCATTCTTCTATCCACGTAGTTGATTAATCTAGTCAACTATACAACCAAAAATCTTTCCTCCTACCTTGTTTAATCTCATCCCAGAGGGTTCCAGATGTGGTTCTACTACTCTGTCCAGGTCTCCTCCTAATGGGTTAGGCTCACCCATTGCATCTCTCCATCCCTCCAGCACGTTTTTGTGTTTTAATGTTGTCACAATTCTCTTCGAAATGTGATCATTCTAATTTAAACAGAAACTGTGCGACAAGTTTTTAAGACCTAAACTTTAGTCGAACATTTTTGTTAATTAGTTAACTTTTTACATCCCCGTTGTAAATATTCTCAGACACAAACTCTTGATGGCTCCTCCTGATGTTCAAACGTGTCCTAGAAATTCTTGGAAATCTGAAGTATGATTTTGTGGAATCATAAAATCAGGCTTTTAATAAAAGTGACTAATTAATTTATTCTGGTTTGTTTGCTGCAATTGAGTCATGCATGTCTGGAAAAAGCAGATAAAGGTGTTTTTATCTCATGTAAAAAAATAAACAAATAATTGATTATTTTAGGCATAGGTGCAGTGGTTAGCACAGTGACCTCATAGCAAGGAAGTTTGCACATTGTCTTCATGTATACGTGGGTATTCTACAGGTACTCCAGTTTCCTCCCACTCTCCAAAAACCTGCATGTTAGGTTGATTGGCCACTATAAAATTGCCCCTAGGAATGAATGTGTGTGGATGGTTGTGTGTGTGGCCTGGTGACCTGTTTGGGGCGTACCATGTCTCTCACCTTGAATCAGCCAGGATAGGCTCTGGCACATCCAGCAACCTCCTTAGGGGTGGATGTTAAGAAGATGATGAATTTTAGAAATACTACGTACATAAAAAAAACTTTCATGCAGCAACACAATTCCAGTTGAAAATATTGTGTAATTGACTAAGAAGCTGTTTTGCAGACATTTTTATCAGCTGACGTCATGTACCGAATGAAAATATGTTGTTTGTGAACATTTTCTACAAAGTACAGAGAAAGTTCAAACCAAATATTTTCTTAAAAATCAAACTTGTGCAATCAACTGTGCAACAATTTAATCATTAGTTCTACTTTGAAACTAATTATTGATTAAAATACAGGATTTCCTGGGAAAAAAGATTATTTCAACAACAGCAGTGATTTTTTACTTTTTAAAGGATTTATTTTATTAATTGTGGAGACAAACCTGTTCAATAATTAAAAAGAAATAATAAGTTGAAGATTTAGGGAACTTTTTTGGGCAATGCTTAGAAATCCCATAAAATTCTTATAATTATTTAAATGCAAATGATTAGTATATCTTTTTCTTGGAAGAAATGGAGGTAAAAAATAATGACAACAATAGCAAAAAGTAAAATCATGAATTCTTCTAACTTATTATTTAAATAATAACTACACTGCTCTCTGGTGGAAAACGAAGAAAACATTCATCCAATAATTTTTTTTTACCTTTTTTCTTCAAATTTGTTTTGCTTTGCTTTGAACAAAATCAGGTCATACCTCAAAAATGAGAAAGAAATAGACGTTTTCTATAATCGACTGTTGTAAAATATCGTCTACCACTAAAGCTGTTTGTGTATCCATCAATTTACCCATCCACCAATTTTCACCTGAACTATGAATGAATGGATTGTTATATTCATAACTAAATTATTTCATTTTATTAACAACAATTGTGGGTGTTTAATAGGTGCAGAAGCATAGAGACCTTTAAATTACAAGTATAGACTACAAAATATAGATTATGATTTAAACATTCTGTAAAATAAGAGGGACAGAATCCCATCGGAGAGTAGATAAAGTAGCACAAAACAATATGTAAATCTTAAACTATAAAATAAGAATAAAATTGCTAACTGTTTGTACAATTATTATTTTTTCTATTTTTCTTTCTTTAAAGTTAAAGCAGTTGCAAAGCCTGACTTTTGATTCAGTGCTGGGATGCAGAAGCATTTTTTTCTGAATCTATTTTTCTCTTTGAAGACGTTTTAAATCCCTTTTTCAATTGGATTTACTTTATGATTAATTCTTTAACATCTTTTAAGGGATTTCTCACTGAAAACTAACATAATCAATCAGTTTCCCCAACAGTGTAACCAGTTATCCCATTTGTTAGAAGGCCATGCTTTATGGTAACAGTTACTAGTTTTATTGTTGGCAGAAAAAGTAAAAACAAGTGAAAAATCGAGACCAATAGAAAATTGAAAACACACACAATTGGAACGTTGCATTTCTTATAAAGTAATTCATTTTAAAAGATTTTTTCTGCTTTCCGAAATTCTATTTTGTTGTCTTCCGCTTATCCGGGGCCTGGTCGCGGGGGCAACAGTCTCAGACGGGAAGCCCAGGATTCTCTCACCCCAGCTGCATTCTCCAGCTCACCTGGATGGATACTGAGTCGTTCCCCAGCCAGTTGTGATGCGTAGTCTCTCCAGCAGGTCGGGGTCTGCCTCTTGGTCTCCTCCCGGTGGGATGTGCCCGAAACACCTCACCAGCAAGGCGCTCGGGGGGCATCCTGACCAGATGCCCAAACCACCCCATCTGGCTTCTCTCAATCTTCTCTGACCTGATTTCTGAGTGAGAGCCCAGCCACCCTGCGAGAAAGCTCATCTTTTGGCTTGTATCCACCATCTCATTCTTTTGGTCACCACCCACAGCTGGTGACCATAGGATAGAGTAGGAACGTAGATCGACTTGTAAATCTACAGCTTTGCTTTTCACCTCAGCTCTTTCTTTACCACAATGAACCAATGCAGCATTCTAGTTATTGCTGACGCCGCACCAATTCGCCTTTCCGAAATAAGATTTTAAATGCATTAGAAAACTGTGACATTTTTCATTTACTTAAACCAGCAAAAAAAAAAAGACATTTACAATGTGTGAACATATAGCATTTTGAATTTTGACTGATTTGACTGAAAAATTACTGATTGTGACCTAGTTTTTTTCTCTAATTTTGAATAAAACATTAATAAAATGTAACCGGAAAATCCCAAAAACAGCACTTCTGTTTTTTTCTGTTTCAAACAGCATCTGTTCTTTTATTACAAAATAAAAAACTCTGGAAGTTTAATAAAAATGTCAATTTCCAGCCTGACGTTCATGAAATAACAAGTTAAATCACTTCAATTTTTACTTTTTTGAGTCAAAATTAATTTACCAACCTTAAATAAAAAAATATAATCAGTTAGTAAATGTGCAAAACCCTCCACCAGATGGTGGTCTTCAATTGGTAGAAATAAAGGAGCTTGAATCAAACACACTACATGTCTCATACCTAGCAAGCTTGTAATCATCAGCTATAATATAATTACTAACTTATAAGAAATTTAGATTTAAAAAAAGCAAAACATTAAAAAAAGAGAAATGTTCAATAGAAAAAAAAGTAGGATTACGTCATCTCAATGCCAGGCCTGTGATTAATATCACCAGAGACTTAATTAATTTTGTGCCATGAGATAACACCTCTCATATCTTTCATTGTCAAATCAAACAGTAATTAGAAGCTTTTCGGACGTTGTTCTTCCATGTTCTGCTCAATGGGAGATACTGAAGGTACTCTGACCGGTTGAGGTTGTATCAGTCTGTGATTGAGTTGGGTGTGAGGAGGAGTGGAGAGAGAGCAAGAGGGAATGCAGATGGGGAGGAGGTCAAAGAAATGGAGTAGAGCCAAGTTATGAATAGCTTTGTACATAGTAGGAAGAAGTTTGAAGATGACCTTTTGTTTTTATAGGAAGTCAATATAGTTTTTGAAGAATTGAAATGATGCGGTGAATGACAGTGCCCTGGTAATGATGCAGGCTGTAGAACTGGGAGGAGCTGCAGATTCTGGAGGGATTTGTTAGGCTAATCAAACAGGAGGGAGTTACTGTCATCATTGAGACAGTGAACAACTATGGTGGTGGTGTGATGGGTCTGGAAAGAAAGTGTGTTGTTGAGTATGACACCCATATTCTTGACCTGAGGGGATGGAAGGACAGTGGGAATATGAATAAATCATAGACATATAACCAGACATTGTGGTGGTGGACAAGAAGCAGAGGAAAGCAGTAGTGGTGGATGTGCATCCATATCAAGAGATGGTAACATCAGGAAGTAGGAGCATGAGAAACTGGAGGAGTACCAAGGCCTCAGGAAAGAGCTGGAGGAGGCTTGGAGAGTGAAGGTAACAGTGATACCTGTAGTGATCGGGGCACACGGGACAATGACACCCAAACTAGAGGCTCCATCAGATCCCTGTAGAGACATCAGATATCTCATTCCAGAAGAGTGCAGCCCTAGGAACAGTAAGGACACTGCACAGAACGTTTAAACTCCTTGGCTTCTGGTAGAGGACCCGAGCTCTGAGAGAGTAGAAGACCACCCGCGGAAGGGTGAGAAGGGAATTTTTAACATAAATATACAGACACATATAGATGCTGGGGAACCATCATGGGCATAAAAGCCAATGTACCATCGACAGATAACTGAAGTGGCTGATATCCGGAAATCTTACCAATGGCTAGAAAGGGCAGAGTTGACGGAAAGGACAGAGGTTCTGATCTGCACAGGAGCAGGCCTTGAGCACCAGAGCAATTGAGGCCCAGAGCTATCATACAAGACAAGATCCCAGGTGCAGATTTTGCAAAGAGGCCCCTGAGGCAATTCAACACATACCTGCAGGGTATAGGATGCTGGCAGGGAAAACATTCAAGGAGCATCATAAACAAGTGGGTGGTATAGAGTACAGGAACATCTGTGCATAGTACAATCTGGAAGTCCCGAGATCTATGTGGGAAAGACCTCCAGAGGTGATGGAGCTTTGAGAAGACCTGGAAAGTGAAAGCAACAGTAGTGGGATTTTTGCCATTGGAACACTTGGGGCAGTTACACCCAAACTAGAAGAGTGGCTACAAGAAAAAACATCAGACATCCGTAGGTCCAGAAGAGTGTAGTCCTGGGAACAGACAAGATTTTGCACAGAACCCTCCAGCTTCCAGACCTCTGATAGAGGACACTGAGTTCTTTTGGTGTGAACAGAACACTACTAAGGACATTTTTTGACACCACAGGAATTTTTCAGAAACTTTCTATGCAGTGGTTTCTAAGTGTGAGAGGAACAAGAAGAAACTGGGCATGCTGGTCAGGAGGGCTGGTTCTATCCTGAGGATGTGCTGAAGATTCAGCAGGCCAGAGAAGGAGGCCGATCAAGCTCTAAGAGATTTGAAAGAACCCATAAGACCCTGTGTGTGAGACAGTGAGACAGTTTCATTCAGCTACCACGGCCAGGTCACTCTATCAGCTGGACAGAGGATGGTTGATTCTCTCTGGATCCATAGTGAATTTCAGAGGCTGAGCATGTTCTTTTGAGGGGGCGGAGTTAATGAGCAATAGTCAGTCTTCCACACTTCCTGTTTTGTGAAAAAGCTCTATGAATTCCAAAGATTTCACAACCATTGTGTAATGAGCATTCCAAAAGCTACATTGTGATTGTTTGTGCAGAAGACTCGACAAGAAGAGTTATTTTGCTTGCAATTGCACCTTTCAGAAAACTGATAGCAATGAATGCCATAATGCTTGCATGATGTACGCGGAACAAGTTATTTTCTTCTTCTTTCGGCATTTCCCTTCAGGGGAAGTCAGTTTCTTCCATCTAACCCTATCTGCTGCATCTTCTTCGCCCACGCCAACTATCTTCATGTCTTCCTTCACTGTATCCATGAACCTCCTCTTTGGTCTTCCTTTAGGCCTCTTTCCTGGTGGATCCAAATCTAGCATCCTTCTTCTGATGTACTCTCTCGCTCCTCTGCACATGTCCTAACCATCTCAGTCTAGCCTCTCTGACTTTATCTTCAAAATCTCTAACATGTGCTGTACCCCTGATATATTAATTTCTGATCCTGTCCATCCTGGTCACTCTCAGAGAGATCCTCAGCATCTTCATCTCTGCTACTTCCATCTCTGTCAAGTTAACAATATTCATATTTAAAAGAAGTCTGAAATGTAAATAGTTGGAAAACTATTGTGCACAATGTTTACTGTGGATGAGAATCCCATTGCCATTATCTTATGGCCTCTTAGTTTGAATACTGCATGATAAACAGGTGGTGCTGCTTCCCTGATGTTAAAATGTGAATCAAACTGTTGTTTGAAAGACATGTTCATGCTGTCATATTGGAAATGTTCATATAATCAGTTTGATGGGACAGTACATTTCTGTACATGGGATAGGTATAAGACTTAATGTATGTTGTTCTTATGCTGGACAATGTTTCTAGTCTTCATTTTTCACACAATTTTTGTTTCAGAATTATGGAAAGTGAACAAAAACTGAAAGCCTACATATCATCACCAAGTGCATCAATACAGAATGTTCAATGCTTTTTAAAAAAAGAAGTTTCTGATCTTTTTGAAAATAAATACAAATTGCTAAAACGTCTTGTACCTGTGAAAGCAGTTTCACCATTCAGAATTACACTGGCATGAGCTGTGGATTGGTAATAATCCCTGTGTTATCCTGGACGGGCGGGAAAAATACTCATTAATGCAGCTACTCCTGTTTTGATTTCATGTTGTATAAGACGGGAGACGTGGAGTTAGAAATGAAGCGTACCCAACGTGCTCCCACATTTAACGTGGTGATGTAAGCTCTTTGTGTTGGCAAATCATGGTCCACACTGGGCGGGCATTGTGAAGCTGTAGTTGAGAGTTAGCAGGCTAACTAGAGAAAGAAAGCTAACTAATCGTGAGAGTGGAAGTGGAGCTAACCTTAAAGGAAAAGACAACTGTCAAAAGAGAAAGAAGAGCAGATATATTAGAGAAGTAGAACTCCTCTAAAGATGAGCACATGAGTTAATTCACAGCTAAGCTGATCAGAGACGCTTGTTTATCAGATGCACAGAAGAGCATTTTTGGATACTACATCGATTGTCCCATTTCCAAACGGAAACCATTTCTGGACAGACAGTTTGTGCTAGCTAACCTAGCTGAGTGATTGTCACTTAAAAAACTCTTAGTGAATGTTTAGTCTGTCATGAGTCCGGCCGGGTGCTCCCATGTGAACGCTTATAAGGTGGAGAATTGGAAACAAAACCTTCGAGTCATTTACCAATGCTTTGTTTGGAGTGGTACTGCTGAAACCCGGAGACGCAAGGTAACAACACAGGAACATTAGCTGAATAAAAAAACTAAGCTGCACATTTAAATTCTTGTGAAAATAATGTCCCACATGAAGCACAATCACTGAAAGAGTTTGAAATGAAACTCCTGCTGTTAGCCGGCTAGCTGAGTTAGCTAACTACGGATACAACAGATTGTTTACTGGATAAAAACCCACATTTATTCATAAAATATTCATCAGATAAGCTTAATATCTGGAGACAGTTGTTGTGGAGGGCTGTGTTGTTTTCTGAATGAGTAAAATGAGCTCTAGGGCTTAAATGATCACATCAAATAAAGCTAATATTTAATGCAGAGATCATACAAGAGGTTTTCAATGTGCAGGATATTGTTGCTCATTTGGGGACATTTGTTTTAGTGCCAGATCTGAAGGTTTATTCCACACCTTCTTGGCCTGTACCGATCCCATTTACTCTCAATATGTCCCTACTTCCCTCTCCTCAGCATCCATTGAGCTCATCAACAATTTGTTCTTTTCCATGCTTCTCTCACTTATGTCCCACGTTTCTATGTCGTTGTGATAAATCAGGTTCCTCAGAGTGATGCAGGATGGACAGAGCTGGTGAGTTGATGCTTATCCCCTCCTCTTCTTCACTGACATAATGCAGGTAGATCAGATGAATGGGAACTGGCTTTGCTTTCTCTCCTCCTGCTTCAGCACCGCCTCATCTAATGGATTGAATATTAAAAGGAAGACAGTGTAGTAAGGAAATCAGCAATCTCCCTGCAATGGTTGTGATAGAACAGAAAGAAGGTAGTATCATTCTACATCATCAAAGCTTGAGGACTGTTCTTCTTGATGTCAGGATTTCCAGGACTCCTCCTTTTTACTTTTAGATTTTTCCTCTAATAGAGAACAGGTTCTTTAAGGGTACACCTGTGACCCTAAATATGACTTTTAAAGACAGTGTGGAAGATCTACTACAAATGACATCTTAGCAAGTCATTATAAATACCAAGAAGAGTCAAAACCCACGTTGATCTTCTGTGGCTTCTTCTGGATTTGTGTCTCCAATCAATAGAAATTACTTGTTGCCCAAATACAGAAAGAATAGAAGGTAGTATGATACTGCTTCATCAAAGCTTAAGGATTGTTTTTCTCGACTTCAGGATTTCTGGGATCTTTCCTTGTTTAGATTTTTCTTTAAATAGTAGAAGGCGTGTTATCTTTGAGGGTACATCTGTGACCCAAAATATGACTTTTCAAGACCATGCGGAAGATCTACTACCACTAACAGCTCAGCAAACTATTATCAATACCAGGCAAATGTCAAGACCTGTCTTGATTTTTTTTTTTTAGCTTCTTCTGGGTTTGTGTCTCAAATCAATAGAAATACTTAATTGCCCAAACCAGGAAGTCAGAATGATTAACAGGCTGAAGGCCAGTGGTTTTTATTGTTAATGTCTATTTTTGGGGGAGGTATACCTGTTTATCAGCATGAGATTTAAGATTTAATCTTTTATGTTCTTTAAATAAAGCACAATTATTATCTTCATACGATTTTCATCAAGTTCAAGTTCACAGGGTTGCATCCTAGTTCCACACATGACTGCACCGTCCCTCCCTGATAACCCAAACACGTAATTCATGCTTTAAACCTTCTGCGATCACCTTTGTACCAGAGTTAAATGGTAACTTTTATCAAATTTGTTTTGCCACTGGAACTGTACTTTCTTAATATCTCGTAGGTTGCAGTCTGAATTCTCTTCCAGGTTAGAAACCCACTAGATCAAACTATATTTTCTCTAGTTTAGATTTGGATTGTATATATTTTTAAACACAAAACTTTCTTTTACTATTTACTAATGAATTTGATTATAATTTTAAATATGTGTTGGATTGTTTTTTTAACACATCGCTAAGCTTATGGGGCATTTGCCGTTTTGAAATTAGGAATGCAAAAGATTGATCGAAAATCTAATTGCGATTTGTCCGTTTGATATTGCAAAATGATCAAAACTAGTAACTTTTAGAAAACGTTACACATGGGATCTAATTTAAAAAAAAAAAAAAAAAGTCCTGCCAGTTTTTTCTGACAGACGATAAAACTATCATGCCATATCAATCGATGCCTGGGCATTAATTATTCTCGATTGAATAAATTATTGTGTTGATATTATTTCAATACAATAAAACTGTAAACTGGTTAAAAAGTAACACAAAATGAAAGAAAAATGACCTTGTAACTATCCAATCGCAGGAGTAGGAACCACAAAAACGATTTGATGGTGATATTTTGTGCAGCTTTACTCGAAATCATCAATTACTAACACAAATAATGCATAAATAACTATCTTTTGGCACTGGTGCCACATGTGGAATTTTTACCCAACCAAAAAGTTTCAGCCTTGATGGTATTTTTAACAGTATCAGTTTAGTTGCAACAGTGTGAGCACGATGTGTACTACTTCATATCCACCTTTTAAAAAAAATAGGCTGTTTTTCCCTCTTTGCTTTCCTGCTGCTGTGCCAAAGGCAGGGGCAACTCTTGTTCTCTCACGATGATGTACGAAGATAGCAAAGTGACTGGGAGCAAAAAGTCCAAAGTGTGTGTGTATTATCACGCTAATTCAATTATAACAAATGTTTGTGTTTTGCATCCCTGTTTTCACACTGAGTAGTATCGATAAGAGTACAGATACAGCACTAGATCAAAAGCAGTGACAATAAGAGGAGTAATTTTAATAAAATCTTACCGGTACCAATCCTCAGTAGTTACAGAGGATACACTCTTGTTCACAGATGTTATTTAAAGTCAGCTTAAATAAGTAATGCGTATATGTCCGAATTTTATAAGCAATTTTTTTTCTGAAATGTTATATGATACAGAGCTGTATTTGGCCTAACATGTTGGATCTGATTGTATTTATTTTAGTCTCTTTTTTTTCTTACTTCATGCAATATTTAGAGTTGTAAGTTGAGGCATTTGTTGAGTTGTATGCATGTTGATAAAAGCTGCAAGTTTTTTAGCATTATAAAAGGCTTAGAAATGACCTATCAGCCCTTGCTGGGTCAAAAACATGAAGCTATAGATAACAGTAGAATTGAGGGCTACTCTGAATCTTTGCACGGTTGATTATACAGCAGCTTATCACTGCATTGCTCGCTGCATATTCATCTTTTGGCACAAACATGGGTTAAGTGGTGACATCAGTCATAAACCCTTATTGTCGTAGTGGTTGCTTACAGGTCTTATTTGTCAGTTTTCTACATCCTGAGTTGCTGGTTTTTTTTTTAACTAAGTTTTTCTTCTCTTCTCCCCTGTGTGTCCTCAGCAGCCATCATCCTTTCTACCTCAGGCTAAAATCAATTCTGAGGTGATGTGCAGGAACATTGGTTGGGAATCTGTCACCAGTATAACACCTGTACGTGTAACAGACAGAAGAAAAAAAAATAGCAGTGAAAGGAGATTGAACATGTATAATCTCAACCTGTGTGGTTAAGGGTTTGCTATATTTGATTTAGAACTATAAGTCTTGGTTTTGGATGTTGGTTTGAGCTAAAAATACCACATTGTGCTTGGCGATTAATCCAATAATCTCAACTCTGATTTGTTTGTGGAAGCAAAATAATCTGCTGATTTTCCTACTTTGCATTTTTCTCATGTTCTTTTCGCACTGCAGATAGACGCCGCTAGCATTGCAACACCTCTCCCGCAATTCCTTCAGTTCTCTTTTAAATTTCCTTTTAGACTGAAGTGTCACACACGAGAACACAAGGCAAGGTGATGACAGCCAAAAGAAAAAATGGTGGAAATATTTTGGATTTGTTGAGTCAGATCGAAAAAGAATGAAAATGTTTTCATGCTAATGTTACTGCATCACCTCACTGAACAAATGTGTCTATTCATCTGAAGTTGGTCATAAAGTGGTTTGTAACAAAGTAACGGACGAGCTTAGAAAAAAATTCCTCATTCCTACTTCAATGTCTCAAATATCCAGCCTTCTCTTTTAAGCCCAGCCAAAAATTTCACCAAGGATTTAAGAAGTTGTTGCTGTTAAAAAGCCAATTTGGATGTAAAAAACAAATTAAAATGACATTGTACAGGTCAATAAAAAGTTATCTTAATTAAGACTACTTCATACATCGATATTGAACCAATACAACAATATTGATAACTGCTATTACCTAATCACAGAATATAGCAGAGGCAATTAAATAAATTTCAACACTATGACAACATATTGACGATAAATTTGTTAGCGTTAGCAACTGTGCTAAGCCACTCAAAATCTCTAATCTACTTCTTATTAAGTCAAATTAAACACATTTGAATGAACTGAAACAGGAAATAGTTTTTTTTCTCTTACAGTTTAATAACTTGGTTACCATCAACCTAATTATAGCAATCAACAAAGTGGAGAAAAGATTCTTGAGAGTAGTGCAGAGAATGGTTGGCTGCTGTAATCTGATCTTCCCTCACACATAGAAGTTAATGATCCCCACCTGTAGCTTCAAAGTGAATTAGGGAATGTAGCTGGACAAATAGCAAAATAACTTATTTGTGTGTTTTGGAAAGTTAAAAACCTCATAGCTATGATGGAAAGAAATTTACTTGCGCTACTTGGCAACATTTTTGACAATTATCAATTGAATTGACCAAGTGATAAATCAGTTGGGCCCTGGAATAGAGATGTGCAGTCATAGTTTTTCAGTACGATACACACCTATTTACTCATTTGTTTTTTCCAAAAGGTGGTTTTGTGATCAAAAGATTGGAAATGATTAATTTGCTTGTTTGTTTTTTTTTTTTTTTTGGGCGTGTCAGGCTTAATAAACCTTCTCTAAGGAGATGGAACAAAGGAGCTTTGATGCAGTAAAATCAAGAATTTCCAGAGCCTGAATGTGAGAGGATGGATGGGTACTGTGGGTTACTGTAGCAACTGCTTTGAAGAGTTTTCTGTCACTTTGAAGAACTGGAGAGTCATCTGAGCTTGCCTTTGATTTTCTAATTTTTGATCCATTTTGCATGATCAGAAGAAATTTCGAGTGAAAATCAGAGGTAGAAAAATAGATCTACTCCTTCTGGATGGCACATTTATGTGTTTTCCTTTACTTTAGAAGAAAACTTGCATGTACATGCAAGTGAAGCACGATTCATCAGAGAGAAAAGCAGATTTTATGCAACTTTTCTCTTTGTCAGATCCATCTCCATCACATCACAGGCCGCTCTGTGAGTCATCAGCATACATTTGTTGCAGCGGGATCTATTCCCGCAGATAGTGCCCGCTCGTTCTTTTTCTGTTTGTGCTCCCACGCTGCTGCTTCCTCTTTTTCCTTCTTCTGTTATTTTTCGGTATTTGTGCGCTTAGTTCAACCCAATATCAGACCGAATTAGTAAAACAACTACATATATTTTCTATTCAACCTTCTCTGCAGCAAAGAAATGTTATTATTTGTAACACACTGAGGTTCGTATTACATCTTTAGTGCTCTAAATTTCCAACAACTCCCTTCCCCCTTTGTGTTCTCTTTTTTCTCTCCTAGGGTTCCTATAAAACACTTTGGGGGTTTGGTGATTTCAGATGTTGCTTTTTTCTCCCCAAACCAGCCTGTTTTTTCCATGTGAGCATCCATCCCTCCTGTCGTGTTTGATGCAGTTAATCAGAAACCCTTCTGTGACTCAGACCAAACAAATGTAAAGTCCTCCTGGACAAATGATCGGACTGATGTGTCACCTTGCGTCCTCATTTTTTTTAGACATGGAAAATGTCGTGTTTCTATATTTAACCAACTTTAACCCGGCTATATCACAATCATGGAATTGTTTTCACTAGATACAGTTTCATCATCACTTGTTTTTATGTTAATGAGCTCTTTCTTTTCATCCCTCTGGCGGTCACAGAGACGGATCAGCTCAACAGCTGTCAGGAATAAAATCCACCTGCAACATCATTAAATCTTCAAGCGACTGATGTATTTAAATACAAGTTTAATGCAATGAGAAAGAGAATTAGGTTTTAATTAAGCTCCTCAATGAACCTCACCCAACTCTTCTTGGAGGGCATTTTTCACTCTGACTAATGCTTTTTTCCATTTTTCTCTCCCACTGACCATTTTCTTGTCTTTACTCTTCCTTAACGCAAACAACTTCTAATGGGCCTGTCCAGATAGTTTTGGAGAAGCATCAATGCTACAAAACATGATTGTCATGGCCCGAATCTGCCCGAGGCTGCTGTCCAGCCCTCCCTTAGCGCCACCATCTGGCTAATGAGCTGTCAATCTATCTTCAGTCGCTGTCCAAATCCAGAACCAAAAAGGCAATCAATCTCTTTATGTGTGGACACTGTTATTGTTTAAAGCCAAAGAGCCTGTGTGACAGCTTCTCTGTGGCTACGCTTCACGTCAGAAGCCGCTTCTCTGTTCTTCTGAAAAAGATTGTCTGAAGAAACTATTGTTGGGTGATTTATTCTATAGGTCTGGTGTCCGGTTTTGGCTAATTCCATTCTCAAGTGCATAAGTTTGCCCCTGTTTATAGTTTTAATGGCCCATTGCAGTTTACAAGTGTAGAAAAAGAAAATAAGCATGTGATTTGATTTTTGCCAGCAAATGTTTGAGGGTCACATTAGGGAAAATTGGATTTGATTTTGATTTGATCCAGGTCGAGAGGAGCCAGATGGGGTGGCTAGCCCGAGCGCCTCGCGGGCGAGGTGTTTTGGGCACGTCCCACCGGGAGGAGACCAAGGGGCAGACCCTGGACCCGCTGGACAGACTATGTCTCACAGCTGGCCGGGGAACGACTTGGGATCCTTCCAGGTGAGCTAGAGGATGCAGCCGGGGAGAGAGAGGCCTGGGCTGCCCGCTTGAGGCTGTTGCCCCCGCAACCCGATGACGGAACGGAACAGATTTGATTTTTAGGTAGTCAGATTTTATTTGACCGGCATAGCATCCACAACTAAAGATACACATGTACATGCTAACAGTTACACACATTCTGAGTTGCACAATATGTCAATACCAAAACAATATTGCAATATTAACACAAACGGTTGGCAAATCGCAAAAGGGTGTGATTTTTCCTAATTTTTCCAATTCATCTCTCTTTGTACGCAAAATCTCTTACACAGCGTCTCTGTCAGACATAGTCTCTGATTTCTCAAGGAGTTTGAAGCTGGACAATCAGCTTGGTTGTTAGCAGAGAACAGAAAACTGGACTAATAAGCTCTTCCATAATCATTGTCACATGCTTTTTAATTGTAAAAACAGCATAAGAGGCAAAGCCAGCAGTACTGTGTGACGCAGAGATTTTTGATGTCTTCGCGAGGTGGAAACTCTTAATTAGAACTATGTTAGATTATGAAAAAAAAAACCAAAAAGAAGACATGTCGGATTTGCATTCCATGCTATTTTTTAACTGTTGTCATGGTTAACGTTTGAAAATCTTTGTATAAGAGCTTGTGATACAAAAAAAAACATCTATTGGGTATCAAATTGGAATCAGTATCTGAATATACAACTAGAAAATTGCAATGAGGTATTTTCTATGTCGTGCAGCCCCACTATATATCAACAAAGAATTGTATTCTGAAAGCGTGTGTTATTACCAAAAATCTGCGCAGCCTCAAACCCCTCAGCTCACAGAGAAAGCTGCTTCATATATAATTTATTCAATTTTATTTCTTTTGCTGGAGATGGCGGGCAGCTCCACTCCATAGGCAGAGGCTTAGGGTTTAGCTCCTTTAGCTGTGTTTGACAGTTTGAGGCTAAACTACACACCAACAATCCCTCGTGTCCCCCACAACTCTAATTCATTTGGATGGGGTGGAAATATATTCTCTTGCAAAGCCTACATCCCAATGTCAGCCGAGGTTACGGGGAAGCGATAGAGGACAGGATGAAAAGAGAGCAGAAGACTGCTCATATTGTGCACGTCTCCCGGGCGGTTCTTTGAGCGTGGATGTTGCATGGGTGTTATAGTCATGTGGAAATTAGGAAGGTAGTGATAGGATGGGACTACAGATCCTACATCATCCCGGCACTGGCAGGGAGGATCAGCTTCCCCAGCCTATTCTGTCGTTAAATATAGAATCAAAGATGGTGAACGCTATTTGTGCCCTATTCTTTGAACAAATGTTGAACAATGTGGTTGTTTGAGGCGGGCTTACAGGAGCGTCTGCCGGCACACTCTGTTATACAGCTAAAGTGTGAGTCGGGCAAGCGAGTGCTGCCTTGAAAACATTAGCAGCATGGTGAGTCACCGTTCTCATATAACTACACTCTCCTGGCTGTACCGACTCCTCCCCTCCCTCCTGGGCTCTCTGCAGCAGCAGGAGCGTGCTCAGTGGAGCCAGACCTTTGTCCACATCGTAATTGTCGTCGTTGTGCTCACTCCTCAGTTACAGCCCATCGTATCGGTGGCTGGAGATGATGGAGAGGAGTACAATCTGTGTGAGAAGTGTGCACGGTGGTTTCAAATTGATATATTTGCATTCAGCTGAGTCTGGAACTTGCCATGATTCATGGTTGTTGGAGCGAGGTCGTTTCAGCTGACAGCCAATCACATCCTCAGCGCACCCCTAGGGATTGTAAAGCACTATTTACGTTCACGTTAAAGATGCATTAGCGACCTATTCATTCTCTAAATCCATTCCTCCATCAATCAGCCGCATTGAACTTTAGGAGGGTCATTTCCCTGCAGCCTGACCGGCCTCAAAGAGGGGGCGTCACAGATGGGAGACGCAGCCTCGAGAGGGATGAACATGAGCTCGCTACCTGTGCGATGCTTGTTTCAGTCATCCGAGCCCAGCGGCTGATCAATAGCCAGTCTGATAGGACATTAAACGCCCCGGGCTCAGACAAAGAGGAGCAGCAGCTTCTGAACCAGGCAGAGAAGAAAGAGAGAGAGTGTTTTCAGAAGGTCTCTGAAGGGATGTTGTGGCAGAGCATGGCGAGAAGAAGGGTAAGGCGTGGCACTCTGAAGGTTTCCGTTTGACTTGGCCTTGCAGAGGATTAGATGGATCGTTGCTTAAGTGGGATGCAATCTGAGAGGTGTTTAGCATTGGTTTTTAAAAAATGTGCCATCTTTTTTTTCCCCTTCATTAATATATAAGAAACTTTTATTGCCCTGGCCTTCATTTGTACTACTGTAAAGGATGAGATCCAACTTCTCGGGGTTTGCATTTTTCTGTTTTGAATTATTAATCTAAAAAAGAATAAATCCCCTTTCTTGTTTCAGCACCTTCTCTTCCACTCCCATTTACAGCTGGATGACCTATTTGAATAAAAATGGAGCTTAGTGTTTATGACCCTGAATATCCTTTTAGCTGCAGTGTCATCACAACATCTCCCCACTACACTATGCCCACTGATGGCGGGCCAAAACGCAGGCCTGACTGGAGGTTTTCTGCCTCCATCAGCAGACTTAAATCATTTCAATGTGTACGGCTACATCTAATTTGAATATTTGATCCTTCATCTATTGCCTCTGCTTTGGACTTAACAGATATCCTGCTTGGACTTTAAATTGTTACAGCCACTATGTCCTTTAATATTTACCATTACCCAGAGATGTTGATATATCAGTTCATCTGAAATAAAGTGACCGTTTATCATTATCTCTATGGAAACATGTATACGTTTACACAAGTTTGCACACGCTTATTTTTGACAGATATGTTCCTCCATGATCCCATTGACTATCATGTTTGTGAATAACTCTATGACATGTAATGAGAGCAGAAAACGGGAGAACGAGAAGCTCGGGAGATGGAAATTTGGTCCGTGGTGAAGGTTACCCGCAACAAGACAGAGTTTATCTGTCTAAATTGAGTAGGGTTTAAGGATTTTGCAGATGAAGTGTTTTGTTTTTTTTTTTTTTTTTTTTTTTTACTTTTCTCTGGTTTTCTGGGCTTTGTATTTGTCACCAAAAAGTTTTAATTCATTGTGTGACTTTTTTTAAAGAAGAACACTGGTTAATATAACTTCAAAGTACCAGGACTATGTCACCTCACAGCAGCCTTGTGCAGGATACATGTCGTCCACAAAGAAGCAGAAACAAATGGGTACAACTTCTTTTATATTTCTAACGTTTAATGGTGTCAAGTTTAACTTTTGTTGCTGTAGAAAAAAAGTTCCGTCGATAGATAATGCCATACAGGTTTCTGTAGGGTGCATGGCGTGGGCGTCTGTTTTGTGCACTGGTTTCGTACAGTCATGTCAGAAATCTGAAACCAGGCTGTCATTTCACTACAGATCCACTGGCTACACCCCTCCTTTCTTCTGTTTGAGTGGGTGGCTTATTGCAGCAGGTTTGCACCCATACATGCCTTAACCCCGGCAGTTTCCTACTTTCTGAACCTGCAGGTTTTCTACTGTAGTTCCTATGAGCAAAAAAAAAAAAAAAAAAATGTTATGGGCAAAAAATAATGTTGCACTGTTGTAAAACTGTCAATTTTATGTTTGTTGTATCATTTTTTCCTGAGGGAGGTTTATTATTTAATGAAAGATGTGTAGACGTAAAAAAAAAAAAAAGTTTCCCAAATTTTTCCTGTCCTCCGCCATGGCCTGGGCTTTAAAACAAACCATCTGTGTCAAATGTGGCCATGAGGAGGAAATAGGTAAATATCAAACAAAATAACTCAGTTGCTTCTCAATTCAATTTTATTTGTATAGCCCAAAATCACAAAATTTTTGTCTCAACGGGCTTCACTTTGCAGATTTAAAAGAACAAAAACAAGAAAAAAGAAGAAGGCATAATAAACACAATACACAGCAAAAAGCTAACTAACAAATAATAGCTAGACAATTTTAGCACATTCCTGCCCTAAGATTCTCCTTCACAGTGAGGAAAGACTCCTAAAAACTCATCAGTGGGGAAAAAAAAGAAACCTCGTGGGGATCCACACGAAAGACAGACCCCCTCCCGGGACAAGCATCCCATGTGTCTAAGACTATTGTTTAAATATGATTTTATTCTACTCTACAGTTTGATATCTGAAAAAGTCAGTAGATGTTCTTCATCCTGATGGAAACGGGATGGATAAGCAAGCACAGATTTGGCAAGCACCTCCTCAGCCTGTTGACGCTTAGGACGGAGATGAGTACATGAGCTAATCTTGATGGAGAAAGGGATGATAGATCAAGCGCGGGTTCTGCTGATCAGTCTAGTGAGATTACGAGATCACTGCTCGATGATGTCAACAGCACCACATCATCTGCAAAAAGTTGAGCCCTCCAAACCAAATTGCTTCACCGCCTCAGATGAGCCTTGAAATTCTGCCCTTAGAATTAATAAACAAAATTGGTGACAGAGGCCAGTCACGGCAGAATCAAATTTTCACTGGAAACAGTTCAGACTTAGTTCTGGCATTGCAAACCAGACTCTTTTAGAGTTGCTTTTTTGCCATAGTAAACTTTGGATGGGGTTTAGATGTTAAAACTTGTTCTTGTTTGATGGTAAACCAACGAACAATTTGTATTTTACACTTGGATTACAGTTTTTGTAACCAATGCAATTCAGTATTATATGTCTTGACTCATTTCTGAGTGTTGTTGCTTGACCACTCCCTTTAGTTTTGGCTCATACAGTATGTAAAGAAAATATTTAATCCTTTCATAACCCGAATGTGTTGGAAGGTGAGAGATTGCTTGAGGAAACATGTTGCTGTACAATCTTACTTTGTACTTATTTTGACTTTATTCTTGCTTTTCAACCTCTAAATTGTTAATGTTTTAGTTGGACCAAAGTTTCACTCGCTACATTCGCCATACTTTATTGATTCTGGTGTTTAATGCCTTTTCTTCTTTGTCTTCCCTCTTTCCCCCAACCTTCTCCTTTGGGTGTCTTTCTCCAGGCTAAGTCGTGTATTTGTCACATGTGCGGAGCGCACCTCAACCGGCTCCATTCTTGTTTGTACTGCGTCTTTTTTGGCTGCTTCTCAAAGAAACACATCCACGAGCACGCGAAAAACAAAAGACATAATCTAGGTAAGTTATGAAGAATTTCTGAGTTTTGGACGGATTTCAGGTCATTTGTTCATATTCTTTCAAATTTGGTCCTTCACACACCTCCATCTTTTTCTACCATTCGTTTGCATACGGTATGTTGCCAAAATTATTTGCTCATCTATCTAACTGATCGGAAAGTATTAAATTATTTTTGTCACTATGGGATTTTTGCAAAAACTCTTGTGAAAGTGAAATTAAAGGTTGTACTCTTGATGCATTTATAGCAAACCATGTGAATAAGGTTTTTGCTACCATAACAGCCACTAACTAACCTGATATGTGGAAGATTTGGATCTGTTTGCTAGATAACCACAGGGATTATCTGGCTCTACAGAATGACTACAAAAAAAGCTTGATATTTTGGGCATCCCGATGGCGTTAGATTTTCTATCTATGCAAAATGAGACAAAAGCATCCTGTCTGTTTTCTGAGCACTCTTCTGTCACTAAAATTTTTTCTAAAAAGGACTGCCTTAAATTTTGCTCTTCTCTCTTCAATTTGAATCCTTTCAATTGTCACTGAGAAATCAATAATTTATATTTATGTCGATTCAGTTATCCAGCTTTGGGACATCCATCACGGCTTAGTAGTTGCTGGTGAGCACCATGTGAAGCTAAACTTTGTCGTTATGTGAAGCTGGAAGCAAAAATTGAAGGTTTTAGAATCAAACAAAGTTAGAAATGCCGTTTTTTGGTAATGATTAATTACAGTTCTACTTAAAAGCTGAAATATTTGTTTACGTGTGTTAAATAAATGTCTCGTACAAGAGTAAAAGAACAAAAACACTTAAACCGACTTAAATTGATCTTTTGATTCCCTTAATGAAAGTCTTGCTTTAATTAGCCAGCTAGTGTTGTTTTGTGTTCAGCCATTATTTGTTTAAAGCCACTTATAAAGTCATTTATAAATCATCCGGCTCCAACAAACCTTTAGATTGTGCACGGGAGAGTCTATTAGACAGTTTAGTTAAACCTCCAGAACCTTCCAATGGATTTACAACTTCTGGGTCCTCATTTATAAAGCTTGCTTAAACTAAAATCTGTGCACACACCAACTTCTAGGCATTTACTGTAGAGTAATCTATAAATTTATCGTAGTGTGCGAACTAATGCGTAACTCTAACCAACGTGTGGAGTTGTAATGCATAAATCAGAAGATGCATTAAGTTACATGTTGAATAGAACTTGATGTGAACCGAAAACAGTGAAATCAAGCATTTGAAGCAGAGAAAAACCCAATTGGAAAGCACACAGAAAAAAAATGGGCCACTTCAGAAAAAATAGTCAGCTAAGATAAATGCATATCGCCAGTGACTACATTGCACTTCATTTTGATATGATGCACTTATACGAATAACATTGCACATGCATCATGTCATTTGCAGGATTCATGTTTAGAGTTCCACAAGCGTTCCTGGGTGGGATGGCGAGATGTGTTACGTGCATACAGTATGTGAGCTATAAAATTGTACAAGAGGACTATTGGAGCCTTTTATAAATCCCAAATACTGGATGTGTGCTGTAATGAAGTTGCGTAAGCAGAGCAAACACTCGCTCAGCTTGAGTCGTTATAAATGAGGCCCCTGGTCTGTTAGAACATGCATTTAATAAATCATATGCACATAATGTGTAAAATAAAACTTTAACGATAAAGACTTTAACTAATTTCAATTTCTCCTTAGTGATAAAATGTAGACACTCTCTATACACATAAAATATATTTACTCACAAAAATTAGCTTTTTTAAAAATACATTTTTATATATAGAAAAAGAATAAGTAAACTTTTGTAAGTCATGAAATATAGTTTTGTCTTAATTGTGTTTTTCCAAAGAGTCCACTGCCCTTTATTTAAATCTTACATGCAAATCATGCTTATTAATAAGAACTTAATGAGCAAGAATTAGCTCACAGATCAGCTGAATTAGGCAGCGATGGTGACAGTCATGTGTGTTTTAAGGTAATTTTAAGGTGTTTCCGGCTCCCAAAATGGTTTGAATTGATTTTTCGCTTTTCAACAGTTTGGTTACAACTGCACTGTTAATTAACTGTGAGCTGCTCTGACATTCGCACATCGACTCATTTTTTACCTCTAATCAAATTAATCCCAACTCCCCAGTCAGCCGTGCTGCTCCGATGGAGGCCCCACACGCTCACAATCACACACACACATTTTGTCACTCTTCTTCTTTTTACATTCTCTTCTGAACAGGTTCCCTCTCAGTTCTTCCCTTTTCTCACTCCACATGTTTCTCTTTTTCTTTTCGATATCTTCTCCTTTTCCTCTAATTTCCTCTTCCCTTCGCTCTCATGTCTTATTTGTTCTCAGATTAACAATTGGATGCATTTTCTGTGACTTGGAGATTAGTTCCTATTTTTCTTGTTTTTTCTGCTAGACGCCCTTGTCTCATTGTGCAAACACAACAAACAAACACGGTCATAGAAGACATGCACACACACAAACACACATATATGCATGCATACACAGATACACTGATCCCTGAACAAACATGCATATAAACAAATGCACACACTCACATAGATACAGATGCACAGACATACCCATGCACTCATACACACTTGTATGAATAAAGGTTTTCTAAACGACGCTGCAGCTCACCTTGTTGTGGGCAGTGACAAAAACGACGCATCGGGAAAAGAAATAAATAAATGTACTGTGGGACTAAAAATAGGTTGTCACGGCAACAGATCTTTGCGTGTTATAGCTGTGGACTTTGAGAATGGGAGATGGTGGTGCATGGGAAAAGCACAGGGTGCAAACACACAACCCCCATCATGGCTTTAATTTCCACCTCACATGCAACATACAAGTTCTGCTGAATGACACGTTTATACCCCTGAAGCAAACCCACTATGTAAGAAAATATAACTCAATCTCTTTTTTTTTTTTTGTCTTTCAGCAATAGACTTATTATATGGTGGAATATATTGTTTTGTGTGTCAAGACTACATATACGATAAAGATATGGAGCAGATTGCCAAAGAGGAACAGAGAAAAGCCTGGAAACTACAAGGTAAATCACAAAACTGGATTTTTAAACCATTTTGCCCCCTGAAATCTCTCTTGCTTTTTGTGTTCACAGGCATTGGGGAAAAATACACAACGTGGGAGCCGACCAAGAGGGAACTAGAATTATTACGACACAATCCAAAGCGAAGGAAAATCACTACTAACTGTACCATAGGTGGGCAAAGGAGCGTGGATGGCGGTTTTATGTGTGCACGTTGTTTGTGCTCTGTGGGGGTCACTCATGCATTTAACTGCTGTAGTCAAGGTCAGTTGTGTTGGTTAGTCGTACAGCGAGAAGCAGTACGCAGCGTTCCTACAGAGATACACACATTTGCATTCTTTTCATCCTTCTGTGTTGTCGTCATGTTTAACACGTCCTCCTTGAAACCTTTATCTCAGTTATTGTTTCAAATGGTCGACTAGCCCGACCAGTCAGCCTAACTGTGTTATGTGTGTGTTAGTGTGTGTCAGGACCAGTGGAATGTGTTTAAGCTCCCACTGAGCGTTCTCTTCCAAAACCAAACCCTGGATTAAACCCAAAACCCGGCTGTGCTTCACCTGTTCAGTGAAACACTTTAAATGAATTAATTCACAGGTTTGGATTCTTGTCCAGGACACACATGGTTCTGCTGGCAGACTGGCCCCAACACCACGCGGTTAACAACTATAAGGAACTTTCTTTTTTACCACGTTAGTGTATAATCTAGATTTTTAGTAGATGCAAATTGAAATTCCATTTACAGGCATGTTTTTCTGGACCTAGCACCTGAATATAGTTTCTATTGACTTTAGAAGAAGGAAGCCTTAAAGGTCTAAAGTGTGTTTATGGGAATGTTGGACCCATTGATTGAAGTGGTGGACATAGTGAATGTGACATCACTATGTCACATAGTGACATAGTGATGTCACTACGTTTAAACATTGGTGATGTTTAAACGTCACCAATAAACGATATTGGTGACGTTTATTCACTTTGTTCCTCTAAATCCACTGAACCCACTTCATCCATTTTAGTGGACGGCCACTTGTTGGCAGATATGTAATAACTAGATTATCAAAGCTCCGCTCTGGAATTCACTGAGCTCAATAGTGCAATGCATTCTTTAACAATTGCTTGTATAAAAGTGCTAGTTGGCCGACGTGTGGATTTTACAAACCTGCAGTTATGGGAGGAATTGAAAGACCTGATTTTTATTATTTCAGTTAATAATTTTGACAATATTGTGCATTTTTATGGAAAAATAAAATAAATATTTGAATCCAATCCAGCCTCCAACTCGGCTTTTGAAAACCACTATTCGTTCTGATAGGCAGTTACAAATGCATCAGCACATGTACATATTCGGATGGGCACGAGTTACAGAATAATCATTTAAAAGTTAAATTCTGTGGCTCACCTCTTTTACCTGTCTGTTTCTTGCATTACTTGCTTGGGTGACCCCTAAAAGTCATTGGCCATATTGAGTGAACATTTAAGCCAGTTTGTTATAACCATATGATTCAGATTGTGTTCAGAAACAGACTACTCCTAAAGTTTGGTTCGTATTGAAATGTTCAAACAAGCTTTAGTTTCTTGGACTGAGGATAGATTCACTGTTTTGAAAGTCTTGTTATAGTTTACATGGTGATTAATGTAAATCCCCTCCACTACCAGCAGCAGGATTAAAATGATTGCCGTCTCACCGTGCTGATCTTCTTATGCTTTTCTTTCTCTTCTTGTTTTGCAGGTTTACGAGGGCTAATTAACCTGGGCAACACATGTTTCATGAACTGTATTGTTCAGGCGCTAACACACACACCACTGCTGCGGGACTTCTTTCTCTCCGACAGACACAAGTGCGAAATGCAATCAAACTCCTGTCTGGTGTGTGAGATGTCGCAGCTTTTTCAAGAGGTATTCTACTTCTATATATATCACCGTCTTACTGTCTTTATTTTAGCAAGCGTTTTGCTATAATTTGCGACTTCAATGTTTATTTTTTTTGTGTAATTGACCACAAAAGGTTGAATCCGTCTTCTGGGTCAGAGTCTGGTGCCCTGCTTGGGAAGGATGCAAAGAGCAACACACTTAAATGAAAGAGTGGAATCGCAAACGAGTTTCTATAGTCTTTCATACATTAGATAAACAACATAAAAAAAACTACACCATGATCTTTTCTGAGAAAAAATACGGCCGTATTTTCCGTCTATAGAGCACAACCGAGTGTAAACCGCACCCCATACATTTTTAAAGGAAAAAAAAAAAATTGTACATACATAGACCGCACCTACGTTTAAGGCACAAGTGCCCACATTGTAACATAAAATACTTACAAAGAAAGACAATAACGCGGCTGCAACACAACAGCAACACCATGGCAGTAAAAACAGCGCTAACAGGGCTGGTTAGCGCAAATACAAACACCCAGCTACATTACCGTCTCATTCGTACCTTTTCTGCTCGAGCGCCACCGGTGGCCGTTAGAAAAATTCATAAATAGGCTGCATTAATGCATAAGCTGCAGGATCGAAAGCTTGTGAAAAAAAAAGTTGCAGGTTTTGCACCAGAAATGATATTTGTGTAGTTGATTTTTTTTCTATATCACTCTAAAATGAACGATAGTTCAATAAAACACAGTCTGATTACCAACCGGAATCAAAAGTTAGCTTTGCTTTAATTTAAAGTGGACATTTCTTGCAAATTAATTTTTGTTTTGGCAATTTTAACCACATTTGAAAATTATTTCCACATCAAAAACATACGTTTTTTTTTTTTTTAACCTGCATGTTTGACTAATTTGTGAGCTTTCTCATCCAGTATTCGGATACTATTTGAAAACAATGTTGATCTTAGCCAAGAATTTTGTTCTCCGTCACACCCACGTTCCACCACCACGGGGTGCCATTTTTATGTAAATACATCGGAATCAGATTTCTGAGCCAACAGAACGTATCGTGTTAGATATGTGATTAATTTTTCATTTCTTAAGATTTTTTTGAATGTTTAAAGTAAAATTTGTCATGTTTTCGGTTGGCGGTGCAATTCCCCAGTTGGCTATTATGAAAATGGGGAAAGGTTTAACTAAACTATTTAAAATATTACTCAGTAATCTACTTACATGTTTTATATTTAACACATAGGAGTCTAATTTATTGTCCGCCTGTTCTGCTCCCACACTGCTTCACGTACATCTCTTCCTCAGTATATGCAAGTTCACAGATGGCGAGCCGCGCTGTAATGTATAATGTGTTGAGTCACGGCTCCCATCACCCCCCTACCTCGCCTCTCCCACCGCTAACAAAGTCAGACTTACAGAACCCTGTTCAGTCTCCAACCACATCCTATATCATCATGGTTGTAAAAAAAACATCTCAGGATTCAGTATTTGCTCATAACAAATGAAAAAAAGCAGCACCATATAAAAATATTTCATCTATTTTGTATCTGTGTTGATACCATATTGGAACATTAGCAATACTGTAATATTGACGACTGCGATCAGGTTTTCGCAAAATCTGCAATTTTCATCCATTATTCAGCATTCATGTCTGCAGTGAGCGGCCAACTGAATCATCATCGTCATGCTTGCAGCTGGCGAGTCAGCTTGGTTTTGGCTCAAGTCCCTTTTCTATTTCATGTAATAAACAAGAATAAGTCCACGCGATAAGCCTCCCGATGCCATATATCACAAAGTCATGTATACTTGGTACTGGGTAACTGTGGGCTGTTTTATTAAAATCATTTCAGTGGTTTGTTAGATATTGCGTTCACAAAAGTTTTATTGAATCACGGACAGACTCACTGACACCCAGACTGCTTAATAATTTATAAACTTGGGGTTAGCGCTGCATCTTAAAACACCTGCAAGTGAACATTCTAACCGGATCCCAAACCTCAGCCATCTCAAACCTACATTTCATCTTAATTACTGGGGTATTGCTCCCCTGTGGAAAATTTATGCCTAATGCATCCTCTACTTTCTGTAGGTGGTGGCATGTGTAGAAAGTTATAGAAATAATTAAAACATTCTTCTCGTAACACTTAAATTTATTAGAAAACATTTGCATGGCAATAAAATTAATTGGTAACCACCAGCAGTTAGCAAAAGTGTCCAACATAAAATACATACGATGGGATTTAACAACTAATGAGAAAAACTAGAAAATTTACCACAACATCTTTCCCCCAGTCGCTCTCATGCATGGGAATGTTTAAATGCATTCTTTTGAGTGGATTTTTAGAACCATGATGGCGCATTAGTGCCACTACTATGTAAAAAAAAAAAAAACATAGTGGAACTGTAAATTTGAATGAACTGATTATACTTTATTAATACGATCATTTACTTAAAAATTCAGAGGTGGAGGAAAAGCTGGAGAGGTGGAGGTTTGCACTAGAAAAAAGAGAAATGAAGATTAGTCAAAGTAAGACAGAGTACGTGTGTGTAAACGAGAGGGATCCAAATGGAAAAGTGAGGTTACAGGGAGAAGAGATAAAGAAGGTGGAAGATTTTAAGTACTTAGGATCAACAGTCCAGAGCAATGGAGAGTGTGGAAAAGAGGTGAAGAACCATGTGCAGGTAGGCTGGAACGGGTGGAGAAAAGTATCAGGTGTGATGTGTGATAGAAGAGTGTCGGCTAAAATGAAAGGAAAAGTGTACAAAACCGTGGTGAGACCGGCCATGCTGTTTGGTCTAGAGACAGTAGCACTGAGGAAAAGACAGGAAACAGAGATGGAGGTAGCAGACATGAAGATGATAAGGATCTCTCTGGGAGTGACCAGGATGGATAGGATTAAAGGAACAGCACATGTTAGAGGTTTTGGAGATAAAATGTCAGAGAGGCCAGACTGAGATGTTTTGGACATGTGCAGAGGAGAGAGTGAGTACATCAGAAGAAGGATGCTGGATTTGGAACCACCAGGAAAGAGACCTAGACCAGGCATGGGCAAACTACGGTCTGCGGGCCACATATGGCCCATCATACCGTTTAATCCGGCCCGCCTAACTAGAAAAAATTTAAATAAAAAAAACGTTGTTTATGTTTTATTTCCCCAGCAATTTTAATGTTTCCTCACTAGATGGCGCACTCTGTCTATATTGTCTTTGTTGAGGTGAGGTGAGGTGTCGACGTGTTACTCTACGTTTACCCATCACCGTTCGACCCAGTCTTACAAGAGAGGTTCAGCTCTCTGAAACTAAATGATTTCCATGCTTCACACAATGAAGCTGCGTTTCCAAATCTCCGGCGGAAAGCGCAGAGGGTGTTGGCTTTGTTTGGCTCGACCGCAGTGTGTGAACAGATCTTCAGTGTCATGAAAACCAACAAAGCCAGTCAAAGATCCAGCTTAACAGACCTACACCTCAGATCCATTCTGAAAATCACCACAAAAAACTAATGCGCTGGCTAAAAAAGGAGACCAACATCACTGCTCCCGTTATAATGTGTGTGTCTCCGTGTTGCGCACGTTGTCTAAAAAAACTGTGCGCGCAGATCAAAAATAACGCACTCCACAGACTGACTTGCTGCAACTGTTTCGTCTTTTTACTGGTCGTTGGTGACTTTTGGCTCCAGGGAATCAAACTGAAGGAGCAGGACGAGTACATCTGGATCTCCTACCGTTTTTTTTTTTTTTTTAAAAAAAGACTGTCAGAAGGAGAGTGAGTGTGAAACCCTGAAGGATTTTAGAGTTTTCAGTGCTTTAAAATAAAATGTTTTTTATTTTTCAGTGTTTAAATACTCATTTTTAGAGTCAGAGACTTGGTTGTGATGTTTTTCTTTATTTTCATCAAAAATTAAAGCAGGTGTTTTCTGTATTTTTCCATCTGCTCCTGGTACGGCCCGTTGGTCAAATGTTAGAGCTCAATGTGGCCCGCGGGTCAAAAAGTTTGCCCAACTCTGGCCTTAGAGGAAGACCAAATTGGAGGTTCATGGATACAGTGAAGCAAGTAATGAAGATAGTTGGCGTGACCGAAGAAGATGCAGCAGGTAGGGTTAGATGGAAGAAACTGACTTGCTGTGGCGACCCCTGAAGGGAAATGGCGAAAGGAGAAGAAGATTTACTTAAACATTCATAACTTTTTAGTTGCTGGAGCTAACAAATCTCCAACAAAACATTAAGTTTGAAATATAGTTGTTAACACTTCACTTGTTGTTAACACTTGTTACCATGAAAAGTAAACACTTTAATGAGAGTGTATTAAAAGAACTGATAGGTAGAGATTTAACATCTACTGACTAATTTATTCCTAAATGTTATTTTTATTCATAGTTTTAAATTGAACAGTTAAAACTAAAAGGCCAGGTCAAATATTTTTTGTTTTCGAAGCTCAAAGTTTTACAATCATTGCATAAAATTGCATGTAATAAAAACACATGTCCTAAATATCAAAATTTAAATCATCATTCCAATATCAAACAAAAATTGTAATTTATATTTTTTGCTAATTTTGTACATTAACTTCCCTTGGTTTTCAGTTTGTAATTTTGCACCATCAGTCAGATACTTTTTTTGCAGAGATCAATGCCTATTTTTAGCTTTTAAAGTAGTACACATTGACCACTTTGATCAACCCGTCTTTTCTTCTTTATTTTTCTTGTCATTTTGAGCCACTTTTAAAGAGTAACATTGACAAATAAACATCAGCGCAGTGCGTTTTCAGGACATCTGAGGTAACTGCAGAGTAAAGTGGAAGCAGAACATCTGCAAGTTGAAAAAGGAGAACCCGCTCTGGCATTAATGAGCTGGCATCGATACTTTCATTCTGCTCGGTTCTCTTATGTTCTTAGACCTGGCTTTACTTGTTGTTATTGCCATGGCAACACAGAGACTCTGCAGCAGATTACAAATAAAATGTATGCTGCAAACCTTCCATCTCTTCTGCGCATATTGATTGATGCGACCAAACTGTTTCCTGTAGAAGGAAACGTTAAAAACTCATAATGTCTAACTTGATATTTATGGTACGATCGACGACCCCTAGATTGTGGATCATGATGTTCTAATCAGCTGTGATGTCTTATGTCACGCAAACCTTAAATATCAGTCTAATATATTCTTTTATGTCCTTCCTGTCCTTAGTTCTACTCGGGTCATCGGTCGCCCCACATTCCCTTCCGGCTCCTGCACCTCGTCTGGACTCATGCACGTCACCTCGCAGGCTACGAGCAGCAAGACGCCCACGAGTTCCTCATCGCAGCTTTGGATGTCCTCCACAGGCACTGCAAAGGAGACACCATCAGTAAGTCGTGTACACATACGTTTACAAGGGTTGCACTTTAAAGGTCCTATTGCATGCAAAATAAATGTTTTCTCATTGAATTCTTTACACATAAACAACCTCAATTTGGGACTTTGAACCTCCTCTATGTCATAGTTATAAAATGATACTGATTCATAAAGCTTTATCAAAGGAAGTATAAATGGATAATTTTGCTTATCTCATTGCTCATTCTGAGAAAGCATAGACTCCGCCTCTGAAATTTTAGTGAACCACCAACATATTCTTCACTCATAGAGGGAGGGGCCTTGTTGTTGGTGATGATCTCATCAGTAGACATATTTTTATCACGTCAAGTCCTGGCAGGAGAACAGAAATGAAAACCATAACGGATCCTAAATCATTCAAATTTTGAACTTGGAGTGGATCACTTTTGTAAACGTGTTTATAAATAATAAACCAGATCACTACTTTTGTAAAATACGCTAACGTGTTACAAACTGCATGCAATTAGCAAGCAGCATGTTGTGGGAGATAGAAGACCAATGCATCACTATTAAAAGGTAGACAGTTCTGAAAAGTTTATCTTGCATGCAATAGGCCTTTTGATTGAAGCAAGTAAAAAAAGAGAGATTAAACGGGGAAGGTTGTCTTAGACTGAATAAATTGGATGGATCATTTGAATAAAAGATGAAGATGCTGAGGATCTCTCTGAGAGTGACCAAGATGAACAGGATCAGAGGATCAGCTCATGTTAGAGGTTTTGGTGATAAAGCCAGAGACTGAGATGGTTTGGACATGTGCAGAGGAGAGAGAGTACATTGGGAACCCAGAAGGATGCTGGGTTTGGAACCACCAGAAAAGAGGACTAGAGGAAGACCAAAGAGGAGGTTCATGGATACAGTGAAGGAAGACATGAAGATAGTTGGTGTGACCGAAGAAGATACAGCAGATAGGGTTAGATGGAAGAAACTGACTTGCTGTGGCGACCCCTGAAGAGAAAAAGAAAGAAGAAGATTTGAATAAATGAAAGTGTGGAGTAGTTTATTTTGCTTCAAAAACAGGGCAAAACCAAAAAATAATGGAACATGTAAAAAAAATTAAACAATGCTGTAAACATGATTTATTTGTTACATTTTTCACACTTTTAAAGATCTTAATCTAAGCATGAAGTGTGTGAGATGTCAAGAAGTCCTGCTGTTTTTTTCTGACAGATTCACACACAGACTTGGCGGCTGATCTGATTGGCTAAAACAAGCTCAGAAAATTGCAAAGTGGCAGTGTTAGGAAAGGGTGTGGGGGGTTATCTGCAGGTGGAGAGTAAAGTGAGAAAGAGGCCGAGCCAGTTTTTTTTTTCAAATGTGTCAAAGAGCCCGCCCTGTTGATGGTGGTGTGTATGAGTAAACAATCTGTTCTTTGTGACCCGCAGGAGACGACAACGGGAAGAAGGCCAACAATCCAAACCACTGTAACTGCATCATTGACCAAATCTTCACTGGGGGCCTGCAATCAGATGTTACTTGTCAAGTTTGTCAGTAAGTGTGTTTAAAAATGGTTTGCTTGAGATTAGTTTTGGAGTAACTCACTCATCACTCACATTATCAACCAATAAACAATAAACTGGATGTTTGTGGCGACATGAAGTCTTAGAAAGTACAATTTTATACAAGCACAGTCTTATTGATTGGATTTATTGGCTTATTGATTTTTTTCTGGGACAAAATGATGAACTGTGATGCTAATGCCAAAGTTAAAATGATTAAAATTGAGAATAAAATCTGTTAAATCCGCAATAATATTGGTCAAATTCAGATTAAACTGAGTAAAAGTGAACGAGTAAAATTAGGTCAAAGTGAAATTTTGAAAATAAAATTGGTAAATTCCAGAATGAAATGAGTAATAGTGAGAATTAAGTCAAATTGTGTAAAATACTGTTATATTTTTATCCGTTTAAATGAGCCACTACAACACAAACGTTTGTATGAATTCAAGGTCTGTTGGTCTTTTTTTTTCTCCTGTGTGAAAAGAGGATTGTTCTAAAAGATCCGAATAATTTTGGATCATTTATTTTTTAAATCTCTCCTGTATTTACTCATTCATTCATCCCTCCGACCACTATAATGGTCTGGGTGCTCACTTCCTGTCCTATGGAGGTTGTCTAGACAGTAGCCAATTCACACGTTGCCTGTCTGCCCTCTAGAGCTGTCCTGTCGCATTAGCACCTCCATTCATCCATCCTGCTAACTCAGTCTTTTATGGGACGGTCCGTTTTAGTTTTCTCTCATTTCTGTCGTTCTTTTCCTTCACTAGCGGAGTTTCTACAACAATAGATCCGTTCTGGGACATCAGTCTGGACCTGCCAGGTTCCTCCACGCCTTTCTGGCCTCTCAGCCCTGGAGGGGACGGCGGCACAGTGAATGGAGAGAGTCACCTGACAGGATCCACAACCCTCACAGACTGCCTGCGCAGGTACTCCACTTCTTCTCCTCATTCATTATTTTAGTAATAACCAAACACCTCCAAGGCTTCTTTCTTCTTCTGGCAATTTCTTTCTCATTTCTCCTCCTCTAATTTTATTTATTGCCCCTCCCTCGTGGCCTCAGCCTCTACCCCTCACATGTGTCTCACACTCCTTTTTCTCACCTCCTCTCCTGCTGACTCTTTTTTTCACTGCAGCTTCTCTCACACCCCAACTCACTGCAGCAAGTCTCTTAAAGGTACAGAGGAGGCTGTTGCCACGACAACCCAGGCGTTGGGAGCGGCCATGCAGGCTGTTTTAATCTAACGACCCCTCACGTTTCAGCTTCCGTTATGAGATCTATAATCACACAATTTTTTAAAAATAAATATTTACACGTAAAAAGATCTGCCAAAGCTCCGTTTCCTGTTCTTTTCGTTTCTTCACTCTGACACAGCCCTCCCCTCTTCTGGTCCGCAGGTTCACGCGGCCAGAGCATCTCGGAAGTAGTGCCAAAATCAAGTGCGGTGGTTGCCATAGTTACCAGGAATCCACCAAACAGCTGACGATGAAGAAGCTTCCTATTGTAGCATGTTTCCATCTCAAAGTGAGTCAGTTTTAGCACACAACCAGGCTCCTTCCTGCTGCTCTTATCTTTAATCTCTGGTTATTTTTTTTTATAATTTATAAAAATCACTGTGACCTGTAAAGTGCATCTTGAGTAAATCTGTCGCGTCTAAGGATTTGTAAAAATTTCCCAGTTAAAACCATTCATCAAGACCCCATTATTCCCCGTCTTAATTCTCATGTTTGTGATTTAAACTAATAGACAATTTTGTGATCTCATGTCCCGTTATAAATGTTTTTTTTAACATCTATTCACTGTTGATGAAAGAGGAAATTTTGCTCTGTTGTCATGGAAACTGTAAACAAGGCGTGTTCATACTTTAAGCTTCTGGTAATTTGTAATGTTCATTTAAATTTTCTGATTTTTTTTGTCCTGTGAATCTGTCGAGTGTGTAAAAATCTTTAAATAATTCTAATCCCATGAATCTTCAGGTTTATGAGGGATTTTTTTGTCCACTCTTTGTATTCTTTCCGTTCCGTCATCTTCCGCTTGTTCTGGGGTCGGGTTGTGGGGGCAACAGCCTCAAGCGGGCAGCCCAGGCCTCTCTCTCCCTGGCTGCATCCTCCAGCTCACCTGGAAGGATCCTAAGTCGGTCCCCGGCCATAGAAGCTAAATTAACAAGAAAAGTATTTCTTTAAATCTAAAACGTAAAACCTCGACCATATTAAAAACTTGAATTAAAAGAGCATTTTTGAGGTGATTTTAGACAATTTGGTATTTATTTTTTTAGACAAATTGATGCACTGTTGTGATGTCATTCCCGGAGCAAATTTGGTCAAAATGCAGTAAATATTGTAATTTTATTTTATTTGGTATAAACCACTAAAATTATGAAAGCTTGGGGTAATTTTAAAACAATTAAAATTTCAGAGGGATGTTAATTTGGTCTGATTCGGATTTGTTCTATCTCTATTAGTAGATTATATACTTAAAGTGATTATCTTGCTGTAAAATTTTAATGAGTCATTCAGCAATGTTATCAATTACTGTACGTACAAGAATCCCACCTTTGTTTATAAAATTTATCAACACGCAGCATGAAGATTTTCTCAGAAGAATCCTAATCTGTATGTAAAACTGAAGTTTTAATTATGTCAAATTTAAAAAAGGTTTTGTCTTTTTCTGCACCATCTTTTCTTTGTAGCGCTTTGAGCACTCAGCCAAATTGCGGAGGAAGATCACCACATACGTGTCCTTCCCTCTGGAGCTGGACATGACGCCCTTCATGGCCTCCAGGTACAGCTTCCATCACATTTCATCAGGCTTTAATCATCATTCTACTTTAACCACACATCCAGCTTTGTGATGCTCTCAATGTGTTTTTGCAATAAATGCATAGAATAATGAGTGGAACGGTCTTATAGTACAGTTATTTTTATTTTTACTCCGCCCTGTAATGTGGCATCCATTCAAATGTTTAAATCAGAAGCTCAGCAATCATCAGCAGAGCTGTTCTGCCGCCCAGTGGACTGATGCTATACTTACACATTCATGTCTTCCACAGTAAAGAGAGTCGGATGAACGGACAGTATCAGCAGTCAGTGGATGTATTAAACAACGACAATAAGTAAGTACATTTATTAGTCAAAAATGTGGAACAAGAGGGGTCAAGTTGTTTTACCCTGACTTGTATCTACATCGAGTATAAATGGATTTCACTCAAATGACCAAACAGTTATCAAGTTTTTTTTTATTCCTTCTTTTTATTTCCAGTTAGTGAAAGTTGAAAGTTTAGTCGTTTTATTTACGACTTTGGTCGAAACCTGCAAAAAGAACAAACGCAAACATGGTCTTATTAAGATTAAATTAGTCAACAGTCCAGAGCAATAGAGAGTGTGGTAAAGAGGTGAAGAAGCGAGTGCAGGCAGGCTTGAAGAAAAGTATCAGGTGTGATAGAAGAGTTTCAACTAAAATGAAAGGGAAAGTGTACAAAACCGTGGTGAAACCGGCCATGCTGTTTGGTCTAGAGACAGAGGTACTGAGGAAAAGACAGGAAGCAGAGATGGAGGTAGCAGAGATGAAGATGCTGAGGATCTCTCTGGGAGTGACCAGGATGGACAGGATTAGAGGAACAGCACATGTTAGAGGTTTTGGAGATAAAGTCAGAGAGGTCAGACTGACATGGTTTGGACTTGTGCAGAGGAGAGAGAAGGATGCTGGGTTTGGAACCACCAGGAAAGAGGCCTAGAGGAAGACCAAAGATGAGGTTCATGGATACAGAGAAGAAAAACATGAAGATAGTTTGTGTGACCGAAGAAGATGCAACAGATAGGGTTAGATGGAAGAAACTGACTTGCTGTGGTGACCCCTGAAGGGAAATGCAGAAAGAAGAAGAAGTCTTATTTTATTCATGAAGATAATATCTATAAGTTTTACTTCACACTATGCTTTTAATGTTTTTATGTAAATCAATGTTGATTATCTTGCATTTTTCTCTGCTTTGCTTCGATGGATATAAAAATCATTAGATGTATAAATGTGATAAACTGATCCGGCAACTTAGATATCTCTGTTTTCCAGGTATTCATTGTTTGCGGTTGTAAATCATCAAGGAACGTTAGAGAGCGGTCACTACACCAGCTTCATCCGGCAGCACAAAGACCAGTGGTTCAAATGTGATGATGCCATCATCACCAAGGCCAGCATTAAGGACGTTCTGGATAGTGAAGGGTAAGAGTTAGACAAAGGTAAAAACTCTAGAGCATCACCTCACTATCATATCGCTCTCTCTTTAGGTATCTCTTATTCTACCATAAACAGTTCCTCGAGTACGAATAATCTCTGGGATCCACGGATCAGTTGGAACCAGTGATGGAAAAAGGGGGGCCACAGAGGCACAAAAACCTACCTGAAACCTTCTAAAAGCAGTCTGTTCCTCCACGGGGAGGACAAAGAATTAAAAAAGAAAGACATGTGAATTCATGCAGCCTTTGACAAAGAAAACAAGCACTGAGCTTCTCGGCATCTACTTGATAAAACTGACTAAAGAGGGGAAGCAGGCGAACGACTGCTCCTCTCTTTCCTGCTGCAGGGGCAGAGGGTTTGGGTTTTTCTGACAGTATTCTGACCCCACGGCCACCACGTCGCCCCGCCACCCAATGGTGCTTTCATTTTCACTGACCAAGCATTTAATGAAGAGTGGATTATTAATCCCGGTGTTCAGAACATGTTAGAGGATCTCCCACACGTTTTATTTTTTGACGAAGAGAGAGATGCCGCTGGTTGCCGGGGAAACGCTGCCATGGAAACGGAAGCAACCTAGAACCCGTGATTTTACTTTTCGCCGTCTAATCGAGGAAAATTTTTATTTTTTTAGCAATTTGTTGAACTTTTTGAGTCTTTGTTTACTGTGTTTTTTTTTTTTTTTAACTTTTCAGTCTGGTCGGATGTTACTGTGGAAATTTTTTCAAAAGTGTTTGGAAAAGGAGGAAAAAAAATAATCGTAATGACACGATGCATGCAATCTGGAAAAAAAAAAAAAAAAAGCAGCCGCGGAAACCCATCATGTTTTCTGTTTGTGGTCTAGAGGATGAGGGACTTGATCAGTGTTAATCTGTGGCTGGTTTGTGGATTTTTTTTTGTTGCCTCTGCAGTGCAGTAACAACCTCCCCAGAAACACACACACCTCCATCCAGTCCATATTAGACCCCGCCCCCATGCATACACATCAGGTTGGGCACTGATTGTGTTTGTATAGATTAACCCCTCATGTTAAAGTATATCTATATTTATCCATAAAGTCACCGTTTAAACACCAGAACTAAAAAAAAGAGAAACATCCCTGCACCCCCTCCCCTTGTTTTTTTTAGCTGCTCTGTGACTGAAATCAAACACACATATCCTTCAGATCCTCAGCTAGAGGACCATCATGCATTTCCGCAGACGGGAGATTAAAATCATGGCTACGCGCTCGGTGCAGCGGCGAGGAGGACTTTCAGGGAAACGGTTGAAACGTTCAAATAGTAAATCATGAAAACAAGCGAGAGCTTCATAATTTGTTTCAGATTAAACTCAGACCTAAACTGGATCGTGAATGTGGCGTCATGTGTTTCTTGTCTCTTTATTTTCGCACTTTCCACCAGAGAACGAGTTTCTGCTGGAAACATCTGGATCTTTGGACAGATGTAGTTATGCACACGACAGTGGCGCCACCCTGTGGTCACATTTAGAAGCACAACAGTTTGAAATCATGGCCTCTTGAATTAAAAAAAAAAAAAACTTTATTGAAAAGCTTTACTTTCACTTTTGTTTTCATACTTTTAATTTCTGCACATTTCTGAGGCCGACGTTTTTTGTGGCCTTGGCTTTTCAACATCTGTTGGGATTATTTTGGTGAAAGAACTCTGTTGTGAAAGAGAAACTTATTTCAGTTTGTAAACATATCTCACCATTAAACATTTTTTAAGAAACAGGATTGAATTTTTTGGGTCATTGATTGGATTTTGCAGGTTTTTGCATTTGAAAGAAAACTCAAATTTTCACTTCTTTTATTGTCAAATTAGCAGAAAAAAAACCCACAATTTGTTCATTCTGACTTGTTTAGAAGGAAACAACAAAATCAACAAACATCAACAAATTAGTCGGTTTTATTAAGCAAATTATTTCATGTCATGGGATTTTATCAGCAGGGGATCTCAGAATTTGACTTTTTACATCCCACACTAATCTGCCTCTAAGTCATGTGTGGCCAAACGTTTCCCCATGTGGGGTCGTAAGTTTTAGTAAACCAGTTCATAAGAGGAAAAAAAGAATGTGGATAATATAACGTTCTTTACTGTTGGATTCTGATTTTCTGAGGTAATTAATTTCATCTCATATCATACACAGATAAACAAGTACATAATGTTAGCTCTAAAATGTGATATTCATTAAAAAAAAAAGAGCTTATAAATACATTTATGTAGTTTTTAATACTGTGAATCCCCCCCTTTTCTTGGGATGGGGGTTTAAAACACTGACAAAACAAACAAAAAAAACCAACATGCCAACAGGTTAATCCTTTTTTTTTTTTGGCTGCTAACGTGATTAGTTTGTAAACAACACCGTTCCGTTGTCTTCCATTTATGTGGGGGCAGGTTGCACAGCCAACAGCCTCAGACGGGAAACCCAAGACTCTTTCACCCCAGCTGCGTCCTCCAGCTCACCTAAGTGGATCTTGAGACGTTCCCACTCAGCAAACAGAAAACTTCCAGGGAACGTTAACCTTAAGTTCTCTGAAGGTTTGTTTTTGACTAACCAAAATCTAACGTTCCCTAAACGTTAGTTAACGGTTATGTTAGAACCTAATTTTCCCAGAACGTTGAGAGAATCAAATTCCAAACTTTATGGTTAAAATTAAGGTTAGAGGAACGTTCTGAAAACCAAAAAAATAATGTTTCATAACCATCATAAAACTTTCCATTTGAACCTTTAGAGAACGTTTGAACCTTTGACAAACCGTCCTAGAACATTCTGGGAACGTTAAATTGTTAGTTGTGCAGCCTGCTGTGAGACAGTCTCTCCAGCAAGTCTGGTGCCTGACTCTGGGTCTCCTCCTGGTGCCCGAAACACCTCATCAGCAAGGTGCTAGGGAGGCATCCTAACAAGATGCCTGAACCACCCCATCTGGCTTATCTCGACTTGGAGGAGCAACGGCTCTACACCAAGCTTCTGCCTAATAGCAAATATCCTCACTCTATTTCTGAGTGAGAGTCCAGCCATATTCTTATTTGCCATCATGTTAAAAAAAAGGGTGTGACTGAGCACTGATGAATACGGTAAGTACCGAAATTTTTAACCATTTTCTGCACCACTTTGATAAATGAGAACCTATTAACAGTAGAACATGTACAGTTGTTAGTCAGACAATGGGATTCTGTTATAGGACACCTATCCATATTACATTTGTCATGTTCATCTATCAGTCCTAGAACAGTAAGACCACCTGTGTAGAGCAGGAGGTCATCAGAATGAAGGGTGGAGTTGACTACCGTGGAGATGGAACACTACAACCTCCAGAGGAGAAGTGTTCTAGCCCTTCACAAATACACACCATTCATCCACCCAAATACTCTGGGATATGGATGTGAAGCGGTTGGGATTAAGTCCATCCTCTAAAGCGAAATAAACAGTTAAAAATGAGAAAACGAGTTCCTGCTTAGGAGCTTCACAACTGGACTTTGTGTTCATGGATTTTTATGGATGACTGAAAAAGAAAAGAAGAATAACACAATCACTGATTTTCTCCACATGTAGCAATCAAGTCTTACAGCCTTAGAAGCAGATTTCTACTTAGAGACCATCTAAAAGGAACATTCTAGCAGCATGTTTGAGAAAACCAGATCTGGCCATGAAAGAAAACCTGACATGTCACAGAAATTAAAAAGGAAAAGAAAGTTGGACTAACCTACTCAGTGACTTTTAAGATGACACTGTTCACACTTGTTTAGATGTTTATAAAATAGTCAATTCAAAAATATGCTGTGCAGAACGAGCAAAACATCATTCCAGATGTAATTTTCTACAAATTATATACACTTATAGACACGTTCGTCAGTTTGTGTTCAAATATTTACAGTAAATTAAACTCAAAACTTAATCAGTATTAACACACACCTGCCACAGCGACACATATCCATCCGGTCATCCATTTATGTCTTCACAAACACATATCGGTCCATATTAAAACTTGAAGAAACAATTCATATTTCCCACTAAGCCTTTAACCCACAACAGTTCATCCATTAAACAAAACAAAACATATATAATTTGACATCTGAATTGTTTTAAATTCTGTTTTTTGTGTCCTTTCAAAGTTTAAAGTCTTAAAAAGGATTTGTCTTTGACGAAAGGAACAATCCGCTCATTCTAGAGTCCAGTTTTCTTTGTCTAGATCAGGCATGGGCAAACTACGGCTCGTGGGCCACATGCGGCTCGTTAAACAGTTTAATCCAGCCAGGCGAACTTGAAAAAATTAAATAAATAAATCTTGTTAGTTTTATTTCCCCTGTGATTCTGATGTTTCGTCACTAGATGGTGCACTCTGGATATATTGACTTTGTTGAGAATACAACAACACTGCTCCCATTGAAATGTGTGTGTCTTCGTGATGCGCACGCATTCAAAATAAACAGTGTGCAAAGATATGAAAAGCCATCGGTCCCAATACACGCACATAAACAAGCGTGTTAGATGTTAAAACAAGCAAAATGTTACATCAAGCGCTTAGATTTCAAACCTAGTACTGCCCGCTAAATGCACGTTTTTAAGCGCTATCGCACTAGATTTCAGACCTAGCATACTAGATTTGAAATTTTATGCTTTTGATGTAACATTTAGCGCGCTTGTTTAAAATCAAGTGCGCCATTCAGTTGGTCTAACCTCACGGTTACCAAAGCATGCCATCCATCTGCTCCTGTTCTGGCCCCTTTGTCAAACGTTACAACTCAATGTGGCCCGCGAACCAAAGAGTTTGCCCACCCGTGGTCTAGATGGTGGTCTGCAGCTCACCGTTGAGCAGCGTGCTCTGCGTTTCTGTGGTGTCGTTCATTATGCGGGGTTTATCTTGCCGGCTGTCCCTGTGTTCCGCCTCATCCAGCCCTCCAACCTTCTTAAGACACAGAACGTTCTGGAAACTCTTTTTGAAGTTGTCTGAGAGGAAGGCGTACAGGATGGGGTTGGCACAGCTGTTAGCGTAGCCTAGCACCACCACAAAGGCAAAAATGCTCCTTAGGATGGGTGTGTTGCTAAGGGTGCCCGTCACCGATGTTACATTGAAGACATAGAAAGGAAGCCAGCAGAAGACGAACACAGCCACCACAATGGACACCATCCTGGTCACCTTCCTTTCTGAGCGCTTCCTTTTGGATGAACCCACACGAATCCCTGAAGACTTCACCTTGATGATTATGAACAGATAACAGAGGCAAATGACCATGAGGGGCAAGAAGAAGCCCAGGATGAAGGTGTAGAAAATGAAGGCTGTGTAGTAGGCCTGTTCGGGTTCGGGCCACACAATGGTGCAAAAGCAGCCCCCTTGCTTAGTAATAATGTCACTGTAGATGACGATAGGAAGGTTAACCAAAAGCGACACGACCCACACTGCCAGGTTAATGGTCTTTGCCATGCGAGGCTTTCTCCACTTTGTGGACTTGATGGGATGCACAACGGCCAGGTAGCGGTCTATGCTCATCACCATCAGGCAAAAGATGGAAGTGAACTGATTCAGGGAGTCCACGGTCATCACCACCCTGCAGAGCACTGGTCCAAATGGCCAGTAAACAAGAGCAAGCTGCAGGGCGATGAAAGGCAGGCCCAACATGAACAGCACATCTGCTACTGCCAAGTTCAGGATGTAAATGTTTGTGACTGTCTTCATCTTGGCATAGCGGAGGATGACGTAGATGACCAAGGTGTTCCCGCACAGGCCCACCGCACAAACCAGGAAGTACAGGCAGGTGATGACCACAGTGCTGGTTCTGAGGAAGCTGCTGTCTGAGTCTGTCCTGTTGTTGATAGACTCATTGCCCTGCATCAAGCTGTCCACCAGCTGTTCTGACCAGTTGGGAGGAAATGAAGGGAAAAAGGAGGAATCCATGTTGCCTCAACCTCTCCCGGAGCTGTTTATGGTTGATTACGTCATCCCACCTGTGGACAGAGAAGAACTTTGTCAGAACCAATGATTGTTAATAAGAACGGAACATAGCAAGCCTGGATCCCCTGTGTTCCAAATGTATATTGACTTCCAGGTGAACATTGGTAATAGGACTCAGTCATAAGTGTTGTCATGGTAACCATTCTGGTTCTTTTAATGCATTCTCACACAGTTCTGAATTGGGTTAATTTGGATGAATGATGTTACACAAGTTTACCCCTTCTACAGCCCACGGTCAAAATAAACTCAATAAACTTTGTAGTAGTTCCTCACCCTAGGTGGACTGTCCATGTTCTCCCCGGGTGTGTAAAGAATCTTCTTCAGCTTCATCCTGCCCTCCAAACTGAGTATGGTAATCCGACTAACCAGTTGAAATCACTCCATGAGATTTAAGCTTCAAATATCCTCCTCTTTCTCTCCACTGGGATGATTGTTGACACATCCCAGTTGACCTGTGTGTTCGGTCACCGGCTTCCATGTGACATTTCGTGACGATAAATGTTCGGCACTTTAAAAGGTGGTTAAATGTTGACTTTTTCAGGTCACAAACATTGATTGTGGGTGGACATAGCGAGTGATGTCCACCCAAATGAAGACGATTCAGTCACCATTTTTAGTCAATATGGATGTTGGCTTGTTAAATTTTGGGAACCCTGTTACTCGAGATCCTAACAGGAGCCACTCCATCTGGACAATAGTTTGGCTTCGTGCTGTCATTGGTTAGGTAAACGTCCCCTCGTGGAATGACCACGCTAGACACTTGATCAGTGCATCTGATTCTAATGACTCAAAGAATGACTAAAAAATCAAGACCATGAAGGTTGTGTTTTAACCAGGGTGATAGAGCCAAAATGCTTATCGACAATCATCGGGACTGAGTAATGACGGCCATGTTTTCAAAGGGGTGTGTCTTTGGCCAGTAATAGTCAACATGGGGGTTTCTGGCATTTTCTTACAGCAGGAGCATCATTTGATAAATCTATTTTAGGGATTAGTTATGCTACCAATGCCATGATCTGGATCGGTAAGGATCAATATGCGATGGTTGGGATCACTCAAGTATTTAGGATTTAGGATTTCGGAAGGATGGCTCAGTGAGTAGGGTGACCGCCCTGTAACCGGAGGGTTGCCGGTTTGATCCCCTGCCATGAGTACATGCCGAGGTGTCCTTGAGCAAGACACTGAACCCCCAATTGCTCCTGATGGTGGTTTGCATCTTGCATGGCAGCATCCCCATCAGGTGTGAATGTGTATGTGTGAATGTGAGCTACACTGTAAAGCGCTTTGAGTACCGATGCAGGTAGAAAAGCGCTATAAAAGTAGAGTCCATTTATACAATCTATCTTATCCATTTTGTTTTGTTGTCTTTTTTGTATAGCCCAAAATCACAGAGTTTCCGTCTTAATGGGCTTCACAAAAAAAAGAGGAATGTATATACACAAATACACAGCAAGAAAAATAACTAACAAATGCTAACTAAACAAGACTAGCACATTTATGCCCTTAGACTCTCCTTCACGGTGAGGAAAAACCCATCAGTGGGGAAAAAAATAAGAAACCTCGTGGGGATCCACATGAAAGAGAGATCCCTCTCCTGGGACGAGCAACCAATGTGTCAAAGGTTATTGTTTAAATATTAGCTTATTCTACTCTACAGCTAAATATCTAAAGAAGTCAATAGATGTTCTTCATCCTGATGGAAACACGGGGGACTCCTCAGCCCGGAGATGTCCAGTATGGGGATGAGTAGATGTTCTTCATCCTGATGGTTACACGGGGGACTCCTCAGCCCAGCGATGCCCTGGACGGGGATGAGTAGATGGATTTCATTTCATTATCCGGGTCATTGGGGCAATAACCTCAGATGAAAAACCCAGGCTTCTCTCAGTCTGGCTGAATCCTGCAGCTCACCTGAGAGGATCCCGAGGCACTCCCTGTTCAGCTGTGAGACATAGTCTATTCAGCAGATCCAGGGTCTGCCTCTGGGTCCCCTCCCAGTGGGACGTGCCTGAAACACCTCACCAGCGAGACACTTAGGAGGAATCCTAACCAGATGCTTGAACCACCCAATCTGGCTTCTCTCGACTTGGAGGAGAATCAGCTCTACTCCAAGCTCCTCTTGGATGGCAGAGCTACTCGCTCTGCCTTATCCAATGTAGTTCACCACATTGGGCCCTTAGCACTTTTAACAAGGTAGCGTGAATCGACAGGTGGTGCCCGCAGCACATCTCATTCGAAACCCCAGAGGAGACTTCCTATTTGGCATGCAGAGAAATACTGACTTGCTATGTTTAGATTTTTATACGGTCATTGGGCCTCCGAGCGGTTCATTGATTTCCCATCCTAAACATTTTTCTTTAGAACAGTCCCAACCTACAGGTGACAGAAGACCTTACCACAAGAGTCCGTATGAAGGGAAAATAACTCCACAGAGTTTCATTCTTCTATTACCACCTGCTGCTGGAAGATCAGCTGTGGCAGTTTATGCAAAACATTATTTTTAATTTATTAAAGCTTGGGTAAGGGTGTAAACTAACCACCGGCTGTGTAATTAAATGAGTGGAATCACAGCTCTGCTAAAAGCCTCACTGCAGTCATTTTGAACAGGCTGCCATCTCTAATACACAGGCGATAAACACAATGTGACATCTGAGCTCTGTGCCAATAACATGACAGGTTTCATCATGCCACTTTGTCATTTTTTCCTCCCAGCAGTGGGGTGGAGCAAACTGGTGCATGTTTGCTGGCAAATCTCACCAAATAGAGCTGAACTGTGACACAGATTGAATAATAATAATGCAACCAAAAAAGAAACCGTTAGACATTAAATATTCAGTCAATCTGCATAAAATATTTGCAGGAAATGTAAAAACTCCTTTAGAGAAATTTTAACTAAGCAACAAGTGGAAATTCATTTTAATCCACATTTTTTTATCACAAAAATCTCTACAATTGCCCAAAAATGTGTTGCATTTAATGTTATATTTTTTTTACTGAATAAGTTTTCTATGTTTTTCCAAATTTCTGCAACTTTACAAGTAAAAATATCTATTTTCAGCCTAAATGTATTTTTTTTTAAAGTGTAAAACAGGTTGTGTCCTTGATTAACACTGTTGTGAAACTCTGCAAACACAAGCTTTGTGTAAATAAACGTCATCTTGTCAGTTTCTACTTTCTTTTTTCGGCTCGCCGCTTTTTCTTTGCGCCAATTTAACCACCGATCGCGCAGTTTTCTGCGCATCTGACAAACACCACTGCGGATTATTAGGAGTAAATTGATATTTTCTCACCTGTCTGGATCAGATCTTCCCAATCATCCAATCTGAATTGTTTCAGCCTTTATGCGCATTCTTCTGCTCCATTCCCAGATTTTTTTCAGCGTTTTAAATTCTTTTTTGAAATCAGAAATGTTTTGCGCATCCTCCGCAGCTCCCGATGCGCCGTGGCTGACTCCGTGGATGTCAGAGGTGTTCAGGAGCCTCACCTCTGATGTAGGAGAGAGGGTGCAGAACACACTCCTTCTGCACAGCTCGGTGACGCGCTGATGATCAGGTGGAGTTTTTAGGGAACAGTTTGGATCGATTTTTGAAAATGAACTGTGGACATGAGCAGATGACCTTTAGGAAAACAGAAGCAACAGATCTCCAGATCTGACAGGATGAGAAGATCCAGACTGAACATTTAGTCTCAAATCATTTAAAACCATCAGGGACAAAATAACTGAACATTTCTGTGATTTTTCTTTATCAACCAGAAATTACATATTTGAAAAAAAAATCATCCAAAAACCAGCCAATAAAAGTTGGCTCTGATTATTCTAAACTCAATGTTTGTGATTCATGTTGTTTTTTTCAACAATTTGGGGCATTTTACTACCGGTCTGTCATCTTATCTGGGGTCAACGGCCTCAGACGCCCAAACTACCCAATCTGACTTCTCAAATGGCTTTAAAATGTTAAAGATGAACCAATACGTAACATAAACTGTAAATTTCACACGATTCCAGCTTCACATTTATAATAAAAAAACAAATCAGGAATATTTTGGATACAATAAAGATTCTCTGTCAGGTTACGTCCAACTTGAAGTGGAGTTTTTGCTTTGATTTGGATCATTTTTCAAGATAATCTGCAGAAAATGAGTTTTTCTTCTTTTTCTTGAGCCCTTTGTCAGAAGCTGCTGGTGTTTTTATTCTGATGTTCTCAGACATTATTTCAGATTTCATTTATTTCATTTTAGTTATTTTCTGCAGTTTTTTTTTTAGCTTTGATCAGAAAACCCGACCGAGCCACGAGATACAGGTGATGTTTCTCTCTTATCTTCATTAAACCCTGCCGAGCTGGATATTGGACAAACTTTTACAGGGACAGGTCATGCTGATGGGAATCAGCGCCTCCAAATCCGAGACCATAGACCTCGCCCGGAAAAGGGGGGAATGCCCCCTACAAGTCATGGACACGGTCCTGCTCCAAGTGGAGGAGTTTAAGTATCTTGGGGTCTTGTTCACGAGTGGGGGAAGGATGGAGCGGGAGATCGAAAGGTGGATTGGTGCAGCATCATCAATAATCAGGACGCTTTATTGGTCTGTCGTGGTAAAGAAAGAGCTGACCTGAAAAGCAAAGCTCTCGATTTACAAGTCGATCTACAGTACGTTCCTACCCTCACCTATGGACACTAGCTGGACACCAGATCACGGATACAAGCGGCCGAAATTAGCTTCCTCCGCAGGGTGGCTGGGCTCTCATCAGGTGAGGAGCTTTGCCATTTGGGAGGAGCTCAGTGTCACGCCGCTCCTCCTCCAGTTTGAGAGAAGCCAGAGGGGGTGCTTCCCGAGCACCTTGCTGATGAGGTGTTTCAGGCACATCCCAATGGGAGGAGACCAAGAGGCAGACCTTGGACCTGGTGGAGAGACTATGTCTCACAGCTGGCCGGGGAACGATTTAGGATCCTTCAGGGTGAGCTGTAGGATGCAGCTGGGGTGAGAGAAGCCTGGGATTCCCGTCTGAGGTTGTTGCCCCCACGACCTGGCTCAGGATGAGTGGAAAATGACGGAACAGAACGGAACGGACAAACATTTGTTCAAATGAATCAATGTTTCTCTGAACATTAGTCTGCATGTCTACCTTCCTGCGTACCTACTGAAAGCAGAAACAAACACCTCCTTGTCTCTGACTAGTGAGAGAAGGAAAGATTTTTCTTTTTTCTGTCAGACTAGTGAGAATAAACTATGGAACAAAATGTTCATGAGGTTAGATAACCAAATTAACAAAGAAAAGCATGATTTTATTAGCAATTAATGTCCCAGCGTTAACAACAACTGACCAATAAACTGGATTTTATGTGAAAAAACAAACACATGTGAACAAATCAATAGTTCCTGACATTTTAACACTGGCATTTAAAAAGATTTATTCTGTCCTGTTCGGCCAATAGAGGGATTTTTTTTTCTATGATGCTAGGTATAATGATATTCAGGTTCTTGATTGTTTCTGGGTATTTTCTCAGAATGACAGAAGGATTCTGAATAACTTGCCAGTTTGTTCAGGTCTTTCTTTTCTATCTAATTACTGAGGAATGATCAAGCAGCTCCTTGGTTCAGGCCTTGAATTGAAAGCATTGATTATACTTCCTGCTAGAGTACATCGACAAACAATTAGTGGCTGAAGGCAGCAGTAAGAATTTGATGAATACCTCTGAAGCTTTCCTGCATTTTCTAATAGCTCTGTTTTCAAAAAAAGAAATCAAACAGGTGCTTCAAACTGTGTCGATGGAGAATAAACATGTCCCGCTTCATGCTGATGTTTTCTGTTTGTTCTTTCTCATTTGTTAAAAAATCCAAAATATATCCCCCAAGTGGAGGAGTTTAAGTATCTCTGGGTCTTGTTTACAAGTGGGGGGGAGGATGGAGCTGGAGATCAACGGACGAATCGGTGCGGCGTCAGCAATAACTAGGACGCTACATCGGTCCGTGTGTTGTAAAAAAAGAGCTGAGAGGAGAAGCAAAGCTCTTGATTTACAAGTAGATCTACGTTCCTACCCTCACATATGGTCACCAGCGGTGAGTGGTGACCAAAAGAAGAGATCATGGATACAATTAGCCGAAATGAGCTTCCTAAACAAGGTGGCTGGGCTCTCACACTGAGATAGGGTGAGGAGCTCTCCCACCGGGAGGAGCTCGGTTCCTCCTCCAGGTCGAGAAAAACCAGATGGGGTGCTTCGGGCATCTGCTCAGGACGCCTCCCGACTGCAACGCTGGTGAGGTGTTTTGGGCACGCCCCACCTGGAGGAGACCAAGAGGCAGACCTTGGACCTGCAGGAGAGACTATGTCTCACAGCTGGCTGGGGAACGACTCGGCATCCTTCAGGGTGAGCTGGAGGATGCAGCTGGGGTGAGAGAAGCCTGGGCTAAGTGGCCGAGGCTGTTGCCCCCGCGACGACGGAACAGAACTTTTTTTAGCATTTTTTAAAATAGATTGAAGACACACTAGTTTAGGTTAGCAAACCAATTTTGGGAGACATTTTTGGGAAAAAAACAATCCAAAAATGTTCTTGTTTATCTTCGTTACTGCAGGTGGAAACTCTGTACAAGTCACCAGTAAGTCACTGGTTCACATGAAAACAAACAACCAATCAAACGCTCAGTCATATATTTGGACAATTTGATCAAACCAAATAAGATTAGCTGAACTTTGAGAGCGAGGGTAAAATTTTCCAAACAACAAAATGAGAACTATTAGTTTTGTATTGAATAATTATTCATCTGTCACATGTAAAGATCATTTTTTTGACTGCCGTGACAGTAGTGAACGATAATACCTCCAAAGGAGAAAAATTTTATGGATTCAAAGATTCAAAGTGTTTGCAGTGTGATGGAACTGTTGTGCTAATGTGAATAGAGTGAGAAATGCACCAGAGATTTTTAAAAAAAAACGTGATGAATTTTGGACCTATATTCATAAAGTCTGGCTGAGTTTGAGCTGCTCTGGTTTGTAAATGTAATTTGCGTGCTCATGAGAATAAAGCGTTCTCTGTGACAACATCCATCTTACTATTTCATTGTGGCTCTTATCAGAGTAGGCAGTCTCTGTCATAAGCCTAAGCCAATTTGTGTTGTCTGGAAAGCCGTATTCTTCACACAGAGCAGTTTATTTACATAAAATGAGTCTGGCTGCTGTGATAAACCCCATGAAACAAACTCTCATTCCCAGGGGGCACGACTGTGCCGAGTGTGTGTTTCAGTGGCTGGATGTTGTTTTTCTATCTGATCCATTAAGAAAAAAAGAACAGGCTTTGTGCAATATGTTGAAAAGATTGTTTATGTCACATGTACCAATCCAGATGTACTATTGCAACCATTGAACAGAGAACAAGAAAACACTAACCAGAAACCACATTTTAGAGAAGAAAAAGAATCCGCAATTAATTGTGTAACTATTTACATGCTCAACAAATCTATTAATGAGAAATTTCCAGTTTCCAAATATTCCGCAGTCAGCTTTTAACAGGATTATAAGAATATGAAAATGTTTTGAAGAAACTATGTTACCAGAAGGTCAGCCATGTGAACTCGGGATGTTACTAGACGCTGCGGACCACTGTGAGAAGGGGTGACCAACTTTCTGCAGTCATCACTACAAACTTTTAAATTTCCTGTGACGTTCATATTAGCTCGAGAACCTGCAGAGAACGTAATTGTATCCTGACGTGTGAATGGGAACAACAAGTGACATAATAATTTCTCTCGGGATCAATAAAGTATTTATCATCATCATTAAATTGGTTTACATACCAACCTGCTATACCTAAAGCAAGGCATTGCTTGCAGTGGCGTGAATTATATTGAGACTGAACTCTAGAGAGTAGTCTGTTCCTTCTGTGTCCTGTTTCCCCTCTCCCTCTTGACCCTGTTTATCTGTCTGTGTGTGTGTGTGGAGTTTGGCGGACCCAGCCGGGAGCTGCAACAAGTCACACCTGAAACTCATCTACGCATCTGCTGCATTAATGGATCAGTTTTTTGCAGACTCTTCCCCAGATCGTTTGTTTACTGTGCTTGACCTACTATCCAGTTTTTGGCTCCAGCTCCTACTCCAGAACCAGCCTATTTAATCTGTTTTTGTCTTCTTCATCTGAACCTTTCATCAATCTAATAAATCTGTTTTTGTTTTTCTGTCTGTTGTGTCAAGGGTATATTTTTGGCTTCAGCTCCACACCTTGACACAGGTAGAGGATTTTGGGTTAGGCAGTTGCCATGACAACAACACAATATTGTACCAAGTGCAAAGTTTTGTGGAGGACGAATTATAAAGCTGTGCTTTAATCTGTGGCTCCAGTGAAAAGAACTCAACAGTTAAGCAGTCTAAACATGCTATTATACTGTTTGGTATGTTCAAAATCCATACCAAGACATTTTGGACATTTTCATGATTCTAACCTTGTGAACGAGTTTGGTGCTGGTCACTTCCTATTTCATTATGACAAACCAGACGATGCGTCAGCATTTGACAGGATGTAAAAGTTAATTCACTATCTTTGTTTAAATACATAAAGACTGTGGTTTAGTGTCACAACACAAGTGGTATCCTGCTATGAGACCTGCATTATGTTTCATGCCTAGTTAGCTGCTCTTCTGCATCTGGTCCATTTAATATCTGACAGATGGATGGAAGCTGTGGAGGAGGCCTTGAAGAGCATCAGAACTCATTCAAATCTTATTTCTGATTCCTTATTTTTATGTTGCAAAAGGAGCTATATGCAACAACAGCTTGTTGCAGCTAATTGTGATTAATCAGGTATGAAACTGTATTGTTACAATTTGTAAGGTGATTTTATACAGTTTCAAGCCTAAATTTGTTGTTTTGGGGTTTTATTTTGTCCCAATAGCAGGTTTTTGATCTTTTCAACTCGTTCATCAACTCAATAGTGATTAAACAAATAAATAAAAAAATTAATATATGAACACTATATATTTAGAGACTTTAATTTGGTTCTTCTCCCTGTTCTTCTTGCTATTTTGTCTGTTAATTTCTCCTTTTATTCAGTGTGTCAGGTTTTCAGGTATCACCTGCCACCACAGGGAGCCCTGGAGTTTCCTTTATCACCCTGATTAGAGACACCTGAGGGTAATTAGTCCGATGACACACACCTGTGGATCTTGGTGCCTATTTAAAGGCAGTCTCCTCTGAAGTACATGTTGAAAAATCCAGATTGGATTATGGATGTGTGGTTTATGGTTCGGCGGCGCCCACAGTGTTATGGGATTTAGATGTGGTGCAGGCCAAGGCCCTGAGGATTTGTTTAGGTGCTCTGAGGACTTCGCCAGTGAGTGCCCTGAGGGTGGAGGCGGGTGTCATGCCACTCGCTCTGAGGAGGAAGCACCTGGCGGGGAATTATTGGGTTTCCTTGAGAGGAAAGAGCCATAATCACCCTGGGCGGGGGGTTCTGGATTGGTCCTGGGAGAGGGGTGTGAAGGAAACTTTGAGTTTTGGGTGGGTAGGGGGTTTGTGGGCACGGGAATTGGGTGTGGGGGATTTGGAGTTGGAGCGGGAGGACAATTTTCAGATGGTGCCACAGTGGAGGCTGGGAGAGGTGAGGGTGGAATTGGGGATGGTGGGGTGGAGACGGAGGTTTGGGGATGTGAATGTGGCGGGAGCATTTAGGAGTATTATTGAGGAGAATTATGGGGATTACACATTGGTGTTTACGGATGGTTCAAGGGATCCGGTTTCGGGGAGGACGGGTGTGGGAATGGTGGTGGAAGGGTCTGGAGTGGAGGTAGGGGTTCGCACGTCAGATCACTTATGTATTTTCACGGTGGAGTTATATGCAGTGTGGATGGCTGTGGTGTGGGTGATGCAACATGGTGGTGGGAAAGTACTTATATGCACGGACTCGTTGTCAGTGGTTCGGGCTCTTGAACTGGGGAGGGTGAGGTATCATCAGGGTTTGTTTTGGGATGTTTTGAATATGGTGTCGGGGGTGGTAGGAGGGTCGTTGGTGTTTATGTGGGTTCCGGGCCATTCTGGGATTGGGGGGAATGAGCGAGTGGATGAGGTGGCAAAGAGGGCTGCAGATCGGGTGGTGGTGGAGAGGGTCGTGGCTCTGTCACAAGGGGAGGTGAAGGCGTTGGTCTGGAAGGGGATAATGCAGCAGTGGCAGATGGAGTGGGAGTCAGAGGTGAAGGGACGACACTTGTATGAAGTACAGAGGACGGTGGGGGTGACTGTGGATCCGGTGGGTGGTGGAAGGCGGGGGCAGGTGGTTTTTAGCAGGTTACGTATTGGGCACACGGGATTGAATGAAACGCTCAAGATTCTGGGTAAACATTTGGATGGGTGTTGTGATTTCTGTGGGGAGTTGGAAGGGGTTAGTCACGTGGTGTTAGCGTGTAGAAAGTATGAGGAAGAAAGAGAGGCTATGATGGTGGTGCTGAGGAGTGTTGGGATGAGACAAGTGAGCTTGGAGGAGGTGTTTTTGTATGGACGTCAGGGGAAGGGTTTTGGTGCCCTGTACACTTTTTTGAGGTGTACAGGGTTATTGAGGAGGATTTGAGGTTCGTGACAGTCAGTAGGTGGCGGTAATGCACCCAGGTTGGTGCTTCATGCCGCAAACTAAAGAAGAAGAAGAAGAAGAAAGAAGTACATGTTGAAACCCCATATCCTTTTCAGCTATGTCTTCCTGGCGGCCTGAACAAGTTGTTCATTGCACTGTTATATTTTTGGACTTTGCTTTTGCTTTACAGCCTTGCCTGACCTCTGTTAAATAAGTCAGTGTTATATTTGAATATACGTAATTGAAGAGACATTTACTCAAGGTTTTTTAACAAGTTTTAGTGTCTTTCTGATGTCACAGAGACATAAATCCCACCCATTTTAAAAAAGCTTTGAACTAAACAAATTATGTTTGGTGTCAGTGGAGTTTGATTTAAAAAAATAACCAAGAAACAGAAATTTTTGTTTGAACCAACTTGCATTACTTGTCTCCTCACTCTGAGATTATAACTTCATGATGGCCTTTGCAGGCGTGTGCAGTGAGTCGGAGAGAAGTGAGAAGGTCAGTGCCGGTGACGGCTCATTCAGAGATCATCTGAAAGATTTGATCCAATGGCTGCTTTCCTCCACGAGGGTTATTATCTATCATATCGAGATTCTGGAGAGAGGAGTGAAAACCAATTGGTTTCACAAGATTAGAAAATCGCCCTCAGTGACCAGGAGCTAAACCTCCCAGTTCGTAACCATGAGATGCAACTGCAAGTTGAAATTCCACATATGAAAGTTTTATGTGAGGAATTTAAGATTTATTCATGACTAGAAATTGGTGCGCATAAATTTAGGAGAGTGTAAGATGCAGATATACAGTATTTGTGTTTAGGTTTTATTCTATTAATAGTTGCATGCTATGAGAATCGAACCCTTCGGGGCCTCCTGGATCTTCTTAAAGTCCTCCTCTTCACCAGTCGGCTACGAAGCATCCCAACCAGATGCCTGGCACACTTCCTCTGGATGTGTCAAAGCAGCAGCTTCTGTTTGATGTAACTTATTTGAAACTTTTTTGAAATGCTAGGACTCATGATCTTGTTCTTCGGCTCACCACACACACCATGATTTCTGAAGCTTTCCATTGTCTTCCGCTTATCTGGGGCAGCGTCATGGGGGCAACAGCCTCAGACGAGAAAAACAGACTTCTCTCACCCCGGTTGCATCCTCCAGCTCACCTGGGAGGATATTGAGGCGTTACCCGCACAGTCTCTACTGCGAGTCTGCCTCCGGGTCTCCTCCTGGTGCAACATGCCCGAAACACCTCATCAGCGAGGCATTCAGGAGGCATCCTAAGCAGATCCCCGAACCATCCTATCTGGCTTCTCTCAACCAGGAAGAGCAATGACTCCTCACTCTGTCTCTGAGTGAGAGCCCAGCCACCCTGCAGACGAAGCTCTTTTTGACCGCTTGAATCTCCAGTATTGTGCTTTGGTTACCACCCACAGCTGGTGACCATAGGTGATGGTGGGATTGCATATCGACTGTTAAATCGAGAGCTTTGCTTTTGTCTCAGTTGTTTCTTTATTATGACGAATCGCAGCGTCCTAATTAGTGCTCCATCCTTCTCGCACTTAGGAACAAGACTCGAGATATTTAAACTCCTGCAGTTAGGGCAGCACCCTGTCACTGACCCACAGTGACAGCCCTTTTTTGGGCGAGAATTTTTTATTTGGAAGGGGCTGATTCTCATCCCAGTCACTTCACACTTAAAATATCCACAATCTTGAAGCTAATATTTAAAATCCACCAACAGAAAAATCTGGCAGAATTTCTGAGTAAGACTTATTATGACGAGTGTTGACAAAATAAAGTATTTTACTAAAAAACAGTGAACTGTGTGTGTTGGCATGTGAAGGAGGCACTAATGCTTGTGGGTTCAGGGCAGGGAAGTTAGCTCAGCTTGCCACTCTGCTCATAAAGGAGGTGTAAACAGAATGCAGAGCCATCTGTACCACACAAACCTCTCATCTACTGGTTGGCACTAAAACACCTGCCAACTTTCAGATTCCTTATGATGTCATTAAGGATTAAAGCAGCCTGATCGTGTGTTTTGCCATCTCATTCTGGGTATCTTATCACTCTGCATTCATGTTTGTAGTTAGATATACTGTAGAAGATGCTGATAAAGCCATTGTGAGCGTCCGCTGAATTGAAGTCAGATGTGAGACAGCGTATTGTTTTCGCCCTTTCTATAAACGCTAAATGCGAAAAGCAACCACCTGCATGCACACACTGACATGCCGTGATGTGGAGCATCAGTACCAACCGCCATCTAGTTAAGTATCAGGAATCAGTTTCTCCAAAAGAGTACCGGTTCAAAAAAACTCAATAGGAGACATTTTCAAAAATGAGTCCTTTAAACTGCACCACAAAATAACAACATATGGTTGGATGCTGTACATAAGAAATGATTCATGTCCCTTTTCTGCAGTTAAAATTGTTGGTTGTGAAAGGCTTAAGGAATGCATAGGAATGTGTGAATGTGTGACCAAAATTTCCCTGTTTGAGCAAATGTGAAATATGTGTTAGAGGGAAAAGTTATTAATCTTTATCCCAAAGCTTTGTTGACCAGAGTACAAAATGAAAGACTCACATATTTTACCTGTCAGACAAGGATAGCCACTCCAGCGGACGTTAACAAAGTCTCTACAAGAAATTTGTATCTTGTCTGCTTTATTTGTGCAGTAGTGGAAACAAGAGGTGTGTTCTAACAGAGCGGGGTTGAAGATGGGTGAAACACAAAGGTCATTAATATGTATAAAACTTATTAACGGAGACAAAGATTATAAATGCTGTTATGGGTTTTACATGGTAGTCAGAAACAGATACTTCGTGTAATACAGGTGCGAGTTGCGGAAAGCAGCTTGGAATCACATTAAACAAAGAGACACTTTTGAATGATAATAAAAGAAGTAACAAAAGAAATGGCAACAAAAGAAATATTTGGAGATTTACATTGTCTACCTAACATGTTGCAAGCGGTTTGGGTGGGCCATAGGTGGAAAAGCGTTACATACTGTAAGTACATTCCTGAAATTTGAACTTTGAAGGAGTGATAACAACTAGTTATTCTCTGCTATTTTTCAGTTGTTCTAAATTTCTTACATTCAGAGGGAATTTTGCTCCGGCAAGGCCAGGCAAGTTTATTTGTCCAGCACAATTCATACAAAATGTAATTCAGTGTTTCACAAGAAAGAAAAAATACATTAAAATCACAAAAACATAAAATCAAAATGTTCAGAAAAATAAAATAAATAAATAAAATAATTAAAACAGATAAAAGAGTAATTAATAAAAAGCACAGTTGAACAGAACTGTTTTCAGTCTAGATTTAAACATCATCACAGTAGAGGCCTGTCTCACGGCCTCAGGAAGTTAGTTCCAGACTTTTGCAGCATAAAATTGAAATGCAGCTTCTCCATGTTTAGTCCTGACTTTAGGCACCAGCAGGAGGCCGATCCCGGAGGTCCTCAGAGTTCTAGATGGTCATGTTTAGTCCTGACGCTAGGCACCAGCAGGAGGCCGGTCCCAGAGGTCCTCAGAGTTCTAGATGGTCATGTTTAGTCCTGACTCTAGGCACCAGCAGGAGACCGGTCCCGGAGGTCCTCAGAGTTCTAGATGGTCATGTTTAGTCCTGACTTTAGGCACCAGCAGGAGGCCGATCCCGGAGGTCCTCAGAGTTCTAGATGGTCATGTTTAGTCCTGACTCTAGGCACCAGCAGGAGACCGGTCCCAGAAGTCCTCAGAGTTCTAGATGGTTCATAAGACACTAACATATCACAGATGTACTTTGGTGCTAGACCATGGAGAGACTTAAACACAATCAGAGCAGCTTTAAAGTCTATTCTCTGAGCCACAGGAAGCCAGTGCAGAGACTTTAGCACAGGACTAATGTGATCATAATTTCTAGTTTTTGTTTGGACTCGAGCAGCAGCATTCTGAATAAACTGCAGCTGTTTTAAGGCCTTTTTGTTCAGACCAGTTGACCAGATATATTACTTGCGAGTTTAATTTCCTGACTTAACTTGAAAGGACATCTTTAATACATACGTGTGCCTGGCTGTTTGTGTTGTCATGGATGTAAAATGAAAAAAGATAAGGCTCAACAGTTAATGGACAGAACATAATAATAGTCTAGCTTTTTTATAAATAAAAATATAATACTGTTCTTCAATATTGTGAGTCTCTAGATTTTGGGATAAAATTGTGAGGTTAATATTGTAATATTGCATCACACATTTTTCACATCATTAGATTTATACAGAGTAGGTTTCTTCTTGCTCTCATTTCTATTTTTCTCTTATTTTCTTTCATTTTATCCCTCTGTTTGGATTAATGGATAAAGTTTCCTTTCAGTTTCTTCAACATGTAACCTCCCCGCCAACTGATGCCCGTAAAGCCATCAGCCGCTTTCTATCCTAACCTTACACGTTTTTGTTGAAACCCATCCAAGACACGTCTTCAGAGAAGTGTCATTTATTGAGTAGATCCAGCAATGCTGTTTCTAGTTCTGTAACCAGTGAAGGTGTGTGTTTGAAATTGCTTTATGTTTCTGTGGTGAGTTATTCCATTTTTACGCACCACATGAAATTGTTTTCATGACGATAGGAAGTCAAAGACTGTTTGTATCAAATCGTAGTTTATATGTCCATGCATGACCAGAGGACCGATGGGTGCATTTTGAGGACTACAGTGAGTGTTTGCTTGGTGTGACGGTAGTGGAGACTCTTGATCTGTATCACATGAAATTGAAGGATGCGTGAAAAACCTTGAGTCATTTCTAAGTTATTTCACAAAGTACGCTCATGGACAGAGTAAAGATCGACTAAAAGATAAATAAAACACTTCAAAAAGTTTGCTCTTTGCACAAATTTTCAAAGCATGAATCATATTTTCCATTTCGATTCAGCCGAATCCCCTATTCTAATGGTTTTACAGCCTCTTGTGATACCTTTTTTTTTTTTTTTTTGGTAAAATCTTTCAAGTATGCTTTTCTGGGATAAAAATCTAAAGAGACCTTCATCATTAACGGCTGAATGATGAGATTCAGTTCAGTTCTTTTGAAGCTTTTTATGTGCATTGTCTGATTTAAAGTCAAGAGGCAAGGCCAAAGCACCTTGTTAGATTTAATTGGGTGTTGTCAGGGTGAAATTTCACACGGTTTGTGTTATGTGTTAGCAGGAAAAGAGTGTGTTAATTAATTATTGGTGTCAACCTTTGATCTGGTAAGATGCAATTTTTTTTCTTGCATACTGCATCTCCTGGAAAAACGAAAAGACACAAATACACACAGAGAACAGTAGGGGAATGATTGGATTAGTTTGCTTGGTTATTGGGATTGTGGGTAAACAAGGATCTCTGTTAGGTCTGAGAAAATATTATAAAAGCTCATTTTATTTACGCTCACACTGGGCAACTGGTGGCACTGCAGGGATTCCATTCTGGGCATGAAAGTGCATAGATGTGTAAATTTATCCAGTTTGAACAACACACATAAATAAAGATGAAAAATATGCTTCTGCATCTTAAAAATCCAATGCAACCCACTTCCTGTTCCTTACACGTGCCTCTTTTTATGTCTGAGTCTCTTTGACTAGAATCTGGTCTGAAAAAAATAGATCTCAGTAGACCTTCATCTTTGATGCTGGAGGCATGAAGGTGAATCACCCATCCTTTCATTTGTTCTGGATGATTAGATTCCTGATCAGGTTTTTTAAACTAATTTAAACATATGTACGAAAAATATGCTTGTTGATGATGATCTGCACTAACTTTTAAAAGCAACAACTGTGGTGAAATTGTTGTTTTCCTGTTTGGAGTGTAAACCTCATATTCTATTCCATGTATTATTTACAGTGAAGTTGCTGCAATAAAGTCAAAAAGTCAGTGTAATTTGTCGGGTTGTGCAACATTACTGTGGATAACGGTTGCACATATTCATGCACACTTTAATAACTCATTAATGGGTGGCTCGCGTGGCCCTAGTGCAACCACCACCACTTAAACATGTGAAGTACGCGGTGAATATGGCTTTAAAATCTTATGGCTTAAGGATTTAAGCATTAAAAACTGCTTTTATGAAGCCTGCTAAGTGTTTGCTTGGCAACACGGAGTCCAAATCTCACAGGCGGAGGGACAGATGGTTGTGAAAGGACAAACACTGCAAGTGGCTAAAAAAGATAGAGAGCACCAGAAAGCATGTGTGTGTGTGTGTGTGTGTGTGTGTGTGTGTGTGTGTGTGTTTGGGGGTGCTGCCCTGTGTTTTGCCTTACACAACTCAGAACATGAGAAGCAGAATTGGAGACAAAGATAGAGCTTAACAGCTTCAGGCTGTTACGACAATCCCTGCTCTAATAAAACCTTCCCAAGCCTGTGATATCTGGTTCATAGTGAAGAAAAGAGAAGCATTGATACTGAAACTTCCCAGGGGTTTTGGGATTTGTAATGAAGACGGAGATTCGTAAACCATCTAGAAATTGATAGGGAATTATTTTAATTCAAATATGCTTTTATTGGATATTCACAAGAATGGTGCAGGAGATCGACAGATGGATTGGTGTGGTGTCCGCAATTATCAGGACGCTGCATTGGTTTGTGGTGAAGAAAGAGCTGACTCAAAAAGCAAAGCTCTCGATTTACAAGTCGATCTACGTTGCTACCCTCACCTTTGGTCACCAGCTGTGGTGACCGAAAAAACGAGATCATAGATACAAGCGGCCGAAATAAGCATCCCCTGCAGGGTGGCTGGGCTGCCACTCAGAGATAGAGCTAGGAGCTGTGCTGTTCAAGAGGAACTTGGAGTAGAGCCGTCGGTCCTCCAGATCAAGAGAAAACTGAGTGGTTCAGGCATTTGGTTGGGACGCCTCCCAGGCACCTCACTGGTGAGGTGTCTTGGGCACGTCCCACCAGGACGAGACCCAGAGGCAGAACCCGGATCTGCTGGAGAAACTGTCACACAGCTGGCCGGGTAATGCCTCAGGATCCTCCTGTGTGAGCTAGAGGATGGTGCCAGGGTGAGAGAACTCCGGGTTTGTTGAGATTGTTCTACCCGCGACTCGGCCCCGGATAAGCAGAGGACGAAGCATGTTTACTGCTGGATTTATTGTTACGGACAGTCATTATTGTGGGGTTATCCATATTTGTTTTTCTGTGCAATGTCTGCAATAACTTTTTAAATGTTATTAAAGGATAGATTGTTTCTGATGGAGCTGAGGTGTGAACTACGCAAACATTACAGTGATTTGTGAAAAACTTTGTGAGCAAGCAGTGACAAATGAACAACCAAAAGTGAGATGAAAACTAAAGTGGTGAGTGTTTTCTGACTGGAAAATAGCCCACTCAGTCTTTTCACTCTAAATGTTTCTTCAGTAACCATCTTTTCCAGGTTGCTGTCACTGAGCCGGGTACAAACCTGTAGCACAAGACTAATGTTGTTGTACCTCCAAGCGGAGGTTCCAATCCTAACACATTTGTCTCAGCTCAGGTGAACTGATCTGGACATGTCAACCTTCTGAACAAACTGAGAGCAGGAAAACCAACTGTGGTGGCTACGCTTATTTAGACATGGTTCTTTCTGAATAAACACTGTCCACGATATTCTAAGAGTTGCTCTGGCGAGTCTTCATGGACACAGTAGGTATAAGAGGATGAAAGTGATCACAGCCTCTGTTTTTCTACAGTAAACTTTGTAGTGGACGATCAAAAGGATTTCCCTTTGTTTCCAAACCGACTTAGGCCAGAAAAATCTCAATGTGTTGCCTCTGGATTACAACTGCCTGTTAACGACACAAATTTAAACAATCTCATATATGTTTGCTCAGTCATAGCTTGCAATGGATGCAGCCCAAACAATAACAGGATATAATTAAGCCCTCTGCCTGAATGAACGTCCAAAGGGACAAACAAAATAATCTTAACAAGGTTTTAAAATGAAAACACACACTTGCTTCTTTATATTTAATCCTTTCCAAAGTTATAGAGCTCAACCATTCTTAAGCCTCCAGCGGATAGCTGTACAGCCGTCTGGTTGCAAACTGCTCATTCCTGCATGGAATCTTTGAAAATTCCCGGAAACTGAACGAGCGTTAATCCACACAATCCTCTGCTTTATTCTGGGATTTTAACGTATGCATTTAACTTCAAAACAAGCACAAAAAAACTCTTAAAATTGACCCAACTAATCAGAGTGAATACAGATTTCTGGGTTTGAATGTGAAAATGTTTCAGGTGATTCAATAAATAAGAATATTTCGGGTTCTATGTCAATATATTGAGCTGAAACCTTGTGCTTTGACTCTCCGGAGATTGAACACCGAGTTGTCTATAGTTTGACAGTCCTGCCAACAAATGAACGAAATAATCAACAAATAATTAAGTGAATGATTGAATTTAAAAAAAAAAAAAAAAGTAATTTTTTTTTTTCATCTTCTGTACCGCTTATCCCTAATGGGGTTTTGGTGGTGCCAGAGCCACGAACAGGTCACCAGCCTGTTGCCGGGCACACACACACTCATACCTTTCAATTTCATAGTAGCCAATCAACCTAATATGCATGGTCTTGAAGGGTGGGAGGAAACCGGAGTACCCAGAGAAAACCCATAGGGAGAACATGCAAACTCCTCAACAGAAAGGTCACTGTTTCAAACTTCGTCCCACCTGGCACTCAAACCCTGACCTTCTTGCTGTGAGGCCACTATGCTAACCAATGCTAACCACTTGCTCTGTTACATTACGTGTTTTGTCATTTCATGCTGCTAGCATTTAACAACAACATGTTAGATGTCAGCAGAAATGTTGGCAGCATGATCGACAACAAGTTTCTCTGTGTGACTCTCAATAAAATATTTTTTTATTTTATTGAGTACCTTATTGACTACCTTTTTATGGATAGGTAGTCCTTGAGTTTAAGTTTCTGTACTGGTGTGGATTTTGGTGGTCATAATATGACCACTTTTTTAACTTTTGCAGTTAATGCCCCCACTAATGCAAAAGTTGCTTATTTCCTACACCAGGGCATCGTAACTCCACAATCATAAACTTTACGTAACAAGTCGACCAAAATATACAAACTATGTGAATAAAATTTAAACTTCAACCTCCTGTAAGTTCTGTTGAACATAGAATTAGTTTGAGGCTTTCATAAAATATTGAGGAAAAGTGAGGTTACAGGTAGAAGAGATAAAGAAGGTGGAAGATTTTAAGTACTTAGGATCAACAGTCCAGAGCAATAGAGAGTGTGGAAAAGAGGTGAAGAAGCATGTGCAGTAGGCAGGTTGGAATGGGTGGAGAAAAGTATCAGGTGTGATGTGTGATAGAATTTCAGCTAAAATGAAAGGGAAAGTGTACAAAACAATGGTGAGACCGGCCATGCTGTTTGGTCTAGAGACAGTGGCACTGGGAAAAAGACAGGAAACAGAGATGGAGGTAGCAGAGATGAAGATGCTGAGGATCTCTCTGGGAGTGACCAGGATGGACAGGATCAGAGGAACAGCACATGTTAGAGGTTTTGGAGATAAACTCAGAGGGCCAGACTGAGATGGTTTGGAGATGTGCAGAGGAGAGAGAGTACATCGGAAAATTCCAAGTTGCGTAGTTTAGCTAGTTTCTTAGTCATCTTTCTAGTTAGTTAGTTTATAAGTCATTTTGAAAAGTTAGTTTCTGAAAGAATACCCCACTCTTCAATCCTTCTGCCTTCCACAGTTTTCTCTATAGCCTCTGAGTGCTTCCATTAACCCACGACCTGCAGAGAAATGCTCTTAGAAAAAGACTTCTGTTCTCAAAGAAATTTTTTAAAACAAATGGACCGGAGAGACTGTCGAAGGTGGAGCATTTCTTTCCATGGAAACCAGAATTGATTCCCATTACCAGCCCTAAAAACTGCTTCTGAAATACTTTAAACATTTTAAATAAGGACAGCTGTAAAATAATACAAAAAGGATGTTGACGCAGCTTATAGTGTGAGTTTGTTGTGTGGTTATAATTTAGAAAACAATCTTAAATGCTTTTAAGCGGTACAATTTATGGTTTTTTTTTTTTTTTTAGTATTTTAGAGACCTCTTCTTAGACATGCACAGTTGTGGAATGTTCTGAAATTCAGTTATTCTTAATATATTGCTGATAAATCCCTTCAGGAAATGTTTTCTGGTAAATTATGCACAACAACATTCAGCTTTCCAGGTTAATATGAAGCTTCAAGGCTCTTGGTCATACTTGAGTTGAACTGGGACTCGGGGGAAATTAAATTCTCACATCAATCATTCCGAATATATTTCTAGTCCTCATAAAACCCAGATGCAGCTCTGCACACTGAGATGGAGCAAACAATAAAATAGAACATTAAATATAATTGCCTAATTTCCCTTGTTCATTCCAGAAAATCTAAACAGCTTTAGAGTCTTTAGCGAATCTGTTTCACAGATACAGACTGTATGGATCCGGCACTATGTGTGTCTTTGATTGGTTCTGTTCCTTTTTTAGCTTTTATAAAAGGAAAAATACCGACAATATCTGGTCGGCAGTCTGAATGAAGTCCACTTTGACAAAAGAAAGTATAAAATCAATGAACAGTTAGAGTTGATGGGCACATTTCTAACTCCATTTACTGTTTTTTCCCCCCTTTTCACTCACTCTTAGCAGGCTGCACAGTGGTTAGCGTGGGGGTCTCACAGCAAGAAGGTCAGGGCTTTAAGTCCCAGATTGGATCGAGGGTTGGAACACTGGCATTTCTGTGTGGAGTTTGCATGTTCTCCCCATGTATGTGTGGGTTTTCTCCAGGTGCTCCGGTTTCCTCTCACTCTCCAAAAACTTGCATGCTATGTTAAGTGGACGCTATGAAATTGTCTCTCGGAATGAGTGCGTGTGCGGTCCCTAAAAAGACTGGCAACTTGTTCGGAGTGTACCCAACCTCTCGCCTGAAATAAGCCAGGATAGGCTCCAACACCTCCTGCAACCCCGATAGGGATATACTGTTTATAAGGCAAAACAAAACTTTCCCTGCCAATTACTAACCAGGTAATACATGGATACATAAAAACTCACCTCTTGTCAAATTATAGCACGGGTTGGTGCATTTCTGACCTAGTGGTCTTATTATAAATTAAATTTACTACCCAGTGTAAAAAACCTATCAGTCCACTCAGAGAACCCTACCTTAGTCGCCTTACGCTTATCTTTACACCACAGCAGTGACCCTGCTGGGGAGGGATTATACTGAGACATCCATCCATCACAAGTGCTGCAGATCACCAAAACGTCCTCTCAGACTGGTCCTGAGACATGATTATTATGGGTAATCCCTAACCCAGGAGCCCATGTTGAGGTCTTCTCGAGCAAGACACCGAACCCCCAATTTTCCACTGATTGTCATGGATTGGACTGAAGCTGGTGTTTTTCCACTGCATCTCTCTCTTCTGATCTTCATCTACCACACTTATGTCCAATCATCTCTCTCTCTTACATAAACCTTCAGCTTCCATCCAGCATGGTGACTCAGCTCTGGAATCCTGGATGTCTGTCTGCCCGTTACCAACCTGGACCATCCTAGTAACCTGACTTGCTGCCTGTTTTTGACCTTGTCTTTTGTAATTACCCAGTCCACATCTCCTAACCAGTTCATTCTAAGCAATAAACTGAGGCTTAACTCATGTAAAGTGTCGCATTTTGGTCCTTAGCTATCACCACTGATTGGTTGGGTACCTTGCGTGACAGCTTCTGCCATCAGATAGGAATACAGGGAGTTCCAAATTATTCTACAGATGTTTCATCCTGGTACTCTAAGTACCCTATTAAGCTGCTGTTAAAGGGAGGGAGAAACTATCTAAAAAATTGTGACATCTACTAAGAAGCCTGTTGAGCTTTACACAGCTCAGTAGCTCGACAATGAATCTGAGTAAATTTTCCAAACGTAAAAGGTTTCAGTGAGAAAATGTTGCAAAGAGTTTGTTGGAAAAGCGATGGACATTTTCCTGATTGTGAAACTCGGTTAGTAATGAGTTCCTCTCCATCTGTTCTCGGAGCTGAAGAAAAGCTTGATGAGATTCACTTTCATTAGAGCAGTCGTCTGTGTACCGCTCAGCCGGTATCTCAGAAACACAGCAACATGCTTTCAGACCAAACGGGAACAATGCTTTGCAGGATGCAGGAGATAAAGAACCCTGAAAGGAACAGAGGTCTGATTGGATTGTTTGGATTCTTTATAACTTGTAATTACTTTCCTATTTATTCTATTCATAGACTTGTTTCTGTATTTTCTTTTATTCTTGCTTGATATTTTGCTATGAAACTATTTTTCTCCGAAATGCAACAGAATGTTTTCAACAAAAAGTCATTGGAAAGTTGCACCCGTGAATTTGTTTTTGGATTTTTTTTATTAAAACGTCTCTAACAATAGATTAAAAAACTAGTTTGAAGCAGCTTGAGTGAGAATCGGTACCTCCAAAATTAAGAATGTGGTTCTAAATTGTAAAAGAATAAGATGTTCTCGTTAGATCATGAACATGGGTGCATATCATTGTTATGATCCAGCATTTAGAGTAAAGGTCATCAACCGGGTGCCCGCGGGCGCTAGGTCACCCGCAGCGACCACATCAGTCGCCTGCAGGCCAGTTTTAAAAATAGCACTAATCAGGAATTAGCTCTGTCTAAAATTTTATTTAATTGTGTTGCTATTCTTTTTGAATTTCATTTACAGTGATGTCGATTTAAAAACAAATACATAAAATTGTTTTAAAAAAGAGTATATCACAAGAAAAAGTTTAATATACGAACTCTGACGTGGTATGGGTCGGAGGTCAGTCTAGTGCGCATGACAAACCAGCTTTGCTGAGATGAGCTCGTGAGCGCTGCTAAGATGAGTTTACGAATGCGTTTACTACTCACAAAAACATGGCAGAAAAAAGGAAAAAAACTCATCATTTTCACAAGGAAAGGGAGGAAGAGTTGTTTTTTACTAACGTAAAAGAAAACGGTGTGTCTCATCTGCAGGTGCGACTGTGGCGACAGTGGTACAAAAAAATTAGTGGTACAAAAAAATAAAAAAACTAATAAAAAAATATGTGTATTTTTTTAACGGTCCCATAATGTTGCATTTGATCACTATTTACATCTTAGGGATACTGTTTAGGGATATTTCTTATTTTCTGTTCCCATTTATCCTGGGCCGGCTTACAGTTACAACAGGCACAGACAGGAAGCTCAGGCTTGTCTCGCCTCGGTTGCACTCGGTTGCAGCTCACCTGGGAAGATTCCGAGGCATTCCCTGTCCAGCTGTGAGACATAGTCTCTCAAGGGGATTTGGGATCTACCTCTGAGTCTCCTCCTGGTGGGAAGTGCCTGGAATACCTCACGACTGAGGCGTTCTAGAGGCATCCTAACCAGATTCCTGAACCACCCCATCTGGCTTTTCCCGACTTCGAGGAGCAACAGCTCCAACCCGCATTCTCCCGGATGGTAGAGCTCCTCACTCTATCTCTGAGTGAAAACCCCATCACCATGCGGAGGAAACTCATTTTGGCAAACAAAAACAATGTTGTTTTCTTTTTTTTTTTAACTAAAGGTAGATTTTTCCCCCCCCTTTTGTGCAAATGTAAAACCAAAGGATATTTGTGTGCAAAAACACTTGGACGTGTTTATGTGGTGTGTAGTGCACATTTTGACAATGCATGTGCATCTTTGAATAGGAGTAAAGGGCTTGCTCTAAGTGAAAGGTATCTTTTCAGGACTTGGCGAAGGTTTGAAGGAAACAATCAGATTGAAGTCACTTTTGAAGAGTGTCCCAGTTCTCCATCAGAGACATCATGACGAGCATTTTGGAGCGGACCAGAGTTGTCAGGATCCCTTCTCCTGCCACCAGAGGGAGCCCTGGATGTTCCTCATCACCCTGATTAGGGACACCTGAGATTTATTCCTGATGCCACACATCTGTGAACCCTGCCGTCTATTTAAGGGCAATCCCCCTAGACTTCCCTGATGGTCATACCATCCCTTCCAGGCAGGTTTCCCTGGTGGCCTGACCAAGATCACATTCTGACAATAACTTTTGGCCATGTCATTGAAACTTTGTTTTTCTTTTCACAGTATTAATGGACTGCCAAATTCAAATAAACCATGTTTTCTGTCCTGCAATTGGTTCCTCCTCTTTCTACCTGCACACCGCTTCGACAAGAGTAGAGTACTCTAAGTCCCCCCGCTCAGGCAGTTGCCCCGACAACCTGACTGAGAATACCTGAATGAAATACGCAGATAAATTTTAGCTTCAAGTGTACTTAATCTGATTATGACATTATTTTTATAATGTAGCAACACAATGGCTCGTTTTTTATTCACTCTATTAGGTCCCACTTAAGAACCTTTTAGAATGTTTAGTTTTGCTTGTTAGAGTAGTCTGGTTACAATGGTGACAATCACCAGACGAGGACTCTTCAGAGACACTTTAAAATGATAAACAACAGGAAAAAGAGAGCCGAGGAAACATAAAAAGAATAAGTAATAAATTAATGAATGACACAACATTTGTTGTTGAGATGCAAAAAAGAACCACTTGTACTCATTATTTTGTTTCTTTCATACTCATATTTTGCATGGATTTTTATATCATTTTATGTTAAAAGAAAACATTCTCCCTTTTTTTTTTTTTAGTCATTCCTCTTTTTTTTTCTTTTTCAGCTTCACACATCATTTGCACATTCAGAGAAGGTCTCATACGGACCACTGTAATTTCCTACAATTTTCACTTTCAGAGCTATTAATTTCATTTAATACATTATTCAACAACATGCTGAAGCATATTCAGAGTTTTATATTGCTGTTAAAAGCACAATTTACATGACCCGATTTGAACAGGGATGTTCATTTTATAAATTAAAAATAGAAAAAAAAAAAAGATAATGGATGCTGATTTGACACCAGCATCTGTTGTCTGTTGAATATAAACAGATCAGAAAGCTTAGATGGGTTACAAGAAAACATCAGGAGAGCCGGAAGTGTTTAAATGTGCTTTTTAGAACCAAATTGGCATATTTGTGGCAAAATATGTGTGATTTTGGTTTACGGTGTCTTGATAATTTAGAATAAATTCAATAGATATTGATTCTCTCTTAACTTTCAGGGTCCAAAAAAAAAAAAAGAAGAGTTCTTCCTCTCATTATCAATTTGTTTGGGAAAATTGGATGGAGATGCATTTGATCACAATCAAGGAATAAATAATCTGCTGGTTTTGTCTTCTGAACTGTAAAAAAATATTCATCTGGTGGGTGCCGGAGCCTATCCTGACTGATTTCGGGCGAGAGGCAGGGTACACCCTGAACAGGTCACCAGTCTGTTGAGGGTCCACACACAGACACAACCATCCACACACATAATCATTCCTATGGGCAATTTTCTGTTGTGGCCAATCAACCTGGCATTCATGTTTTTGGAAAGTGGGAGGAAAATAGAATACCCGGAGACACCCCGCACATACATAGGGAGAACATGCAAACTCTACACAGAAAGACCAGTATTTCAAGTCTCATCCCACCTGCGACTCCAAACCAACCTGGTGGTTGTTTATCATTTTCATTTGTACGGCAATAAACTGCTAGTTGCTAACATGCTGCTACAGTGGACTGGTACTCTGTTGAAAATAAATTTGGATCAAATCGACCAGAACGCTCGGATGTACCTGCAGAATATATTTAGTACACAGGTCATAAATTCTTTCTTTTTTTGGATACTTTTAAACGTCTTTCGTCTCTAAAACCTTAGAGAACCCCTGTCCTCTCTATAACCTCGTCCTCCTCTCTTTTATGAATCATGGTTGGATGTCTAGCCCAAAGTGAAGTTAGAATGATCTAAAGAGAGGTGACACTGTTTTGACAAATCACAGTAATAACAGGAAAATCTAATCGCATCAAAAAAATGTATTATATTTGACAAGCGAAATACATAAAGAACCATTTCAGACTCAACCATAGACTTTAGAAATGCTGGTCACCTTGTTCGTTTATAGATAAAATAGTCTTTAGATAGGGAGAACGTTTAGTTCTTCCAAATCTGTGCTGCGTCAGTGGGAAATGCTCGTGGATGGAACATGTGGACATTTATCTCATAATAAACAAACCTCATCAGTCATTCGATGAAATCGTCACCTACTCATTGTACAATGTTTGATTTGTCACATTTCATGATAATTACTCGGTGATTCAGCATGTGGGCAGGCCATGTGAAATTGACGTTTATTTCTTGTGATGAGTTGTAAATGCTGCACTAGTAGAAATAAGAGCACAAGAATGAAAGGTTAAAATAAAAGACATTCTCATCATTTTTTTATGTGCTGTAAAAATGAAAACTATTTCTAATGAAATCTATTTTAAAGGCACACTCATAGAAAAAAAGATACCAAGAAAATACACAAAGAAGTAGATAATAATTGTCTGTTGAAATTAATGTTTAAAAAGTTCTAAAAAAAAGTAATAAAAATTGAAAATCAGGGGCGGATCCATGGGGATAGTGGGGGGCGCTCCTTCCCCCCTCCCTCTTTTGGTCCACAAAAATAAAAAAAAGAAGAAGAAAGAAAAGGGGACTAGTCAAGCTATCCCCTTGCAGGGCCAGCGAATGGGCCACCAAAATGCAGGAAATGACTTTTATTTTCAAAATGTTCTTGAAAAGTAAGAGTCACGAACATTTGACTCTTAATGTTCGTGACCCCCACCCTCCCTATACTGGCTCTATACTGGCTCTGTCTATGACCTCACACCCCTCACCCCCTCCTTTAGAAAATCTTGGATCCGCCCCTGCTTATAAGCCGTGTAAAATTTGAACCTTATGTAACTTACGCACTGTATGTAACGTACAAAGTCGGATGTCCGACTTCTTTGATACGTTCAACAAAGACAATGCTGGCAATGGACCATGCACTCTATTAGAAGCTTTCTGATGCGCAGCTACAGCAACAGGAGATGCCATGTGCTTAGTCTCATCATACCTAGTCATCTTCATGGAATGCACTTGATGAGAGTGTTCATCATGTGGGAGTTTTATTAGCGTTGGTGGGTGAGCGTGAGATGGTTCCTAATTGTGGGTGTCTCCCGCCCCATGCGGGAAACTTGGCTTGTCTGACAGTTATTATCTAGGTTCTTTTTTTTTTTCTTTTTTTTTTTAACATTTTAATTGTCAAAATCATAGACTCACAGAAGAAAATAGTTTCTTTCATTACCAGTTGAATCTAACCTATTATTACCATCATTTAGTAACACATTATGAGCTGCTGAAGAAAATAGGAGAGACTGTACTTTCTGGCTTCACCTCTGATGGAAACTTTCTGTCTGTGGGGTTGAAACAGCTTTCCAATTATACCGACAAGCTTTAAACTCAAATGCCAACCAAGAACAGAGATGGAAACGAGGCTGGCCATTAAAACAAAACTGCCCTCATTAAATTGTGCTGAATATCACAAGGCTGACCTGTTGATCTTTCTCCTTCCGGTGGGCAAATTAGGACCATAACTTTATGAAACTGTGTGTAATTGATATGAGAAACTGGATCAAACACCTGGATGCTGACATAACAGGAGTTTAGTCATTTTTACTGTGCCATGCTGCAGCTTTTGTGGTTCAAAATATAGCTTTGCATTAATCTGTACTATATACTATAAGAAGATTAATGACAAAAAAGTATTCCTAGGAAAATGCTACTTTTTTGGTATATTGTAGACCAAAAAAGTGGAGAAATACTTCAGATCAACTAGGATTAAATTCTGTTTCAGTTTTCTTGAAAACAATAAAAACATAATATTCTCGCATTAAGAATCTTGTTTGTCCTGACTTTTCCAATTTTTAAATTAATTGCATAAGGAGCAGTGGTAAACATGGTGGCTTCATAGCAAGAAGGTCAGGGGTTTGAGTCCCAGAGTGGGGCAAGACTAGCCTTTCTGTGTGGAGTTTGCAGTTAGAAATACAGAGGGACAGTTAGAATACAGTTAGAAATAAACACATGTATAAATAAAAAATTGGAATTTTGAATGAGAGTTAAAATCCAGATTGCTAATAATGTCAGTTCAGCTAGCTTAAATTAAACTAGTTAATTTATTGAGTATCATAAGAATCATTGTAATATATCTTACACTTGCATTTTGTCATATTTATTTGATCTTGTCCCTAACTGTAGCCTTTGCCGCTTCAACCATTTAAATCCAAGTTAGATACATCACACTATGTCCCTGCCCTTGTGTTTCTAACCTGAGCAATCATAGACATGAACACACTAGACTTTTGCAACTTTGGAAACACTTCTCCAGTAAGATGTTTTTTGTCTGAATTTTGAAGTTAGTGGTGTAGGTATGAGGTATGAAAGTTGTTTTCTTCCAATAATATTGGTTTTTTTACATAGCGGCATTCTTGTCACAGTTGTAATCTAAGTCAGGGTTGTGAATTATATGATTTTTTAAAAGTTTTTTAAAGCTTTTATAGATGGGTGACAACAGGGGCAGTAAAGTTAACGAAACCGTCAAAATTATACACATAATTAAAGGGGGTTTAAAGGTGGAATCAACTTTTTGGGGGTCATGTTTGAATATTCGATAACTGGATAGTACTGTGTTTCTGGATGTCTAAATGAGCTCATACTCAGTTGTGCGAAACACATATCGAAAAGTTCCCAAGCCGTGTTGAAAGATCCTGTTGCCAGACCTTCATGCGTTGGAGAAGAAAAAAGTTGTGGTTGAACTATCAATCCTATCAGTGAAACACCAGGGTGATGTTGTTTGTTTAAATTTTTTTTTTTTTTGATAATCCAAAAAAAGATTTGATTTGTGACTTTGATTTGCGAAATTATCCTTAGTTTTTGGATCTGTTCTACCCCTATTTTTGAGTTAAAAATTATTACCCCACGAAAGCGTAACACCCTTCCTTGATTACAGGACATCTAGGGTTTGGTTGAGATGATATGAATGTTATTATCTGGATATCATGTGAATGAGGAAGACAAAATTTTTTAGTTGTGAAGTCAGAAGCAGCATTTCTCCTGTTCCTATTTTTACCACGGACCTAATAGCAGTTCACTGAACCGCTATGGAGAGGAACGACAAAATTAAACCCAACAATAAAATCTTGTGTGCATTTAATCTAAACCCTGAAAACTCTCATTTATATTGTCGAAAACAACACGAGAAATAAACACATTAGCCAAATTCAAATTGGTATTATGCAAATCAAAGCAAATCAACAACCTATTTTTTCAGCTCATTGATCTCACAAAATCTTAGAGTTGCAGAGAGAGGTAACGGTAATAGTTACCCATTCTGTGAGAGGAACATAACCTGTGTTCCTCCACACAAAATGAGTGTCTTTGTCCTTAAAACTTATATGCTTGCATTCAAACAAATGCAAAATTTTAAAAATTGCGCAAAAATGAAACATGGGCTTCGGCAAGGTGCACTATACTTGGCAGGAATCAGTGATACCCTGGATGATTCATTTCTGTTCTTCACTCAAACAGATGCAGGTTTCTGTCGATACGTCTGCACAATGAAGCAAGTCATTTAAAGTTATTTGAACAAACCACAGGGCAGCAAGAAAATCAACTCAGCTCAGGAGGTGTCTCAAGCTCAGTCGAAAAAAATCAATCAAACAAGAAGAATTAAAGAAAATATAAAGAAAAAGAAAAGTAGCTTTAGCTTTTGGATCAATTCTGATGACCTAGACTTTTTTTTTTCTTTCACCCTTTTCAATCCATAACCCAAAGAAAGTTTTCTGTGAGGTTTGTGTAGAATGAAAGTGAGTGTGTTGTTAAAGTGCATTACAAGTTGTTTGGTGTGTTGTGAACATGAACACGAAGAAAAGTGCGGATGTGAAAATGGTTCAAATGAGTTCTTTTTCATCCAAACATTTTCTGAGTGCAAATGGATTGTTTGACAGTTTTTTTTCTTTTATGGCAATTTAGACACCGAAAGGTGCAAAAGACATTTTTGTTAAAATAGCAGTTGAATTTACATTCATATTTTCATTTTTAAATGTTTTATGTTAATTAAAATTACATTTGGTAAATGATCATGTCTAATTTTATAAGTTGTTTAGTGGAGTTGTGTTAAACTTGTCGTGATCCCCTCGCCTGCCGCCAGAGGGAGCCGTGGACCTTCCTCATCACCCTGATTAGGGACACCTGAGATTGATTTCTAATGCCACTCACCTGTGGACCCTGCTGCCTATTTCAGGGCAGTCACCCCAAACTTCCACGCCGGGTCATTGTCATCCTTCCCAGCCAGGGTCCTCCTGGCTGCCTGACCGTAAGTTATCTTTGAACTCTGTTATATTTTTTGAACATTTGGGCCCTTTGCTTTACAGACTTACCTGACTTCTGTTAATAAATCCTGTTTTTGTCCTGCATTTGGGTCCCCCTCCTTCAACATCACAACAAAACTAGAGTCAACCTCCCCACCCTTCCTTTGTTTTCCTGAACCAACCCCAATTTGGGGAAATTTGATCAAATTTACTAAAAAAAAAAAAAAAAGTCTTGCCTCCAATTAACCTCTGTTACAAGCACATTAGCATCAAGATCTAAGATTATTATATTTTTCAAAAAGCGTTTTTCACAAGTGTCGTAACTAAATGAGGGTTGGAGCTGTGAACACCTGGAAGTCCCTGACCTGTTACATAATGTCCCACTTCAGTGGCACATCATCCTGGTGTCTCATTTACAAGCAGACAAAATTGAATTGACTTTAGAAGTATTTTTAGCAGTGATGTCAGATGGCTATTAAAGTGACTTGTGGGAACAGAAAAGAAATGATGGTATTGATAAAAGTGGAGAGGTTTAAGTTTGTCTTTTTTTCAAGTGGGTAGTAAATGAAGGAGGAGATACGCTGAGGGATTGGTTCAGAAGGAGCTGAAACCCATCCTCAATTAATTGCTTGAAATACATTCTTGCCCTTACTTTTGTGATAACCTGGGAGAGAACCAGGATGAGTCGGAGGGATTGGATCTAGTACGTGCCATTTTCTTTATAAACATGGCATGTAAAATGACAACAAAAAGTTTGATTTTTGCTTTCATTTGACCAAATTTTAGTCTCACTAAAATTGGAAGGTTTCTCCAAATGCTACTTTGCAAACTTTAACCAAGCCTCAACGTACCTTTTGTTCAGCAGTCGAGTCTTGGTGCTGCACAATTTAAGTTGAAATCTTGTCCTAAAAGGACAATTTATTTCACAGTCATGACATTGAAGGTAAATTAAAAATCACAGATAAATATAAATGAAGAGAAAAACAGAAACAAAGAATAATCCTTTGTTTCAAATCTAGACAAAGGGATACGAGTCCGGATCTGTCTCTTTGAGGATTTTGAGGTTCCTGTTAACGTGCAGTATTTAAAAGCATGATGGTTAAAAGTGTTGGAATAATAGTTGGTCGTTCTGGTATTGAGGAGATAGCGCTCACCAGACAGCATTAATAAAAACTCCTGATTTAGTATGCCTTCCTACTAGCTTAAAATGCATTTGGCTATTGTGCATCATTTGTCTGTTGCAGAAAGCATCTAACCTTGGTTTCTGCACACCAATTATTTTGTAACACGTTTTCCCAACACTGTGGATGCCATGGTGGTTCTGTGCATCATTTATTATTTTTATTGAGCTCAACAGTACCTGTTGATCCAAGGTCTCCCTTCCTACTTTGGCTTTCTACGCCCTTTTACACTTTGTTCTCATCAAGTGTTCAATTCAACTAGACAATTTGTATATGTAAATATTCCAATTTGTTTGCACAAATTCAGTATTTGGCTTGATGGCTGCGTCTAATGAAAAGTTTGTGTCAATATGTTGACGTGTTCAATACTCACTTCCCCGCTGTATCGAAGAGGATTAATTTAGGATTAACTTCTGCCTATTCCTTTTCAGACTGTGTATTTTTATTTGTACCGTTAGTTAATTTTCTTGTTGTTTTATGTCTGAATAAATTGAATTGAATAATAAAGTTTTGTTTCTCCACCAAACAGTTGTGCTAAAAAAAAAGCAAAATGATTCCTTAGTTACAGAGAGTGCAGGAGGAGGGAGCAGGTGTTATCTCAATGGTCAAATATCTGTCCTTGGTCAGGGATAAGCTGGTTTAATTCCCACTAGGCCCATGCCTAAGTGTCACTGGAGCAGACACCTAACTCCGAGTTACTTCCACCTTTGGCAGTTGTCGTGGCTGCCTGATGTGGTGCAATGCAGCAAAATAATTTTCCTTTGAGGAATTAATACAGTAGGATTAAAAAAACAATTATACTAATAGTTTTTATCTATTAGTATAATGTAAATTAAGATTTCCCCCAGAAGAGAATGACTGCACACTTTCCATCAGGTAGAAATCAGAGCAAACTGCATCAGTGGTCTGGGTGCATAAAATAAAATGCAAGCTTTAGGTGGAATTTTTCACAAATTTTACCCTCGCCAAATGGACGTAAGGAAGCATTTTGGTTTTAAAGCCACAGAAAGAGAGCATGGGATAAACAAGAAAGACACTATCTGCAAACGTTCTAGTCAACCCCAATCAGACAACTTAGCATCTCCACTGACACCAAGAAAACGTCCAAATAGACTGTGATTGAAAATAATCAGTGCAATTAAATCAACATTTGAAGTTGATGTATTTTCTAGTTTTTAAGCATGTTATGACTCATTTGTCATCATGTTCATTACTTTTAATAATAATGAAAAATGCATTGTGTTTATTTAGTGCTTTTCAGAATTCTCAAATACGCTTCACGTACAGTATGCATTATTCATTCATGCCATACCAGGGAGTGGTAAGCTACTGTTGTAGTCACAGCTGCCCTGGGGCAAACTGACAGAAGCAAGGCCGCCATTTTTGTGCCATCGGCCCTTCTGACACACCGACCAATCACACACCATTCAGACTAGGCAACGTGGGTGAAGTATCTTGCCCAGGGACACAACAGCAATTTAATCTCAACATCCGTCCCGCAGTGGCACCTGGGGTTCCGGTGGTCTCTCATCCAAGTGCTGCCCATGCCCAGCATGCTTAGCTTCTGAAGTCTGACGGGATCAGGCATTAACATGGCTGGTATGGCCTATTTTCAATAAATAGAAGATAAATACACTACTGAAAATGTTTTATTGTGTAAATAGACGTAAAAAAAATCAAATTTTAATGTAACAAATCGAATCACCTTAAAAAACAAATTGATCAAAAGTGCACTTTATCGAGATGCGTTTGTTGCCATGAGTCATGTATCGCAATATGTATCAAATTGTCAAATTTGAATCGATATCCAGACTTAATCTCTAACCAGATACAGAGGTAAATATCTCGTGGACATGTCCACCATAAGATAAAATCTTTACTTCTGTTTGGAACCGAAAGCAGCTGTATTGATTTTGGAAATAAAAGATTGAAAGGAAGCTTTTCTAGCAGGGCTATTTTCTCTTGCCAGACAGCTCTGGAAGCCCCAGAGATCTTCTAGGGAGATTGGTTCCATCTCAGGGAATTTATCTTTCAGAGCTTTACAGACAGACAAACCCACACAATCTTCTTTTAAAATGTTTTCACATGGCATAAGAAGATCTTTGCCAAATAAATGGACACCTACAATATTCTGATTTTAACCCCGTCATTTTTAAATATTCCTTCTTAATGAATGAAATCATTAGATTTCAGGTTCTTAGATAAACATTTTTCTACCTCTTGTTTTTGATGGGGTTTCGTAGAAATATTTGGAAGACCGAGTGACAAACTGATGAAGCAAATTGATGATAATGATGATGGGTTCAGTGTGCAGCAGAAAAGCACAGATGGTAGTGGTGAGGCTGTTTTACCAGGCGCCTGCAGAGCCTGTGCAGAGGTGGAGGGTGTCAGTGCACAGCCTGGTGAGAACAGCTCACCCAGCATGTCCCCATCCTGAAACCACCAATTACTTCAAAGCTTTTTCTGCCTTTGTGAGGCTGGAATGCACCGATCTAATGGATTGGGATAACATCATAATTATTTGAATGAATTATAAAAATATAAAATGTGATACCGTGTGGAAAAAATTTGTACTTTATAGCATTTATAGATAAACGTGGTACATTTTGTACACTAAAAAATGGGATGTTTGAAGGAAAAATGTGTATGTTAAACATTGTGAATCCCTACCTTCTTTTGCCCCCCAGATGCGTGCATGGCACAGCGTAAATCTTGTTCGAACCAACAAATACAATGTAAAATACATCAAGTTAGCAGAGAGTCTTACATTCTCATTTTGGTACATTTACGGTACATAAAAGTAGCACTTCAAAATATACTACGTTAAAATGTGGGCGTGGTGGAGAACAAAATCCCTGGCCAAGATCAAAGAGTATCCAAATACTGGATCATGGAGCTTGCAAATGAATAAAAAATGTATGAATCAAATATAAAACCCCTTCCGATATATTTTTAATGCTATAATAATATTCAAACATGTCATAAACCATCCCAGCAGTTGATTTTACATGAAACACTTGCTTTAAGCTTGAACGTGCACCTAGTTTTGTTACTTACCTTCATTTTCATCATTTTTAACAATTTTTGCTAAACTCACCAACTCATTCCTGAGATGTCTTGTTTTCCTGTCAAATTGTATGAATCCAAACTCGACGTGATGGATCTAAAGGTCAGTCATGCAGCTGTAAGTTATGGGAGCTCGGCTAGGAACTCAGAGTTTCAGAGAGAAAGAGGAGAGCTTACCTCCAGAACGGAGGGGTAATGGACCATGTTTATTAACCAATTAGGTGCTTTTCTGTCTATTATAGGGTAGATTATTAGAAAGATACAACTCCTCTGAAGAAACACTTCAACTGTCTGGTGTAACCACTGATATAAGGTGGAGAAGTAATGGATTTAAGGTACCCAAGGATGTAAATAATAAAATATCTGTGAAGATGGGATGGATTTAAGAAAGATAATGACATTGACCTCAAAACAAGAAGGTCAGGGTTGAAATCCTGGGTGGATGCTTTAGATGTTCTTCCCTGTATATGTGTGGGTTTTCTCCAGGTACTCCAGTTTTCTCCCACGCTCCAAAAACATGATTGTTATGCTACAAAATTGTCCGTAGGAATGAATGTGTGTGTAGTCTCGCAACAGACTTGCGACATGTATGGGGTGTACCCTGCCTCCCGCCTTTATTAGCCAGGATAGGCTCCGGCACCCCTTGCGATCGCGTCAGGGAGATGCATGAATGAATGATGGTTGCAAGGTTTCAAAAAAAAGGAACTAACCTGGAGGTTTTCATAAGTTGTTCCAAGACAGTAATTATGAATATAGTATATATTTATTTATAGTTTGAGATAAAGAACATAAAAAAATATATCAAAATAACCCAAAATGGTTAGTATTTAAGTACCTAAGAAGTACAAAGAGACCATGGTCCTCGCCCGAAAAAGGGTGCAATGCCCCCTGCGGGTCAGGGACAGGGTCCTGCCCCAAGTGGAGGAGTTTAAGTATCTCGGGGTCTTGTTCACAAGTGGGGGAAGGATGGAGCGGGAGATCAACAGGCGGATCGGTGCACATCAGCAATAACTAGGACGCTGCATCGGTCCGTCGTGGTAAAGAGAGAGCTGAGCCGAAAAGCAAAGCTCTCGATTTACAAGTCGTTCTATGTTCCTACCCTCACCTATGGTCACCAGCTGTGGGTGGTGACTGAAAGAATGAGATCGCGGATACAAGCGGCCGAAATGAGCTTCCTCTGCAGGGTGGCTGGACTCTCACTCAGAGATCGAGTGAGGAGCTCTGCCATCCGGGAGGAGCTCGGTGTCGAGCCGCTCCTCCTCTAGGTCGAGAGGAGCCAGATGGGGGGTTCGGGCATCTGGTCAAGATGCCCCCTGAGCGCCTCGCAGGCGAGGTGTTTCGGGCACGTCCCACCGGGAGGAGACCAAGGGGCAGACCCTGGACCCGCTGGAGAGACTATGTCTCATAGCTGGCCGGGGAACGACTTGGGATCCTTCCAGGTGAGCTAGAGGATGCAGCCGGGGAGAGAGAGACCTGGGCTGCCTGTTTGAGGCTGTTGCCCCCGCGACCCGACCCCAGAACAAGCGGAAGATGACGGAACGGAAGTACAAAGAATAATCTGGAAGCACATGGTGGATTTAAGGTGCCTATGAGAGAAAAAAAATACATTATTTGAAAAGGTTTGATGTGTTTTAATGAGAACTGATCATGAGTAGTTTGATGGAGAACATTTTATTCTTGCCACTTTATTCCGATCCTTCTGTGTACTGTATGTTACATGTACACTTCCATTATTCCCTCTGCTGTGTGGTGATGCCACCTACTGGAAAAGTTTTGCTTTTACATCTGAAAACATCTGTTAACACAGAGGCCATGAACTTTACAAAAAAAAAAAAAAGGGTTTCAAATCCATGTTGTGGTTGTGTAATCTCCAAGGACTGAGCTCGGCTTTAAATTTTCCCTCCCTGCAGCTGCTTGTGATTTCTTAAAGTTCTTTATTTTCTTCGTTTTTACAGCCGCTGAGTTCCAGCCATTGCATAGATGTGTTTTGACTGAAACTGATGAACTGATAGTTTGAAGTGGCTAGCAGGTGCCCGGTGTCACAGCACCTGCGTTTGACTCAGATTCCCGATAAAACTCCTTCCACGTCTGCATCCAATCATAGCTTTGCTGTGTTTTAAAAAGGAAAAGCAAACATGGGGGGAACAAAGAGTGCACTGTGTCTGCGGGAATATTCGTCACCTGTGGTAACACTATGATGTAGTGGAGTTGGGATTACATGGGTTTGGAATGTGCAGACTGACAGCTTGGACAAGATGGCTATTGTTGCAGGTAACACCTGAACTGGTGGTAAAGGTGAAAACTGATCAGGACATGATGGGAAGCGGCTCATCGCTGGTCAAGTAACACCTTGAATAACAAACTAACATGTGTCTGAGCTAACGTAGTGGTACAGACAGCAAGAGATAACGTCTGAGGAGAAGCTGTGTCATACTCAGTTTGGGACCTTGTTACAATTTATATGGCAACCCATACGTACAGAAAACTTCATAAAAAATTCAAAGGGGGGAAATATTTTCTGTCTTTATGTATTGTTTTATACCAGAATTGTTCTAAACAGAAACAACTGGCTACTTTTATTAACATATCGTTTTCTGCAGACATTTTCTGACTTGACCTTTTCCTCGTGTGGGCCTCATTTTTTACTCCTGATGGGCTCAATTTGGCCACTGAGCCTCACGTAGGAAACACTCCTGCTTTACAGTTTCCTTGTGGCATTTTTTTAACAAGAATAAAGTGATTTTCTTCAAAGTCATCTGCTTCCAATATTTCTAATTGGACAGATGTAAAGATGTCTATATTAAACATTAAGAACCCATCATTACTCATTGCTTCACCTCAGTGTTTTGCCTGTTTCAAGTCTTTTTTATGCCTGGTGATGATTTCTGAAAACATGGAAAAACACAGGTGTAAGACATACGATGTAAGCAGCCCAACGTTGTTACTAACAAAGCTCTCATTGTGGAGTCACTACCAGATCAGATGGGAGAGCGTCTGTGAACAGAGCCATGTTGTAAAGATCCATGCGGGGGTCATATAACTTCAATCTAGAAACTCTGAAACATCTGGAGCAGCTGTACCAAAGAATCCTTAGAAAGAGATGTTTAAAAACAGATTTTTTTTTTATTCCCAGGATGAGAGATACTAAAGCATTATGCACCTTTATCTTAGTAAAATTTAAAAAAAAAAAAACTCTAGGATTTTTACATACTTTTTTCTTTTAGCAAACAGTATTAATAATAAAACAGCTTTCGTTTTGTCTTCTGAATCGCATATACCCATGAGGCCACTCTGCTAACCACCGGCCCACCAAATGTTTATATGTACAAATATGAATATTTTCCCGCGAGCGAATTTGATTTTCTGGCAGGTATTTATTGCGCTTGGGTTTTATTTGTGAAATATTAGCACTAAATGTTCGAATCTAACGCGCTATATTGCGTGCATGTAGTGGCCGGAATGGCCAAATAACATTCCCTCCCACTTTATCTAGAGCGGTAAATCAAAAAGCTAGCGCGCTGAATATGTTCAATCTAGCGTGCTAAATGTTCAATCCAGCGCACTGGATTCAAACATTCAGCACGCTAGACTGCGCAGCGTGCTGGTGCGCAGCGTGCAGGTGCGCTAGATTTGACATTTAGCATGCCAGATTCATCGTTTAGCGCGCTAGATTCCGTGCGTGTAGTGGCCTCAATGGCTTTCCATATTTCATGCACATCACACACTCACCAAATATTTTCCCAGGGTTTTTCTTGTTATTAAAGAAAGTGATCTGATCCTCCTAGATCTTTTTCACTGGGTCAAACACCTCAATTTTCTTTTGTTTAGTTATATACTAACCTTTTGCTTTATAAGGGCTTTTTAAAAAGTGAAAACTAGCCCTTATTTGGTCAAAGGAATATAAACAAAATAATAATATTAAACACAATTTTTTATGAAGTTGTGCAGCTGGACAAAATGCTAAATATATTCATACAGAAAGCCAATGTTTTATGCCTTGTCCAAGCTAAGGCTTGAGCTAGCAATCTTTCTAGTAATAATAACAATAATAAATTTTTTTGTTATGCACTTTATATCTCCAGTGGAGATCTCAAAGTGCTACAATGACCAAAAGCAACAACAAACGGCAAAATGATATAAAACCACATCACAAAAAAACAAAAAAGTTGTGAGAGTTAGCCATTAACCCTACCTTACTGTGCAGCCTTAAAGAAAAGAAAAAAAGAAAGAAAGAACCCGAAACAGAACCTTGTGGTACACCAGAGGTCACAAAGGTTTTGAAAATGACTGATTACTTTTAAAGCTGTTATAGATCTTTCACAAAATCATTTTCAGAATTTCTAGCCAATTAGAGAGACCTCCCGCTTTCTTAGATCCTTAGAAAAGTCCCTGTTAGGTGTTCCAAAGTTGAGGAAAACGTGGATCAGATGAAGAAATAAAGCTTGCAATAACAATGCCGTTCGTTCCGTTCCGTCGTCTTCCACGGGGCGTGGGGCAACAACCTCAGACAACCTGTGACAACCTGTGGGAAACGCTGGTTTCTCTCACCCCGGTTGATCCCTCAGCTCACCCCGAATGTTCACTCGGAAGGATTCCAAGTAGTTTTTATACTTTGGTGAATTAAATGTTTTGAGTTTTTCAAATGGAAATTTTTTATACCTGTTTTTAATAAATAAGAGTAGATGATAACCTTGATTGAAATTTAAATCTTTAAGTCTATCTCCCATTTCTGCATGGGAGTATCTATCTTCCTAAATAGATCAATTTACATTTTATAACAGGTTTATTTGTCCACTAGAAGGATTCAATTGTATTTCCACCGTAAAGTACAAACAACTATGTCTTTTGTGGGATTCTATGTGTGTATTGGCATGGCAGGGTATATTCATATTTTCTATAACAAGCAGTTGCTTGTGTGTGGCTCCATGGTGCATTGTAGTTATTAAAGTCAGTAAGAAAGGAGTCTTTGTCACAGCCATCATCTAAACCCAGTCACACGGGGCATCTTGTGCCAGAGAGCCAAACTCATTTTTACCACCGCATTCCTGGGCTGTTTGGTAAGCCCATAGGGGTCTTTTTTTTCCCCTTCCTCTGCCTGTCCCCACCTCCATCTCCTCATGCCTTCGTTCTGTCTTCATTTAGGACCTAATGGGAACATTGGATTCACATGCAAACTGACATTTATACCAAGATGAAAAACTAAAGCATTTGGCAGGCAGTATGAACTTATCTAATCCCAATTGATTTTTTTTTCCTACATTCATATATTTTAGCTTCTTATTATACGGCATTTGAGGTGAATCAGGTTTTATTTATAAAGAAAGGCTGCTAGTGTCATGATGCTCCAGGGATTTCACCTTTCTCCTTGTCCTGCCTCTTTATCTAAATTCCCCTACTTGGTCCCAAATTCCAAAATAATCTTCTTAATGATCGTCTTCCTCCTTGGTCAGGTCGTCTGCTGTGGTCGTGGTGTCTTTTCCCCATGTCTAGCACCTCCCACCAGGTCCGATCCCACCATGCCTGCCCAAGACTCAAGCCTGCCCAGGAAAGGTAACCCAATATTCACACCCTTCTGTCAATGAGCTGATTAAAACTGGTTGTGCATCTGAGTCCTACGTCTTCACTATGTGACAGACTTCAAGAAAAACTATTTGTACATGTAATCTTTTGAAGAGATTTACAGTTGTCTGTGTTTTAATGGGAGGCGTGGAAGTTTGACTTTTATGGGGTGGATCCTGCAATTTATTTTGAACTTTTTAGGCAATGTTTTTTTTCAAAGTCGTCGAACACCACTTGAGAGTCTACTGGGAGGTCTTTTTATTCTGCCAAATGAGGAAGCAAAACCTGACAGTTCAGAGCAGGTCCATGACTTTACCACATCTGAAACAAAGTCTACTTCTCTGATTTTAATTCTGTGATATGAGCCTGATAGAAAAAACTCTTATGGATTAGTTTGCATATCAATTTTTTTGCATATCAATAAAAACTCATTTATTGGGTAAGTTTTTATAATTTTATCTAGAAATACCAGAAAAAAATTACTTCTTTGTTCTAAAACTTGAAGTTCAAGTTAGTAAATCAATCACATCAAGTTAGCAATTAAGTCAAAGTAAATTATAGCTCAAAGGTAATCCAACGGGATGTGCAATACATTAAAATAAAAACAACAAAAAAAAATATTTAAAACATAATTTAAAAAATTATTAAATTTTTATGCAGTTACATGCAGCATGGGTTATTAGGTAGAACTGCTCCTGCAACCACAGGGATGTAGGTTTGCTCCTCATCTCAGGAGCTCGTCGATGTGTCCTTGAGCAAGACACCTAACCATAAATTGCTCCTGATATGTCGTGGTTGGCACTTTGCATACCAGGAATCTGGTAGTATGTGTTTGTGAATGGGTGAATCTGAGGTGCCATGTAAAGTTTTTTAGGGTACGTATTTTAAAGCGCAACATAAGAACAGTCCAATTACTTGACAAAACACACGCCTAATATCAGATGTACAGTATCCGAATACACAATGGTATCCCAAGACTGAGTGGGAGAGCTCATCAATTGCTCCAAGATGCATAAAAAAATTAAAATTTAAAAATTAAAATTTAATGTGTTATTTTTCAAAAAAATGTAATTGCTTACATTTTTCATGCCTATTTCTGCTTCTATAAATCTTATATACATGTCTTTGTTATCCGTTCTGTGGAATAATTTTTTTACTTCTTCTTTTGGCATTTCCCTTTAGGGGTCGCCACAGCAAGTCAGTTTCTTCCATCTAACCCTATCTGCTGCATCCTCTTTGGACACACCAACTATCTTCATGTCTTCCTTCACTGCATCCATGAACCTCCTCTTTGGCCTTCCTCTAGCCCTCTTTCCTGGTGGTTCCAAACCCAGCATCCTTCTTCCAATGTACTGCACATGTCCGAACCATCTCAGTCTTGCCTCTCAAACTTTATCCCCAAAACCTCTAACATGTGTTGTTCCCCTGATGTACTCATTTCTAATTCTGTCCATCCTGGTCACTCCCAGAGAGATCCTCAGGATCTTCATCTCTGCTACCTCCATCTCTGCTTCCTGTCTTTTCTTCAGTGCTACTGTTTCTAGACCAAACAGCATGGCCGGTCTCACCACGGTTTTGTACCCTTTCCCTTTCATTCTAGCTGAAACTCTTCTATCACACATCACACCTGATACTTTCCTCCACCCGTTCCAGCCTGCCTGAACACGCTTCTTCCCCTCTTTTCCACACTCTCCATTGCTCTGGACAGTTGATCCTAGATACTTAAAATCTTCCACCTTCTTTATCTCTTCTCTTTGTAACCTCACTTTTCCATTTGGATCCCTCTCATTCACACACATGTACTCTGTTTTACTCTGACTAATCTTCATTCCTCTTCTTTCCAGTGCAAACCTCCACCTCTCCAGCTTTTCCTCCATCTCTTACCTCCTCTCACTACAGATCACAATGCTATTTTTCTACGAAAATCCAAATATGGGTGTTTTACATCTTTATCCACACTTTAACCATCTTCTGGTTGGTTAGTCTGTCTTTCTCCTTCCTTCTACTTATCTATTTAATCAAACTCTTTTTTTCCAAAGAGTTGATCTAGTGACACATTGACTGTACCTGAGGAGATCTGACATTGTGTTGTAGAAAAGGTCTCAGACTATTGACACAAAAACAATGAACTTAATGTTATATTTTGGTCTTCTCACGCTCACTTGTCTTTTAGTTTTCATTCTTTCCAGCAGTCTTGTGGATTACTCCCCACGATCTTTCAATGTTTAACAAGCAAGCGTTAGTGTCATTGGCCGGCCAGACATTCTCAGAAACTCAATCAGATGTTTATGCATTCTTTCACTGAAAGAGCCCGTTTGTGGTCACATTATTCCAGTTTCCGAAGTTTCACTCTCGCTTGTCTCCTCTGAGCATTTTCTCTTTTTCACTTACTCCTACTTTTCTCCTGAGAATGTTTTTCCTCCATTCTGCTGTGTTTGGAAATGAGATAGCGAAAAACAACGTTGCAAAACATCAAAAAATGCGTTTTAAGTGGTCAAAGTACTATCTTTTAAATGAAAAGAAGAGTAGAATAATGACGTTAAATGGAGAGGAGATATATATACAAAAGATGAGGATTTTTAGGACCAAGGCTCAACAGATCAGAGCAATGGAGAGTGTGAAAAAGAGGTGAAGAATTGTGTGCATGTTGCTTGGAATGGAGAAAGAAAAATATCCGCTTTTTAGTTTAAACAAATACAACTGTGTCTTTTTAATATTATCTTTTGAAAATAATATTAATTGCAAACAAACATCTTATTCTTTATGTTTTTTTTAAATCTAATCAGTGGATTAAACATATTCTGTGGGATTTTGCTCTGATCTCAGCAAGCTGCTGGTCTATTTGGGCACATATATCCAACAAGTATGGAGCCGTATTTATTTTGGCAGTATAATCCTCTTCATGTGAAATGTTTTGCCATCCTGTATGTTCCATCCTGTATGATCCAATCACTCCTTTTCACACTGAGCATGCCCAGTTACAACCTACGCATGTATGAAACAATGCAGCTGTGTCCCAAGAATTCTAGGATTGACAAGTGTAAAGAAACAAAGAATAAATGCATGCCTGGTTGATTTCAGTTCTTTGATTGCAATTGAAAAGTTCTCATATGATGCTTTGGACAGTTTTAATCCTATTCATTTCTTAGATTTCATCATCTACATGTTTGATTAATTCTTTTTAGTGTAAATGTTTCTGCCTGGTTTCATAGCAAATGAAGGAATGTGTGTCATTGCAGGATTTTGGTCTTCATGTTATTGCATGTTAGATATTCTGAGGAGATAAAATACTGACCTTTTACCTGAACTTAGAAATATTCTTAAGTCATTTTTGCTCCTTTGAGTTGCCACGATGAAGCAGGTGTAAATGGTTTGGGTTTTGATTGTGTTTACGGTGGGTATACATGGTACGGTGGCCCATTTTTACTCATGGATATTAAATTACTTCTTAGGAAACAGAAACATTACCTGCAAGCTTTTTTTTGTTTCAGTAAGATGACATTTTCCATTATTTTTAAGTCCACTCCTGAAGTAAATAGAATACATTTCTTCTTTTTTTTCCTTCGAACCAGCAATGAAGACCACAGGGAGACACATCAAACTTTTTTCTTCTTAATACTTGTCAGATAATCCATCCATAACTCTTCTGAGAGAGTAGATGTTCCATTCTGAATTATGGACTGTCTGAAACACTGGTTCATTTTGTTTTTGCCCATACAGGTGCTGCAAACTTGTTTCATGAACACCTGCTGGGAGTTTGGAAAAGGTTGAACTTTGGCTGCTTGACTCTGGAATGCGTTTGTCAGATGTGGAGTCTCTAGGCAGGCAGGGATTGGCTTTTAACCAGTTCTGTAACTCTCAGGTTGATACCCTAGACATCAGATTTGAGAACAGCACATCATAAATCTAGATGTTTACTGTAAAACATGAGACGTCTTCTTCTGTTCTACTTGTGGGATGCTTGAAATGTTTTTGTGCACACTCACTTTATCTGGAAGCAGCTTTCGCCTCGTCTGCTAGCCCCTAACCTCAGCATCAACTCTCCAACAGTTTGGTGACTGAACCAGTCGACCCAAACTTCCCAGGATGAGAAAACTTTAAATCTAAATGTTATTCTTCTGGGTCCTCAAAGGATACATTGTGTGGGGATCCAGAAGGACATACCAGGCTGTGAAAGAGGCTCTTTCTTGTTTTCTGCCCATTGGCCCCCTCCCAGTCTCTCCAGGGCGGCCTGTCTCTCTCTGACAACAGCTGCTTGCTGCCTGCGGAGGCCGGGGGTGAGCGGCACAGCTCCAGACATCTGTAGGCCCTGAGCCTCGGCCGCCGAGGTCTCTTTCTCTTTCGCACACACATACATTGGAACCCGCAGTCTGCTCGACACAAAGAACTACATTCATCGTTCTCATACAGTCTCTATGGTGAAGAGGGTGTCTGAAGCTCCCAACATCACACTCTCCAATGCCTCTTCTTCGTTCTTCCGTATTTCCTGTAACTCCCCCAGATGGTCTGTTCCTCCTCAAACACTTCAACTCCTTTTTAAAATGAATATTCTGCATTCATGCAGTTCACATTTTACAAGTTAAGAAATACTGTTGAAGACTGTAAATGTGAGAAACTTTCTTCAGTTCAGGAATCACACCTGTTTTTAGCTTTAGTCAAGGTTATTCAGAGGAAATGGATAAAAACAGGCATGCATACGACTTTGTGCATCCCTCTATGTGCATTTTACCTCCTCACCCTGAGAACAGGCTTCCCATTGCTAAGGGCTCGCTGACTAAGTTCACAAAGGGATACTGAGAGAGGCCGAGCGAACAGAGATCCTTTGTAAACACTGAATGTGGCCATGAGAAGTTCGGGAGCAGCATGGTTTGGGAAACATCAGTAAGTTGCTGTTTTAGACCAACTTTCCTTTGGTTGGGAACCAACTACTTCTAACACAGGAGTTTAAAGTTTGGCCACAAGCCACAAAAAGGCCTTAAACATTGCTGTTAACCACCAGCAGATTGCAAAAATGGAAGGAAGAAAAAAAATCCAGCTCTGACTGATACACAGAGCCAACTTTTTCTGTACGTCTCAGACAAAATACAGATTGCATGTTTACTCAAAAGGTTGTAATTGATCAGAAATGTTACCAACAGTTCACCTTTACTTCAAATACCATCTCCCCATGCATCTGCTCTCCAGAAATGCAAAGACAAGAACAGAAAATGGCCAAAGCTACTCAGGATTGTTCCCACGGAACTTTATTTAAAAAAAAAAAAGTCCTTAGAGTTAATGAGCCCACAAGTTAGGACAGGAACACAAATGGGATCAGATGAGGTCCAGTCATCAGTGGGGACCATGAGCCAAGCATCTAGAACAGTCCTCACTCACCCAAGGAGCAGGGAGACTTTTGGAGAGGAATAGTTTGTTAATGACGCTATCATGATTAGAGCTATGGAATAATTATATTCGTTTTGTTTTTGTCAGGCTTTTTGGATGTGGAAGGAGGTAGACCCAATTGCAGGGCTTCAAAACAAGGTTTATTAATATAATTTAGATAAGTCTGTAAAGCAAAGGGCACAGGATTAACTCAGGATTTCAAAAGTTCAAATAATAACAAAGTTCAAACACAGTCAAGCAACCAGGATGACCTGGCTGGAAGGGATGGTATGGCCCAGGGAAGTCCGGGGTGATTCCCCTTAAATAGATGGTAGGGTGCACAGATGTGTGGAACCAGGAATCATCCTCAGGTGACCCTAATCAGGTTGATTAGGAACATCCAGGGCTCCCTCTGTCAGCGGCTGAGGGATCCTGACAATTTTGACTTCTGAACCACTTATTCTTAACGGGGTCGTCGGGGCTGCTGGAGCCTATCCCGACTGATTTTTGGCAGGATACACCCCAAACAGGTCGTCAGTCTGTCGCGGGGCCACACAAACACACAACCATTCACACGCCCATTCCTAGGGGCAATTTTGTAGCCGCTAATCAACCTTACATGCATGTTTTTAGAGGATTGGAGGAAACTGGAGTACCTGGAGGAAACCCACTCATACATGGAGAGAGCATCAAACTTCACACGGAAAGTCCAGTGAATAATCGTTTAAATGAAACGATTAGTGAGAATCCCAGTCCACCAAACTTCTACCAGCAGTCTGACCACAGCTATTAAGTTAACTCTTCATCAAGTAAGCTTATTTAAGGTAAAAAATGTAAAAAATAATCATGTTTGCTGATGGGAGGGAAAATTTTCTTATGCGCTAACGAAGAATCTAAATTACTCTGGGAAAATAAGTGAGGGAATTCAGTTGTGTCGTCATGTTAATCATGTTGTGTGATTTTCATTGTAGTGGGAAGTTTGACAGTTGAAGGTTTGTGTCATTTTTTATCTAATGTTTTCTTTTTTTAAAATTAGTGTTTGATTTATGGACTCTTACCAACCGAGCACAGGTTTCGCCCTATCACATAAATATGCTTTCAGCGAAGGTGTGTGAGATGTATTGTCTATTGTTCGTTTAGATAAGCATTCTGTTGAAAATTATTCTTGGATGTTCTAGACTTAGTAAGATGTAATCCTCTGGAGTTGTGAGGATAAAGAAAGTGTTATGGTTCTTTGTTGTGTGGAGTTTGCATTCAGGTTGAATGGTGACATTGTGAATCTGAGATAATAAACACCATCACAATAATGTCTTTGTACTACCTGTATGCTATCTGTTTTACAGCCATGCAAATTTATATTCTTGCTCGTCCTTTAGGTTGTTGGGAAAGAAAAACTGGATTTTATTTCTCCTTGACCTGAGGCATCAGACTTTCACTCCATGGAAACTGTCTGAATGATTGAGATTCATTCTCTCCATGGTAGGTTGGAACAGTTTCGCTTTAACCAATCAGTGCTTTGTGGTCAGGACTATGTGTACGATGCTCATCTCCTCCCTCATTAACTGGACAAGCTGAAAAATTAAACTTTTTCTGCCAGCAGCAGAAAAATCCCATCTTTCCCCTTAATAAAAAACATCCAGTCACTTGCTGACCCAGCAAAAGTGAAGGGTGTCAGGGTGTGGAATGCAGTTGGAAGGAGGAGGACCCATCTGCTGTAAAGAACATGTGGATCAGTGGAAACGTCATGAAGCTACTATTCTGAATGTATTTCATGGTTGGGCAGCCAGGAAGACCTAGCTGAAATGGAGGGTATGATCTGACACCTGAAGGGAAGACAGGCTGGCTATTTAAAGGCTGCTGCACAAAGACCTTCAGGTGTCTAAAATCAGGACAATGACAGAAGACCCCAGCTTCCCTCTGGTGATGGGCGAGGGTTGGACTACTTTGATGCGCTTCATTGAAGTCCGAATAAAGTATTTTCAATTCAATAAATCTCTAAGCATACTATATCTTTTAGTTTTATCATCTGAACTGCTCATTCGTATTGGGGTTGCAAGGGGTACCAGAGCCTTTCTTGGCTGATTTAAGGCTAGAGGAGGGGTATACCTCAAACAGGTTGCTAGTTTGTTGTGGACACACACACACACATTCCTTCTCAGCGGCAGTTTCCATAGTGACCAATTAACCTAGCACTTGTGTTTTTGGAGGGAAGAAACCAGAGTTCCCAGAGAAAACCCACAAGAGGAGAACATGCAAACTCCACACAGAAATGCAAGTTTTTCAAGCCTCGTTCCACCTGTGACTTGAAGCATGGTCTGATGAAGCACTCAGTTTTAGCTTACGGTCGAGCCCATTTACCAGCTCTCTTTTCTTGTTTGCTTTAAACCTGAAATTCTCTCAAACAAAAGAAAAAGTTGGGGTTCTTTTTTAATTCACACATAATCTCTAGTGGTGCGACCAATCATCTTTCTCCCCCTCTTACCTTCGGTGCATCTCTCTCCCTCTCCTCCATGCTGTCATGCGATGTCTTCCTGTTCATAAACTACGCAATATCTCCAAATGTGCTAAAATATGTCAATAATTGAAGTGAAACTGAAATTATATTAAAAATATAACAAATTTGATTTAAAAGTGCGTTGCATTTTTTTCATGAAGGCATTGAAACTGATAACGTTGCCATTTTTAAACACCGCCAGCATATGATCTTTTAGTCATTTAAGAGAATAGATTTCTCTGGATCATGACACACAAATAGATAAACTTTTTTTTATTTTACCATGAAAGACAATGCTGTATCTTAAATACTGCAGACGCTGCACCCATTCTCCTAAATTTCTGTCTGGATGTATAAATTGTGTGGTTTACATTGAGATTCCCGCCGGATGGAAATGTGTGTCCAAAATTTTTGGCAGCTCCACATGAGAACATTGTGATCTCTACATAAACTTTGTTTTAAAGCTAAGTCGCGACCTACGTCTCTACAACAAAATCCATCTGAGTTTCACACACATCTGCAAACACACAGCGCGTCTCAGAGGCAATGTGTAGTGCAACTTGTCTGCTCATCTGCTTCTGATTAGCAACGACATGAGCAATGCCAAATGGAAGATATGGATCTCAGTCCTCAACAGACAAAGCCTCATTCATTGGCAAAAAGCTCAGATGTGGGGAAGATGATTTCTAAGACTTGGATTTAAGCCGGTCCACGCCTTCTGGAGCTCATGTTGGAGGAGTTCTAGTGAATGTGTTTGGATAGACAGAGTCATGCTCTCTCAAATTGAGGGAGGATAGACCGAAACACACTATACTTCATTGTTGCTTACGCGGTATACGATTGCAAAAAGCTTGTCTCATGTCTGACCAGTGTAAAAAAAACGTGGTGAAAAAAGAGGAAGATTCTCTTGATTCCAGCAAAACATTTTTAAAGGTGAAAGTTGTATTTTCAACCGTAAAATGATTAAATGACTCAGGTGCTGTGATTGCGTGATTTACCAGACACAACAAACAAAAAATGCACACATGGCAGAACAGGTGACCCGACCATTGGAGATACCCTAGTATCTTCATCTTGCTATCTCCAGCTCTGCCTCCACTCTTTTTATCAGTGGTTTAATTTCTACTCCAAACCACATTATGTGCCTTCTTTTCTACCGTTTTTTTGTGGCTCTATCTATTTGTGGTTCAGTTGAGTTCCTATTTATAAAATATAAAGTTGTTGACCAGAAGTTCAATAAATTTCAACGTTTTTCTCCTCAAAATTACTTCCATAAAACTCAAAAACAACACAATTCTCCACACATAGAGCAAGACGCTGTAGACCAGGGGTGGGCAAACTTTTTAATTCGCGGGCCACATTGAGCTCTAATATTTGACGAAGGGGCCAGAACAAGAGCAGATAGATAACATTCTTTGGTAACCTCACCTCATTGGAGAAAAAAGGACACATCTAGGGACTGGTGGATGTGTTGAGTTTATGGAGCGCATTATATTTGATCTAGGTATGGAAAGCCATCGAGGCCGGATTTAAATTTTTAACGGGCCACATGTGGCCTGTAGTTTGCACATGCCTCCTCTAGACCTATTGCCTTTAATTCGTTTTTGGATAAAACTGTCAGAAAGCACCAGCAAGTGCACATTTCAGAATGTGTTTCAGAAGGCTGACAAGGTTTCAGTTTTTGTCCGTTTGATGGGTGTTTCTACTGTCTCGGGACATCCAGATGAGCAAAGGAATTAAAACAGGAATAGTTTACACATGTTTCCTGTAATTGTGCATTTTTGTTTGGTTGGTCTGTGTTGTCCAGCTTTATCACAAGCAGAATGGTGATCGATATGTCACAGACAGTATTTCTGATGGGATTTGCTCCACCGAGGTCAACACCATGCGCCAACCTTGGCAAATATTATTTTTTTGTCAGTGTTTTCTGTGACTTTTTTTGGTGAACCTGATATGAAATACAGAGGAAAGAGAGAAAAGCAAAGGGGTGAGAAAGAGGTGAGAAGGGGTAACTAATAAAGGGAGTTAAAGTGAGGGGATAGTCTGTTGTTAAAATATTTGGCATCACAAACAACCTGCTGAATTATCTGAAAAAAAAAGTTTAATAAAAATTTGAACAAAATTATAAACCAGAGATTGAAACCCACTTAGACATCCTAACAAATGGTGTAGAACACAAATCAAGCCAATTGTTGATTAGGAGCAAGGAACATAGTGGACAGTAAACAGCGTGGCACAGTGTGCATGTGTGACTGAGAGTATGGGCATGCTGTCAATGTGAATCATTTTATTATCAGGGGTAACAGATCATTTACAGCATCAAAAGTCAGAAACAGGGAAGGGAGCGAAACAAACAACCCAGGCCTAAACTCACCCTGACACTGGGATCCTGAACCCTGTGCAGATGGGTCTGCCCTCCCACCCAGCCAGGCGTAGAAGAGGCCACCCAACACGAGTCTCCCTAGCATCATAGAGCACAGGCGTACGCAGTGCCAACGCGCCCAAGCTGGGTAAATGTGCAATTTGTTGATGTTTTGTAAGTGAGGTGTGAAGAACCACCTCGAAGGCAGTGAAAACTCAACGTTAAAAAAGCAAAGTGTAATCTTTCAATTACACCTCGATTAGATGGGAAATGGTTCCAATTGGCCCAAAAAGAGCTAGGAGTTCAAGTGGGGTAAAACCATGCTTTTCCAACTTGTAATATATCCAGAAACTGTTCCTGCTTCGAGTTATTTCCATACCTGATGGGGATTATAATTTCATAACCACAGATCATTGCAAGGTGTTACACTGATCAAACTTTTATGGGAGATTGCACTGTAAGAGCTTTAGTTTTCACTAATAATAGGAATAAAAATCCATCAGGAAAGGGTTGAGCTGCAGGGAATTAGCCCCCCCTTTGCATGTCTATGTCCCTCATTGTCTCTGGAAACTGTTTGGGCCAAAGCAGGAAGTTCAGGTTGTAGTGAATCAACTCTGTAAGATACAAGCACAGCACCTCCAGGTTTTTTTTAAAAAATCTGTAATCTGCAAAACAAGCAAACGTTTTGAGCTTTTCTCTCCTGAGCGCTCCCCTCCCTCAGCACGGCACCAAGCAGGGTTCATTTGAAAGGCACTGTTTGTTAAAGCTTTAGCGGTTAGTAAGTGCTTCCTTTGTTTGGTGGGAGCACGGAGACGGGGGTTAATATCTCCCAGGGAGCACATACAAAGAAGGCCTTCAGCTCCCCCTGGTCGGAGAGGGGTGGCTGGATGAATGAGACCGGACCATGGGGCAAAGGTGCCAGGGAGGGCACAGAGGGGGGCGGGTGATGTCCAGGAGAGCAAAAGGCAAGTGAGAGGTCGTAAGGACATTAAACCACAAGAAAAGGATGAAATCTCTGCAGGGGATTCGTGACTCATGGGGGAGTTTAAGCATCTGGCGGCGCCAAAGTTTTTTAAGCAAAACTCGGGTTCCTATCAGGTTGGGTTTCAGCCTGAATGACCAATCAAAGGACAGGGGGAAAGGACATTTAGATTATTTTTTTGTTCACATTAACACAGCTAAGTAGTTTGTGCAGGTTTGAGGAGAAGAGGTATTGTGGGTAAGAGGTCCATAAGGATTCTGGTCAGGTAAGGGTTAAAACCCCTCAGGTCTCATGCCACAGGTAGAAGTAGAGCAGGTAGCTTCGCATGAGAAATGGTTCACACTCTTAAACACCAGAAGAGAAAAGAAATGAAAGTAAATTTGACTGAAATCCCACAGATATAAAGTCGCCATGTGGGAAATCTCTCACGCTATGAGAGAAAATATTGTCTTTAATCCAAAAATCTGTGTAAGTAAAGCAGTTGAAGCCAGTGTCAATACCTGAAGTTTGAAAGAAGAGACCACCGCTCTAGAATTCCATGGCTTCTGTTGAAGTTTCTACATGTTTTTTCAAACTGGAGTGCAGTTTCTGGAAAAGCTTGAGGTTTTATGTTAAATGTGTAATCTCGATTGAACTGTGGTTTATTATAGACTAAAATGCAAATTTGATCAAGATGTCTACCATTTTTCTGAGATTTTGGCCATCCTCCTCCTTCTTCATCTTTCGGCATTTCCCTGCAAGGGTCGCCACAGCAAGTCAGCCTCTTCCATCTAACCCTATCTGCTGTATCCTCTTTGGTCACACCAACTATCTTCATGTCTTCCTTCACCGCGTCCATGAACCTATTCTTTGGTCTTCCTCTAGTCCTCTTTCCTGGTGGTGCCAAATCCAGCATCCTGGATTTGGCCATGCAAAACTACAATTTAAAAAATAAGTTCTAAATCCTCAGTTTTATTACTCAAGCATGGTTAAAAAATACATGTAAACAATGTTCCCTCTAATTTTTAATGTGTCTGAGCAAACACAAGCTTCCTGAGCAGAAAGGGGCGGAGCAAAAACTTTAACTCTTTTGTGACGTCAGCAGCAGTGACGAGCTAAACACAGAAGCAGCGGTTTGAAGCAATTTGCTTCAGAAAGAAAGAAATATGTTCCGGAGCTCTGTCTCACTTTACCATCTCTAGTTTAAATTGATTTTTATTTTGTGTGCTGCATAGATTTTCCTGTGCGCAATTAACCTGCGAGCAGTGCGCAATTGCGCAGGCGTGCAGCTTGGAGGGAACATTGCAGTGATTAGCTCAGTGGTCTCACAGCAAGAACGTCGGGGTTCGAGTCCCGGAGTGGGAACGGGGCTTGCAACATTGGCCTTTCTGTGTGGAGTTTGCATGTTCTCCAGATGTCTGCATGAAAATTCTCCAAGTACTCCAGTTTCCTCTCACCCTCCAAAAAAAACCAATGCATGTTAGGTTAAATGGCTGCAATGAAATTACAATTCCAAAAATGGTATATGAAATAGTTTAACAGTTCAAGTCTATAAATAGTAAGAACTGTCATGCTTTATTCACACAATGCTGAGAAAAAAGTAACAGCAATTTTAAAGCAAATGTTTGCAATTTTTAGAGCAACTAAATTTTCTTTCAAGAAAAAGACAAAAAGTATGTTTTGCAGCTCTCGATTTACAAGTCGGTCTACGTTCCTACCCTCACCTATGGTCACCAGCTGTGGGTGGTGACCAAAAGAATGAGATTGCGAATACAAGCAACTGAAATGAGCTTCCTCCGAAAGCGGCACGCAACCAGAGATCGGGTGAGAAGCTCTGCCATCCGGGAGGAGCTCGGTGTCAAGCCTCTCTTCCTCAAGGTCGAGGCAGGCCAGATGAGGTGGTTCGGGCATGCCTCCTGAGCACCTCGCTGGTAAGGTGTTTCAGGCACGTCTTACCGGGAGGAGACCAAGAGTCAGACCCCAGACCTGCTGGAGAAACTATGTGTCATTGCTGGCTGGGGAACGACTCAGGATCCTTCCGGGTGAGCTGGAGGATGCAACTGGGGTGAGAGAAGACTGGGCTTCCCATCTGAGGCTGTTGCCCCCGGCCCCAAATAAGCGGAAGACAATGCAACCGAAAGTTGTAAACTAATTATTCCCAGTTATATAAAAAACTGGACTCCCTAAATGATGGTTGGTTGGATAAATGCTGGATACGCTGATGAATAGACTGTTTACATGCCCTCTTCAATTTTATTGTTTCTGTTTCTATTTCTTTTCTAGTTTCATCTAAACTTTTCTGCCCCTCTTTTTAAACACCACATCTCATCCTAAATGATCTCAACTAGTTTGCTCAGCTCTGAATTTGTTGTTTTGTTCAGATTTGGTGAAGAATAATATTTACCCAGTTAAACCCCCGACTCCACCTCTACACATTCTCTAGCCTACAGATCTGTAGGAGTGTGCCAACAATACCACTCCTCCCTTCACCGTTCCCACCGCCCACCCAGATCTCTCCTCGGTAATGTCTGCAGAACGGATGGCAGGTGTTTAAGTAAAATACGATTTAGTGACGTGAAGTGAATACAGGACAAGGCTCTAGATAGAGTTTTCAAACATTGAAGAACTCATTGATTGTAGACAAGCACACTTTTGTTCCAAGAAGAAAACCCATATTTTTCACCGTCTCAAATAAGACATCAGATTTGTGGATAATTTGCAGAATGTCTGTCATTAAGAAACAGTGCTGAAAGCTGTTGGGTTTGGCTGTTTTACTTGGCTAAAATCAAATTCTCCAGGTACAGAGCTGGAATTCAATGAGTCATGCCTCACTGACTTATTAGTTTTTAATATGTTTTAAACAGCTCTTTCTTACTGTGGAAGTTAAAAAAAGCAAATTCAGAGAGTTACCCTAAAACAGGTTGAATGTGTTTAAAAAAATATCATAAAATGATACTAAATACCAGGAACGTGTTGTAGTGACATACAGAATATGTCTTTTAAACTATTTCATAATCACAACAAAAAGTTACAACGTAAAATAGCAAAAGGTTTTGTGGCTAAACAGAGATAAACGTTCCCCTACATGGGTGTTCTTTTTCTTACAACTCCCAATCCCACAAACTCCGGACTAAAATACAAACTCAAAGACATGAGAAATACTTTCTCGTCATTACGAGACACCAAACATGTCATGATTCTCCTCACCTGGAACATTCCCTCACTCCTGATCATTGTTCCTTCAAATATTTTATGTGTCTGATCAAACCCACAAGCTTCTTGAGCACAAGGAGGCGGAGCAAAAACTTTTACTCTTTTATGACGTCAGCAGCAGTGACGAGTCAAGCTCCGAAGCAGCAGTTTGAAGCAATTTGTTTCAGAATGAAAGAAGAAAGAGATACGCCCCAGAGTTCTGTCTCATTTTACCATCTCTAGTTTAAATTGAGTTTTATTTAGTATGCTGCTTGGGTTTTCTTGTGCACTATTAATCTGCGAGCAGTGCGCAATTGGGCAGGTGCGCAGTTTAGAGGAAATATTGCTCCCGATCCTGTCGTAATAAACACACCTGGTCCCATTTCCTTTTCCTGATGTGTCCAGCTGTGTCTACTGTACAGCTAGACACATCAGCTGGACACATCATCGTGCTTCTGGTTATTTAAGCCCTGGTTTCCTTCACTTCAATGTCAGATCATCTGCTCTGTGGAGCTGCACCCTGCTCTGCTGATGCTGGTGTTCATCTCAGAGAGCAGCCATGATGGTCTCCCTCCACGCCTGGTCCCTCCACGCCTGATTCCTCCACCCCTGTTCCCTCCACGCCTGGTCCCTCCACGCCTGGTCCCTCATCCTGCTGTCCTGCACTCCTGTTACCTGCAATTAACTGGCAATGCATCTGAATCCTACTTCCCCACCTTCATAAAAAAAAAAAAAAAAGCTAAATTCCAGTGCGACCAAAAAAAAAAACCAAAACAAACAGCCTTTTTTACTACGTAAATATTTTAGACTCATTAATTGCTAGAATCAATTGACGTGTCTGTATTCTGTCTTATTTTGTAATGCTTAAAACGGAAGTTTTAAGCATCAAGTTATGACATTGATCTCTTTCACTTCGCTGCTGTAGCCTGATGATGATTAGGAATCCTGCATCTGGTTTCTTTTTGGTTTTTCTTTTTTTTCCTCCATTATTTTGTCTGTCACCTGTGAAGTCATGGAGCGCTAAAAGTATACCGTATTTAGAAGACAAACCTGTGTTTAAAATAAACTGAAATCATCAATTGTCAAACATTCAGTTTTTATTAATTGTAGCTATAGGACATAAAATAACTTCACATGTTCTCTGTAAAACTCCTTTGAAAACCACCTGGCTTGACTTACCTACTTTCAAGAGTAATAAGAAGCCAATAAATGCTTCCTTCAGTAATTTACCAACTCGAATCAGAAAGATGATTGGTTATGTTGCCAAGTTTAGAACCGGTGGGTGAGTTTGGTGTCAAACCTGAGAGATGTTGGTTCTACTTTGCCATCCTATAACACACTGCTTATGTGGTTTAATGTAGGATACATCAAATAGTCCTTTTCTGGCACTTAAAACTCAAACATATGAACGGGATTCCTCAAAATAAACCTCATCTGTTTTCTGTAATCCATCACCTTGTGGGAAAGACCTTTTAAGGACAAATGCGGTTTTTAAAAAAAAAAAAACACTTTCTTTTTAGTAAGATTCAACCTGGCACCATAAAGTGGAGTGAGCTACCATCCATCGTAGTGTAGAGATCCTTTATGTTGCCAAAATGAAGTAAACAGAAAATCAAACACACATGCTCATTTTTAGCTTCAGGGATTTTTGTCTCATCAAACAAAATTCGCCCAGAGTCACTTTTCATCTCCAGACATGAGTTTGTGAGAGACTCCAACATGAATGAGGTAATCATCTCTGTGGTCAGGAGATGAAAGAAGGAAAGAGGAGAGTGAGTTCAGTCTGACCTGTGCTTGCCCTGCAGCACCAAGACTTTGGTTTTGGGGTTTTTTCTCTTTAAAGAGACACAAAGAGTTCAGCTGAAGGAGCTTTGCTCTCTCCAAATTTCTTCTATGTATGAGTGAATGAGCTGCGATCCATGTTACTCATAAAGAAGCCATTGTTAAAGGCTTGACTTTCTTCTCTGTTTCAAATGTGTACTTTCTCATTAGCAAAACATCCACATTTCATTCTAAGCTGAAATCTTTTGAGGACAATTGGTCGTTATTTGGGGTCGGCTTGCTGGAGGCTTCTCCTTATGCAGCAGATTTGCAAGCGAGATTTAAGGACTTTGTACACTCTTCACCCCGTAGGTCAGAGCTTTATCACAGCTGGAGAAACAGGGTGAGGTTTACATTAGTCAGGGAATACATTAACCAACTTATTGTAATGAGAAGTGTGCGGCCTTTCGTCCAAACACCTTATTAAAAGTTTTACAACTGTTTGAAAAGATCACATGGATTACCCCAATCCATCTAATCTTCTTTCTATTATGCTAAATACACACCCTGACACTAATACTCACACACCTTTTACTCCCACAACGGAGTTGCTTACTTTACGTTGACACCTCTTTACCTTTCTCCGTGTGTTCTGCACTCTACTCGTCTCTTTCGCTCTCTGCAACTGTAAAGCCTTTCCGTGACTAGCTGTCATTAATCTTCTCTCTCTGGGGGCAGGATCTTGACTGCATGCCAGGAAGCTTCGTACAAAGCCAAGACAGCCATCCAAAAACAGAGGCGCTTTTCTTGTTTCCAGAGCACCACGCAGCTCAGGCTCACGCTGCTGACGCCCTCGGGGCTACGCTCCTGCACACAACAAAAGAATGACTCTCAATGCAGCCGTGCACATCACACCCAGCATCAATACATAAACTCATTTACATGCTTTTTTATAAATGCATGTTAGGAATTCATTTTTCCTCCACCTGATCAGATCAAGTTAAAATTTACTTATAAAAATCTCTGTATCAACTTTTATAAAAACTTCAATTCTTGATGGCACTGGATTATTTTGAAGGATATTTTACATCAGTTTTCAAAATTCTATCAACTTGTTTAAAACCATCGCTCTGAAAGACAGTTTTAGAAAAGAATTTTCCAATTAACACAAACTTATAAGCCAGTCAAGCACTGTTGACTTTCACATGCGATACGATCAAACTCGACACACCTTTTGTCATTTTAAAATCTTCACAGGAAGAACTACTGAAAGTAAAAGTACCTGTTAGTAAGTCCAGATAGATTTCAATTTTATGAACCATGAAATTTAAGTCTAGCTTTGACCCTATTCAAAGCTAAAAGGGTTGGTTCAGGCATCTGGTTAGGATGTCCCGTCGGGACGTTCCCAAAACACACGGGCACCACCGGCAGGATGCAGCCGGGACGATTGAACCCTGGGTTCAATGAACAGAACGGAAGATCAACACTCACTGGCCACCTTCTTAGGTACACCTGTCCAACTGCTCGTTAACACTTAATTTCTAATCAGCCAATCACATTGTGGCAACTCAGTGCATTTAGGCATATCGACATGGTCAGGACAATCTCCAGCAGTTCAAACCGAGCATCATTATGGGGAAGAAAGGGGATTTGAATGACTTTGAACGTGGCCTGGTTGTTGGTGCCAGAAGGGCTGGTCTGGATATTTCAGAAACTGCTGATCTACAAGCACAACCATCTCTAGGATTACTTAAATTCACCTTCAGTAGTTGGACCCGAGCATATAAACAGGTGCACTGGAGATAAGAAAAACGTATTCTAAAAAACAGCAGCTTCTATGAGACATTGAATACCTCAGCCAATCAATTTTGTATGGTGAGCAAAAACGATATGGCCACATCCTGACGATCATTCCCAATTTTCGAGTACGTATTTCTATTGGTTGATCTCACAAACCCAGAAGAAGCCAGAAAAAAATGCTTGTCAAGTATTCAAAATGAGTTGCGTGGATGGCAATACTAAAAAATTCTTTCATACCAGTTAAAATGAACATTTTGTGAATTTGACCGTGTTAAAGGTGGTTAGCAGGTGAAGCGAAGGTCCTGTGTCATCTCCGACATGTTGGCACCAGACTCTGGACTTTGTGTTACAGACAATAAATCCCACAATGCACCAGCACAACACGGATAGTAATTTCAACATTTCCCAGTAATAAAAAAGCAGGTCTTTCAACACCACAAAGAGCCACTGTGAGCTTTACAGTCCATTGTTGGTGTTATAAATGTCAGTGGAGATGAGAAGAGGGCGATGTGTGTTGCAACACCTTTTGTTTGCTGTGCGTCAAGAGTCTGACGTCCTTATCTATGTGAACATATGTCTCCCACAGGGTTGCCACTTCTTCTGAATGTTTATGATATTTCTCAGTTTATTTTTATTTTAATTAAGTTGTAGCCAGAGGTTTGCCTTCTTCTTTTAAAGATGTTGCACTTATCAGCATGGAGAAGAAAATTAAGGGTCAGTAGTCATACATTTACTGCGGTTTCTGCAACGACTTCAAAACACACACACAGCTTTTAAAAGAAAGTAAATTCTCAAACCACCGTCATTCATTTGCCCTTTGCTCCCACAAAGATCCTTCAGTAATTCCACAAAGATTACCAGGTTCTTCTGTAAACAATTCACCATCTTGAATGATCCAAACCTTGAAGTTTTAAACTCATTTTGACTCTCGTGCACAGTTCTCTCCATCTAATTTTATTTTTTAGGTTCTCTTCTTTTGCACTAGCTACGCGTGTTGACAGGTGTACAATAATTTTTTCTAAAATGAGAAAAACTAAGTTCGATTCTACGTTCCTACCCTCCCCTATGGTCACCAGCTGTGGGTGGTGACCGAAAGAATGAGATCGCGGGTACAAGCGGCCGAAATGAGCTTCCTCCGCAGGGTGGCTGGGCTCTCATTCAGAGATCGGGTGAGGAGCTCTGCCATCCGGAAGGAGCTCGGTGTTGAGCCGCTCCTCCTCCAGGTTGAGAGGAGCCAGATGGGGTTGGTCGGGCATCTGGTCAGGATGCCCCCCAAGCGCCTCGCGGGCGAGGTGTTTTGGGCACGTTTCACCGGGAGGAGACCAAGGGGCAGACCCCGGACCCGCTGGAGAGACTATGTCTCACAGCTGGCCGGGAAACGACTTGGGATCCTTCCAGGTGAGCTAGAGGATGCAGCCAGGGAGAGAGAGGCCTGGGCTGCCCGCTTGAGGCTGTTGCCCCCGCGACCCAACCTCGGAACAAGCGGAAGATGACGGAACGGAAAGAAAAACTGAGTCCGATTAAATGATATTTTGACTTATGTGGTCGTAATCAGTCTTTTGCAATCTTGCAGTTTTTGCAAACCTTAAATGTTTCTGTTTTCATGTGACAGGTTTTATATGTGAGCTAGGTGTGATATATATACAGTACATATACGATCACTGCAGAGCAAAGGGCATGATTGGCTGAATTTTACTCTTCGTTTTCCCCAATAGTAAGGGAAATCCCGTCTTCTGCTTCTTTCAGCATTTCCCGTCAGTGTCACCACAGCAAGTCAGTTTCTTCTATCTAACCCTTTCTGCTGCTTCCTCTTCGGTCAAACATACTATTTTCAAGCCTTCCTTCACTGTATCCATGAACCTCCTCTTTGGTCTTCCTCTAGTCCTCTTTCCTGGTGGTTCCAAATCCAGCATCCTTCTGCCGATGTACTCTCATTCCTCTGCACATGTCCAAATCATCTCAGTCTGGCCTCTCTGACTTTATCTCCAAAACCTCTAACATGTGCTGTTCCTCTGATCCTGTCCATCCTGGTCACTCCCAGAGAGATCCTCAGCATCTTCATCTCTGCTACCTCCATCTCGGCTTCCTGTCTTTTCTTCAGTGATACTATTTCTAGACTAAACAGCATGGCCGGTCTCACTACGGTTTTGTACACTTTCCCTTTTATTTTAGCTGAAACTCTTCGATCACACATCGCACTTGATACTTTTCCCCACCCGTTCCAGCCTGCCTGCACATGCTTCTTCACCTCTCTTCCACACTCTCCATTGCTCTGGACTGTTGATCCTGGATACTTAAAATCTTCCACCTTCTTTATCTCTTCTCCCTGTAACCTCACTTTTCCATTTGGATCCCTCTCATTCACACACATGTACTCTGTCTTACTCTGACTAATCTTCATTCCTCTTCTTTCTAGTGCAAACCTCCACCTCTCCAGCTTTTCCTCCACCTCTTCCCTCCTCTCACTACAGATCACAATGTCATCTGAAAACATCATTGTCCATGGGGATTCCTGTCTAACCTCGTCTATCAGCCTGTCCATTACCACAGCAAACAGCAAAGGGCTCAGAGCAGATTCTTTGGTGCAGTCCCACCCCCACACTGAACTCCTCTGTCTCATATGGTATGAAACCATACCACCCTATATGCATCAGAAAAAACCCATGCATATAGGGAGAACATGAAAAACTCCACACAGAAAGACAACCATTCCAAGCCTCATCCCACCCAGTCCTCGAACCCCCAACCTTCTTGCTATGAGGCCACAGTGCTAACCCCTGCACCATCACATGAGCTATAATGTCCAATTTAAAAGTCATTAGGATGAGATATAAAGTTAAGAGGTTCATGTATTCATCCAGAGAGGACGTGAACACCATCGTGGATTGTAACAATGCTTTTGCATTACGTGCAACAGAGCGTGCACAATAGGTGTGTTAAGCAGTACAACATACTAATTGCTGTTTGACTTCTTCTATTCAAAAATGACACAAGCTCCATGTTATTAGTTTTTGAAGGGATGTGAAAACAAAAAGCTTTAAACTGTTTGAACAGAACTTCCAGTCCTCCGCCTGAGGCAAGAAGTCGTATATCAGCACGTTGGCCTGCGGGAAAAATATATCAACACATCCTGGCTGTCACGCTAGTTAACACGCAACTCACTGAGTTAGCATCTCCCTGGGAAACGTCCCAAACATCTGTTATGTCAGAAGAACTGGTCAGGGAACAAATAAGAGCAGAATGAGTGGTCCCATGGTGGTAAAGATGAGGATGAAGGAAGGTGAGAGTAATTACAGTGAGTTATCCAGGAAGAGCTTCTCTTTATCGCTCCTTTGAAGTGGTTTTTGGATGTGTTTCATAGAATTTACCACAAATGGTTTTAGGCTATTGCAAAACAACACACTCATAAACAAACACTAAAAGCACTAAAAGTGTAACATATTATTACACTTCTTATCTGTGAACCGGATCTGAATGGAGGCAAAAAGTCTGTCCAATTTCATTTATTTATCTCTTTCAAGTTTAATTGTTTTAATTACTAAATTACTTCTTAATCATTTAAATTTAACTAAACTTTTTCTTAATTACAAACAACAAGAAGATCGGGGGGTTCAAATCCTGGGTGGCATGAGGTTTGGAACACTGGCCTTTCTGTGTGGAGTTTGGATGTTCTCCCCATACAGTATATGTGTGGGTTTTTTCCAGATACCAAACATGTGCATGTTAGGTTGATTGGTTTCTTTGAATTTCCCCCTAGGAATGGCTGTGTGTGTGTGTGTGTGGCCCTGCGGCGGACTGATGACCTGTTGAGGGTGTACCCTGCCTCTTGCCTGAAATCAGCCGGGATAGGCTCTGGCACCCTGCGCGACCCCATTAGGGGATTAAGCGGCTCAGAAGAAGTAACTTTTACACTTATCTACACTCTAATCTCTTATCCATCCATCGGTCCTGCTCTTTTCTGTGCTGAGATGAAGTTTCATGTATTCCAGCTGAACCCTGTCATTATCTGCCTGTCTTACGGGCGTGTCACCTTCAAGCCTGGCGCGAGCAAAGAGAAAGCGGATCCGATGTTTTTACAACTCATTTCCACGTGTTTGTCTTTAAATAACTCCCAAAAAAGTGTGTGAAAACAGCTGAATTAATACTGATGGGTCCAAAAGACCTTCAAACTACAAAAAAATTGGAATCATTGTTTCAGTCACAAACATAATTAGATGTGTGGATCAAGCATTACACACAGAACGCAGCTCATAAAAAGGGAGTTTATCATGTAGCAAAGTTACAAATTTACAGTTTTTTTTCTCGATGTGGTCAGTTTGTGTGTTTTTCTGGCCTTCCTCACACTTCAAGGTGTGCCTGGGACAATCATCTCTTTCACAGCCACGACCCGACCGTCACGCCTCATATCCAGGGCATCCTCTGGCTTTGGAGACAAAGCCGATTGTTCTCAATGAGAACACAGGGAGGTAGAGATGAACTCAGCAGGAGACAATAAACACAGCCTGATGGCAAAGGTTAGGTTACAGAAACTGTGGACAACTTTGTACAAACTGAGCATTTTGTTGCCTCCGCTGGTTCGCCCCACCAGATATTATGGATAATAAGAAGTATTGTTTTATTTATTCACACCACTTGGTTCATATTCCCAATCAAACAGCCCCTTTGTCTCAGTGTTTCTTCCGAACGCGGCCTAACAGTGCGCTGCATTGAGGAGAAGTAGACAGATTATCTTGTTTGAATGGCTTTTCCAGAGCAACAGAGAGGCCAGCGTAACAATAGGTAACTTGTTGTAGGCAAAACAAATCTAATATTCTTTTAACATAGCTTTGTTTGGCTGCCGTGGGGGCTGCTCACGCTGGTACAGTAACTGCTTGTATTTGCATAACACATTTCACCTCAACAGTGCTGCTAATTGGGCTGTTTGAAGCGAGCCAAAGCTCTCAGATAAAAGAGAGCAGCAGGCACAATTATCCAAAGAAACAACAATGTGGGGATTGAAATAATTTCTCTTGTACCACCATTGGATGCTTTTTCCTCTCTGACATCATGACTTCTAGTAATTCAGGGAATAAAGATTAATTATCTCTGCTTTTTATTCTTAATTTCTATTTAATAATCCCATGTCTTGTGTCTTGTGTCTTCATCAATATTTTTCATACAAATTTTCATAAATTGCTTGTAAATCTTTCTATCCTGTTGAAATATGATGAGCACACGGTGTGTTAGAACTTGTCAAACTTCTCCAAAGTCTCAGAACGGGTACGTTAAGAATGTGCGTGACTGAGTTTAGCACCTGTAACCTACCTGGCAACCACAGACCAGATTCTGACTTGTTTTATTGCCTCCCCACAGAGTTTGACATCTGTTAGATCACAGTCTTTAGCATGCAAGCATAAATATTTTGCATGTTACACATAGTTTTGTATCTTATAAAATTTATCTAGGATCAATAGTTAATAGATATAGAAAAAAATAAAGCAAGTTAAGCTTTACAGAAGTGCAGAATGAATGAGAAAAGTGGGTTGATGTTTGATTTTCGGTAAACACATTAAAGATGGTTCTGTAACTTCCCAAAAGTTCATTTGGACGTGTTGTTGGCTCACCCCTCACCTGCGTGAAGGAGGTGGCGAGGGACAAAATGAAAACGAAAATATCGTCAATCATGCTAAATCCCTCCATGAATCTGTCGACCATCTGATGAGCAGCTTCAGCAACAGACTCCTGCAACCCAGCTGCTCAAAGGAACGGTACAGAAAATTATTTCTGCCGTCCTCCATCAAAATATTCAACCTTTCACTTTCAAACCTTTAAACTTTCACTCAAAACAGATTAAAAAAAATATATTGTTGTATGACATTGTAGGATAGCAACACTTCAGCACTCAAATTTTTCTTCGGGGATGGATAAAACATCTTCAATTCAACTTTCTTTGTGGAGTTTGCATGCTCTCCACATGTATGGCATGGGTTTTCTCCAGGTATTCTGGTTTCCTCGCACTCTCCAAAAACATGCTTGTTAAGTTGATTGGCCACAATGAAATTGCCTCCAAGAATGAATGTGTGTGTCCCCGCAACACACTGGCAACCTGTTCAGGATGTACCCCGCCTCTTGCCTGAAATCAGTCAGGATAGCCACCCTCTGTCGCCCCATTAGAGATAAGTGGTTCAGAAGACGATCCCCTCAACATAACTTTGACATTTCTCTGCAAATACTGTTTGCAGAGACTCTGGCACTCAATAAATCCAGAAACTTTAACAAAAACTCAAACAAATCTTTAAATAATGAAATATTTGTTGTTCAAAACAGCCTGCAACAAACTACTAACCTGTCCAAATTCTGATAGAACCAAGAAAATGATTAGATTGAGGTTATGTAAATATTTGTGGGGACAGAATTTCTAAGGTGATGAAGAGATCTGATGACCTGGCACACTCCAGATTTATCCGTCATGAATTACATCTGTGACCAACCCAGCTGAAGGCATTTAGGAAAAGGTGGAATGTTGAGTGATAAGCCTCAAGCTGATTGGGTGTCCTGTATGGCAGACTTGCACCTGGTTAACAGAGATTCCTCTTTGCAAGCCATGGTCAATCACAGCAACCAAATGAGAGATAGAAAAAGTAATGCCACACATTGGGTTGTAGGTAGACACTGTTGCCATCATCTTGGTAAATAATTTTGATCACTTACAAAATCTAATTGTTAAATTGGGTGTCATGTTTTAGGAAATTAGAAAACTCATTCCAACCGGTGCCTGGGCTCTCACTCAGAGATAGAGTGAGAAGCTTTGTCTTCTGGAAGAAGCTGGGAGTAGAGTTAGGACTTCGGGGTCGAGAGAAGCCAGATGAGGTCGTTCGGGCATCTGATTCAGATGCCTCTCAAGTTACTCGCCGGTGAGCTGTTTCAGGCACATCCCACCGAGAGGAGAGCCAGAGCCAGAAACCGGACCTACTGGAGAGACTACATCTCACAACTGGCCGGTGGGGAACTATTCGAAATCCTCCCGGGTGAGCTGGAGGATGCAGGCAGGGTGAGTTGAACCTGGGATTCTCATCCAAGGCTGTTGCCTCCGTGACCCGTCCCCAGATAAGCGGAAGACAGGGGAACGGAACAGATAGGGGTCATAACATAAATCAAATGATAAATTAAGAGGTCCATTTTTTTGGCTCAGTTCTGTTTTTACATTTGTTTTTATTTTTTAAGACCTAAATTTTACTGCATAATTTCAAAGACACCCAAAAGGCTAAACAATACACCATGTATACTTTTAATTTCTTGGTGATTTTTTTTTTATTTCAAAGAGAACTAAAGAAGATCGAAAATATTTTCAAGCTAAAAGTTTGTTTTTTTAACTTGGAAGTTTGACACAGATTTTGGTGTTTGATTCACTTCAGATGGGATTTCACTGAAGCTGTCACCTCCCCAACAGATACAAATACAACATGGAACATGTATGTTGTGATAACCTTTAGTCAGAACAAAATCTGGCTGGAGGCCAGATCTTCGACATTGTGTTTTCCTGATTCTGCAATGAAATCCCCACTGACTCGAGATAATAAACTGAATTGTGCTGAACTTGACTGATGTTATAAGAGTGGGCCAACTTTGTTAAAGAAAACACCAGTTTTTAAATAGTAAATATGTCCATAGAGCCGTAATGGTAAAATTATAAATATGTTACAAGACGACCATCATTTTAACATCTTCCAAAAAAGTATGTTGTATAACTCACTTGGCCATTGGGTTAGGTCAAAATTCAATAGTCTCTAGAAATTTATGAGCTATTTTTCATGTCTGTACAAGTCTTGAGAACATGTCAAATATTTTAAATGACTCTTTGTATTAGACTCCAATAAAGGAGCTAGGTTTAGATCCTTTTTCCTGACGTAGCATTTGATTTCTCTCAATTACATCAATAAAATACAATCCTTAATGCAATCCTTCAGTAAAATATGATTGCTTTTAATAAAGAAACACTAGTATACAAATGTAATAAATGCACAGTAGTATCACTGGTCTGACTACCATATTTGTCACAGTTGTTTCATAGTTTGGCCAGAAATGCGAGTTATATTCCGGAGTGACTTATAGTCTAAAAAAATATGGTAAATTAAAACAATCTTTTCCTATTCCTTCTTTTTTACCACAAATTTGTAACACACCAATTTCCCACTTTTGGGATCAATCAAGTAATTCTGATTCTGACATTGTGATCTGTAGTGAGAGAAGGGAAGAGGTGGAGGAAAAGCTGGAGAAGTGGAGGTTTGCACTAGAAAGAAGAGGAATGAAGATTAGTCAGAGTAAAACAGAGTACGTGTGTGAATGAGAGGGATCCAAATGGAAAAGTGAGATTACAGGGAAAAGAGATAAAGAAGGTGGAAAATTTTAAATACTTAGGATCAACAGTCCAGAGCAATGGAGAGTGTGGAAAAGAGGTGAAGAAGTGCATGCAGGCAGGCTGGAATGGGTAGAGAAAGTATCAGGTGTGATGTATGATAGAAGAGTTTCAACTAAACTGAAAGGGAAAGTGTACAAAACCGTGGTGAGACCGGCCATGCTGTTTGGTCTAGGGACAGTGGCACCAAGGAAAAGACGGGAAACAGAGATGGAGGTAGCAGAGATGAAGATGCTGAGGATCTCTCTGGGAGTGACCAGGATGGACAGGATTAGAATGAATATGTCAGAGGAACAGCACATGTTAGAGGTTTTGGAGATAAAGTCAGGGAGGCCAAACTGAGATGATTTGGACATGTGCAGAGGAGAGAGAGACAGAGTACATCGGCAGAAGGATGCTGGATTTGGAACCAAGGTAAGGTAAGGGGCCTAGAGGAAGACCACAGAGGAGGTTCATGGATGAAGTGAAGGAAGACATGAAGATAGTTGGTGTGACCGAAGAGGATGCAGCAGATAGGGTTAGATGGAATAAACTGACTTGATGTGGCGAAGGAGGAAGATTCTGTGCATGTTTTGATCTCTTTTAGGACTGATTGTTTTATGTACAGTAGCTGTGGGCAGCAGGTAATCTTAAATTTTCTTTGGGATGAATAAAGTTCACCTGTCTTTTAATCTAACTATTCTTTACTATAGAAGTTTCACTTCTGCTGAGGGTTTACCCGTCTTCCCATCTGATTACAGGTGTTGAAATGCAGTTTATATGGGTTACTAGTTTCCTAAAACATGACACTCAATTAGATCAACATTAATACTATAATCCTAAATCCTGGAAAAGGTCTGCTGTGACTGACTGGTTTATCTGTGTTATTATCTAATGATATCCGAGAAGCTCAACATACAATTTACAACAAGATTGGACAAGAAATCCATCCTACAGACTTTAGACGAGAAAAATGTACATTTTTTTTACCTACAACTGTTCAATGAGTTAAACTTGCATTGTAGTATGAACTCAAGCTGTTCAAATACCGTTAAATCCAAACCCAACAAGGGATTACAGGATTATTTTCAGATTTTACATCTTCTCCTCATTTAGTTCTCTAATTTATTTTATCAGGTATTGTATTTTGCGACCGCATTTCTCTAAAATTTTGTGCCTTTTTTTTACTTTTTTACCCTCTCCTACTTTGATTTCCTTTCCTGGACAACCTGCCCTCAGGGGCACAGGAACGCGGCAAACTGGACAATCGCCCTGCGGTACAAAGATGCCGGCAAGAGGAATCTGAAGTCTTTCATTATTAATGCAGCAGGTCTCGAGTCAGTGACCTCTGACCGCTAAGGATGGGGTGCAACTGTCAAAATCTGTATCAAGCAGGCCAAGGAGACCAGCGAGCGGGAGGCCACAAAGACCCGGAAAAAGTAAAAAAGTCAGTCCTCTTGTGACTCATACCACCTATCACATTTGCTGTCAGGGTTTTGGGATGTAGAAAGAGGTGGACCCAATTGCAGGACTTCAAAACAAGGTTTATCAACACAAATTAGGTAACTCTATAAACCAAGAAGCACAGGATTAACTCAGGATTTCAAAAGTTCAAATAATAACAAAGTTCAAAGATGGCCGGGCAACCAGGGTGACCTGGCTGAAGGGATGGTATGACCCGGTAGGGAAGTACGAGGTGATTGCACTTAAATAGATGGCAGGTCCACAGATGTGTGGAATCAGAAATCATCCTCAGGTGATCCTAATCAGGGTTATTAAGAACATCCAGGGCCCCCTTCTGGCAGCAGGTGAGGAGATTTTGACGTTCGCAGCTAGTGTGGTAGGAGCTGCAGTTCCCGCATCGGCTTATTCAGCCACAGCTGACGCTGCACAAACAGATAAATATCCAGGTGTGGAATCCACTGTCTCTAGAGACAGAAGGATGACAACCTTGCTGTGAATTGATTTTGATCAGATTGTTAATTGGTCACAATATTGGAAGTTTTTTATTTACTCGAGACTTAAATTGCTAATTTGGTTCATAGAAAAGTTGGAGGAGCTCGGTGTTGAGCCGCTCCTCCTCCAGGTTGAGAGGAGCCAGATGGGGTGGTTCGGGCATCTGGTCAGGATGCCCCCGAGCGCCTCGCAGGCAGGGTGTTTCGGGCACGTCCCACCGGGAAGAGACTAAGGGGCAGACCCCAGACCTGCTGGAGAGACTATGTCTCACGGCTGGCCGGGTAACGACTTGGGATCCTTGCAGGTGAGCTGGAGGATGCAGCCGGGGTGAGAGAAGCCTGGGCTGCCCGTTTGAGGCTGTTGCCCCCGCGACCCGACCCCGGAACAAGCGGAAGATGACGCAACGGAACGGAAAAGTTGCCTAGTGCAGAAAGTCTAACCATTTCATTCTCTGATATTGTAACCAGTTCAAGCACAACGTTAAATGAAACAGCATGGCCAGTAAACGCTCTTCCTTTGTGGAAACATCTCTTTCCTGCCAAAAGTTGTTTTTCCTGCTTTTATCATGAATAAATTCTAACTTCTCATTTCCTTTTTAAACCGTAAAAAAAATTCTTTCATTGTTCCACTGGCAGCTGCTGTTAGCATTCCCAGTTTGTTATCATCTGTGACTCATGACACGGGTCAGATCTTTGCCATTAACCTTAAATTTTATGAAAAAGCCTTTGCATAAGAACAATGCTATTTCAATAATGTCTCCATGATAACACCTCACTCTTTGAGCCACTATAGTATCAAACATGAATAGGTCATGACTCATTACCAAACACGGACAGAAAAATGACTTTAAATAAAACTTTCTGTATACATTCATCTCTTGTGTCCAGTGAAACATGTGTTAGAGTGAAAGTATTTTGAAAAAGCTGAGTTATGTAAAGCTGAGGATTTTTTTTTTCTAAAATGATCACTTTCCCAGATCCTTTTGTGGCATCTGCTACTCCAAATTGCTCACATACTTGAACCCTTTTTCTTTGCTTTTCCATTTCCCCTGAATTCCTTCCTTGCAGAAAACTCTCCAAAATTGTTTCTGACAACCATTCAGTAGTAAAAGTTTTATACTAACCCATTTTTACGGTTTGGCGTCCAAACAATTTGACTGTTTCTGTGTTTAAACTGTTATTGATGCTGTACGTGAGACAGACAGACACAGTCTCTCCATCAGAGGTTAGTTTTAAAACATTTCTCTTTGGAAAAACACATTACAATGCCAGTTAGAAAGAGGGGATCTGAATAACTTTGATAAATGAGGTTTTCTATCCGTCATTGTTTCTTCTCTCTGAAAGAGATAGAACTGTCTTAGACTTGTGGGTTCTAGTAGATGTCCCGATAAAATCTGGACCTCAGCATCTGTGCTTTTTTTTTTTTTCAACAAAAGTGTTCTTTACCGCATCTCAAATGGGCCTTCCTGTACCCTCCACCAATCCCAACTCTGCCTGGATAAAGCCCGTGTGTTATATCCTTCAAGAAACTGTTATTGTAAATGTAGATAATCTGATCCAAGGGTGGGCAAACTGCAGGCCAAGGATCATTTACGCCCCATCATGCCTCTTAATCTGGTCCACAAAACATAAAGAATTCAAACAGGTAAAATTTTTTATTGTTTCCCTCCTTGTAAGTCCAGTGTTACCCAACAGATGGCAGACTCTTTAAATCGTGTTGAGGTATAATATGTGGCGTTGCGATACTGGACAGAAAATGTTCCGGTGGGACGTGCCCGAAACACCTCGCCTGCAAGGCGCTCGGGGGGCATCCTGACCAAATGCCCGAACCACCCCATTTGGCTCCTCTCAACCTCAAAATGAGCTTCCCCCGCAGGGTGGCTGGGCTCTCACTCAGAGATCGGGTGAGGAGCTCTGCCATCCGGGAGGAGCTCAGTGTCGAGCCGCTCCTCCTCCAGGTCGAGAGGACAGAAAATATGTGCTTCATAAACTCATGTCACACGAGAGGGTACATCGACAGAAGGATGCCGAATTTGAAACCGCCAAGCAGGAGGCCTAGAGGAAGATCAAAGACGAGGTTCATGGATACAGTGAAGGAGGAAATGAAGATAGTTGGTGTGACCAAAAAGGATGTAGGAGACAGGGTTAGATGGAAAAAACTGACTTGCTGTGGCGACCCCTGAAGGGAAATGCAGGAAGCAGAAGACGTCATATTCTGCACAACTCACTCCAAACAAGGCTGGGAGGATATGGCAACCAATCCCAGCTGATTACAGACAAGAGGAAGAGTACACCCTGAACAAGTCACCAATCTGGGGGCACTTGTAGCGATAGACAGCCACTCAAGCACACACTCGGCCCAAAGACAAATTCCCAGTGGCCAATCAATCTTACACATTTTTGGGGGTAAGAGGAACCCTGGACCTTCAGATGAAGACCCAACTTTCTTTCCTCTAACTGGGTTTATTTTCCTTCCAAGAAAAAGAAGGCTTTAAGAACAGGGCTGTCCTGGCTGTGGTTGGTTATTACTTGTACTGATTGTGTATTTTGTGTTGTTAGCTTAGTAGTAGAAAGTTTGTTGTATGTATTGGTGCGTGCTTTGAGCTGTTCTAGAGGTTTGTTGCAGATTGACTGTGACTAAGATCGAAGCGGATGTGAACTCAGAGATGCTCGTAATCACACAATAATGTCTGCAGGCTGCAAAGGTTTTATAAACTCTGTTTTGGTTAAGCACGTTCCAAACTAAATGGTAATCCTGTTTCTATAACACTTTCATTGTCCCACAGACTCTTGTTACATTTGGGACCTCAGTGGTTGAAAATCTGGTGGCCAACAATCTACGAGGGTGCAGGGAAAACCTGACCGAGGGTGAATTCCTGTTTCAAAAATTCACAAGAAACTCCATAACCTCCATAAGAAACAGGTGCTGACTCAGTGAGGAGAGGAATGTGAGAGGAATGGGGAGGGAAGGGTGGCGTGTCTGCAACTATACGGGTGAGAGAGTGTGTGAGGTGAGAACGAGTGTGTGTGGGAGAACAAGGGGAGGAGACTCTCTTGGGATTGCGTGCGGACATCAAATGTTTACCTGTAACAAAAAGAAAGGGGAAGGTGTAGAAGGTAAAAGAGAAGAGGAAAAAAATGCCCGTGGTTTGCAGCAGTGGGCGGGGACCCAGGGCCTGAAGCATGAGCTTCGCACGCAACTTAACAATACTACCTTTATGAAGAGTGTGTTGCGTTAGTTAGTGAGAGAACACACACACACATAAGCTTTAACACACCTCACACGGCATGGAATTTAACAGGAAAAGATGAGTAATTGATAAGACTTAAACATCAGAGGAAAGAAATGGAGAACAAAACTTTTTGACAATGAGATCAAACATAACGTGGTGTTAGAAAACACTTTAAAAAGCCGAATGCATCTGGGCAACAGCTGGATTTTGTATGGCACTGCTTAAAACAGATTTTTATCCATTCATTTGTTACCAAAATTGACCTACATTTAAAGAAAATGAGAAGTTCCTTATATTTGACACCACAAAACACCTTGTGTAATTCACCTACAAGCACTTCTGCTTTCTTTGTCATCCTTTCTCTGCAACCCTCGATCCCCCTCGACCACTATATCACAGCTCTGCATCTGGAGGAAGAAAAATCCAGAAAAAACTCTGACTGATAGCAGATCTCTAAAAACAGTTGAGGGTTTATTTTAAGAACATTGTGCATATCTTGGACCATTTTATCACGTCTGGATTGTTTTCTATTTTGGTACTGGTGTTGTCACAATATTAAAATGTCAAAATCTATTTGATGCTGGAAAGAAAACTCAATGCTTCATATCACTTTTAACACCACAATAAAAAGTCACCATTCATTGAATTTGAGGTAGATTACTTAAAAAAACAGAACAGACATATTTAAAGTTAATAATTCTCAAATGCATTTCTTAAATCTTTTTTACACACTTTATAACAAACTTCAAGCATAAGTTTTAGTACCATAGTCGTGATAGTGTACGTATCACACTTTTAAATGTTTTTCAAGTATGGCGCTTAGTGCGGTGCCTCGTATAAAATTATGTAGGTTTGTCAACATTCTGACGACCAGTTTGGGGTGTAACCCACTTTCCACCTGTAACTTTCTAGGACGGGCTCCAGGACCCATGAAACCAAGAGGCATCAGAAAAATATTTTAAATCTACTATATTTTAATACTTGTGGACTCTTTGCTTTTTGTTCTTGAAGGTTTGAAAAATGCTTTGCTATAACATGCACATGTTACATACAGGCTTGTTTGTGTTTTTGATGCATCAAATTTGCCCATTTTATTTTCGAAATACCTTCATACGTCACTTCTGCTTTTTCGGTTTTCAACCATTACATCTGGAAACTGATATTAACATTCCATAAACTGTGGAAGTTGTGAAACTAGTGAGTGTGACTTCACCCGTAGTGTTCGGTTCTATCCAACACTAAGCCAATTTTGTCATAATTTTCAGCCTTTTTCCTGGCGTTATGTTAAATTTTTGGAGCTGAAAATTTTGAGTCATTGGTTGAACTCAAGGTCTGGCATTCTGCTGTCATTGGTTAAATACAACCTGTGAAACAAACCTGTCAAATGTCAAACATGGAATGAACGGTCACAAAATTGTTGAATGGATGCATCTGGTTGAACGATTAATAACCTGAATAACTTGTGTGATTGGGCGAAAAACAAAAAACAACAAACTTAAAACTACAATGCATACGTTACAACTAAAGTTATACTGTACAGTTAGAGTGGTTATTGTGACATCTGTAACTGAGTAATATGTGATTTTTTTTTAATAAAAGTCTTTGGGCACTGATGGGTTTTTTTTTGGAGCAGGGAGCTACTTCCTATTTGGCATGCAAGCAGACTCAACTTGCAATGTTCAGTTCTTATATACGGTCATTGGTCATCTCTCACTCGCTCATTAGCCACTCACTTCTTTGGTTTATCGCACAACAACACCCCTTACTGGGGAAGACCACTGCTAGTCTGAGCCACACTGCAAATAGCGGCAATACATTGACAAACAGGCCAAATACACGTATGTAACAAGCATCAATACTCATAATGCAGGGGTGTCCAAATCCGGTCCTCGAGGGTCGATGTCCTGAAGGTTTTCCATATGTTTTTGCATCTGCACACCTGATCCATTTAATTGAGTCATTGTGCCAAATTCTATTGGCTGTTGATTTCACTTTCTGTGCATCAGCTGTATTGAACCAGGAACACAATGAAAACTTTTAGGATACCGGCCCTCGAGGACTGACTTTGGACACTTCTGTCATCATGGTATGATGTCGTTTCTTTTGACATCACTTCTTATAACAAGTAAAATTAAAAAATTTTACCCCACTTTATTGTCCTAATGTCACCATAACAATCATTTGTATGCAACATGTGGTACATTTTGATTTTTTAAAAACTTTTTATTGCTTGTTCAATCTGCATTGAATGACTGCTAGCGTGTAAAAGACTGCGTTATTGGGATTTAACCCAGGGCGCCTGCGGTCAATACAATTTGTGTACTATAAATAATTTGGCTGTTTAACTCATGTGATTGTGAGAGGAGAGATAGAGAGAAAGAGAGAGGGAGGTTTACACACAGTAAGTTCAGGGCTTCCTTTCCTGAGCGTCTGCAGCGTGCAGGTACAATGTGGTGCATTGTTCAGCTGGCAGGCCCCTGCGTGCCGGCTCCCCCCTCCATACCTGAGCACAGAGACAGGTGTATTTCTCCTAGTCACGCATAGCCCTGCCACACTTCCACTGCTTGCCAACACAATCCCACGCTCACCTACAAGGTCTTCCAAAAGGTCTCTTTTTCAAACTAATATAAATTGGACATCCTGATTATGTCTTTATTAAATAAACACAAAAACCAAATTTTTTGTACTCTGTTTACATTGTCAAACTTTGATTTTTGCTTTCTTAATGGCTCTCATCTTTGTGCAGTGAGAACATTAATCTACAATAATTAATTCATTTTTTCCAGTGACACACACAGTGCTGCTCAGTCATACACACAACTGGCAGGTTTTGAAAAAAAATCAGATTTTTTTTTTTTACCCAGTTTGATTGATAATCTTTCATTAAAAACAAACATAAAGAGGTTTTCTATTTCATTCATGCGTGTTTGAGAAATTTGAGAGATCTCACGTTCAGGATTCAGATACAATTTGAATGCCTTCTTCACCATGGATTTTGTTCTCTGCCATGCCCACAATCAGTAAAAGTGCCCTGTACCTTGTGGGGGGTTTGTAGATTTAAGGTTGTTCAACAGGACAGCAGCCAATCAACCTAACATGCATGCTTTTGGAGGGTGGGAGGAAACCGGAGCACCCAGAAAAACCCACAGGTACAAGGGGAGAACATGCAAACTCCACACAGAAAGGTTAGGTAGCCTCGTTCCCACTCTGACACTCGAATCCCGACCTTCATGCTGTGAGGCCAGTGCGCTAACCACTGCACCGCCATGCCGACCCATGACTTTTTGTATATACATATAGTTTTTCGATTGGTAAAAAAAAAAGATAGGAATAATTTTAAAGATGCAACACATTGTTCAAATCTAAATAAAAGTTGGGCAATATTTTTTTCACAATAACATAACTTTTACATTATCTATTATATTATAAAAACTGTCTTAAAAATCAGTTTGATTATAATAATAAAGAATAAGTAAGAATTTTTCCACAGATAAAAACAATAATGAGCAGCTTTGTAGTTATAATTACTTCTTTATATTTGGATTATGAGTTTTCTGATTTGTGCCGTCGACATGTTTTTCCAAACATAATTTTTTCTACACCTCTGTTTTTTTGTTTTATTTTTAAGAAAACATTTTATTTTGTGAATATGTTTTATAGGAATTTATGTTCCATTAATCCAACTAGTCCTCCTCGCTACATAAACATGCTGACATCATTATGTTTGACTAAAGGGATGGGAACCAAACCCAGTATGATCAAATAATCTAGTCCTTGTCCTGAGACAGACTGGCGTCAGATCCAGGGTGTACCCCGCCTCTCACCTGCTAGTTACTCAGGATTAAGACCACCATATCATATTGTGGGTTGATGTGATTTCTAACTATGGATGAGAAGGGTACACCCCGGCCAGGTCAACCGGTCCATGATACATTTTTATGAGAACTAGCTTCCACATCATTGATTTGTAGTTTCACACAATGATATGCAATTATGATAAAAATCAACTTTAATTTATGATGTGTTCGTTACAAATATGTGTTTGTTATGTTCCCCTGCAGGTCAGGTATGGGGTCCTAACCCAAGTGGAGGAGTTTAACTATCTCAGGGTCTTGTTAACGAGTGGGGGAAGGATGGAGCGGGAGATCAATAGACGGATTGGTGCAGTGTCTGCAATAACTAAGACGTTGCATCAATTCGTCGTGGTAAAGAAAGAGCTAAGCCGAAAAGCAAAGCTCTTGATTCACCAGTCGAACTACGTTCCTACCCTCACCTATGGTCACCAGCCATGGGTGGTGAGCTTGCTCGGTGTTGAGCCGCTCCTCGCGGTCAAGAGAATCCAGATGGGTAGTTCAGGCATCTGGTCATGATGCCTCCCGAGCACCTCGCTGGTGAGGTGTTTTGGGCACGTCCCACCGGTAGGAAACCAAGAGGTAGACCCCGGACCTGCTGGAGAGACTATGTCTCACAGCTGGCTAGGGAACGGCTCGGGATCCTTCTGGGTGAGCTGGAGGATGAAGCTGGGGTGAGAAAAGCCTGGGCTTCCCATCTGAGCCTGTTACCCTCACAACCCAGCCCCGGATAAACGGAAGACAACGGAATGGAACAGTTAGCTTTACATCTATTTATAAATTCATTAAAACTAACTGAATGCCAAAGAGTGTTTTTGATTTTAGCTGAAACCTTAATAAAGTAATTTTTGGTAACAGCGTGACTCACAGCGGGATTGAACGGACAGTTTAAGGTGTATGTGTTAGAAGTCTTCATCCATCAAATCTGATCAATTTAGAGGTTCACCTTATTGTTTTCTTTTGTTCTTTTCCTCTGGCTCTCTAACGTGTCAGAAGAAAACCAACTGTTCAGTCTCTTAGCCAGAGCTTTCTATCTGGGATGGGTTTTTTTTAGAAACGATGAGCTCATCACGTAAAAATGAAATATTTTCATGAGAAATCTCCCTCTGAAACTTCGCTCTCACCCTGGTTAGCTGGGTTTATCTGCCACCAGGCTAAAGAAACAGACTTAAATGTTGGCTTTATATGGAATCATATCAGCTGCCAACATAGAATCCAGCTTCAGCCCTCATGAGCTGACTGATTCCCAGGCAGATGTTAAAGTAGAGCAAGCATCCATTAATGAGGTAGAAAACCACCTTAGGTCTGTTTTTTTGAACATTCAAACATGGCAGAAACCTCCAAAAAGTTGGTTTTGAATAACATCCTCTTTTTAATTACTGGAAATGTTTTATTAGTGATTCTGGTTTAATGCCTGCATTTCTGTCTTCTTTCTGACTTGTTCTCTTTCCTGTTTCTGAAGCTGGTGCACTCAGAGCGACATAAGGAAACATTTGTTCGCAGTCTAGTTGAATGGAGCCTTGTGTTGGAAATAGTCAAAGAGATACAAGAGGATAGGACATCTAAACAGTCCAACACAAGAGCTCTGAAGCCCCTCTCTGTCTGCGCTGGCCCGGTAATGAATGTGCTCCAGTCTTAATCACTCTCAGAGTACACAGTGCAGATATGACTGACTCAATTGTCTGCTGGCTTTGGTATGTCTAACAGCGGTCACAGAGGCCGTCTCTCCTAGTAAATATTAGTTTCACCATCGCCGGGCTGCAGCACATTTCCACATCCCGTAAATTTAAGCCGATTGTGGACGATGTCGTAGTTTTCCTGCTTTTCAGTCTGGCTGCTTTTCCTCTGGATTCCCACATGCATTCCCCATCTGTTCAGGCACACTTTGGTTATGATTATTCTCCTCACACCAGTCTGGAAAGCATTTGTGTGCACATTAGCAAATACCTGCGTGCACTTATAGCCACACATGGGCTGAGACGTATGCAAACACCTGAACCCACAGCAAAGTCTGCATATGTATTCCTAAAAAAAAAAAAAAAAAAAAAAAAAAAAAAAAAAAAAAAGCATGCCTATTTTTTTTAATTGACTCATTTTTACAAAAGATATTAAATGCATAAAAAAATCATCCAACGTAATTAAACATTAATTACATTATCATGCCAAATTAGCAAAACAATACAATTTTTAAAGTTAAAATTTTGCTGTCTCTCTCCCCAGAGGAACACACAGCAGCAGCGGCTTAGGAATGCGAGACAGGAATGCTGTTGAGTTACTATAAAGGGGGTTTGATCACTGAAAACAATGTCTTTGTGTTTTCATCTCCAGCTCTAGTCACGCAATGCTGTGTGCACAAACTTACAGCAACTTTTCAACCCCTGCACACAAGAAAGCCATCAAGTACCTGCAATTGACAGAATCGCGTGCAATTCAGGTACTCCAAGACAGAGCTGGAGAGGAGCCAAAAGAGGAAAATAAAAGGTGGAATGGAACTTCACCTGCTCTTCTCTGTATGGATTAGAACAGCAGAATTTAGCTGTTTACTAGGGATTTTTTTAAAAAGATTATTTGCATTTTATTTTTGGTGAGTTTTATATGTTTTAGTTTGTTTACAAGCTTTTTTTTGCAGAATAATGCAGTTCAAAATTCACTCAAATTAAATAGTTTTCATCAAAACATCCAAACATCTGTATTTTTACAGATTTATCTGTAATAAAAATCTGTAATAGCTATATTACACTTTAGGCATTTTATGTATATTCATTTATTATTGAGACATTCTAGTTTCAAAGCAGGTATTTCTCTTTATTTGCTTAATAATTAGACTTTAATTATGCTGTGATATGATTTCTGTCTTCCAATCTTCCCAGCTCCCTGTAATCCAGTTCTTGTTTTATTTTTAAAATTCAAGGGAAACTATGATCCCAGAAATACAAGCAAGCCTGGAGGCAGTTAGGACATGAAAGTGAGGTAAGAAAGACAAGAGATTCATTCATGGGAGGGTGATTCAAGGTACCGACATCTCTGTATCTGTGCAGAGCGACAGATGATCATTATTACTCATACACACAGCTCAGAGAGCGCTCACACGCAACCTGGAACCAGTCCAACAGATTAGAAATGATTGTAATAGACACCCTTGAGATAGTAAATTACTGACTTAGAAGACAACAAACAACTAACTTAATTCATCTCAATTTCTAAAATAGGTAACAAACAGATAGCTGGCTTGTTAATTAAATTAGTTCAATTAGCATTTGATTTCATTTTAACACTCATTATGTGTGGATTCTAGACAGTATGAGATTTTATTTCAACTGACAACCAGCCAGTTACTTCAAAACTGGAATATATTATACTTATATTACTACTATTTTACTGGTTCCAAAAAGTAACTGAGTTACTCTGCTCTAAGTTACATTTAGCAAAAAACATCTGTTATTTATGAATAGTGTATCAACCCAAATCTATTTCATTTATATTTGAGCACAGATTCCAATTTAACACCAAAAAACATGATATTTTCTGTTCCGTTCTGTCGTCTTCCACTGATCTGGGGTCGGGTCGCGGGGGCGACAGCCTCAGACGGGAAGCCCAGGCTTCTCTCACCCTAGCTGCATCCTCCAGCTCACCCGGAAGGATCCCAAGTTGTTACCCAGCCAGCTGTGAAATATAGTCTCTCCAACGGGTCCGGGGTCTGCCTCTTGGTCTCCTCCCGATGGGACGTGCCCAAAACACCTTACCAGCGAGGTGCTTGGGGGGCATCCTGACCAGATGCCCGAACCACCCCATCTGGCTTCTCTCGATCTGGAGGTGGAGCAGCTCGACACCGATATTTTCTGTATAATATTTTATTTAATCTTTTAATCAAGTGAAAAGGATTTCCACATCTTCTCAGGTAACTATTATGTAAACAAAAACTTAGCTTTAAAAAAAATGCATAGCAAATGCAAAACAGTGACAAAACCTAAATATTTTCCCAGAATAAATTTTTGAGTCATTATTTTTCACTGTAAATGTAAAATTGATACATTTTGATTAATTTATATGAATGAAAATAATTGATTGCATTAAAAAAAAGTTTGTACTGTAATTAATTTTCTACGCTGCGTTTTAGAATTGAACTTTATTCGAGCAATCGTTTTAATGCACTTCAAATAAATAATAACTTGTGGTTCTGAGGTTGTTATGAGTGAAATATTTTCAACTTGTATCTTGATAAATGGTTAAATTACTGCATTACAGAAAAAAAGTAATAGATTACAGTAACTCATTACATTTGTAACGCATTATTCCACCTCTGACAACTGTTTAATCATATGCGACAAACTTTTAGACTCTTCTTTGTTGTTTTTCTGTGTTCCTCTGACTTTGTGTCTCCAACCAACAGAAATATTCACAATTCGTCAACCAGGAAGTTGCCGTGATTGTGGGCGAATTGTTTTTGCTCACCGTACAAAAATTATTGGCTTAGGGTTACTACACAAAATGCAGGTTATTATTAAAAAAAATTATATACTATATAAAGACATGCATATTATTTCCAGTCCAGATATTTGTAAACAATGTGTGTAATTCTCAAAAAAAAGTCATAAACTTGAATAAAAACATGTTCAATAGCACCTTTAAATTCACTCCAAATTGTTTGTTTATCAAAGTAAAAGTTTTGCAGTGTATAAAATTAAATCAGAATAACATTATATTATTGCAACACCTCATTTTTTTATTTTAAAACTTTTTAGATTTATTTGACGCTCTCTGTCACGCCCACATGGAAACGAGCTGTAAAGACTACATTTCCCATCAGGCACTGCGCGTCTCCGCTGTCTTTGCGTTGCTGTGTTTGAACCATGGCTCAGTGAGACTGCGTCTGTCTACAGGGGAGCATCACACCAACACAGGAGAACATCACGGAGCTAACTGGGATTAAAGATCATCATTTCTGACTGGGATTAAACATCCACAGGGATTCTAATCAGGATTTTAAAAGCTTGATCTGGAAGTATGTGGAATAGTGAGAGGATCAACAGATGGAACCAGGATGACCGCTGTCTCCTAGGATACTTTGGATCCACGCGTGGATTCAGATCAGCCGGACATGTCCTGCGCTGTTTGGGAATCCACAGTTTGCGTGGATTCCGCAGCGATCCTGGGATTATATTCATTTGGAAGTGATTGTCCTCTAATTGGAGCAGTTTGGATCTCTTAACCAGCAGGTATGTTCATTTCATTTAATTTTTTTTTTATGATGTGATGATTTTCAAACTTTTCATAATCACACATAAAAGTAAAAAAAAAAAAAAAAAAAACTATAAACCTTACAATAAAAACATTTTTACACATTTTCCCAGAAAGTTCTTCATTACAAAATAAAAATATCCAAATAATCAAAATTCAAACTATATTATAAAAGTGAAAAAAAAATCAAAGTTTAATTTCCTAAAACTAATTTAATCCGATTTCAATGGAAATCTTATTATTATTATTTTTAACAATATCAGGGTTTTTTAAGCAAAAAGTTTGTTCTTTTTTTTCTTTTTGAGCTCATTTTATTCCCACAAAATCCCACTTTATGACTCATCAGAATAACTCCTAAAATATTTGGGGTTGCTGGTTCTAAACTGACCCTACACCCCTTCATATGCACCTGCAGCTGCAGTGCCAGGTGCCCACTGAGCACACACACACCAACACCCACATACACAGTGTCCTGCCACAGGTTCCATTCAGGTGTGAAAATGAGCTGTTAAGGGTCTCACAGGTGCCAAAAAAAAAACTATATTTGAGGTTAGGGTCCACTTTGCTGACATGGTGTTCGGTGCTCCATGTGTTGACCCCTAACCCTCTCACCACCTCTCTCCACCTCCCTCTCCTCACACTCACACACCTCCTCACCTCTCACCTCCATCCCTGCTTTTCTAAATGTGTGGATACAGTGTGGAACAGAGGTAGAGAACCCCTCATCTTCATTGTACCTCCCTTTTCAGACCCCCACCATTTAAAATCTTCTCCAAACAAGACCCCCTTTCTCCGATGAAGAGGGACCCTCTGTCTAATGCCAAGTGACTCTCATGGCCAGCTTTTGGCGGTGGGACACTTGCTTCACAAAAGGAGCTGAAGTGTCAAATAAACTCGGTCAGAGCCCCCCCACACACAAGAATTCCTTTATATGGCACCCCGGGAGGCGGACAAAGACACTTTGTGTCAGCGAGCAGCCCCTGGCCAAACACAGCAGCTTTTATTTCATTTTTTTAAAACTCCTTTTGTTATTTAAACTGCAGAGCGGGAACGTGTGTGTTCAGCATCTGCATGTGGCCACACACACCTCAGAAAGAGGAGATAGGGAAGCAACCGTAACATCCCATCATCCTCCGTGTGTGTGTGTGTGTGTGTGTGTGTGTGCAGCTGAGAGTGGGAAGGAGGAATTTCACTTTCTTTTTTCCTCCTTATTGCTCTGGAAGTCCTGACTGTTCTGTCATATGATCTGCTTGTGGTGAACCGCAGCGTAGAAACACACAGACACACACACACACACACACACACACAGTGCAGGATTTAACTGTTCTTCCACTACAAACATTTGTATTACACACAAAAGTTTTGGTTTTGTTATGAGATTAAAAAAATTTACTGAGATTAAATGTGTTTTATAAAAATTAATTTCGCGATCAAACTCTTGCTTAATTATTTACACACACCTACATTTGCAATACACACGTTTATGTGTAAATCTATAAATATATCCATGCATATGCATCCGTGTGTGTGTGTAAACATGTGTATATTTAGATTTTTTCTTCATCAATATTAAACATAATTATTTAAATCCTTCTCTAAATAAATATTTGCATGCTTTATTTTTTATTTCTGCATGAATATCAACATTAGTTCTGGAGTGTATCTGAACAGAGCGTGGCTATTGTTCGGCTTTCTGACCTCACTCTGACCTCAGGATGTTTGTGTCGTGTGTGTGTGTGTATGATGAGAGTTTCTTCATCCATTCCCATCATATAAACTCAGTGTGTGTTTACATCCAATCTGCTCGGACAAACACGGAGATGAAGAAGAATTAGTGTCACACAGCAGCTTAATGACTTCCGGTGGGAAATGTCACAGGGGGATCTGTGTGTGTGTGTGTGTGTGTGTATACAGTGCACCATCACCACTCTGCCTGCATGTGCTTACAATGGCCTCTAAAGTTGGTCTAAACAGGAGAACTGTCATTTATTAGTGGTGAAGGAACAATGAGGAGCTTGTCTCTGGGGTGGGGTTTGTGTGTGTGTGTGTCTGTGTATGTGTGTGCGTAAGGGTTTGCAAGGGGCGGGGGTCATGGGGTGGTCTGAGATTGGGCAGCAGGCTCTGACCAAGAACAAGCCCCTGTCTGATGGAGAGAACTGCTGACCCTTCCAGAGAAAAATGCTACCTTTGTTTAGAGGTGTGTGTGTTTGTGCATGTGTTTGTGTGTTTGTCTGTGTGTGTGATTGTATCTGTGTGTATTTGTTTCTGTCAGAGTGTGTTTGTGCATTTGTTTGTGTGTGTTTGTACCTGTGTGTATGTTTTTGTATCTGTTTGGGCATGTTTGTTTGTGCAAGTGTGTGTGTGTGTGTGTGTGTGTTTGTGTCTGATTGTCTCTGTAAGAGTTTGTTTGTGTGTGTTTAAGTCTATGAGTCTTTTTACCTGTGTTCGGTTTTTTTGCATGTGTGTTTGTGCAAGTGTGTGTGTGTTGCACGAGAGAAAGTTTGCAAATATTTTTCCTCTTATTTTTTCCACATTCTTTTTAATCAATGACTAATTTGAAAAACGATCAAATTTAAATTTCCGTGATTTTCCTCTCATTTTTCTCTGACGGCTCAATCTTTTCTCTTCGTTAATGAAGCTGTATTTTCTCCTGTTTTGACACCAAGTTCCTAATTTAGACTAATTAGCTTATTTTTCCCCTGCCTTGTCGCTATGGTTACGACACTGTGTTCCTCTCTAATGATGCTCAGGAGGAAAAAATGTTTTGTTCTAGTGACACAGTGAAGACGGAGAAATAAAACTTTGTAATGAAGTAAGTGGTTGATTCTCATTCTGGGAAACACCAACTTTGGGTACATGGTGTGTGTATGTGTGGTCGATTAGGGGGGTTTGGGCATACCATAATGGAGATGATGAAACCCTGGTGCATGGTTTTTGCTTCAGCCACAGTTTATTCTGTTTTAAAAGCATTTTTTCTCCCAAAATAGAAACATTTCCAGCTTTTTTGTCACGTATTCAAAATAAACCTGCATGTAAATGTAAAGTAACTACATTTATTTTAGATCCATTCAAAAATTGTCTTAAAAAAATTACAGAGCAGGTGGGAAACTGAGTTATCCCCCAAGATACTATGTTGTATGAACAGCCAATCAGCATGCAGAACCCAATGCATCAATTAGAATGTAGAAAAAAAAATGCAACATTGAATGAATAAATCCTTGACGCAGCAAATCTGTGAAAGGTGAACTCCGTCATCATGAAGGACCACTTCACTGGGATTCAAGTTCTTCATGAGAGCATAGAGAAAGCTGATCTCTGATTGGATTGTGAGGTGATTTTCTTAAAATAATGGTCATTCTCTTTTGGTTTTAGAGGGAAAAATTTCTTCTTTTGTCTTTCAGTCCAATAAACGTTATCTTCCAGTGAACCTGTGACCGTGTTTAGTCGGTCACTATGACAGCATCAATGTCTCTCAGTCACACCTACATAAGTAAACCGTATTTACT